>CM057343.1:264904241-266104241 GCA_030015575.1 Agapanthus africanus
GTTGGTAAAGCCCCTAGGATGTGTACTTGACTACCTGGACTATGATGCGGATCATACTAGTGGGGACAGGGTAGTCCATAAGTACATCCTTCAAAGTCCCTAGTCGTGGGTGTATCGAGACGGGGCATCGATATACCAGAGTAGACTAGCGTATACCTTCTCGACCCATACAGATGGGCGATGGATGATCCCATATCCATTGGTGTTTGACATCAGAGATGATATACGGGTGCTCAGTAGAGACTGGGTACACTGGACGGACTCGCCGAGAACTCCCAGATGATATTATACCTTACGTCTGATGGCAGTTCTCTGGTGACACTGGTACAGAGTAGTCTGTTGACCCGAGATCGTCATAGAGTCTTGTATGGTTCCCACTGTGCTTTAATTTCCATCTTACCACGTCCAAGAGGGCATGCAAAACGGTGGTTTTTGGGTACAGTCCCGAGTCACATGGAGGCAATGAGCGATAGGAGGGGATTCGTCTCTCCCGGTATAGGGAGTTGATGTTGCGCTGTGTTCGATTGGCTATAACCGGAAATCCCTGGCCAGGGTTGCTGAGATTTACTGGTAAGTGTTACCAGTAGTTTCTCAAACTGTTATAGACCTCATATCGACACGACTTATCGAGCTATTGGGGTCTGACGTTTACCACCCCTAGGCGAGATATACGACATATCAGACGATCAGACCGGACTGTACGGTAAGTGTTACTGGTTGGATTCACAGGAGTGTGAGCGGACTTGCTCGTCGATCTTCTGATCGCTCAATACCCGGGTGGCCGTTACGTTTAGCAGACCGCTTGCGGCTTGTGGGTGTTTGATATGATCATCACCTGCTGCCGGCGTATTGACGAGTCTTTAGAGTCCTACACAGAGGTTTCCTGGCTCAAGCGAAACGAAATAGGAGCGCATATGAGATATGTGCGGGACCGAGAATAATGCGTTTATGTGATACCGTATTCTATTCTCGCGATGAATGTGTCGAATGGTTGTATGCGATATAACCTAGTTATCGAATCGAGGATTGATTCGATAGATCCATACATTGGATATTAGTCGGTCATATGCGATATGACCGGATCGTTAAATCAAGTGTTGATTTAATGATTTAATGTATAATTATATATTTGATATATTACTTTGCATTAACTAGTATCGGTTCACTTTTAAATGGTTTTCTCACTTGGATTGTGCACATTATATATGTGATATACTTTTGTATACAAGTTTGTACCATGTTTGATGATACATGCTCACTAGGGTTTGTGTGAAGATTAAACCATGGTTGTAGATTGGTTAGGGTTTTCATTTTCTTATTCATTTATTTATTTATTTATTCTTTTTGGAAAATGAAAAGCATAAAGGGAAAATGGTGGCTTTGTTTGTTTGTATGTTGAAACTTCATGAAGCTTTGACTAAGTCACCATTTTGTCTCATGCTTAACCCTAACCATTCCACTAACCCTAGTTTAGTCTCTACACATAACCATGGTTTGAATATGATAAGGTTTGATTTTCTTTTCCATTTTTTTTAATTAACACTTATCATATTCTTTCTTGCTTCTTCTTCTTCTTCACTTGAAGAAAGCTTGCTTCAACAATGGCAACTTGAGCAAATGAGTGAGAAATCCAATTCTAAAGTGAACCCACTTCCTATTTATTCATCCTCTACCTCTTGCCAAGTAGTAGAGTGTGTTTTCTTCACAAGTTTCATGACTTGGTGAAGTGGGAGCTTGATCTTGTGATGCCTCGACGTAGATCATCTTCGGCACGAAGCCGACGACCTTGCCTGCCCATTTCTCCGATGAAGCCAACGCTGGAGCCTGGGATTTGTTTTGGACAGCAAGGGGACTTCATCGCGGAGCTATGGAGGTGGAGCACCGGATCTACAAAGGTTGTATTTCCGTTCTTGTAGTTAAGTTGTTAACTATTCGCTTTTGTCGCCTAAAACATCTAGTTAACGATCTAGTCTAGGGTTTCTCGGCACCGTAATTTTTGAAATTGGCATGGTTGATGCCTTGTGAGACCTCTTGGGAGTGCCTAGGAACCCTACAGTGGTATCAGAGCCTAGCTAGAGCCTTAGGCGATGTGTAGACGACGTTTGAAACCCGATCGACCCGAAACCCTAACCCGAGATTGCTCTCTGGACTTTTTCTAAAAACTGGGTTTTTTCTAGATTAAAAATGCTTTAAAAATTCAGCAGGGAAATCTAAGAATCACGGTGCAAAATTTTACTCATGAACAGTCCAAACTGCGGCGGAACCGCGGCAGAAGCCTAGCTTCAGCGGCGGTTCCGCGGCCAATTGATGACGTCAGCTTCCCGTTTTTGCACAGTAATTCCTCTTTTCTGGTGCTGGATTTTCTGGGAATTTTTAATATTTATTCAAGAGTTGAATTTTCTGGGGTTGTTTTAGGGATTCGATGATTCGATCGGAGTATCAGATTTTGTCTATGTGGTTTCCGGATAATTTTTTGAATATGTTAAAAAGTTCGACCGGATATAAATACCCAATTTTTCCCCTGTCGGGAAATTTCCAAGTGTTGGATTTTTCCGTGGTTTAAAGACGTTCTAAGTAGTGCAAGTAACGCGATGGTCCCTCTAGAAGACAACAAACCTTAACTCGATTATGTGACCGTCTTGAACTGCCCTTTGAACCTTCGGGTTTGGGGCAGTACGGCGTGCCACATGTGAGGCGTTGGCTTGACCCTTCTACGGCTGGACCGTTGGTACTGAGGCACGAACTGAATGTTTTTAGACTTGTTTCATGTGTTGATCTGTATCGGGAAAACTTGGGTGTTTGAATGTTCGATCGGAAAGTTTAACATTTTCTAATTATCTGGAACGGGATACAATAATTGGAATTCATAAATAGTTATGAGATAACTGAGTGAATGTTATAAATCTAGTAGTTTAGTCTCACTTGATCGGTTGCCACGGAATTTTGATGCGATCAAAAGTCCGTTGCAATCACGTAGCGTACGCGGATACTCGCCGGGTAAACTTAATAGACAGCTACACCCCATAGCCCCGACCAAGTGACTGTAGGAGAACCCCGTCGCCGAAAGCACCCGTTCGGGTGCTCGCGGTAGCGGTGTTCCGCCTTGGTGCACTTCGTCGACGGTATCGGGGGTGCGGCCGTCTACTGAAGTTTGCGACGAGTATTCGATCAGGATGTCGGGAATCCTGTTGAATTGCCCGACTTGATATTGAAAAGTGTTTTCGATTTTGAGACTAAAATGCGGGGTTTATAATTGTTAGGCATGCAATGTCTAAAGAATTCATATGGTCAGGCATGTGATGTCTGAGGTGGTTGCGGATTCCAACTGTTGTAGTTTTACACTTTCATTTCTGTGACCGTAAGTGTAATATGTGATATCGCCGGTTTCGTTGCTATATGTCAACGACAATTGGGATGCGCATATTTACTTACGTTGATGACATGTGATGTTATGTGTTGCTGGATATGTTATATTGGATCGTCATGTTTGAATAGCCGGGGGTTTTTATGTGAGATGAGTGTTTTTCATTTTCATTCATGTAAAAACTTGTATGTAATATTTTTTTATTGGGGGCACTTCCAGGTTGCGGAAGATGTCACCGTTTGTATATTATTTACTTTTCCGCACTAGGATAGACCTAAGGAGGGGAGCACAAGTAACCGGGTTCTGGAGTCCAGTGGGAGACCAACTCGAGGAGTCGAGTCCGGGTCTCCTAACTCTAGAATTGGTAGGGTTGCTTGCCGCTCTCGTAGGGTCTAGGGGTGTGGGTTTGGCTATTCATCACGACCGTGGAATCCGTGTTTTATACTGGCTCGTATTGAAAACACGGACGACCTAGTATATCCAATGTTTCATATGATACTTCTGCTGCGATATCTGTGATGTGATCATGCGATGTTCTGTGATAGATACTTTATATAGTATATATGATATATTATATAGACGTTACTTATGTTTTGCACTCGCACTAGCCCTGCCCCGCTCTGCCGTTAGTTACCTAACCTAACGGTGCACGAGGGGACATCGAGGCGAATGCGGATGGCATAAGTGTACGTCGTATTTATCTGTGATGTTTAGGTACTTAATTGATGGGACTTCATTAATGAGATTAATGAAATAAAAGAAACCTAAGATGTTGTAGAATCGAATTTCAAAATAAAACAGGTAGCTACAGTTCTTGCTTTGCACAGCGGTATATATGATATATCCTGCACCTTATTCGATGAGGAAAGGACCGAGATCCCTTCACCGGGAGTGACTCCTTTAGCAATAACTGGCAGATGCTACACACTCGGTTTGTCTTTTGATTGCTTTTAAGTGTTTTTGCTTTGCACAGTGATATATATGATATATCCCGCACCTCATTCGAAGAGGAAAGGACCGACGATTCCTTCACCGGGAGTGACTCCTTTAGCAAAACTAGAAAAGCCTCAAAAACACTCCATTTTCAAATCATTTGATTCTACAACAATATCAAGTTCATTACGCAATAGGTTTTCAGAAAAACCTGTCGTAGCCCTCCGTCATTTCAGATAAGTAGTAGTTAGTATTCGTGCTGCGTTTGTTGGCCTTTATCAAGGCGCAGTGTGCGGTAGCTAACTGGTGCTTATCTGCTTATGCATATGATGCAGATTGGATTAGGGTAGTCGTGCGACCTTGTTGGCCTTTGTCAAGGGCCGTGCGGTGGGTTTAATTCAATCAGGAAATGACGGGTTGAACTTGACTAGTATCCTATAGTTTGTTGGCCTTTGTCAAGGTCATAGGAAGTTAGGGGCAAAATATTATCGGGAATTTCAAGTGTTGAAATTTGCAATGAGATTGCATACCTTCTATGAGATAGTTGGATCCTGATACCCGCTGTGAGTAAGAGTTACTCCTGGGAGAGTTTTATACATTACAATTAGCCGATCAAGTAGGTGTCTAGAAAGGTGTCAATGGGGTTACGCCTCTGGGAAAACGAGGTTTACATTAATTAGATTCGTGCGAAAGCACGGGGGACCTCCCTCAAAGTACCGACACTGGCCTGGCTGAAAGATTGGCGAACTTGTAGTGTGTAATTAATCCCGGCTAGTCTTTCCTTTTTGGGTTTGAAGGAAGATTTGATAAAAAGCAGTGGGAGCCATCCTGATTAGATAAAATAATAACCAATCTATTCTTGCAAGAGCGCACGCTGAGTGTTTTCTTCTCTCTCTCTCCAGGTAGCGACCATATCACGCCTTAATCAAGTGGATAATACGGATTTTTGACCGAACCCGCTTGTTATACTGAGCTGGGGAACGTTGGTCCCGCTCCAACTTATAATTGTTATAAGACAGAGCAGGAAATTGGGGATTACCAGAATTCCCTTGCCGCCCAAACGAAGAGAGTGCATGCTGATGCATCATCTTCGGGTGTGTTCATTATGCAGAACTGTTTCTCAGTGTCCTTTACGTCCTGGGTATATGATACCGGATCAGAATCCCGCATATGTAATATGTTACATAGGGCTACAGGAAGGTAGAGAACTGAGAACGGGTGATAAGTTTCATGAGGCAGAAAACGGGGCAAGTGTTGCAGCCAAGTCTGTTGGTCACTGTCACCCTGTATTACAAATATATTGATTCTGAACGAATGTTATTAGATACCGAACCTGATATACAAAATCATATCAATCTCTTTATTAGTAAAGAAAGGATATAATTTTGTATTGTTGGATAATGTTTTGAACATTTCCTATATCAAAAGTTGATCGGTTTCAGGCACGTTATCTAAAAGCATTAATGTTCTAAATCAAACTACAGTTCTTAGTATACAGAACACACACAAGAGGAAGAGTTCAGAAATGAACGAATCCTTCTTGAGGTATTGTAGACTAGGTCATATCAATACGACCAGACTAGCTGAAGTTACATGAAGATGCATATTTAAATCCTGTTTGAATTTACATCTTGTGAAACTTGCCAGTCATGTCACAAAGATAAGATGACCATAGCTCCGTTTACTGGAAACAGAGAAAGAGTTAGTGAACTCTTGGGACTGATACATGATGATGTATGTAAGGTCTCCTGTCTACACATGCCAGGAATGGTTCTTTATACTTCATTACATTCTCTGATGATCTTTCGAGATTCAGACCTATGTTCCTGTTGAAACACAAGTCCGAACCTTTTGAGATATTCACAGAATATAAGTTAGAAGTAGAGAATCAAAATACGGGTATAAGTATTATGTCCTATGATGAGATCAGGGAGGAGAATACTTGTGCATGGAATTCCTGGACTTTTCTAAAGGAGAATGAGATTCTCTCTCAGCATTACTCCTTCGAATACACCATAGCACGATGGTATATCGGGGCGGAGCAATCACACCATATATGATAAGGTGTGCTCTATGATGAGTACTACTGAGTTTCCTATTTCCTTTTGGGAGTTATGCACTTATGAAGTTGCATACCTATTGAATAGGGTTCAAATCAAATCAGTCGCCTACCACTTCATATGTGATATGGAAAGGGAAGAGCCCATATCTTAAGTTGGTTAAGATTTGGGGTTGTCCGGGCTATATCTAAAAGCATAATCCGGACAAGCTCGAGGCAAGGTCTGTTATGTACAACTGGAAATGTTCCAGCTATACAAACTGCAGCTGATGATTTGAAAGAACCAAAGGATTCAATAGTTACCAACGAACCTCAGCCTCTCCGCCGATCTAGTAGGGTTCCTCACCCACCTGAGAGATACTTCGGTTTCTCTATGACAGTGGGAGCGAGGATTACATCATGAGATGATGACCCAACTAGTTTCGAGCTGGCCATCAGGAGTGAGACTCTGTAAGAATGGCTGGATGTTTAGCGATCTGAGATGGAATCCATGTACACCAACAAAGTATGGACTTTAGTTGCTATATCTGAAGGGTTAAATCTGTAGGGTTCCTAGGCACTCTCAAGAGGTCTCACAAGGCATCAACCATGCCAATTTCAAAAATTCTAGGTGCCGAGAAACCCTAATACGGATCGTTGGCTAGAAATCTAGGCGAAAAACAAACTAGTTAACACTTAACTAAGAGAATACGGAAATACAACCTTTGTAGATCCAGTGCTCCACCTCCATAGCTCCGCAATGAAGTCCTCTCGCTGTCCAAAACAAATTCCGGGCTCTAGCGTCGGCTTCATCGGAGAATAGGCGAGCTAGGTCGTCGATGTCCATGCCGAAGATGATCTACGTCGAAGCATCGCTAGATCAAGCTCCAACTTCACCAAGTCAAGAAAACTTGTGAAGGAAACACACTCTACTACTTGGCAAGAGGTAGAGGATGAAGAAATAGGAAGTGGGTTCACTTTAGAATTGGATTTCTCACACTTTTCATCAATCCACCATTGATGAAGTCAAGGTTTCTTCTTTTAAGAAGATGAAGAAGAAGAAGAAAGTGTTATGATAAGTTATTTTTAAAATCAAAAGTAAATCAATACTTATCATAATCATAACCATGATCAAGTGTAGAGAATAAACTAGGGTTAGTGGGAATGGTTAGGGTTAAGCATGAGACAAAATAGTCACTTGGTCAAAGTCTTCAAGAAGCTTCAATATGAAACAAAATTAGCCACCATTTTCTCTTTATGCCTTTTCTAATTATTTCCAAAACGAATAAATAGATAAATAAATAAGAAAAGGAAATAAAACCCTAATCATAAGTTTAACCATGGTTTAATTCTTTACACTTAACCAAGTAAACATATATCATCAAACATGATACAATAATATGCACAAAAAGTATATCACATATACAACTTGTACATCCAAGTGAGAAAATCCTTTAAAGTGAACCAATACTAGTTAATGCAAAGTAATATATCTAATATATAATTATACATTGAATCATTAAATCAACACTTGATTTAACGATCCGGTCATATCGCATATAACCGGCTAGTATCCTATGTATCGGCTTATCGAATCAATCCTCGATTCGATAACTAGGTTATATCGCATACAACCATTCGATACATTCATCGCGAGAATATAATACGGTATCACATACACGCATTATTCTCGGTCCCGCACATATCTCATATGCGCTCCTATTTCGTTTCGCTTGAGCCAGGAAACCTCTGTGTAGGACTCTAAAGACTCGTCAATACGCCGGCAGCAGATGATGATCATATCAAACACCCACAAGCCGCAAGCGGTCTGCTAAACGTAACCGCCACCCGGGTATTGAGCGATCAGAAGATCGACGAGCAAGCCCGCTCACACTCCTGTGAATCCAACTAGTAACACTACCGTACAGTCCGGTCTGATCGTCTGATATGTCGCATATCTCGCCTAGGGGTGGTAAACGTCAGACCCCAATAGCTCGATAAGTCGTGTCGATATGAGGTCTATAACAATTCGAGAAACTACTGGTAACACTTACCAGTAAATCTCAGCAACCCTGGCCAGGGATTTCCTGTTATAGCCAATCGAACACAGCGCAAAATCAACCCCCTATACCGGGAGAGACGAATCCCCTCCTATCGCTCATTGCCTCCATGTGACTCGGGACTGTCCCCAAAAACCACCGTTTTGCACGCCCTCTTGGACGTGGTAAGATGGAAATCAAAGCACAGTGGGAACCACACAAGACTCTATGACGATCTCGGGTCAACCGACTACTCTGTCCAGTGTCACCAGAGAACTGCCATCTGACGTAAGGTATATTACCATCTGGGAGTTCTCGGCGAGTCCGTCCAGTGTACCCAGTCTCTACTGAGCACCCGTATACCATCTCTGATGTCAAACACCGATGGATATGGGATCATCCATCGCCCATCTGTATGGGTCGAGAAGGTACACGCTAGTCTACTCTGGTATATCGATGCCCCGTCTCGATACACCCTCGACTAGGGACTTTGAAGGATGTACTTATGGACTACCATGTCCCCACTAGTATGATCCGCATCATAGTCCAGGTAGTCAAATACAGATCCTAAGGGCTTTACCAACATGTAACAGGGAGACAATCAGTGTACACGTTAAGGTAAAGATCAACCATATAGCATACTATCATGTCGAGCAAGAAAGTCCTCCCTATATATGTCCCAGCATCTACTACAATATACATCCTATGTATAGTAATGGCCTCTAGGGCATACATATAACTAACAATCTCCCACTTGCACTAGGGCCATCTGATAGCAGTGGTTGTAGTATCTCATACTCAACCATCCCATAAAAGTCTCTCTCTGAGAACAGGCCTTTGTGAGTGGATCCGCTGTGTTGTCCTCTGAGTCTACTCTCCTAACCTCGATCTTCCTGGAGATCAACCATCTCCATGATCAGGTGACACTGCCTTAGAATATGTCTGGATCACTGATAGGACGGACGTTCCTTGGCATAAGCCACAACTCCATTGTCTCACAATGGTTGGAACGTAGTTCATCTCATGAACCAATATACACCCAAACATCCTCCTTGGTAGCATCTTAAGTAGCGATGTATCCTGCCTTTATCTTCTAGTATGCCACGGTATCTAGCTTGGAACTCTTCCAACATACCGTCCCTCCACTGAGGGTAAAGACAATGCCTGTGACTGACATTCAGTCTTCTTTATCACCCTGGGACCCTTCCAGTGATTCTCCCCAGGATCGGTTGATACAGTCTCACTACAACTAGTGAGAGTCCTAACATCCAATTAGATCTATCTCATAGATCCAAAAAACCCAGGATTTAGGAGGTATCACTTTGATCCTATATGGAGAATCATTGTGATAAGCGGAGATTGATCGAGCGTAGCATAAGAAACTCCTTTCTTATCAGGAGTATGTCATCCACGTACTCTACGAGGATCACCACCATACTCCCTACTACCTTTTTGTTTATACAAGGTTCATCTACCATTTTGATGATGTCAAACTCTTTGACTTATCCATTAAAACAGATGTTCCAACTCCGCGATGCCTGCTTTATCCTATAAAACATCTTGCACACGTTTCCGCTGCTCCCACTGTCTACGAAGCCCTCTGGCTGTGTACTTATAGACGCTCTCTTCTAAAACATCATTTAGAAAAGCTGTCATGACACCCAACCACCAGATATCGTAGTCATGGTATGTAGCCGTGGCAAGTAGGATCTGGATGGACTTAAGCATAGGTACTTGAAAAGGTTTCATCATTATCCACAGCTGGTCAATGACGAAAACCTTTAACAAGTCTAGCTTTGAAAGTCTTAACTTTTCCATCTACACCAAGTAATCTTCTCAAGATATACTTGCTCCTGATGGGGATTTAACCCTTCAGATATAGCAACCAAAGTCCATACTTTGTTGGTGTATAAGGATTCCATCTCAGATCGCTAAGCATCCAGCCATTCTTACAGAGTTTTACTCCTGATGGCCAGCTCGAAGCTAGTTGGGTCATCATCTCATGATGCAATCCTCGCTCCCACTGTCATAGAGAAACAGAAGTATCTCTCAGGTGGGTGAGGAACCCTACTAGATCGGCGGAGAGGCTGAGGTTCGTTGGAATCTACTGAATCCTTTGGTTCTACCAAATCATCTGCTGTAGTTTGTATGGCTGGAACATTTCCAGTTCTACATAACAGATCTTGCCTCGAGCTTGTCCGGATTTTGCTTTCAGACATAGGCCGGTCAACCCCAAATCTTAACTAGCTTAAGACATGGGCTCTTCCCTTTCCATATCACATATGAAATGGTAGGCAACTGATTTGATTTGAACCCTATTCAATAGGTATGCAGCTTCTCAAGCGCATAACTCCCAAAAGGAAATAGGTAACTCAGTAGTACTCATCATAGAGCACACCATATCAAATAGGGTGTGATTGCTCCGCCCCGATATACCATCGTACTATGGTGTATACGGAGGAGTAATGCTGAGAGAGAATCTCATTCTCCTTTAGAAAAGTCCAGAAATTCCGTGCTCAAGTATTCTCCTCCTCGATCTCATCATAGGACATAATACTTATACCCGTATTAGTTCTCTACTTCTAACTTATATTCTGTGAATATCTCAAAAGGTTCGGACTTATGTTTCAACAGGAACGTATGTCTGAATCTTGAGAGATTATCAGAGAATGTAATGAAGTAAAAGAACCGGTCTTGGCATGTGTAGACAGGGGACCTACATACATCAACATGTATCATCCCAAGAGTTCACTAACTCTTTCTCTGTTTCCAGTAAACGGAGCTATGGTCATCTTATCTCTGTGACATGACTGGCGAGTTTCACAAGATGTAAATTCAAACTCATTTAAATATGCATCTTTATGTAACTTCAGCTAGTCGGGTCGCATTGATATGACCTAGTCTACAATACCTCAAGAAGGATTCGTTCATTTCTGAACTCTTCCTCTTGTGTGTGTTCCGTATATTAAAGAACTGTAGTTTGATTTAGAACATCAATGCTTTTAGATAACGTGCCTGAACCGATCAACTTTTGATATAGGAAATGTTCAAAACATTATCCAACAATACAAAATGTTATCATTTCTTTACTAATAAAGAGAGTGATATGATTTTGTATATCAGGTTCGGTATCTAATAACATTCGTTCAGAATCAATGTATTGGTAATACAGGGTGACAGTGACCGACAGACTTGGCTGCAACACTTGCCCCGTTTTCTGCCTCATGAAACTTATCACGCGTTCTCAGTTTGTCTACCCTGTTGTAGCCCTATGTAACAGATTACATATCTAGGATCCTGATCTGGTATCATATACCAAGGATGCGGAGGATACTGAGAAACAGTTCTGTATAATGAACACACCCGAAGATGATGCATCATCATGCACTCTCCTCGTTTGGGCGGCACGGGAATTCTGGTAATCCCCAATTTCCTGCTCTGTCTTATAATAATTATAAGTTGGAGCGGGACCAACGTTCCCCAGCTCAGTATAACAAGCGGGTTCGGTCAATATTCCGTATTATTATCTTGATTAAGGCGTGATATGGTCGCTACCTGGAGAGAGAGAGAAGAAAACACTCAGCGTGCGCTCTTGCAAGAATATATTGATTATTATTTTATCTAATCAGGATGGCTCCCACTGCTTTTTATCAAATCTTCCTTCAATCCCTAAAAGGAAAGACTAGCCGGGATTAATTACACACTACAAGTTCGCCAATCTTTCAGCCAGGCCAGTGTCGGTACTTTGAGGGAGGTCCCCCGTGCTTTCGCACGAACCTAATTAATGTAAACCTCGTTT
Organism: Agapanthus africanus; assembly: GCA_030015575.1. Taxonomy (NCBI): domain Eukaryota; kingdom Viridiplantae; phylum Streptophyta; class Magnoliopsida; order Asparagales; family Amaryllidaceae; genus Agapanthus; species Agapanthus africanus. The sequence goes on from CM057343.1 coordinate 264,916,415, forward strand.
TCCCAGAGGCGTAACCCGGTTGACACCTTTCTAGAAACCTACTTGATCGGCTAATTGTAATGTGTAAAACTCTCCCAGGAGTAACTCTTACTCGCAGCGGGTATCGGGATCCAACTATCTCATAGAAGGTATGCAATCTCATTGCAAATTTCAACACTTGAAATTCCCGATAATATTTTGCCCCTAGCGTCCTATGACCTTGACGGAGGTCAACAAACCATAGGCTACTAGTCAAGTTCAACCCGTCATTTCTTGATCGAATTAAACCCACCCGCACGACCCTTGATGGAGGTCAACAAGGCCGCACGACTACCCTAACTCAATCTGCATCATATGCATAAAAAGATAAATACTAGTTAGCTACCGCACACTACGCCTTGACGGAGGTCAACAAACGTAGCACGAATACTAAATAGGACTTATCTGAAATGACGGAGGGCTACGACAGGTTTTTCTGAAAACCTATTGCATAATGAACTTGATATCGTTGTAGAATCAAATGATTTTAAAATGGAGTGCTTTTGAGGCTTTTCTAGTTTTGCTAAAGGAGTCACTCCCGGTGAAGGGATCGTCGGTCCTTTCCTCGTCGAATGAGGTGCGGGATATATCATATATATCACTGTGCAAAGCAAAAACTCTTAAAAGCAATCAAAAGACAAACCGAGTGTGTAGTATCTGCCAGTTATTGCTAAAGGAGTCACTCCCGGTGAAGGGATCTCGGTCCTTTCCTCATCGAATAAGGTGCAGGATATATCACATATACCTCTGTGCAAAGCAAGAACTGTAGCTACCTGTTTTATTTTGAAATTCGATTCTACAACATCTTAGGTTTCTTTTCTTTCATTAATCACATTAATGAAGTCCCATCATTTAAGTACCTAAACATCACATGTCATCAACGTAAGTAAATATGCGCATCCCAATTGTCGTTGACATATAGCAACGAAACCGGCGATATCACATATTACACTTACGGTCATAGAAAAGAAAGTGTAAAACTACAACAGTTGGAATCCGCAACCTCCTCAGACATCACATGCCTGACCAAATGAATTTCTTAGACATCACATGCCTAACAATTATAAACCCCGCATTTTAGTCTCAAAATCGAAAACACTTTTCAATATCAAGTCGGGCAATTCAACAAGATTCCCGACATCCTGATCGAATGCTCGTCGCAAACTTCAGTAGGCGGCCGCACCCCCGACGCCGTCGACGAAGTGCACTAAGGCGGAACACCGCTACCGGGAGCACCCGAACGGATGCTTTCGGCGACGGGGTTCTCCTACAGTCACTCGGTCGGGGCTATGGAGTGAGGCTGTCTATTAAGTTTACCCGGCGAGTATCCGCGTACGCTACGTGATTGCGACGGACTTTTGATCACATCAAAATTCCATGGCAACCGATCAAGTGAGACTAAACTGCTATGTTTATAACATTCATTCAGTTATCTCATAACTTCTTATGAATTCCAATTATTGTATCCCATTCCGGATAAATAGAAAATGTCAAACTTTCCGATCGAACAATCGAACACCCAAGTTTTCCCGATACAGATCAACACATGAAACAAGTCTAAAAACATTCAGTTCGTGCCTCAGTACCAACGGTCCAGCCGTAGAAGGGTCAAGCCAACGCCTCACATGTGGCACGCCGTACTGCCCCAAACCCGAAGGTTCAAAGGGCAGTTCAAGACGGTCACATAATCGAGTTAAGGTTTGTTGTCTTCTAGAGGGTCCATCGCGTTACTTGCACTACTTAGAACGTCTTTAAACCATGGAAAAATCCAACACTTGGAAATTTCCCGACAGGGGAAAAATTGGGTATTTATATCCGGTCGAACTTTTTAACATATTCTAATATTTATCCGGAAAGCCACATAGACAAAATCTGATACTCCGATCGAAACACCGAATCCCCAAAACAATCCCAGAAAATTCAACTCTTGAATAAATATTAAAAATTCCCAGAAAATCCAACTCCAGAAAATAGGAATTACTGTGCAAACAAGGGAAGCTGACGTCATCAATGGGCCGCGGAACCGCCGCAGAAGCTAGGCTTCTGCCGCGGAACCGCCGCAGAAGCTAGGCTTCTGCCGCGGTTCCGCCGCAGTTTGGACTGTTCATGAGAAACTTTTTGCGCCGTAATTCTTATATTTCCCTTCTGAATTTTTTAGCAATTTTTAATTTGGAAAAATCCCAGTTTTTGAAAAAAGGACAGAGAGCAATTTTGGAATTGGGTTTCGGGTTCGTTCGGACTTCAAATTGCGTCTATACTTCGCCTAAGGCTCTAGCTAGGCTCTGATACCACTGTAGGGTTCCTAGGCACTCTCAAGAGGTCTCACAAGGCATCAACCATGCCAATTTCAAAAATTCTAGGTGCCGAGAAACCCTAATACGGATCGTTGGCTAGAAATCTAGGCGAAAAACAAACTAGTTAACACTTAACTAAGAGAATACGGAATACAACCTTTGTAGATCCAGTGCTCCACCTCCTGTAGGGTTCCTAGGCACCCTAATGAGGTCTCACAAGGCATCAACCATGCCATTTTCAAATTTAAACGGTGCCGAGAAACCCTAGAACGGATCGTTGGCTAGATTTCTAGGCGAAAAGCAAACTAGTTAACACTTAACTAAGAGATACGGAAATACAACCTTTGTAGATCCGGTTCTCCACCTCCATAGCTCCGCAATGAAGTCTCCTCGCTATCTATAACAAGTCCCGGGCTCTAGCGTCAGCTTCATCGGAGAATGGACGGGCTAGGTCATCGATGTCCATGCCGAAGATGATCTACGTCGAGGCATCGCTAAATCAAGCTCCGACTTCACCAAGTCAAGAAACTTGTGAAGAAAACACACTCTACTACTTGGCAAGAGGTAGAGGATGAAGAAATAGGAAGTGGGTTCATTTTAGAATTGGATTTCTCACTCATATTCATCAATCACCATTGATGAAGTGAAGGTTTTCTTCAACTTGAAGATGAAGAAGAAGAAGAAAGAGTTATGATAAGTTATTAGAAAATAGAAAAATAAAAGAATACTTATCATAATCAACCATGGTCAAGTGTAGAGAGCTAACTATAGTTCAATGAATGGTTAGGGTTAAAGAGATGAGGACAAAAGGTTTCTTTGGTCAAAGCTTCATGAAGCTTCAACATGCTTCATGAAGAAAAGCAACCTTTTGTTTTCTTTATCTCTTATCTTTTTAATACAAATTAAAAGATAAAAGAATTAATAAATATATCAAAACCCTAACCATTTACTTAACTAAGGTTTAACTCTTTACACAAACCCTAGCTATCATATATCATCAAACATGATACAATCAAGTGCACAAAAGTATATCACATATACAACTTGTGCAATGCAAGTGAGAAAATCCATTTAAAGTGAACCGATACTAGTTAATGCAAAGTGATATATCAAATATATAATTATACATTAAATCATTAAATCAACACTTGATTTAACGATCCGGTCATATCACATATAACCGACTAATATCCAATGTATCGGCTTATCGAATCAACCCTCGATTCGATAACTAGGTTATATCGCATATAACCATTCGATACATTCATCGCGAGAATAGAATACGGTATCACATACACGCATTATTCTCGGTCCCGCACATATCTCATATGCGCTCCTATTTCGTTTCGCTTGAGCCAGGAAACCTCTGTGTAGGACTCTAAAGACTCGTCAATACGCCGGCAGCAGGTGGTGATCATATCAAACACCCACAAGCCGCAAGCGGTCTGCTAAACGTAACGGCCACCCGGGTATTGAGCGATCAGAAGATCGACGAGCAAGCCCGCTCACACTCCAGTGAATCCAACCAGTAACACTACCGTACAGTCCGGTCTGATCGTCTGATATGTCGCATATCTTGCCTAGGGGTGGTAAACGTCAGACCCCAATAGCTCGATAAGTCGCGTCGATATGAGGTCTATAACATTCGAGAAACTACTGGTAACACTTACCAGTAAATCTCAGCAACCCTGGCCAGGGATTTCCTGTTATAGCCAATCGAACACAGCGCAACATCAACTCCCTATACCGGGAGAGACGAATCCCCTCCTATCGCTCATTGCCTCCATGTGACTCGGGACAGTACCCAAAAACCACCGTTTTGCACGCCCTCTTGGACGTGGTAAGATGGAAATCAAAGCACAGTGGGAACCACACAAGACTCTATGACGATCTCGGGTCAACAGACTACTCTGTACCAGTGTCACCAGAGAACTGCCATCTGACGTAAGGTATAATACCATCTGGGAGTTCTCGGCGAGTCCGTCCAGTATACCCAGTCTCTACTGAGCACCCGTATATCATCTCTGATGTCAAACACCAATGGATATGGGATCATCCATCGCCCATCTGTATGGGTCGAGAAGGTATACGCTAGTCTACTCTGGTATATCGATGCCCCGTCTCGATACACCCATGACTAGGGACTTTGAAGGATGTACTTATGGACTACCATGTCCCCACTAGTATGATCCGCATCATAGTCCAGGTAGTCAAGTACAGATCCTAAGGGCTTTACCAACATGTAACAGGGAGACAATCAGTGTACACGTTAAGGTAAAGATTAACTAGATAGCATACTATCATGTCGAGCAAGAAAGTCCTCCCTATATATGTCCCAGCATCCACTACAATATACATCCAATGTACAGTAATGGCCTCTAGGGCATACATATAACTAACAATCTCCCACTTGCACTAGGGCCATCTGTAGCAGTGGTTGTAGTATCTCATACTCAACCATCCCATAAAAGTCTCTCTCTGGGAACAGGCCTTTGTGAGTGGATCCGCTGTGTTGTCCTCAGAATCTACTCTCCTTACCTCGATCACCCTGGAGATCAACTATCTCCATGATCAGGTGATGCGGCCTCAGAATACGCCTGGGTCACTGATGGGACGGGTGTTCCTTGGCATAAGCCACAACTCCATTGTCTCACAATGGTAGGAACGAAGTTCATCTCATGAACTATTATACACCTAGACTGCCTCTATGGTAGCATCTTAAGTAGCGATGTATTCAGCCTTTATCGTCTAGTATGTCACGGTATTTAGCTTGGAACTCTTCCAACATACCGTCCCTTTACTGAGGGTAAAGACAATGCCTGTGACTGACTTTCAGTCATTCTTATCACCCTGGAACCCTTCCAGTGATTCTCCCCAGGATCGATTGATACCATCTCACTACAACTATTGAGAATTCTAACATCCAATTAGATCTATCTCATAGATCCAAAACCCAGGATTTAGGAGGTATCACTTTGATCCTTTATGGAGAATTCTGGTGATAAGCGGAGATTGACCGAGCGTAGCATAGGAAAATTCTTCCCTATTAAGAATATGTCATCCACGTACTCTACGAGGATCATCACCATACTCCCTACTACCTTTTTGTATATACAAGGTTCATCCACCATTTTGATGATGTCAAACTGTTTAACTACTACATCAAAACAGATGTTCCAACTCCGCGATACCTGCGTTATCATATAAAGCATCTTGTACACGTTTCCGCTGCTCCCACTGTCTACGAAGCCCTCTGGCTGTGTACTTATAGACGCACTCTTCTAAAACATCATTTAGAAAAGCAGTCATGACACCCAACCACCAGATATCGTAGTCATGGTATGTAGCCGTGACAAGTAGGATCTGGATGGACTTAAGCATAGCTACTTGAAAAGGTTTCATCATTATCCACACCTGGTCAATGATGCAAACTTTTAACAAGTCTAGCTTTGAAAGTCTCAACTTTTCCATCTACACCAAGTAATCTTCTCAAGATATACTTGCTCCTGATGGGGATTTAACCCTTCAGATATAGCAACCAAAGTCCATACTTTGTTGGTGTACATGGATTCCATCTCAGATCGCTAAGCATCCAGCCATTCTTACAGAGTCTTACTCCTGATGGCCAGCTCGAAACTAGTTGGGTCATCATCTCATGATGCAATCCTCGCTCCCACTGTCATAGAGAAACCGAAGTATCTCTCAGGTGGGTAAGGAACCCTACTAGATCGGCGGAGAGGCTGAGGTTCGTTGGAACCTACTGAATCCTTTGGTTCTACCAAATCATCTGCTGTTGTTTGTATAGCTGGAACCTTTCCAGTTGTACATAACAGATCTTGCCTCGAGCTTGTCCGAATTTTGCTTTTCAGACATAGGCTGGACAACCCCAAATCTCAACTAACTTGAGAGATGGGCTCTTCCCTTATCATATCAAATATGAAGTGGTAGGCAACTGATTTGATTCGAACCCTATTCAATAGGTATGCAGCTTCTCAAGCGCATAACTCCCAAAAAGGAAATAGGTAACTCAGTAGTACTCATCATAGAGCACACCTTACTATATAGGGTGTGATTGCTCCACCCCGATATACCATCGTGCAATGGTGTATACGGAGGAGTAATGCTGAGAGAGAATCTCATTCTCCTTTAGAATAGTCCAGGATTTCCGTGCTCAAGTATTCTCCTCCTTGATCTCATCAAAGGACATAATACTTTTACCCGTATTTTGGTTCTCTACTTCTAACTTATATTCTGTGAATATCTCAAAAGGTTCGGACTTGTGTTTCAACAGGAACATAGGTCTGAATCTCGAAAGATCATCAGAGAATATAACGAAGTAGAAAGAACCAGTCTTGGTATATGTAGACAGGGGACCTTACATACATCAACATGTATCATCCCAAGAGTTCATCAACTCTTTCTCTGTTTCCAGTAAACAGAGCTATGGTCATCGTATCTTTGTGACATGACTGGCAAGTTTCACAAGATGTAAATTCAAACTGATTTAAATATGCATCTTCATGTAACTTCAGCTAGTCGGGTCACATTGATATGACCTAGTCTACAATGCCTCAAGAAGGATTCATTCATTTCTGAACTCTTCCTCTTGTGTGTGTTCCATATACTAAGAACTGTAGTTTGATTTAGAACATCAATGCTTTTAGATAACGTGCCTGAACCGATCAACTTTTGATATAGGAAATGTTCAAAACATTATCCATCAATACAAAATTTTATCATTTCTTTACTAATAAAGAGATAGATATGATTTTGTATATCAGGTTCGGTATCTAATAACATTCGTTCAGAATCAATGTATTTGGAATACAGGGTGACAGTGACCAACAGACTTGGCTGCAACGCTTGCCCCGTTTTCTGCCTCATGAAACTTATCACCCGTTCTCAGTTCTCTACCTTTCTGTAGCCCTATGTAACAGATTACATATCTGGGATCCTGATCTGGTATCACATACCCAGGACGTAGAGGATACAGAGAAACAGTTCTTTGTAATGAACACACCCGAAGATGATGCATCAGCATGCACTCTCTTCGTTTGGGCGGCACGGGAAATCTGGTATTCCCCAATTTCCTGCTCTGTCTTATAACAATTATAAGTTGGAGCGGGACCAACGTTCCCCAGCTCAGTATAACAAGCGGGTTCGGTCAATATTCCGTATTATTATCTTGATTAAGGCGTGATATGGTCGCTACCTGGAGAGAGAGAGAAGAAAACACTCAGCGTGCGCTCTAGCAAGAATAGATTGGTTATTATTTTATCTAATCAGGATGGCTCCCCCTGCTTTTTATCAAATCTTCCTTCAAACCCTAAAAGGAAAGACTAGCCGGGATTAATTACACACTACAAGTTCGCCAATCTTTCAGCCAGGCCAGTGTCGGTACTTTGAGGGAGGTCCCCCGTGCTTTCGCACGAACCTAATTAATGTAAACCTCGTTTTCCCAGAGGCGTAACCCCGTTGACACCTTTCTAGACACCTACTTGATCAGCTAATTGTAATGTATAAAACTCTCCCAGGAGTAACTCTTACTCGCAGCGGGTATCGGGATCCAACTATCTCATAGAAGGTATGCAATCTCATTGCAAATCTCAACACTTGAAATTCCCGATAATATTTTGCCCCGAACGATCTATGACCTTGACAAGGTCAACAAACCATAGACCGCAAGTCAAGTTCAACCCGTCATTTCTTGATTGAATCAAACCCACCCGCACGACCCTTGACAAGGTCAACAAGGCCGCACGACTACCCTAACCCAATCTGCATCATATGCATAAGCAGATAAATACTGGTTAGCTACCGCACACTGCGCCTTGACAAGGTCAACAAACGCAGCACGAATAATAAACAGGATTTATCTGAAATGACGGAGGGCTACGACAGGTTTTTTTTTGAAAACCTATTGCGTAATGAACTTGATATCGTTGTAGGATCGAATGAATTTTGAAATGGAGTGTTTTTTAGGCTTTTCTAGTTTTGCTAAAGGAGTCACTCCCGGTGAAGGGATCGTCGGTCCTTTCCTCGTCGAATGAGGTGCGGGATATATCATATATATCACTGTGCAAACCAAAAACACTTAAAAGCAATCAAAAGACAAACCGAGTGTGTAGCATCTGCCAGTTATTGCTAAAGGAGTCACTCCCGGTGAAGGGATCTCGGTCCTTTCCTCATCGAATAAGGTGCAGGATATATCATATATACCGCTGTGCAAAGCAAGAACTGTAGCTACCTGTTTTATTTTGAAATTCGATTCTACAACATCTTAGGTTTCTTTTATTTCATTAATCACATTAATGAAGTCCCATCAATTAAGTACCTAAACATCACAGATAAATACGACGTACACTTATGCCATCCGCATTCGCCTCGATGTCCCCTCGTGCACCGTTAGGTTAGGTAACTAACGGCAGAGCGGGGCAGGGCTAGCGCGGGTGTAAAACATAAGTAACGCCTATATAATATATCATATATACTATATACTGTATCTATCACAGAACATCACATGATCACATCACAGATATCGCAGCAGAAGAAACATATGAAATATTGGATATGCTAGGACGTCCGTGTTTTCAATACGAGCCAGTATAAAACACGGATTCCACGGTCGTGATGAATAGCCAAACCCACACCCCTAGACCCCTACGAGAGCGGCAAGCAACCCTACCAATTCTAGAGTTAGGAGACCCAGACTCGACTCCTCGAGTTGGTCTCCCACTGGACTCCAGAACCCGGTTACTTGTGCCCTCCTCCTGGGGTCTATCCTAGTGCGGAAAAGTAAATAATATACAAAGGGTGGCATCTTCCGCAACCTGGAAGTGCCCCAATAAAAGAATATTACATACAGATTTTTACATGAATGAAAATGAAAAACACTCATCTCACATAAAAAAAACCCGGCTATTCAAAAACACGACGATCCAATATAACATATCCAGCAACACATAACATCACATGTCATCAACGTAAGTAAATATGCGCATCCCAATTGTCGTTGGCATATAGCAACGAAACCGGCGATATCACATATTACAATTACGGTCACAGAAAAGAAAGTGTAAAACTACAACAGTTGGAATCCGCAACCACCTCAGACATCACATGTCTGACCAAATGAATTTCTTAGACATCGCATGCCTAACAATTATAAACCCCGCATTTTAGTCTCAAAATCGAAAACTCTTTTCAATATCAAGTTGGGCAATTCAACAAGATTCCCGACATCCTGATCGAATACTCGTCGCAAACTTCAGTAGGCGGCCGCACCCCCGATACCGTCGACGAAGTGCACCAAGGCGGAACACCGCTGCCGCGAGCACCCGAACGGATGCTTTCGGCGACGGGGTTCTCCTATAGTCACTTGGTCGGGGCTATGGAGTGAGGCTGTCTATTAAGTTTACCCGGCGAATATCCGCGTACGCTACGTGATTGCGACGGACTTTTGATCGCATCAAAATTCCGTGGCAACCGATCAAGTGAGACTAAAGTGCTATGTTTATAACATTCATTCAGTTATCTCATAACTTCTTGTGAATTCCAATTATTGTATCCCATTCCAGATAATTAGAAAATGTTAAACTTTCCGATCGAACAATCGAACGCCCAAGTTTTCCCGAAACAGGTCAACACATGAAATAAGTCTAACAACATTCAGTTCGTGCCTCAGTACCAACGGTCCAGCCGTAGAAGAGTCAAGCCAACGCCTCACATGTGGCACGCCGTACTGCCCCAAACCCGAAGGTTCAAAGGGCAGTTCAAGACGGTCACATAATCGAGTTAAGGTTTGTTGTCTTCTAGAGGGTCCATCGAGTTACTTGCACTACTTAGAACGTCGTTAAACTACGGAAAAATCCAACACTTGGAAATTTCCCGACAGGGGAAAAATTGGGTATTTATATCCGGTCGAACCTTTTAACATATTCTAAAAATTATCCGGAAAGCCACACAGACAAAATTTGATACTCCGATCGAAACACCGAATCCCCAAATCAATCCCAGAAAATTCAACTCTATAATAAATATTAAAAATTCCCATAAAATCCAATACCAGAAATCATGAATTACTGTACAAAAATTACAGTGAGATACGACCGTACGGCCGTGGATCCGCCGCATGAGCCATGCTCATGCCGCGGAACCGCTGCTGTTTAGATGAATTGTGATGTCGTTTTTCACCATAACTCTTATATCTTCCTGCTGAATTTTTTACGAATTTTTAATTTGGAAAAATCCACGATTTTAGAAAAAGTACAGAGAGCATTTTCCGGGTTGGTTTTTCGGTTCGATCGGGTTTCAAATTCCGTCTAGACTTCGCCTAAGGCTCTAGCTAGTCTCTGATACCACTGTAGGGTTCCTAGGCACCCTAATGAGGTCTTACAAGGCATCAACCTTGCCATTTTCAAATTTAAACGGTGCCGAGAAACCCTAGAACGGATCGTTGGCTAGATTTCTAGGCGAAAAGCAAACTAGTTAACACTTAACTAAGAGATACGGAAATACAACCTTTGTAGATCCGGTTCTCCACCTCCATAGCTCTGCAATGAAGTCTCCTCGCTGTCCATAACAAGTCCCGGGCTCTAGCGTCGGCTTCATCGGAGAATGGACGGGCTAGGTCATCGATGTCCATGCCGAAGATGATCTACGTCGAGGCATCGCTAAATCAAGCTCCGACTTCACCAAGTCAAGAAACTTGTGAAGAAAACACACTCTACTACTTGGCAAGAGGTAGAGGATGAAGAAATAGGAAGTTGGTTCATTTTAGAATTGGATTTCTCACTCATATTCATCAATCACCATTGATGAAGTGAAGGTTTTCTTCAACTTGAAGATGAAGAAGAAGAAGAAAGAGTTATGATAAGTTATTAGAAAATAGAAAAATAAAAGAATACTTATCATAATCAACCATGGTCAAGTGTAGAGAGCTAACTATAGTTCAATGAATGGTTAGGGTTAAAGAGATGAGGACAAAAGGTTTCTTTGGTCAAAGCTTCATGAAGCTTCAACATGCTTCATGAAGAAAAGCAACCTTTTGTTTTCTTTATCTCTTATCTTTTTAATACAAATTAAAAGATAAAAGAATTAATAAATATATCAAAACCCTAACCATTTACTTAACTAAGGTTTAACTCTTTACACAAACCCTAGCTATCATATATCATCAAACATGATACAATCAAGTGCACAAAAGTATATCACATATACAACTTGTGCAATGCAAGTGAGAAAATCCATTTAAAGTGAACCGATACTAGTTAATGCAAAGTGATATATCAAATATATAATTATACATTAAATCATTAAATCAACACTTGATTTAACGATCCGGTCATATCACATATAACCGACTAATATCCAATGTATCGGCTTATCGAATCAACCCTCGATTCGATAACTAGGTTATATCGCATATAACCATTCGATACATTCATCGCGAGAATAGAATACGGTATCACATACACGCATTATTCTCGGTCCCGCACATATCTCATATGCGCTCCTATTTCGTTTCGCTTGAGCCAGGAAACCTCTGTGTAGGACTCTAAAGACTCGTCAATACGCCGGCAGCAGGTGATGATCATATCAAACACCCACAAGCCGCAAGCGGTCTGCTAAACGTAACGGCCACCCGGGTATTGAGCGATCAGAAGATCGACGAGCAAGCCCGCTCACACTCCAGTGAATCCAACCAGTAACACTACCGTACAGTCCGGTCTGATCGTCTGATATGTCGCATATCTCGCCTAGGGGTGGTAAACGTCAGACCCCAATAGCTCGATAAGTCGCGTCGATATGAGGTCTATAACATTCGAGAAACTACTGGTAACACTTACCAGTAAATCTCAGCAACCCTGGCCAGGGATTTCCTGTTATAGCCAATCGAACACAGCGCAACATCAACTCCCTATACCGGGAGAGACGAATCCCCTCCTATCGCTCATTGCCTCCATGTGACTCGGGACAGTACCCAAAAACCACCGTTTTGCATGCCCTCTTGGACGTGGTAAGATGGAAATCAAAGCACAGTGGGAACCACACAAGACTCTATGACGATCTCGGGTCAACAGACTACTCTGTACCAGTGTCACCAGAGAACTGCCATCTGACGTAAGGTATAATACCATCTGGGAGTTCTCGGCGAGTCCGTCCAGTGTACCCAGTCTCTACTGAGCACCCGTATATCATCTCTGATGTCAAACACCGATGGATATGGGATTATCCATCGCCCATCTGTATGGGTCGAGAAGGTATACGCTAGTCTACTCTGGTATATCGATGCCCCGTCTCGATACACCCACGACTAGGGACTTTGAAGGATGTACTTATGGACTACCATGTCCCCACTAGTATGATCTGCATCATAGTCCAGGTAGTCAAGTATAGATCCTAAGGGCTTTACCAACATGTAACAGGGAGACAATCAGTGTACACGTTAAGGTAAAGATGAACCAGATAGCATACTATCATGTCGAGCAAGAAAGTCCTCCCTATATATGTCCCAGCATCCACTACAATATACATCCAATGTACAGTAATGGCCTCTAGGGCATACATATAACTAACACCTCCATAGCTCCGCAATGAAGTCCTCTCGCTGTCCAAAACAAATTCCGGGCTCTAGCGTCGGCTTCATCGGAGAATAGGCGAGCTAGGTCGTCGATGTCCATGCCGAAGATGATCTACGTCGAAGCATCGCTAGATCAAGCTCCAACTTCACCAAGTCAAGAAAACTTGTGAAGGAAACACACTCTACTACTTGGCAAGAGGTAGAGGATGAATAAATAGGAAGTGGGTTCACTTTAGAATTGGATTTCTCACACTTTTCATCAATCCACCATTGATGAAGTCAAGGTTTCTTCTTTTAAGAAGATGAAAAAGAAGAAGAAAGTGTTATGATAAGTTATTTTTAAAATCAAAAGTAAATCAATACTTATCATAATCATAACCATGGTCAAGTGTAGAGAATAAACTAGGGTTAGTGGGAATGGTTAGGGTTAAGCATGAGACAAAATGGTCACTTGGTCAAAGTCTTCAAGAAGCTTCAATATGAAACAAAATTAGCCACCATTTTCTCTTTATGCCTTTTCTAATTATTTCCAAAATGAATAAATAGATAAATAAATAAGAAAAGGAAATAAAACCCTAATCATAAGTTTAACCATGGTTTAATTCTTTACACTTAACCAAGTAAACATGTATCATCAAACATGATACAATAATATGCACAAAAAGTATATCACATATACAACTTGTACATCCAAGTGGGAAAATCCTTTAAAGTGAACCAATACTAGTTAATGCAAAGTAATATATCTAATATATAATTATACATTGAATCATTAAATCAACACTTGATTTAACGATCCGGTCATATCGCATATAACCGGCTAGTATCCTATGTTTCGGCTTATCGAATCAATCCTCGATTCGATAACTAGGTTATATCGCATACAACCATTCGACACATTCATCGCGAGAATATAATACGGTATCACATACACGCATTATTCTCGGTCCCGCACATATCTCATATGCGCTCCTATTTCGTTTCGCTTGAGCCAGGAAACCTCTGTGTAGGACTCTAAAGACTCGTCAATACGCCGGCAGCAGATGATGATCATATCAAACACCCACAAGCCGCAAGCGGTCTGCTAAACATAACGGCCACCCGGGTATTGAGCGATCAGAAGATCGACGAGCAAGCCCGCTCACACTCCTGTGAATCCAACCATTAACACTACCGTACAGTCCGGTCTGATCGTCTGATATGTCGCATATCTCGCCTAGGGGTGGTAAACGTCAGACCCCAATAGCTCGATAAGTCGTGTCGATATGAGGTCTATAACAATTTGAGAAACTACTGGTAACACTTACCAGTAAATCTCAGCAACCCTGGCCAGGGATTTCCTGTTATAGCCAATCGAACACAGCGCAACATCAACCCCCTATACCGGGAGAGACGAATCCCCTCCTATCGCTCATTGCCTCCATGTGACTCGGGACTGTACCCAAAAACCACCGTTTTGCACGCCCTCTTGGACGTGGTAAGATGGAAATCAAAGCACAGTGGGAACCACACAAGACTCTATGACGATCTCGGGTCAACAGACTACTCTATACCAGTGTCACCAGAGAACTTCCATCTGACGTAAGGTATATTACCATCTGGGAGTTCTCGGCGAGTCCGTCCAGTGTACCCAGTCTCTACTGAGCACCCGTATACCATCTCTGATGTCAAACACCGAAGGATATGGGATCATCCATCGCCCATCTGTATGAGTCGAGAAGGTACACGCTAGTCTACTCTGGTATATCGATGCCCCGTCTCGATACACCCTCGACTAGGGACTTTGAAGGATGTACTTATGGACTACCATGTCCCCACTAGTATGATTCGCATCATAGTCCAGGTAGTCAAATACAGATCCTAAGGGCTTTACCAACATGTAACAGGGAGACAATCAGTGTACACGTTAAGGTAAAGATCAACCAGATAGCATACTATCATGTCGAGCAAGAAAGTCCTCCCTATATATGTCCCAGCATCCACTACAATATACATCCTATGTATAGTAATGGCCTCTAGGGCATACATATAACTAACAAAATCCCCATCAGGAGCAAGTATATCTTGAGAAGATTACTTGGTGTAGATGGAAAAGTTGAGACTTTCAAAGCTAGACTTGTTAAAGGTTTTCGTCATCGACCATACGTGGATAATGATGAAACCTTTTCCAGTGGCTATGCTTAAGTCCATCCAGATCCTACTTGCCACGGCTACATACCATGACTACGATATCTGGCGGTTGGGTGCCATGACTACTTTTCTAAATGATGTTTTAGAAGAGAACGTCTATAAGTACACAGCCAGAGGGCTTCGTAGACAGTGGGAGCAGCGGAAGCGTGTACAAGATGCTTTATAGGATAAAGCAGGTATCGCGGAGTTGGAACATCTGTTTTGATGTGTTAGTCAAAGAGTTTGACATCATCAAAATGGTAGATGAACCTTGTATAAACAAAAAGGTAGTAGGGAGTATAGTGACGATCCCCGTAGAGTACGTGGATGACATGCTCTTGATAGGGAAGGAGTTTCCTATGCTACGCTCGGTCAATCTCCGGTTATCACAATGATTCTCTATATAGGATCAAAGTGATACCTCCTAAATCCTGGAATTTGGATCTATGAGATAGATCTAGTTGGATATTAGGACACTCACTTGTTGTAGTGAGATGGTATCAGTTGATCCTAGGGAGAATCACTGGAAGTGTTCCAGAGTGATAAAGACGACTGAATGTCAGTCACAGGCATTGTCTTTACCCTCAGTAAAGGGACGGTATGTTGGAAGAGTTCCAAGCTAGATACCGTGACATACTAGACGATAAAGGCTGGATACATCACTACTTAAGATCTACCAAAGAGGCTGTCTGGGTGTATATTTGTTCATGAGATGAACTTAGTTCCTCCCATTGTGTGACAATGGAGTTGTGGCTTATGCCAAGGAACGCCGGTCCCATCAGTGATCCAGACATATTCTAAGGCAGTGTCACCTAATCATGGAGATGGTTGATCTCCAAGGAGATCGAGGTTAGGAGAGAAGACTCAGAGGATAACACAGCGGATCCACTCACAAAGGCCTGTTTCCAGAGAGAGATTTTTATGGGATGGTTGAGTATGAGATACTACAACCACTGCTATCAGATGGCCCTAGTGCAAGTGGGAGATTGTTAGTTATATGTATGCCCTAGAGGCCATTACTGTACATTGGATGTATATTGTAGTGGATGCTGGGACATATATAGGGAGGACTTTCTTGCTCGACATGATAGTATGCTATCTGGTTGAACTTTACCTTAACGTGTATACTGGGTGTCTCTCTGTTACATGTTGGTAAAGCCCCTAGGATGTGTACTTGACTACCTGGACTATGATGCGGATCATACTAGTGGGGACAGGGTAGTCCTTAAGTACATCCTTCAAAGTCCCTAGTCGTGGGTGTATCGAGACGGGGCATCGATATACCAGAGTAGACTAGCGTATACCTTCTCGACCCATACAGATGGGCGATGGATGATCCCATATCCATTGGTGTTTGACATCGGAGATGATATACGGGTGCTCAGTAGAGACTGGGTACACTGGACGGACTCGCCGAGAACTCCCAGATGGTATTATACCTTACGTCAGATGGCAGTTCTCTGGTGACACTGGTACAGAGTAGTCTGTTGACCCGAGATCGTCATAGAGTCTTGTGTGGTTCCCACTATGCTTTGATTTCCATCTTACCACGTCCAAGAGGGCGTGCAAAACGGTGGTTTTTGGGTACAGTCCCGAGTCACATGGAGGCAATGAGCGATAGGAGGGGATTCGTCTCTCCCGGTATAGGGAGTTGATGTTGCGCTGTGTTCGATTGGCTATAACCGGAAATCCCTAGCCAGGGTTGCTGAGATTTACTATTAAGTGTTACCAGTAGTTTCTCAAACTGTTATAGACCTCATATCGACACGACTTATCGAGCTATTGGGGTCTGACGTTTACCACCCCTAGGCGAGATATGTGACATATCAGACGATCGGACCGGACTGTATGGTAAGTGTTACTGGTTGAATTCACAGGAGTGTGAGCGGGCTTGCTCGTCGATCTTCTGATCGCTCAATACCCTGGTGGCCGTTACGTTTAGCAGACCGCTTGCGGCTTGTGGGTGTTTGATATGATCATCACCTGCTGCCGGCGTATTGACGAGTCTTTAGAGTCCTACACAGAGGTTTCCTGGCTCAAGCGAAACGAAATAGGAGCGCATATGAGATATGTGCGGGACCGAGAATAATGCGTGTATGTGATACCGTATTCTATTCTCGCGATGAATGTGTCGAATGGTTGTATGCGATATAACCTAGTTATCGAATCGAGGATTGATTCGATAGATCGATACATTGGATATTAGTCGGTCATATGCGATATGACCGGATCGTTAAATCAAGTGTTGATTTAATAATTTAATGTATAATTATATATATTTGATATATTACTTTGCATTAACTAGTATCGGTTCTCTTTTAAATGGTTTTCTCAATTGGATTGTGCACATTGTATATATGATATACTTTTGTATACAAGTTTGTATCATGTTTGATGATACATGCTCACTAGGGTTTGTGTGAAGATTAAACCATGGTTGTAGATTGGTTAGGGTTTTCATTTTCTTATTCATTTATTTATTTATTTATTCTTTTTGGAAAATGAAAAGCATAAAGGGAAAATGGTGGCTTTGTTTGTTTGTATGTTGAAACTTCATGAAGTTTTGACTAAGTCACCATTTTGTCTCATGCTTAACCCTAACCATTCCCACTAACCCTAGTTTAGTCTCTACACATAACCATGGTTTGAATATGATAAGGTTTGATTTTCTTTTCCATTTTTTTTAATTAACACTTATCATATTCTTTCTTGCTTCTTCTTCTTCTTCTTCACTTGAAGAAAGCTTGCTTCAACAATGGCAACTTGAGCAAATGAGTGAGAAATCCAATTCTAAAGTGAACCCACATCCTATTTCTTCATCCTCTACCTCTTGCCAAGTAGTAGAGTGTGTTTTCTTCACAAGTTTCATGACTTGGTGAAGTGGGAGCTTGATCTTGTGATGCTTCGACGTAGATCATCTTCGGCACGAAGCCGACGACCTTGCCCGCCCATTTCTCCGATGAAGCCAACGCTAGAGCCCGGGATTTGTTTTGGACAGCAAGGGGACTTCATCGCGGAGCTATGGAGGTGGAGCACCGGATCTATAAAGGTTGTATTTCCGTTCTTGTAGTTAAGTTGTTAACTATTCGCTTTTGTCGCCTAAAACATCTAGTTAACGATCTAGTCTAGGGTTTCTCGGCACCGTAATTTTTGAAATTGGCATGGTTGATGCCTTGTGAGACCTTTTGGGAGTGCCTAGGAACCCTACAGATAACACTGCAGATCCATTCACCAAGGCCTTGCCCCAGACTCAGTTCGAGCGGCTGATCGAGATGATAGGTCTTCGATACGCCAGTACATGGCCTTAGTGCAAGTGGGAGATTGTTAGTGTATATGCCCTAGAGGCCATTACTGTATCATACTGGTTTGTATATTACTTAATGGAAGCTTGGGATATTCACAGTTGTATATACAATCTTGCTCGAAATGGTAGTATGCTACTTGGTTTGTCTCTGCTTTAATATGTGCATGTTTTTCTTTTAGCATATCGCTGATATACATATTAGTAGAGCCCTTAGGATTTTTGCTTGATTACCAGCGTTGTGATGGCGCTCACACTCGTGGGGCTGGGTAATCCATAAGCACATCCTTATACAGGTCCCTAGTCGTTGGACTATCGAGACAGGGCATCGATACTCCGGAGTAGACTAGCGTATGCGCTTCTCATCCCAGCGTGGGAGACGGTCTGTCCCACGGCCGTCAGTACGTCGTACTTGAGATAGTATGCGGGTGCTCGTTAGGTTACGAGTACACTGGACAGGACTCGTCGGGAACTGTTGGTTGGTATTATACCTATCGTCAGTTATCAATTCCCAGGTGACATGAGTACAGCTTAGTCCACTGACTTGACACTGTCACTTCGCCTCAAGTGTGTTCCCACTGCACTTTGATTACTACCCTACCACGGGTCAAAGGAGTCGTGCAAACAGGTAGTTTTTGGGTGCATTCCCGAAGCACTTGGAGGCAGTGACGGTTAGACAGGATTCGTCTCTCCCGGTATTAGGGGTTGACATCACGCTGTGTCCAGGAGAGCCATTACACGAGTAGTCCCTGGCCAGGGCAAGCGAGATATACTGGTAGGTTTCCAGTGTTATCTCAGGGTGTTCTGGGCTATACTCCGACACGACTTGTACCGCTATTAGAGGACTGACGTTCACCGCCCCCTAGGCCCGCCATGCGATGTATCAGACGAACAGACCGGACTGTACGGAGACTGTCACATACAAGCTCAGTAGGAGTTCAGATGGGGTCACCTCGTCAGTCTTCTTATCGGCATCTACCTGGGGACCGTTACGTACAGCTAGTGCCGCTTGCGGTCTGTGGTTAAACCCACTGTCAGCGCAGTGTCGAGTCTTTAGAGTCCCACACAGAGAGCTATTCTCCTTTAGGCAAAATGAGTAGAGGTCGCATGGTTTTGCGACAGGGTTCGTTCACATCCGCGCACTTGTGCACGTTTGCTGTCCGGACAGCTTATACTAGCGGGCTTTGGTTTAAGCCAGATCCTAGTATATGATTTGGGATTGGTTTTATCTCATTGTATTTGTGTTCCTCGGATCACGAATACGGGTGCGTATACACAGTTGCTTGAGACAGAGGGAGAGGACTTTGATTAGGGTTAATGACCTTTGTCATTTTATTAACCCTAATGCTTATGTGTGTATTATGGTTAATTGATATTAGTTTAATATAATTGTGCATGGTTATGGTTGTTGACCATTTGACCTTCTTGACTTGTTGACCTAGGTTGACACTTTGACCATCATCATTTCATTTGGAAGATGCTCTTTGATCCTTGCAATTTGCATTAAAAATGAAATGATAATGGTTATGTCTTGATTAACCATGACAATTATCTAGCTAATTATCAATTTATAATAATTCACACATATATGTGAGAATGGTTGTTTTATTCTCTCATTCTATCATTCACTTTCTCTCTCTTGTTCTTCCTCTCCCTCAAGCTCTCCCCTCTCATGTGTTGAGAAACACTTGAACTTGAGAAAAACCTCTTCTTGATAATCTTTACTCTCATCTAGGGTTTTAGGACTAGCACTTCTAGCACCCTAGTTACTTCTAGCTTGAAGTTGAAGCCAAAGGTTGAGGCTTTCGGGTGGATCCTTCTTCGGCTCAAGAAGACGACAAAGGTGATCCCTTTCTACTACTCCAAGGAGCAAGGAGAGAAGGACATAAAGCCCTAGGTATAACCATTCTACCCTTAGCTTGTTTCTAGTTCGCTTTAGCTTGTTTTTGTTTAGCAAAGATCCTTCTTTGTCTAGTCCATGTTTCCTAAAGTGATAAAAATCCGATTTTTATTCCGTTTTCCGCCTCCCCGCAAGCACCGGGGTGGGCAACGTGGACTTACAGACCATTCTCATCCTGACCCAAAACAACCGAGTCATTTCCGAGATTTCTAAACTAGCTGAGGTCCAATAATCCTATAACACGGAGTTAGGAAAAACAGACTGGTGATCGACACGACCTAACCTCTAAACCTAAAGGTTACCAATTAGAGTGTCATCCTGATAACTGCTAAAGAAGGAGAACCCTATCGATGGCAAACGACGATCCCCAACTGCCGACAACAATTTCTACATACGCACAACTTAATAATAACAACTGAGCAAACTGAGTATCACCGGATGACAAACATCCGAAAGGAGTCACATCTTAACTAAACCTGGGTGGACACCATAACGAATTTCGGGAAGATCTGCTCTCGTTCCTTCTTCGGAACGGTTAAAGGTTGCAACTCTCCCGTCAGTCTCAGTTGCTCAACTCAAGCACACAACAAGACAGACACCTTGAAACGAATCCCAAGACTTCTTGTTCTATCCCTGCCCACCCGTAACTACCTTACAAGTCACGTTAACAGTTGGTGGGACTTGAATGAGTAGAGAGAGTTGTCCGATGTGCCTGCCCTAGGATTCCACGTCTCTAACTCTGCACACCCTTGTCACCAGTCAAGGATTCCAAATCATTACCCAGCCGAGTAGGCTCCAATATCTCTGACGAACGAGCGTCGGCGGGCAGTGTCTCGCGAAAGCGATTTAAGAAAAGTGGTCGGGCGCGGACATGAGCAAGCTGTCTCCTCAGAAGAGCCGAACTTATGCTGTAATCAACGATCGCATAAGAATTGTGAATCTGCGGAGGACTATCACAACAATCAAATTCCGCCGCAGGAAGGTGTACCTTTAACTCTGGTGGTCCGTGAAAATCTGACACGACTCTCAAACAAGTGGTGTCTCTAATCTCCAACGCAAAACCATCGCGGCCATCTCCAGATCATTAGTGGGATATCCTTCTCGTACTTCCTCCAAATGTGAAGAAGCAAAAGCGATAACCCTATTGTGTCACCTTAGTACACATTCGAGTCCTACTCACGAAACATCATAGTTAAACCACAAGGTCGCCCGAACCAAAAGCAAGGAGGCTAAAGCAGTTGTTAACCGAGTCTTCAACTGCCGAAACTCCGTACACAAGCCTCAGTCTAAAGAAAAGGAACCTCCATTCCAGTCAATTTAGTCAACGGTGCAGCATTACACTAGCAATCCTGGAAGAAATGGCAGCAAAAACCTACTAAGCCCAAAAATCTACGAACCTCCGTTCTGCTCACAAGTTTGGGCCTAAGCTGTACGGCCACGATCTTCCTCGGAACCATACAAAGTCGTCTCGGTAACTACAAAACCTAGGAGTCAACACAACAAGCTTAAAGGGAACACTCCGAGAATCTAGCAAACCGCTGGGGCTCTCCCAGTATCCATAAAACAGATCCTCGAGTGCTACTCCTATCCCTTAAGACACACTAAAAAGACCAGGATGTCGTAAATAGCACAACAATAACTGGTCGAGGAACGGCCCGAAGAAAACCAGTTCATCACACCTACGAATACTGCTAGAGCATTGGTGAGTCCAGTGACACACCCAAAACACACAAAGACCATAGCACGCACAAGACAATCTTCGGAATGTCATCACTCCGGACCCGCAACAATGATGACCTGATCCCTAACCAACTTAGACAAAGTCTCGCACTCTGCTGCTGATCGAAGAAATCGTCAATGCGAGGTACAGGATACTTATCCGCACCGTAAGCCGATTCAAGTGACGATCCATTAATACACAACCTCAATCTGTCATTCTTCTCCTTGACGAACAGAAATGGGAGCTCCCTAATGCGAAACACTCAGACACACAAACTCCCTCAACAACCACTCTGCAGCAGATCCTTAGCTCCTTAAGCTTCGCCGGCTCATCTTGGAACGACGTCGGAAAAGTTCTCGCACGAAAAAAAACCGGTCCAACAAACCAACTGTGGCTACAGCATCACGAAAAACGCCAAGAATCCACGACATCTCCTCAGAGCCGACTAGCGAACAAGGCTGAATTAAAGCTATAAGAGGCAACACCACTATCCACCTGCACAACGAGAACTGACTTGCCCGGGAAAACAAAACCTAACTGTTTCCTCACGGTAGCCCACAACGCCTAACACGTAGCTAACCAGTCCGTGCACAGGAGATCGCCAAATCCAACATCTTTAGGAGGTTCAAAATGACAGACGAAACTCTATCTCCTATCCGATGGGCACACGACCGAATTACGTGTCGCGCAACAAAAGAATTGCTGACAGAAGTTAACACAACAAACGGCTGATCTACCTAGCACGACTCTCGTCCTAAACTCGGCATGAAGTGTGTAAACATACGAGTGCAACAAAAGGACATACTGAAAGAGTACCTGTAGGCTCCGCATTGGACGCCCGCACGTCCCGATGAGTCGAAGCGAAAACTTGGGCCTGCCCTCCATCTGCGACTGATCGAACTCCTCCTCTACTATTCTGACCCCTCTGTGCGAACCCTCCGCGTCCACGACGTCTCAGAATACGACCCTGACGTGGTGTGAAGGGACACTGCCTGATGAGGTGTTGAAGGCTTCCTCATCGTAAACACTTACGCGCTGAATGCTGTCCTCCCTGGGGATGAGAGCCAAACGACTGTCCTTGTCCTAAGCCTCTGCTCTGGGCTGGTACACTAGTACGATTCCACAATTGTTCCAGAACTCTCACGGTCTCTGGAAGACGTGTCTCGTAAACTGGGGCTGCCTCCACCGGTGCTATGTAGGGGGCGGAATACTGCATGATGATCGCAAGGAAAAACTGGGTAGCAGGGGTGACAACCATCTGTCGCTGCGCTCGAACGACCTCTACCAATGAGCTCATCATCTGGCGCAAGCTCTGCATCTCTGCCACTAGTCTAGCGATCTGATCTATCGGGGGAGAAACAATCTGTCCTGGTACAACATGGGTACTACTCGGATCAGTCCTCGTCTCAGATAAATCCACTCGAACCTCGGCTCTCCCGGCCTCTTTCTGCACCCTCGTAGTCCTTGGCGGCATAATGGCTGAAAAGAAGGTAGGATTCAATGAGGATACAAAAATCGAATCACAAGGATGTATACGATCACGAAGGAAATTCAATCAATAAGTCCTAAGGTCGCTTAGGCGGAGTACCGTGTCGTGAGTTTGCCGCGGAACATACGCACGCTACGCCACTCTGCTGCAGCTACCTACTCCATCATACCAGGATCATCCTACACTCCGAAGGTAAAACCTACGCTCTGATACCAACTTTGTCACGACCCAAAGTTTGGCCCGTGACCGGCACTTAACCACGTAACGTCTACAGGCGTAACGCGACTAAGTAAGCCGAAAACCCAGAAATCAAACCAGTAAAAGTATAGAGTGATTTAAGCTTTTAATATAACTAATTACTAAGATGTCAAGAAATCTCTAGTAGACAATTATCAAGATAACAATATACGACGTTGTAGCGAAGAAAATGAGCAACAAGTGGGAATCATCACAGATAGAATAACTGCATAAGTAAAGTCGGCTCACTACGAGCTCGACACCAGAATACAAAATAATATACATCGTCCTCACAACTGGTCTCTAAGTCAATACATAAGTGGTAGATGGAGAGTACTAGATACAACAATGTACATAACTGAAAGATAACCAGATACCGTACAAAACCCACCTATCAGCAAAAGAGCTAGTACACCAACTGTAGGGGTATCTGTGTCAAAAGATGCAAGAACGCAGCCTGCCACGACTACTCCGAAGGGCAACCTGCAACCACTGTGGCACAACGAGGGTGAGTTGCCAACTCGTGAATAGAAGATAACATATAAAGGTAATCGCGAGTATGCACGTGCAACGATACACTAACCTATATCAACAGATAACAAATATATGATGAACTGGATGCTCAAAACATGCAACAAGTACGATCTAATAACAACTCCATGTGATGAGCAAGAACTGTGATGATCAGGTATAGCAATACAATCTAAAAACCCTATATAGAATGAACAGGGTGTGCAATGATCAGGTATAGCAATGCGATCTAACAACCCAATATAAAATGAACAGGGTATGCAATGATCAGGTATAGCAATGCGATCTAACAACCCTATATAAAATGAACAGGGTATGCAATGATCAGGTATAGCAATGCGATCTAACAACCCTATATAAAATGAACAGGGTATGCAATGATCAGGTATAGCAATGTGTACTATATCAGGTACAGTAGATACAGGATGAGATATCGATTACTACATACTGAGCATGGGAAATATAACATCTACACGGAATGTCATCATGGAAAGTATAATCGGTACTCATCAATGCACCCAATTCCCAATACTACTCAGGCGTCGCCATCCTCCTCGGTCCTCAAATCCTGTAAATCTCATATAACCGTGAGTGCCCAACATCGGTACCCAAAATATCAATAAATACTCGTGCCAAGCATCGACACGCAAATCCTCCTGTATAAGGCATCCGTCAGTCCGGATCAGCCCACGGGCTCTGTCTGCGGTATCGGCCCTCGGCACCGGCAGTACGAGTCGTCCCGTATCCATCCATCGACTCTGGTCGGTATCCTCCGGATAACCGCCAGGTCCAACCAATCACCGGTAGGTAGTAGTCCCTCTGCCAGGCTCACCGTCTACTACACAGCGAAACCGTTCTCGCCCCGGGGTACCATACCGGGTCCACCATGTACCCGTAATCGGCCTCATCCAACTCCTCGATTCGGGTTCACATATATCACTCTAGTACCGAGAAAACACATGGTGGACGCACAGAAATATCATATCAAAGGAAACCGGGTTTTTAAATAATTAACTATTCTCTTTTTGAAATATCCACGGTTCCCCAAATCCAGAATTAACATGGAAACAATATATCTCAATGCGTAATCTAAGCAAGTATGAAGATATCAATGTATGTGTGCACAGATATGTGTATACAGTGTGCATGTGCGCAGGTATGAAGATATCAATGTATGTATGCACAGATATGAGTATACAGTGTGCATGTGCGCAGGTATGAAGATATCAATGTATGTGTGCACAGATATGAGTATACAGTGTGCATGTGCGCAGGTATGAAGATATCAATGTATGTGTGCACAGATATGAGTATACAGTGTGCATGTGCGCAGGTATGAAGATATCAATGTATGTGTGCGTAGTACCAGTAGGGGCATGTGATGCATATGTGCCCAAATATGGATATAACATATGCTGTTATGCGGCAAATCATGACAACATCAATAAGGTAGAATCAGTATGATATATGATTTATAGCAATCCTATAATGTGAGTGTCATGGCAATCACTAACGGTGTGAGTGTAGCATATCAATCGTGCTCGTGCGACTTGAACCGTTAGTGACAGTGCAGTGTTCTATGCTATCTTTTCTATATGCAACAATAAGGTATGCTACTACAGTCCATATGAACATCTACAATCCAATATCCTAATATGCCCTGACGCTTAACGCCATACGGGCGATTTCCCCGTAAATGTTAAATCTACTCACCTGGTCGTGCACTACTCGTAGCCGACCACCTGCTTCCCTTTCTTAGGTTCGTCCGACGTACCCGCCTGCGAACCTGGAATTACATAAGAAACCAAATATAAGCAACTATCTCGCAAAACGCGATATCGAAGTCAAACGATACGCTCGTGTCACGAACTAAACGCGCATGTGTACGATACGCTAAACATGTGCACGCGTTTAAAACTAACCCCGACACGCCGCGATACGCTGAATCATGGAACCCTCTTGCGTATCGTGCGAACCAAACGTACTAGAAATACGATATAACGTCCCAGATTCTACCCAGGCTAACAACTTGCAAAACTATACATACTACTGGCCTAGAAATAACAACAGACTCCTATCCAAGCAAACATCACCCAAAAATTCCCCTATCTGGCCGCAGATTGCGGCCAGAAAGATTAAACTGGCGGCCTCGCTATGGGGTGGGGGTCTCAGGCTCTAGTGGTGTGGTCTATACCATGTATACAAGCTCCAGTTTCCTCAATTTTAACCTGAACTACTCGGGCCTATAGCAGATCACTGAAAGGTGAAATTTCACTTTAAAACACTAAATTTTGCACAATTAGAAACCCTATGGTATTTTGGTGTAATCTGGGGTCTAACTAGGTTTACATGGTCTTAATAACACCTAATTAGGCTAGGTTAACCAATACTAACAGCACTTAGCCATAAGTCCACACAAATCACCATTTCAAGCACAAAATCTCACTTTTTACACAAGCCGAAGCTAAACAACACATACGTTAAGCAAACAAGGAGTTGGGCTCAGATTCTATACCTTACAAGACCCTAGGTGAAAGGAGAAAGGAGGTGGAGAAGATGGAAAGTACTGCTGCAGCTGCTGGGGGCTGCTGTTGATGTTACTGCTGCCACTGCTTGCTGCTGATGATGATGATGCTGTTGCTGCTGCTGGGGCTTCTTCTGCAGCTGCTGCCTCTCTCACTCTCTCTCAGCTGAGTGTGTGTGTGTGTGAGAGAGTTGTGAAGAAAAATGAGGAAAGAAATGAGGCCCCAAGTCAACAACTCCCTCTCTCTTTCCCTCTCTCTTCATTTAATGAGCATGGCTCAAGCCATGCCCATACTCCCTCTCTCATGCACCACGTCAACAAAATAAAAGAAAAGAAATTCAAATAAACAAAACACACAAATAAATAAAACCCAAATACACCTAATGAAAATCAATTAACTTAAAGAGAATGGGTTAATCCTTCATGCTAGCTAATCATGGTTTAACCCCAAAACTAAACCATAGTTAACATGCACAAGTGTGTGTGTGCCTAGAAAAATCCTAATAAAATATTCATTAATTAGAATAAAATATCCGAAACTTAATTTGGTAAACTTTTTACCAAAAACTATCTATTAAAATATAATTAACCCCTAAACACGACCTAAGGTGTTACAATCTTCCCCCTTTAAAGAAAATTCGTCCCCGAATTTTAAATTACAAAGCTACGCATACCTTCAGAGGGATGAGGGAACTTCTGCTGCACCTCGCCCTCAGCCTCCCAGGTGACCTCTTCACTGTTTGTGAACTATACCGAGTGCAAAAAAACCAAATCGTGTGCGTACATATGCACAAAATCAACTCAACTGTATGAAACCCATAAAATCATAAACATGTGAAACCAAGGCACGAAAACAATAACAAGTGCAACGATTGTGCAAAAGTCGTAAATACTCAGTAGGTGCAACCATGGTGCCTGAAAACAAATATCATGAAACTCAATCATCATAATCAATCATGCGAATAGATCGCCCAAAATACCGAAATCAAGTATGGCGGAATAGTCCCGCTCAAGCACATCTTCCAAGAATTTCTGGACAACTGTCATGGTCCCTCATAACATGTCTCATCGACGATCATGAACTTTGGCCTGCTGGTGTGCGTAACATGACCACTCCTGGGTCTAAATCTTCTCGTAATTTATTCCAGAAAGGTCCTGTCGAGGTCTCACCCAAATCTCATCTCTGCCTAACTGTCCGGAAGTCATCGTCCTTTACTATATCTGTTTCTTGTTCCGGAACGGCTGCATACTCATCGCGACTCCTTCTAGAAAGTATATCCAAGTACAATGCCTCGGCATGCGTATCGCATCTCTGTTGTCGGCGGAGCGAAACGTCGTCTTATTCAGATCTTGTACGAACCTCTTACTCAACTTTTCTCTAATGTCGACTGCTTCGGACTCGTCTCGTCATGGCTGCATGGACTGAGCTCCAACGGCTATCCTCGTATCTGGAGTCTCCCAAGAAATGCATCTCACCACCTAGCATCCGAATGAAGTCGAACCATTCGATCGCTTCGTCAAAACCTCATAATCCCCCAAGAGACCAACATCTTGGGTACAGTTTAATAGTATCGAGTACATACCACAGCATCAGTGGTCTAGCCGTAGAAGGGCAAACCCAAGCCACACTAATGGCGCCGCGGAACTGGCGCAAACCCTAAGGTTCAAAAGCTTTCACACGGTCATTATGTCGAGTTAGGGTTTCATTCTTCTAGAGGGTCCACACAATTGCCTGCATGTCTTTCCGAATACTTTAAACTTGGTGTAACGTTTTGAAAATCGTTTCGGTGAAATTTCGAAAAATCGGTAAAATAAGGGGGTTTTCTGTAAAAAGTCAAAATACAAATATCTTATTATAAAAATTAAATTTACATATTCTAGCTATGTAATTGCAAGTATTTGGTGTTTATTGAGCCACTGGTGAAATTTCAAATTTTCTGAAAAAAATTATTTTAATATTATTTTTAAGCCGTCACTAATACATTTAATTAGGAAAAATTACAAATTGGAATGAGTTGAAACAAATTTTGTGCATCATAACACATTAAACAAAATTTTAACATGTTGTTTTTGAAATGAAATGGTTTGCCAAAACGGTTTAGAAATTATTGAAGAAAAAAAGGTTTTTTTGGTGAAATTAGCGAAAACTTGCAATTTGGTAACTTGAGGGGGGTCTTTTTGCATAGAATTTTTTTGTTCACTCTCTCACAACCTCACCCCTCACTTTTGTTCGGCCCCACCTCTGTTGGACAACCACTTCCCCCCCCCCCTCTTTTGGCTTTAATTCATGTGAGGAAATTGTTTTATAAAGAGATATGGATATTGTGTTGACTTTGACAATTCCACATGCACCCACACCCACTCTCTCTCTCCCCCTTTCCCCATTTCTGCTGTCCAAATTCAGCAGCCCTCCCATTTGTTTCTCCTCTCATTCTCTTCAAAAAAAATCCTCACAAATTCATCAAAAATCAAAGTATAACCTCACAAAATCATAATCCAATCTCTACCCATTTCTTTTTGGCCTATTCTAGCATGGATTGTGGTGAAAAGAGAGCAAATTGGAGGCCAAGATTTTCATGCTAGATCTCTAATTAAGTGAGGTATAATCTTAGCATTTTACTTAAGTTATTGTTTAATTACTTGAATCTAGCTATTATGTGTTTAATTAGAGTTCTAAATTTGATGTTTGAAATTTAAAGAAAAGGGAACTGAGAGTAAGTTAGGGTTTTTATCATGTGTAAAGGTTTGCAAGGTGTAGTTTAACATTTTTAGGAATGCTAAAGCTAAGCTACTTGCTATATTGCTAGATTGCTACATTTCAATTGTCCAAATTGCTTAAATTGCAAACTAGATTTTTGTAAACCATGAATTTGATTAAGAGAAAAATGTAATTAGGTTTTTCATGAATTCATTAACATTATAAAATGTAGTTTAATGTTTTAGATCATGCAAATCCAAGCTAGATTGTTGTATGTGCATTTTTGCTATAAAATTGTTAAAATTGGTTAATTTGTAAACTAGAATTTTGGGGCTAATGAAATTTAATGAGATTAAATTATGGAAATGGTTTTTATGACATATTTAAGATGTTTAATAAGTATTATGTCCATTAGAATTGTTTAAACATCGAGTTTTGTACTAAAACGGGTAATTTTTGCTTGCTAGATTTTCGGAAAAATGGCTTTTAAGGTGAATTTGGGGTTTTTGTGAATTTTAACCTATTTTATATTATAATTAGTGTTCGTGAACGCGCAAATGAGAGTGTTTGGGTTTTTCTCGATGGTTTGATGTTTGTACATCGACATCGAGGGTTGGTTTGGCTATTCTTGCATATGTAGGCGATAGGTTTTGACCTATGCGTGATGCGCGTGCCGATTTGATTTTCATATGCCGTTTCGATTTCGAATTTGGTTTTAATGCGATACGGTGCGTTATGATATGTAGGTACCCCATGTGGACTTCGAGACGACAAGCAAGCGCGTGGCGACGTCGGTACCGGCGAGCGAGGACCAGGTGAGTAGATTTATATCTACGGGGAGAAGTCGGGTGGATGACGTATAGCACCCCCGCAGTTCGTGGTGATGTATACGAATACGTATACACACATATATATATTGTTTATATATTGTTTGAGTATATTGATGATAATATGGATATTTGGGGTTCTTGGATACTTAGTGCCGCGAAACCCTAGAGTAGTGGTCGCACCCCGCATGCACACACCAACCCATACTTGCATACATTTTTCTTCCATTTGTGTTTACGGGAATATATATATAGTTATGTGTTCACATGGGTATGGGACTATGTGTTCACGTACGGATTTGAGGATGATACTTGGGATTGAGATGAGTCGATGAGATTTGTGTTGAGGTTGTGATATCGGTGATATGGCAGGATTCGTACTTGAGGTACATCCTGGTGTTATAGCGGATCTTGGGGCGGCGATATGGGTGAATAGTGTTATAAATAAAATGGTCGACATGTGATCGTGATATGAGGCATGATATGCTAGGATATTGATATTAGGCCGTATCGGGCGATGCATACCCCTTGATGATGATATGTGCTGACGATATCGGTTTGTACGAGATTGTCGATCAGTAGTCAGATCATGAGTATATTGAGGATATTAGTATTGTACTATACATAGGTCAGTACCCTAGACTATGATCTTGGATAAAAAGGATACCAGAGGAATAGTGTGAGGAATATGATATTGACCCGTACCAAGATTTGGGGATGCCGTGCGACGGATTTACGTACGAGCTATATCTTGATGATTGATCCGCACTCTTGACTTGGGATGTCTGATTATAGATATGGTATCAGATATGATATTATTGAGGCGGGATCACCGACTAATATATATACAGGTATGTATATGTATCGACTCAGATATTAGGCGGTTTCCTTACCAGTAGTCTAGCTTGTAGCTTAGCCCTTTAGGTTAGTTAGTTGTTAGATTAGATTCGGTTCCTACCTATTTCAAAGCTTACGAATCGTGCGTATTTTAAAAGACAAGTCAAGGGATTCTACGGATATTTCAAAAAACGTATCTTTTCTTAAAAACACCGTAGCCCCTATTTTCAAAACCCTACGATTCGTGTTATTTCAAAAGGCACCATTGTAGGACTTATATTAGGTTAATGCAGATTAGTTATCGTTGCGTCTAGTATTCAGCTCCCGCTCATTATTGTTGTTCGCTCCGCATCACATGCTTATATTATGCTTTATATTCTACTGTTGATATCTTGTGGTTAGGACACCAGCACTATTACCGATGATGCGTATGTACCACGTACACTTACTTGCCGGCTCACACACATCTTCATCGGTAATTGCCATGTCACGTACACTTAGAGAATATTATTGCTTCATTTAGCTTGTTAGCTAGTAGTTTTGACAAGATATTAGTGTACTTGCCTTATATGTTAGTTTAGACATTGTAGTTATTATCTGCTACTTCATGCATACTGTTATTCATTGTTATGCCGCATTCATGGATTCTCGTGCATATATTCACTTTTTACGTGCTATTGAGGTTTTGGATTCGGATTTCCATGAGATTTTCTGGATTTGGGGAAAACCGCAAAACATATACAAACTTCTTCTTTCTCTTCTTAAATGAAAAGCGCGGTTTTTCCCATGATGTATGAGTCGTCCACCATGAGTTTGCTGATGGATTTCAAGACCCGATTCGAGGAGTTGGATGAACCGTTTTGGGTATATGGTGGACCCGGTAAGGTACCCCGGGGCAAGAAGCTCGTGGTGATGACGATGAGCCTGGCAGGGGGAGACTACCTACCGGTGATTTTAACCGACGCGTCGGATATCCGGAGGATACCGTCGTGGTCTTGAGATGGATGGTAGGGGCCGGTCTGGACTGACGGCGCCCTAGATATTGAGATTGAGACATTGAGATTTCGAGATATTGAGGTACTGAGATTTGATGATACAGGCCAGTTCGGATAGCCGGAGCCTGAGGTTTTGAGACATTGAGATTTATGTTTTGTGTCGATGCTAGACACTGTTGATGCTGATTTCATTTATGATACCTCATTTTAAAAATACAAAGGAAATCTCACTAAATTATGAAAACAGTTTCTTTATTTACATGTATTCTGTTTTCATGCATTCATACCTCATTCATATGATATATTGCTACCTGAGGCACTGACACGGGCATATGAGATTACACTCGAGTTAGATATCACCCTAGCCATTGTTATAGGCTGCATGTTATACATATATTTGAGGATATATTATGATTATTGACCTAGGTTGCGTTATTTATGCGATTTCTATTCGTAGATGTTTTTCTACTCACGAGTTGGCAACTCACCCCCGTTGTGCCACAGTTCCTTGCAGGTTTTGCTGTACAGGTTTCATTACGGCTTTGCTGGCACTGCTTCTTTCGGGTGACTTGCTAGTAGGTGGGTTTATTGGTATCGTACCCATCATATTACTTGTATAATATTATTTAGTTGTATCTAGTAAATTCCATCAACCAAATATGTATTTATTTTGAGATAGAGACCAGTGATGTTATTCTTTCGACCTTAGAGTCGCGCGTTATATTTCTGTGGATTTCTTGTGGTTTTGAGTTTCCTTTTGAGTTTTTGATCCTCGCTATTGGCGTTGTATATTATATTGCTTGTGTGGTTGTGACCGTCGATTGAATAAGAGCTAGCTCCCGCTTGGGGATGCCTTTTATTGATTTCGTATACTATTCATGTTGTATCCCGTTTGGGGGCAGTATTTACAAAGGAGACTCTGCCGAAATTTTCAGGAAACATTTGATGTTTTTAAAAAGGCATAATTCGGCTTATGCTATTAAAACTACTTGATTTAAATTGGTTTTCCTTCACTCTGCTACTTTTCTTGGTTTGGATTTCTGGGTTTTTCGGCTTACTTAGATTACGTACGCCTCGAGACGTTTCGTAGTCTAAGTGCCGGTCATGTTCCGTACTTTCGGGTCGTGACACTTGGAATAATAGGTTTCTGACATTCGATCGCCGCTGTCGACTCTCCACGTATCCGCGTGAAGTCGTCTCTAGCTGGAATCAATCTATCTGATGACCTCGCATCGGGGTAGCGAACGAACCACATGTCCTAGTCATTCATCCTCGATGACTAGAGACCTTCTATTATCTCTTAGTACAACTCGTACTGCAATAGCTCCAACATCTAGGGCGATATCTAGTCGTTCGCAGCAGCAACTGGCTCACTCGTCTGCACGCTGAACAGTGCCTCAATCATCATGAATGAGCAATACATCAACGGTCATCAAAATCTAGCTGGCCTCTATCAGTGGCTCAATCCTCCGGTGCTGATCTGCACGTCCGAGTAATCTCATACAGCGATCCATCAAACGCTCGTGGCGCAAAAACACAATAAAAAGACACATCTCTGCAATCGTGTGTCGCCGGAATTACGCCCTGGTCAGTCCTCGTTCGTGACAAGCTTGTGCTGACCGCAACTCTAGCCATAGCTCTCCCTGCCCGTAATCGTGGCAGCAAAATCATAACTGGTACCGACGAGGCTAGATCATAGGAAGGAATATAATACTGAACAAAGAAATGTATATCCTAAGGCTTCTTAAGCGGAGTAGCGTATCGTAAGTATGCCGCGGAACATACCCACGGTACGTCACTCTACTTTAGTCACCTACTCCATCAACCAAGGGTCATCCTACGCTCCGAAGGTAAAACCTAACGCTGTGATACCAACTTTGTCACGACCCGAAAGTACGGAACATGACCGACACTTAAAATACGAACGTCTCGAGGCGTACATAATCTAAGTAAGACGAAAACCCAGAAATCCAAACCAAGAAAAGTAGTAGAGTGGAGGAAAACCATTTTAAATCAAATAGTTTGCAACATAAGCCAAAATATGCATTTTAAAATCACAATTCTTTTCTAAAAATTTCGGCAGAGTTTCCTTTGTAAAAACTGACCCCAAACGGGTACAAAACCTGATAAAGCATATATAATGAATAAAGGCATCCCCAAGCGGGAGCTAGCTCTTCGTCAATCGACGGTCACAACCACGCAGGCAATATAATATACAACGCCGAAAGGCGAGGATCACAACAGAAAAGGAAACTCAAAACAGCATGAAATCCAAAGAAATATAACGCGCGACTCTAAGGTCGAAAGAATAAACATCACTGGTCTTTATCTCAAATAAATACATGTTTAGTTGATGGAACTTCTAGATACAACTGAATAATAATATACAAGATGGTCACGATACAAGTGAACCCACCTAATAGCAAATCACCCGGAAATGGAAGTAGTACCAGCAAAGCCGTAATGGAACCTGTACGGCAAAACCTGCAAGAAACTGTGGCACAACGGGGGTGAGTTTCCAACTCATGAATAGAAAATATCTACAAGCAGAAATCATATGTATGACTCATCCTAGGTCAATACGATCAGTAATAATATAAAGCTCAATATGAATAAGTCTGAAGCATGCTAAAGTGGCAATGTAATCTCTATACATGAGTGTAGTGCCAAGTGCTCGTGCCAGTGCCTCAGGTAATAACATATCATAAATATGAGGTATGATCAATGCGGTCAAATCTGTATGTATGTGGATCCCGTCCACCCGTCACCCAATGACAATAACCATCATGCATGTAAATATCATAAAGCATATGCATGGAAATGTGAGGATATAAACCATCTGTGTACCACGCGACACGTCAAAATCATGGAACCGGAGTGTCCAGCATCGACACTCGAAAACATCATGAAAGCTGTGCCCAACACCGGCACGTAAATCCTCATATATCGGGCTCCGTCAGTCCGGATCAGCCCACGGGCTCCGTCTGCGGAATCGGCCCTCAGCCCCAGTAGTACGGATCGTCCCATATCCATCTATCGACTCTGGTCAGTATCCTCCGGATAACCGCTAGGTCCAACCAATCACCGGTAGGTAGTAGTCCCTCTGCAAGGCTCACCGTCTAGCTACACAGCAGATCCGTTCTCGCTCCGGGGTACCATACCAGGTCCACCATGTACCCGCAATCGGCTTCGTCCGCTCCTCGAATCGGGTTTCACATGATGCTCTCAGCACCGAGAAAACACATGGTGGACGCACTGAAATATCATATCAAGGGTAACCGGGTTTTTAAAACAATTACATACTCTCTTTGAAATTCCCACGGTTCCCAAATCCAGAAATATTATGGAAACAACATATCTCAATGCGTATAATCAAAAAGCATGATGTATGCGACATGTAAAAGAAATGTAAGCATATCAGTATGTCATGCAAGATGGAATAGTAATATGCACATGTTGAGGGAAACCGCTCTTTTAAAATAAATCAGTTTTAAAGAGTATCTTGCGGTTCCCAAATCTCTAATCAAGCCAGAATCATCATTGTATGTGCGAATACGTATGAATATACAGTAATAGGAACACAAGTATGCCATGCAAGGGTCATATCCTGAATGCAACAGTACTACAGTGTAGTGACATGGAAATTATCGATGATGAAGTGTGTGAGCCGACAAGCAGTGTACGTGGAACATACGCATCATCGATAATGGTGCTGGTGTCCTAACCGCATGGTTTTAATATAGCAATAAACACATTTACACATGTAAAGCGATGCGAATAGCATGAATATGCGGAAATCGAATAATCAACGCAACAGTGAAGAATCTACATCAATATATAAATGTCATGCAGCTTTGCCATTTGAAATAAGACGAATCGGGGTTTTTAGTAACATAAGGGCTACGGTGTTTTTAAGAAAAGATGCGTCTTTTGAAAATATCCGTAGGATCCGTTGCCTGTCTTTAAAATATTCCCGATTCGTTAGTTTTGAAATAGGTATGACTCGGGTCTAGTTGAACATCTGCTATGCAAACTACAGATCTAACTAACAAGTCAATCGGGAAAGGGTATGGAAACCACCTAAATCTGAGTCGATATATATATATAAATATAAATATATAAGTCGGTGACCCCGCCTAAATAGTATCACATACGATACGATATACATCATATAATATCCTCGAGTCATGAGTGCGGATCTATCATCGATATAAAGCTCGCAAGGTAAATCATCATACGACATCCCAATAGCTGGGTACGGGTCAATATCACATTCATCTCATCAATTATCTGATATCTTTATCATCATATCACATAATCTGGGTACTGATCTAAGTCTAGTACAATCGACACCATCTATATAAATATGAATGCGTGTGTGAAACACACGTCCCAAGGCCCGCTAAAAATCTCACGTCGTATCCCAAATACAAATCACCTCATATCGCCGATCTCACGGTCTCAAATCAATCTCATCGACCCACCTCAAATCCCAAATACTATTCTCAAATCCAGTATATGAACACATAGTCCCATACCCATGCGAACACATAATTTTATATTCCCATATACGCACATATAAAAGAAGAATGTATGTAAGTATGGGTGCGTGTATGTGTGGTGCAACCACTACTCTAGGGTTTCGCAACACTAAACCAATCCAATCACACCTAGAATCCATCTTTATCATCAATAATCTCAAACAATATATAATCAATAAATGTGTGTATACGTATTCGCATACATCACCACGAACTGTGGGGGTGCTATACGCCATCCACCCGACTTCTCCACGTAGATATAAATCTACTCACCTTGCTTCTCGTGTGCCGATGCCGATGTCGCCATCTTCATCTTCAACTCCTCGACATCACGTGGGGTAACTACAAGGATATCACAAACACTAAAGCACATGAAAATCACATCGGAAAACCAAAACGGCACACGCTACTCGCATAGGTAAAACCCTATAGCCTCGCATGCAAACATGACTAATAACCCTTTGCCGTTGACGTTCAAATTCCACCCGACAGAAACGTTTCACCAAATACCAAAATCCATGCTAAAACAAGTCATAAACTATGCGCCAACACATGAAAATTACCCCAGATTCTACCCTATATGGAATCAGTCAAAGTTGCATATGCCAAGGGTCTATTTTATAGGGTATGAAGCTACAGAACAAGAACGGACCTCAGAACCCATGCTCTGGCCGCAAATTGCGGCCAGAGGGATTAAATCTGTGGCCAGGTTGAAGGGTTAGGGGCTAGGGCTTCGGGTGATGGTTCCTGGGTGCCTGCACATCTCACTGTCAATCCAAAATAATTTTTAGATAACTCAGGTGTTAGCAGATTTCCAAATACCCTCACAGAATCACAGTTTTTCCCGATATCGTTTCTATAAATCCGTATTCTGGGTTCTACTCTCAGGTCTGGTCCAATGTAACATCACTAACAAGATTTTAAGGTCACTACAAGCCTCAATTCCACTTTACAACTCAATTCAACTCCTAACACTAACTTGAATTGTCCAAAGTCCTCAAAACGACACAATATCGACATGAAACAAGTATAGATGCACAAGAAATCGAAATGCTACTCTAAGGGTGTAGAATTTACCTCCTTTGGTAACTCGAGAAAATTCTTGAGTTACTCAAAGTCCTCAAAACCATCTCTTTCTAGGTCCAATGTGTAGCTAGTGAGCTTGGAAACAATTTTTGTGAAATGGGAATAGGGTTTTGGGGTGAATTTCATGGTGTTATGGGGCTTTGAAGATGGAGGAGGAAGAGGGAAGGGAGGCTACAGCAGCAGCTCAAGGAATGAGGGGAGAGAAAATGAGAAGAAGAAATGATGGTGAGCATGGTTCAACAAGTCAAAAGTAACCATCACCCACTCTTTTTCTCTCTTAATCATTCTTACCTTTTTCTTTTCTTTTCCTTTTTTCTTTATTTCCCAATAGTAACCCTAGGCAACCATCTACCCACAACATGTAAGAAAATGTGACAAGTGTGGAAAAAATGATATGTGCATGTTTTGCACCAAAAATGCTAAAAATCCGATTAGCGATTTTTAATCGCGATTAGCACTAAATTAGCATATAACTAACCATAAAAACTTAAAAATGGCATAATCCCATAAAATACCCTATTTTAGAATTTTCTATAATTTTTCCAAAATTTTCCCCATTTATCGGTATTTAATTATACCGAAATATTAAAATATTCATTAAAAATTAATATTAAATTATAAAAATTCCCAAAAATAATATTTTATTTTTTTGAAATGTTACATGTGCTCGGCCAAAAACCGGCCAAATGAGTTCAAATTTCTTCTGTGTTCATGTCATATCTCATACAACATCCTACAGTTGTTTAAAAAAATTTTATAGTCCATTTAAAAATCGACAGAAACCAGCTTTTGAAGTTTTAAGTTTCGGAGTAGTTTCGGTTTCGTGATCTAACAAAAATCGTCTAAATCTCTAGCATTGCTCTCATACCACTGTAGGGTTACTTAGCAAAACAGCAAGGTTTCGGGAGGCATCGTACATGCCATTTTCAAAAATTTTCCATTCTAGTTAACCCTAACCCTAGAATCTTAACTAAAGATTTAGAAAATACGATATGTAAACAACTTTACAACTAAGTGATTGCAGAATACAACCTTTGTAGACCGGTCCTTCACTTCAAATGCTCCAAGTAGTGGTCCCTTCGCTGCGATCAAAGAACTCCCGGACTCTTAAGAGGCTCCACAAGGCGAAAGATGCAAACTTGCTCTAAGTCTTCAAAGCCGAAGATGATCTACTTTGAGGAGACACAAACCCAAACTAACCCTTCACTAAGATGGAACTAGTGAAGCTAACACCCTAAACTATATGACTAGTATAGAAGAGGATGATAAAGTAGGAATTTTCCTCACTTTAGAGTTCTTTTTCTCACTATTTTTCCTCACTTGTACAAAAGCTAGAGAGCTCTTAAGCTCGAAGAAGAAGATGAAGAGAGATTATGTTGTGAGAGTTAATGCCAACCATGGGTGAGAAAATATCTCATATAACCATTGTAGAGAATAAACCATAGTTGTAGATAATGGTTAGGTTAATAAATATCTAAGGAAAAACAAAATGGGTGGACTAAGTCAATGGTTATCCAAAGTTTCTCCAAGCTTCTAACCATGACAAATTCCACTCAATTTTAAATTTCTTAAATAAATAAACCTTAATATTATCTCATATATGGTGTAAGTCTCATACACCCATGTTGCATATATAATCAAGCATGACACATTAATATATATCACATATATATATTAAGTGTCCAATAGTGATTAAAAGAAACACTTAAGTGAGCATATATTAGTTAATGTAATTTAATATATCAAATATATAATTATACACTAAATCATTAAATCAACACTTGATTTAATAATCCGGCTATATCACATATAACCGACTAATATAAAATGTATCATTTCATCGAATCAACACTTGATCCGATGACCCGGCTATTTCACATATAACCGGCCGATATCACATATCGCGAGAATAGAATACGGTATCACATACTCATATTAATCTCGGTCCCGTACATATCACATATGTGCTCCTACTCCGTTTTGCCTGAGCCAGGAAACCTCTGTGCAGGACTCTAAAGAATCGTCAATACGCCGGCAGTAGGTGATGATCATATCAAACACCCACAAGACGCAAGCGATCAGCTAAACGTAACGGCCACCCCGGTATTGAGCGGTCAGAAGATCAACATGCAAGCCTGTACTTACTCCTGCGAATCTAATTAGTAACACTACCGTACAGTCCGGTCTCTTCGTCTGATATGTCGCATATTCAGTCTAGGGGTGGTAAACGTCAGACCCTAGTAAACTATAAGTCGTCCCGATGTGAGGCTCATAAAGGTTCTAAAAACTGCTGATAACACTTACAAGTTGATCTCCATATCAGACCTGACCAGGGACTTCCAGTTATAGCCAATCGAGCACAGCGCAACATCAACCCCAATACCGGGAGAGACGAAATCCCTCCTATCGCTCATTGCCTCCATGCGATTCGGGAATGTACCCAAAAGCCACGTTTTGCATGTTCTCTTGAACGTGGTAAGGTGGAAATCAAAACACAGTGGGAATCACACAGGGCTCTATGATGATCTCTGTTGGGGTAAAAATTTACACCCCGGTTGACCAAGTCAAAATCAAAGTCAACCCCAAGCCAGATGGGCCCAAGCCCAGGTCAAGCGGGCCCATGCCCAAGTCGAGCCTGTGGCCAGCCTCTCCGTGCCAACAACAAAATCATGTAATAAATAATTTTTATGTAATTGTTTATGCATGAATGAAAAAAAAATGGGCATAAAGCCAATATTTTGTAAGCCCATGGCTTAT
Source organism: Agapanthus africanus (assembly GCA_030015575.1). Lineage (NCBI taxonomy): Eukaryota > Viridiplantae > Streptophyta > Magnoliopsida > Asparagales > Amaryllidaceae > Agapanthus > Agapanthus africanus. Next base: position 264,956,921 of record CM057343.1, read on the forward strand.
GTGCAAAAATGAAATAGCACATGAGCCATGGGATGGCTAAAATGCCATTTTTGTAAAGCCCAAGGGGCTATATGTAAATATGTAAGCCTATATAAGGCAACATGATGAATAAAAAAATATACACTTTTCCATTCTTTCCAAAACTAGGGTTCTTTGTGCCTCCTGCTCCTTCTCCAAGGTTCTAAACCTTCTCATTTCTTTTGAATTAAATCAAGAGTTTTACTCTTTCTTTTCCAAAACTAAGTAGTTTTCCACCACAAAACCCACAAAGGGGAACTCAGATCTCCCATCAGATCTCAAAAAGGAGTGATTTTTAAAATCTCCTACTTCTTGATCTTTAAGATCCGGCGAAACAACAGGAGGAAGAAGAAGAACCCCCCTTCATCAGCTTCAAAACATCCTAAGAGTTTTAACTCCATAACATATATATATATATATATATATATATATATATATATATAACAACAAATATTTCCTTTCTGAAGCATAGCTTCTGTTTCTTAGGCTAAAAGCCTCTTTTTCTCGCCGGCGCTCAAGCGCAGAGCGCCCGCGTGTCGACACGTGGCGCGCTTGCGCTCAAGCGCAAGCGCCCGAGCGCAAGTCGCCCACGTGCCAACATATGGTGCGCTTGCGCTCAAGCGTAAGCGCCCGAGCGCAAGTCGCCCCGGTGCCGACACGTGGCGCGCTTGCGTTCAAGCGCAAGCGCTCGAGCGCAAGTCGCCCCGGTGCTGACATATGGCGTGTGCCCAAGCGCAAGCGCTCAGGCGCAAGTCGCCCCCGTGCCGACACGTGGCGCACTTGTGCTCAAGCGCAGGCGCTTGGCGTGCGCCCAAGCGCAAGCGCTCGGGCGCAAGTCTCCCCCGTGCCGACACATGGCGCGCTTGTGCTCAAGCGCAGGTGCTCAAGCGCAAGTCGCCCTCGTGCCGACAAGCGCAGAGCACCCACGTGCCGACACATGGCACTCTAGCGCCTGAGCGCACAACACCTAGGCGCACAGCGCCCAAGGTGCTGCCCCCACGCATCCTTTGGATGCCTCTTCTCCCTCTTTTTTTATATGTATATACATATATATATATATACACATATGTACACATATGCATACATATGTGCACACACACATACACCACGACACTGTCCCTGTTAGAAAAAAAAATTCTAACGGGGCGCTGCCCCGCACCCCGCAAGGGGGCTGCTAGTCCCCTTGACCCCCAGCCCGCTATCCGGGTAGCGGGACCCCCGTAAAAACTCTGCGTGGCTCCCGATATATCCAAAACCCCCCTTTCAAAACACAACACACGTACACTGCACATTGAGTTCGTATGACCAGTTTAACCCGTCAATCGGAGGTTTCCTCGCTCCAAAGGCGAGGGGTAATTAACGGCAGCTTAGTTCGCAGCTGCCGGAGATTCGGATCCCCACAATCATTAAACCCTGGCCTACCCTAGGCAGGGGGAATCTGTAGTACGCCTTACAAGCGCGCCCGTATTCCCATCTCAATAGGGTGACGAAAAACACCCTACAGATTCTGGCACGCCCGGTGGGACCAATCTCTCCTCCCATATTTCGGGTTAAACGTTCATGCGAACTCAATCAATATACATGTCTGTATTTATACTAAAATAATGCTCTTTAATGCAGGTTTTCAAGCAATCACCTATTAACCATGTCTCTGAGGACGATCTCCGCTCTCAGCACAGCTCCTGTCTCCTACACGATGAGGATAGACTCTAGGATGGTCCTCCCGGCCAGTCTCGGGCGACAATGGGAGGAGCCGCTGGTACCATTCGGCTATATTATGTTCATACCAATTGGCGCCATCCCAGCTCCTCAAGCTCCAGCAACAGACAAACCGGTCTCGAAAGGCAGGAGACCAAATATGGTGATCTCGAGGGCGCCCCAACCCAAACGTAAGTCGGGGTCTGAACGACTTTCCTTGGCCCCAGCTGGGGGCAAGGCCATCAACACAGACAAAGCAACAAGGCCTCTCGAGCAAGCTCCGGCGGTGCCCTTGAAAACTGCTCGATCGGGTATCTTCTCTAAGCTCCCCATCACTCAGCCTATAGCGGCTTCCCGGAGAGCAGAAGCTTGCCAAGCGCTCAAGGCAGAGAAACTGAGGAAGAAGTGGCTCAGACACAGAGCCAAAAAAAGGGCTAGGGCTCCGGCCATGTTATAATTTGTGAATTTCCAAAGTCCGGACTGCTCCGCGAAACCAGCTGCCAGTGATGAAAGAATGGCTGAGTGTGTTATCCACACTGTCTACATGGCCGGACATGAAGAAACGAACCCTCCCCTTCTTTACAGCCATGGTGATGACATGGTTGACGCTACCCAGCATCGGCTCGATCTAAATGATGAAGAGCCCGCTCAGGCCGATAAGCCAGAGGAGCCCGTGGTTCCTACGGAATTGAGCTCAGGCAATAAAGATTACCCGGTTGTCATAGCCGGAACTACAGAACAAGCATTATTCCAATGGCTTCAAAGGCAATTTCAGGACAGGGATGAGAAGATGGCCGAGGTCTATTCCAAAGTCGACGAGCTGGCAAACGTCGTGGCAGATCTCGCGACCCAAGTCGCCCGATTGCAATTACAGCAAAATCAAATTTTGGCTCATGAGCTAGGGATTGATACCCGGTGGCAGCCAACTGATATCCCTTCCAACCTAAAAGCGGAGCGCCTTCACGAAAAACGGCCGCAATCAGCCTCCAGTCCTTCCAATACATACGCCGGGGGGGAATCGTCTCTGAAAGAGAAGCCGAAAAAGGTCTATTCCTTCAAGAGGGAAAAGGTCCACAAGATATTCAGGGACGCCCTAAGAAACGGTCTACAACTGCAGGAATCAAAGAGACCGCAAGAAGTGAATATGACCGACGACCCAAAATATTGCCCCTATCACAGGGTGATAGGTCATGCCATTGAGGACTGCTTCGTCTTCAAAGATTGGGTCGAAAGGCAATACAAGATGGGAGAGATAGAACTGTCTGAAGGCGTGTTAGCAAACAGTCAAGCTACGATCGCCGATTTCACGCAAATGGAGACCGAAACCTTTCGGGAACCTAATCCTCCCAGACATGTGCCTCGAGGACCAGCATCAGTAAAGGCACCTACTCCAATGGAGGGAAAGAAGAAGGTATACTCCTTCAGGAGGGATGAAGTCCGCAAAATATTCATGGACGCCCTGAACAGCGGTCTGCAACTGCCTGTTCCAAAGAGGCCACAGGAAATGAACATGACCGGCAATCCCATATACTGCCCATATCATAGAGTGGTGGGTCATACCATCGAAGACTGCTATATTTTCAAAGATTGGGCAGAGGACCAATATAAGCTTGGAAAAACCTCACAATCTTCGGATGTATCGGCAAGCCACAGAGCTAGGTCATCAACACAGCTCCGCCAAGATCAAAGTTCAAGGAGCTGGGATAAGCAAAAAGGACCACCACGTCGTTAAACTGGGAACACCTGCTGACCACCACGTCATTAAACTGGAAACAATCGACCTCTAAGTCGTTAAACTGGGAATGTAAATATATATATATATATATATATATATATATATATATGTAAATAAACAAAAAATGTGTAAATAAAAGAAAAAAATAAAAGCCGAAATGATGGGGCAACCGCGAATAAAAGCCGAAATGATAGGACAATCGCGACCTTCGCGATAAGAAAAGATGAAATGATAGAGCAATCGCGGTAAAACAAAAAAAAACAAAACAAAAAAAAAAACAAAAGAAAAACAAAACAACTGGCGAATGATGAGTTACTCCTGGTACCATATTCCAGTGCAGCGATGCAGACGCCAACAAAAATCCAATTTTTCAAAATTCTTTTGGCCCTACGGCTAGTCCCCAAATCGACTGCCGTATACAATCCATGGGCTCAAATAATCCTCAGCATACCCATGCCCTACCGCAACCACCAGTTACGCGTCTGGCCTCCGCCCTTTGGGATTATGCTCCATTGGGAAGACCCACTCATGTATCCTGGCACATGTGCTTCAGTGTTAACAACGCTGATGCCGGCCCCCACCCCAAAATTCCAAGCTCGCCATCAATAGACCTCTAAGTCTTTAAACTGGAAACAGCACACCTCTAAGTCTTTAAACTGGAAACAGATGACCTCTACATCTTGTTCATATCAGATTTTTGCATTTTCATACCGCCCAATTTTTATCACATTGCATATCGGTAGATACTCTTGAGCCGTGTTTGCTAGTCAATTGCAGGATACAGGTTCCCGGTTCTCAAACGGAGAAATTCATGAAAAACACAACAAAATCCGGTTCCTGCCAACCACAGATAAAACACGGTCTCCGCTCTTCATCCGTATGTTGCCAGATACCAGTTTAGGAAGACAAAGTGTCAACTCAATGTCATTCTCATGCACAAGGCTCAATGGTAGCACAAAATCCAAGAGATCTACGCGGAGCTCGAGGCAATCATCCACAAAAAAGTCCACCTTTGCTCAATAGAAATTCTGGAAGAAATAGGAATGAATTATCAGAAAATACCCACACCAGACAAGAGGGGACAGGAGAACAGGAAAGTACTCAGAAGCCCACACCCTAAGTCGACTATAGGGGCGCGGATCCGCGGCCATAGGGGGGCTTAGGCGGCGGATCCGCGGCCGTACAGTCAGGTCAGAGCATGGGCTTTTGGGGGAAGTTTGGTCATTGCATCAGGGTTCTGTTGGTTGCCCTAGGGTTTCATTTCTTGGCCTATAAATAGCCCAGAATTTTGTGAAGAAAGGGTCGATTTTTGTATTCTCATTTTTTGCCAAGTTTTAGTCTTGTTCTTCTTCCTCTTCTCACCTCTTCTCCATTAAACTTGTAGTGAGCTTTTGAGTGAAGAGTGATGAATAAAGAAGACCTTTTTATCATGCTTGTCTCTTTCTTTTACTTGTTGTAATGTATTGTAATTTTAATTGTTAAGTAGTTGTTGTTATTTGTTCGATTGTTTCTTTCTTCTTTCTTTTTCTTTATCCTTACATACGACAATGATACTTACGCTTGATCCTCGCCAAGGTGAGGTCGCAAATAGTTAGTCGTATTCTTCTAGTCTCCTTCTTTCTATCTTCCTCTTTTGTTTGTATTGTTTTTCCGTATTATGAAGTGTGAGTAGTTCTATACTTGTTAGGGTAGGATAAGGGAAGTTTGAGAGAAGGAAATCTCTCTCACTCTTTCCTTGCCCAACAACTTAAATCGACTCCCGTTAATTGAACCACAATCCGCTCCTTACGGCACCCTATCCTACATGATAGCGGTGATTCCGTAGTGAGACCGGTTGTGGTTGAATTAACCGGAGGTTATGGATAAGAGCCAAGAACGGACGGACAAGCACCAAAAGGAAGGACTATGCGTTGGAAAGCCTAGCTTATACTCGCAAGTTCCTTCCTAGTCGTGCTAATCCCCGTTGTTGCCGATTACCGTAACACCGATATTAAGTGGGGCAACGAAAGATGTGGAGACTCCTAACTCAAACTAACCTAATCCTCACCCTAACAAGCTCTCTTTAAATATCAACTTACACTTAGATAATCCAACAAAATCTGAACAACCGGACTTAACTCGTCGAAAAACACATAGAAAAAGATTCCCATCTCCCTGCGGACGACCCGTACTCAACCGGCTAGCTACGTGCGAAACCGTCTTGATTGCGGTATTTAAAACTTAAACTTGAACACGCACATATCCTAACAATCACATCTTTAAACTGGAAACAGATGACCTCTACGTCTTTAAACTGGGAACAGATGACCGCTAAGTCGTTAAACTGGGCACAATAGACCTCCAAGTCTTTAAACTGGAAACAGATGACCTCCAAGTCGTTAAACTGGAAACAGATGACCTCTATGTCGTTAAACTGGAAACAGATGACCTCTACGTCGTTAAACTGGAAATAGACCTCTAAGTCTTTAAACTGGAAACAGATGACCTCTACGTCGTTAAACTGGAGACAGACGACCTCTACGTCGTTAAACTGGAAATAGACAGACCTCTAAGTCGTTAAACTGGAAACAGATGACCTCTAAGTCGTTAAACTGGAAATAGATAGACCTCTAAGTCTTTAAACTGGAAACAGACGACCTCTACGTCGTTAAACTGGAGACAGATGACCTCTACGTCTTTAAACTGGAAACAGATGACCTCTACGTCTTTAAACTGGGAACAGATGACCGCTAAGTCGTTAAACTGGGCATAATAGACCTCTAAGTCTTTAAACTGGAAACAGATGACCTCCAAGTCGTTAAACTGGAAACAGATGACCTCTATGTCGTTAAACTGGAAACAGATGACCTCTACGTCGTTAAACTGGAAATAGACCTCTAAGTCTTTAAACTGGAAACAGACGACCTCTACATCGTTAAACTGGAGACAGACGACCTCTACGTCGTTAAACTGGAAATAGATAGACCTCCACGTCTTTAAAACTGGAAGCAGACGACCTCTACATCGTTAAACTAGAAATAGATAGACCTCCACGTCTTTAAAACTGGAAGCAGACGATCCCTAAGTCTTTAAACTGGAAACAGACGACCTCTAAGTCTTTAAACTGGAAACAGTAGACCTCTAAGTCTTTAAACTGGAAACAGACGACCTCTACGTCGTTAAACTGGAGAAAGATGACCTCTACGTCTTTAAACTGGAAACAGATGACCTCTACGTCTTTAAACTGGAAACAGATGACCTCTACGTCTTTAAACTGGAAACAGATGACCGCTAAGTCGTTAAACTGGGCACAATAGACCCCTAAGTCGTTAAACTGGAAACAGATGACCTCCGAGTCGTTAAACTGGCAACGGATGACCTCTACGTCGTTAAACTGGAGACAGATGACATCTACGTCTTTAAACTGGAAACAGATGACCACCACGTCGTTAAACTGGAAACAGTCGACCTCTATGTCATTAAACTGGGAACGAGGGAAATCCACTCATGTGTCCTCACGATACATGAGGAGAACAAACCTTTGTGGGATCCTTACGAGTCACAAAGGAAAAACACACTTAGGAGTCCTCACGACTCCTAAGGAGAAAATACACCCGCGGGATCCTTATGACTCGCAGGGAGAAAATGCTTTTATGGGACCCTCACGGCCCATAAAATTAAAAAGTCTTAGGTGACAGGGATCTAAACTGTCTCCTACGCCATCGCTCCCCAATCCCCAAGCGGCGAATGATGAGTCGCTCCTGGTACCACATTCCAGTGCAGCAATGCAGACGCCAACAAAGTCCTGAAATTTTTCTGGCCCTACGGTCTGCATCATACATCCTACAAAACCGTATACAATCCACGGGCGTAAAACAATCCCGATCTCTCCAAAAAAAAATAAAAAATAAAAAAAAGGAAGAATGGTATGTCCACAAGCAAAACGGGCACGGATGAAAACCCGAAAGGGCTCCGTGAGTAAAAACAACAGGACTGCCGGCGAGTTTGTGAAAACCCGAAAGGGCGCAAACTCGTAAAAAAACAAAGAAATAAAATGCACTCGCAAAGTCCTCTCGACTTTTTGAGGAAAAAATTCCCGCGTGAGATCCCTACGACTCACAAAGGAGAAACACACTTAGGAGTCCCCACGACTCCTAAGGAGAAAATACACCTGCGGGATCCTCACGACCCGTAGGGAGAAAATGCTTTGTGAGACCCTTATGGCTCACAAAATGGAAAAGCCTTAGGTGATAGGGATCTAAACCTGTCTCCTAAGCCACCAATTCCCAAATCCTTTCGGGGCAAATGATGAGTTGCTCCTGGCATTATTCCAGTGCAGCAATGCAGATGCCAAACCAACCAAATCCAAATCCTCCTAGGGTAAATGATGAGTTGCTCCTGGCATCATTCCAGTGCAGCAATGCAGATGCCGACAAAAAAAAATCCTCAAATCCTCTCGGGGCAAATGATGAGTTGCTCCTGGCATTATTCCAGTGCAGCAATGCAGATGCCAAACAAAAAAAAAACAATTCCCACATCCTCTCAAGACAGATGATGATTCGCTCCTGGTACCATATTCTAGTGTAGCGATGCTGATGTCAACCCAAATCAAATCAAACCAACAACCTCTATGGCGGAATCATGCTCCGTCCCAGAATTTACCCCGTGTCGAAATCATGCTTCGCTTCGGGATATCTACCTTCCCTGCCAGAATTATGCTCCGCCTCGGACTCAAATCAACCCGACACTCCGTGCCGGGGAAAAGTCGATCAGCGACACTCCGCGCCGGGGAAAAGTCAACCCGCGACACTCCGCGCCGGGGAAAAGTCCATCAGCGACACTCCGTGCCGGGGAAAAGTCAACCCGACACTCCGCGCCGGGGAAAAGTCCATCAGCGACACTCCGTGCCGGGGAAAAGTCAACCCGACACTCCGCGCCGGGGAAAAGTCCATCAGCGACACTCCGTGCCGGGGAAAAGTCAACCCGACACTCCGCGCCGGGGAAAAGTCCATCAGCGACACTCCGCGCCGGGGAAAAGTCGATCAGCGACACCCCGTGCCGGGGAAAAGTCAACCAGCGACACTCCGCGCCGGGGAAAAGTTGATCAGCGACACTCCGTGCCGGGGAAAAGTCAACCCGACACTCCGCGCCGGGGAAAAGTCGATCAGCGACACTCCGTGCCGGGGAAAAGTCAACCAGCGACACTCTGCTCCGGGGAAAAGTCCATCAGCGACACTCCGTGCCGGGGAAAAATCGACCCGACACTCCGCGCCGGGGAAAAGTCGATCAGCGACACTTCGTGCCGGGGAAAAGTTGAACAACGACACTCCGTACCGGGGAAACGTCAAGCAGACACTCTGTGTCGGGGACACGTCAGCAAGCGACACTCTTCATCGGGGAAACGTCCAACACAGACACTCCACATCAGGGAAACGTCCAACAACGACACTCCGCCTCGGGGAAACGTCGACCAGCGACACTCCGTGCCGGGGACACGTCTACCAAATTGCTCCAGATCAGAGCGTCGACCGTCTATGTCGCAAAACGGGCAGTGCAGGCTCCCTACAAATCGAGAACCAAATCACTCCGGGTCAGGGAAACGTCTACCACGGACACTCCGTCTCGGAGACGCGTCAAGCGTCGACCGTCCACGTCGCAAAAATGACAGTGCAGGCTTCCTACAAAGCAGGAACCAGATCGCTCTGGGTCAGAGAAACGTCTACCACGGACACTCCGTCTCGGAGACGCGTCAAGCGTCGACCGTCCACGTCGCAAAAATGGCAGTGCAGGCTTCCTACAAAGCAGGAACCAGATCGCTCCGGGCCAGGGAAACATCTACCACGGACACTCCGTCTCGGAGACGCGTCAAGCGCCGACCGTCCAAGTCGCAAAAAAGGGCAGAACCGACCGTCCATGTCGTAAAAAGGGCAGTGCATCCCAAAAAGTGGGAACCAAAGCAAGTCGCCTCCACACAAAAGAAGATCCATCAATTTCATGCACACGACCTACATATGCTGTGTGCATTTATTGATGGGGGGCAATTTGTTGGGGTAAAAATTTACACCCCGGTTGACCAAGTCAAAATCAAAGTCAACCCCAAGCCAGGTGGGCCCAAGCCCAGGTCAAGCGGGCCCATGCCCAAGTCGAGCCTGCGGCCAGCCTCTCCGTGCCAACAACAAAATCATGTAATAAATAATTTTTATGTAATTGTTTATGCACGAATGAAAACAAAATGGGCATAAAGCCAATATTTTGTAAGCCCATGGCTTATGTGCAAAAATGAAATAGCACATGAGCCATGGGATGGCTAAAATTCCATTTTTGTAAAGCCCAAGGGGCTATATGTAAATATGTAAGCCTATATAAGGCAACATGATGAATAAAAAAATATACACTTTTCCATTCCCTCCAAAACTAGGGTTCTTTGTGTCTCCTGCTCCTTCTCCAAGGTTCTAAACCTTCTCATTTCTTTTGAATTAAATCAAAAGTTTTACTCTTTCTTTTCCAAAACTAAGTAGTTTTCCACCACAAAACCCACAAAGGGGAACTCAGATCTCCCATCAGATCTCAAAAAGGAGTGATTTTTAAAATCTCCTACTTCTTGATCTTTAAGATCCGGCGAAACAACAGGAGGAAGAAGAAGAACCCCCCCTTCATCGGCTTCAAAACATCCTAAAAGTTTTAACTCCATAACATATATATATATATATATAACAACAAATATTTCCTTTCTGAAGCATAGCTTCTGTTTCTTAGGCTAAAAGCCTCTTTTTCTCGCCGGCGCTCAAGCGCAGAGCGCCCGCGTGTCGACACGTGGCGCGCTTGCGCTCACGCGCAAGCGCCCGAGCGCAAGTCGCCCACGTGCCGACACATGGCGCGCTTGCGCTCAAGCGCAAGCGCCCGAGCGCAAGTCGCCCCGGTGCTGACACGTGGCGCGCTTGCGTTCCAGCGCAAGCGCTCGAACGCAAGTCGCCCCGGTGCCGACACGTGGCGTGCGCCCCAGCGCAAGTCGCCCCGGTGCCGACACGTGGCACACTTGTGCTCAAGCGCAGGCGCTCGAGCGCAAGTCTCCCCGGTGCCGACACGTGGCGTGCGCCCAACCGTAAGCGCTCGGGCGCAAGTCGCCCCCGTGCCGACACGTGGCGTGCTTGCGCTCAAGCGCAGGTGCTCAAGCGCAAGTCACCCTCGTGCCGACAAGCGCAGAGCACCCACGTGCCGACACATGGCACTCTAGCGCCTGAGCGCACAGCACCTAGGCGCACAGCGCCCAAGGTGCTGCCCCCACGCATCCTTTGGATGCCTCTTCCCCCTCTTTTTTTTTATATGTATAAACATATATATATATATACATATGTACACATATGCATACATATGTGCACACACACATACACCACGACACTGTCCCTATTAGAAAAAAAAAATTCTAACGGGGCGCTGCCCCGCATCCCGCAAGGGGGCTGCTAGTCCTCTTGACCCCCAGCCCGCTATCCGGGTAGCGGAACCCCCGTAAAAACTCTGCGTGGCTCCCGATATATCCAAAACCCCCCTTTCAAAACACAACACACGTACACTGCACATTGAGTTCGTATGACCAGTTTAACCCGTCAATCGGAGGTTTCCTCGCTCCAAAGGCGAGGGGTAATTAACGGCAGCTTAGTTCGCGGCTGCCGGAGATTCGGATCCCTACAATCATTAAACCCTGGCCTATCCTAGGTAGGGGGAATCTGTAGTACGCCTGACAAGCGCGCGTGTATTCCCATCTCAATGGGGTGACGAAAAACACCCTACAATCTCGGGTCTACAGACTAACCTGTACCAATGTCACAAAAGAACTGCTATCCAACGATAAGTATAATACCAACTAGGAGTTCTCGGCGAGTCTGTTCAGTGTACCCAGTCTCCAGTGAGCACCCGTATACCATTTTTGATGTCAAACACCAATGGATGTGGGATCATCCATCGCCCATCGTATGGGTCAAGGTGTTGGAGATAGTGCCCTCAGAGTCAATTATTGGATCACAGGCACGTGATTGCAATGATTGAGGGAGGACCTATCCCGGTAGAACAGTCTTACTCGAGATGATAGTATGCTATCAGGTTTACCTTTATCATCGTGTACTGCTTTAGGTGACATGACATGTCACTATTGCACGTTGATAGAGCCCCTGGGATTCTTGCTTGACTACCGGCAGTATGAGGGCGATCATATACGTGGGAGCTGGGGTCTACAAGCACATCCTTAAAAGGTCCCTAGTCGTGGGAGTTTCGAGACAGGGCATCGATTCTCCAGAGTAGACTAGTGTATACAGTCGAGACCCCGACGAGGGGCGGTGGCCGGTCTCACAAGCCACTGGTGTCAGTTGGATCACCTAAGATGTATACAGGTGCTCATTGGGTTATGAGTACACCGGACAGGACTCGCCGGGAACATGCTAGTTGGTCTTATACCTGACGTCAGATAGCAGTTCCCAGGTGACATGTGTACAGGTTAGTTCATCGACCTGGGGATCGTCATTTGTCTCGTGTGAGTTCCCACTGTGCTTTGATTACTACCCTACCACGGCTCAAAGGAGTCGTGCAAACAGGTTTTAGTTGGGTACAGTCCCGAGCCACATGGAGGCAGTGAGCGGATCTTCGGGGGTTTCGTCTCTCCCGGTATTGGGGGTGAGGTCGCGCTGTGTCTAGGAGAGCCATTACACGAAGTCCTTGGCCAAGGCAGGAGATTTACTGGTAGGTATTCCAGTAGTATCTCAGGGTGTTCTGGGCTACACTCCGACACGACTTGTACCGCTTTTGGGGGTCTGACTTTTACCAACCCCCTAGGCCCGCCATGCGATGCTCATAGACGAACGGACCGGACTGTACGGATATTGTCACTGACAGGCTCAGTAGGGTGTCAGGATGAGTTCGCTCATCGACGTCCCTTTTAGTCAATAGCTGGTGGCCCGTCACGTATTGGCTTATACCTCTGACGTGCTAGTGGTTAAATCCACAGCCATAGTATTGACGAGTCTTTAGAGTCTACCACACTTTCAGTTACTCAGTTTTCGGGCGAAACGCTGTAGAGGCCGTATGGAGATATGGCAGGGTCCGATCAGATACGTGCGGTATTGCACGGATCAGGATCGGACGGTTTGTACTAGTAGCCGTATAGTTATATGGCAGGGTTCGATCAGATACGTGCGGTATTGCACGGATCTGGATCGAACGGATATTACTAGCCGGCTTTGGTTTAAGCCGGTCCTAGTTTAGTACAGTGTAGATTTTGTCTCTTTGCATTTGTATCCGGACGGAATACAGATGTGGGTGTGTATGCACAGTGTCGGGGTTTTCCTATAATTTATTACGGGACCAGTTTTCTGGAGTTGCCTGTTTGCATTCCGTTCCGGCCGGTTTTCCTTTGTTCTTTCCCGGCCGGACTTTTCCGATGGAGGGGGTTATTTGCAATTGTGCAAATAATCTTTGTGGAGGGGGTTTCTTGCACTTGTCTTGATTATGATAGGATTGTTATCTATTGCACCATGCTTGCATTTATGTGATTTGATGAAGGTATGGTTTGATTAAAGTGAAGCATGCTTGTTTGTCCCTTGATGTGGTCACCCCCTTCTTCACTCCTACACTCACCTCCCTTCATCATATATATCCATTCTTTCCCTCCACCATTTCATTATTTGAAATGGCCGGCCACTTGATGAGGAGGAGAGGAAAAATTGAGAGATTCATTTTGTGCTTCATTTTGTTCATCTCATTTGGCTTGCAAAATGGTTGCTTCATTTCCCTCCAAAGTTCAACATTCATTCCTCCATCCAAAGGCAACAAACCCCAAAGAGACAAGTAGCCTCTACACTACACTTCCTACAGCAAATCTTGGACGCGTCGATTCGCCAGCTTCGCGCCCGAGTTGCCTCGGTATTGAGGTGGGAGCCCGTAAAAGCTACAGGCGATGTGGTGCCCTTTCCGACGAGGAGGAGACAGACGGAGATCCCGCGAGGAGATCGGAGTGGAGATGAAGACCGGAGGACTCGGATCAGTCGGTACGACATTTCTATACTCTTTACTGTTTGTTAGTTTAGCAATAATGGCAGATCCGGGCTAAAGTATACGATAGCGCCAAGTTAAAAAGTTTTATTCCGCAATTGGCGTCTGTAGACTGCCGGGGCGCTAACGTAGACTTACAGTGGTATCAGAGACTCACCATTTTGCTATGCTAACTTGTGCTAACGCGTTTAAAACTTCGATCCGACCGGAAATTGAAAACTACAAAAATCCAAGCCGACAGTTTCTGTTGTTTTTAAACGGTCTCAAAAATTATTTCTGGATGTCTTAAAAATCATAGCAGGAACATTTAAGACACCCGACAAAATTTGGGGTCGTGATCCCCCCAAGCTGCCGCGGAAGCGCGGCCAAACCCATGGTTTGGCCGCGCAACTGCGGCCACGTGGGGAGCACGTGCTCCCAAATTTTGTCAGGTTATTCTATGTGGGTTTTTGGGGTTTTTAATATATATCATTTTTGCCCAGATTTTGTTACTGTTCACCAGTAAGTCGTGGGGCCCACTTCTTGATATTTTGTCGATCGAAATTTAAACACGTTAGTTTTCACAGTATTTACATTATATCTGCGACCGTGAATGTCACTCGATCGGTAAATCCGGTCTAACTGCTATAGCCCGGTTAGACGGATTTGCGAACGTGATTTTCACGTTGATGTTCTATGTATTTGCTGTGATGTTGCGGATCGGTCGTGGGGGATAGCCTGGATGCAATACTAGTACAGTGTTGTTGTATTATGTACATTTGATATTGCGAGGCGAGCGTCCGACATGTGGACTGCCGTCACTGCCTGTTTGTATTATTCTTTTGGGGCACGACCTGGTTGCGGTCGATGTACCCGGTGTATGTATATTTTACTTTCTGTACTAGGGTTACCCCGCGGAGGGGTGCACGGATAGCCGGGTTCTAGAAGGCAACGGGCCCGCATCTCAGGGCATTGAGACGGAGGGGCTTCAGTCTGGAATTGGCGGGCTATTCGCCGCACTCGTAGGGGGTACAGGTTGACCCAGGAGGGGTGCCCAAGTTACCGGATTCCGTGAAGTGCTGGGTGGTCCATTCACGGCGCTGGAGGAGGCTGCCTCGCTTCAGGCTTTGGCGGGTGACTTGCCGCGCCCGTAGGGGTCTAGGTTTTCATTGCACAGGCTATCCACACGACCAGGGGAACGTCGGGTTTCAGTAGTGGCTCTGTGAAACCCGGGGATCCCAGATATCTGTATTGTTCTGTGATACTGTACATTTCTGTGATGTTGCATTTTATTCACGCCTTGAGCGAAATATAATATATTGGTATATATATTAGTAGATGTTGTATATGTTTTACATCCGCGCTAGTCCAGTCCCCGCTCTGTCGTTAGTTAGCTAACCTAACGGGTAATGACGGGACCCAGTGGCGAATGCGGATGGCATATACGTACATCAGTATATTTTCGTTCTTTGTGGTGTGATCAATTGATGGGACTGCGTTGATTCGGATCAATGCAAAGTTAAAAACAAACCTAATCTGATGTTGTTGGAACACTTTTCAAAAAGCTGTTATTGCAAGGACGTTCACTTTTGTTTTGCATCGCGGTATTCATTTAGAATATCCTGCTCCTCAGTCGACGAGGCAAGGGCCGAGATCCCTTCACCGGGAGTGACCCCTTGGACAATAAGTTTGCGTCAGGGCATTAACTTCACTATAGCCGATTACTTTTGCTTTGCACCGTGGTATTCAGTTGGAATATCCTGCACCTCATTCTACGGGGAAAGAGCCGAGATCCCTTCACCGGGAGTGACCTCTTTAGCAACGGTTTTCGTCACTATATTTTCAAAAACCTATCAGTTCCTTCGACGATATCAAGTTCATTACGTTAAAGGTTTTCGCCAGAAACCATTCGTAGCCCTCCGTCATTTCAGTTAAATATTCGGTAGTATTCAAGCTATGTATTTTGACCTCACGCCAAGGCATAGTGATTGGTAGCTGCCGGGTATTTATCTGTTGCATAGATAGATGCGTTGGTTTGGGACAGTCGTACTACTATTTTGGCCTACGTCAAGGGTATGTACGGGTGGGTTCAGATTAACCTGGATAATGACGGGCAGAACTTGACATGTGACTTATGATATTTTGACCTCACGCCAAGGTCATAAGAGCATGGGGCAGAAATTACATCGGGAGTTTCAAAAGTACTGAAACTTGCCAGATATGCGCATACCTTCTGGAGTGTGATACCGTGAGCGGATTCCGTCACGTTATCATGCGATGAGAGTTGGATCCCGATTCCCACTGATGAGTTAGTTTACTCCTCGGGTGACCCCGACTAATTCTTCTTTCAGGTTTGGAGGAGAATTTGAGGTACAGTGGGAGGTTTCCAGATTAGATAAATTGGTAACCATTCTGATCTAGGTTAGAGTGCACGCTGAGTGTTTCTTTTCTCTCTCTCTTTGGCAGCGACCATTGACCCGACCCTAAGACTATGACTCAGTGACCAAGTTGACCGAACCTTCTTAACACTGGCTTTTGGATTGTCAGAGTTGCAAACCTCATTGCCACTCCTACTTTTACCCTTTTCTCCAGGACACCCCGTTTTACTACGAACGTCCACTTCCATTGGACAAAACCATCGTATGGTTAGATACGAACTCGAAAGAATTTATTCGAGGATGGTTTCTGGTTCTGGAGAAAACGGATAGGATTATTCAGTTGTCTTTTCCTTTTACCCTCTCTCAGGTTGCGAGTACTCCTTAGTTTAGGGGTAGTACACCTATTACGCAAATTGGATTGTCTTCTTCCAAACCTTAGGCTGGTGCCGACCGGTAGGGAATGAAGAAAACCAATTAGCATAACGATGGTGTGCAGAAGGTATTAAGTTCAGACAAAGCAAGGGATTAGTAAGAGGGCAAAGTAAATTGCAACAAACATTCACGACCAAACCAAATATTTCGTTACCACTCCCACATCACCTTTGTATTTCTCCAGGACACTCCGTATCACTACGAAGATCCACAGTTTATTTGGATACTCCATCGTATGGTTATATACGAACTCGAATGGAACTGGTTCCAGTTCGGGGATGGATTCTGGTTCAGGAGAAATAGGAATAAGGATTATTCGGTTGTCTTTTATCTTCACCCTCTCTCATTGCGAGTGTTCCTAGGATTGGGACAGTACACCCATTATGCTTATTGGATAGTCTTCTTCCAAACCATAGGCTGGTGCCGAACGGTAGGGAAGGAAGAAAACCATTTGGCCTAAAAGGGTGTGCAGAAGGTAAAGACTAAAGACATATGAAGGGATTTGGAGAGGTGGCAAAGAACTATACGGTTACAGTCATGAATCTGGAAGAGGCATTACTAGGAATACCAGAATACCCCATCGGAACATTTCAATGTTTCAGTTTCACTGTGTAATGTTAAAGGAAAACTGATTTCCCGATTAGATACTTACTCCAGGGTATGTATTTACCAAGTTTGATTCTCACATCTGTATAGTTTTACAGATGATGAGTGGGAGTAAGTTATTGGGAATTAGGTGATTATCCTCATTTTATCGGGATTCGTTGTAATCGGTGATATTTGAGGAGATCACCTGGGCTGTTTGCCGGTCGGCAAATATTTGGTTTTGAATATCCGTTTTTATGCACCAATTTCAAATTGATATATCTGTACGTCTATTTTCATAGAGTGAGATATACCTTTTGATATTATGTCGATGACATTTACCTATATCAGTGGATGGTTAGGTAAGGAGCATTAAACAGCGGTGTAATTCTTCTTAACCATAAGTACAGTTTTCAACCTACGGCACATAGTGAATGAGTTATCAGACTCAAGGGACTTATACAGAGTATTGTATGTTGTCCAGGGTCCATCAGGACAGAGGGGTTGGTCCTCGTACTACATTCAGTTTACTTATGACTTCTCTAGTTTTTAGACAGGTGTTTCGTGGAAACACAGGGTCCGAATTTGGAGAAGTTATTGGTATTTGAATAGAGTGGAGAACCAGGTGTCGCAAGTATCGGGATTCTTCAAAGAGATCGAAGATGTAGATACTTGTGTATGGTATTCAGTTGATAGTAATGATAAAGAGATCTTGCTTCTCTTTCAGGTTACTCATAATTGGAAGTATTCCTAAGTTGAGTAACGCTGGTCGGCCTCCTTCCATTTAGTTGACATGCGCTGGGGACAGCTGCATGATTTGAATCTGGTTCAATTAAATCAGTGCCTCTGGTTCTATATTGGATATAGTACAGTTCATATCTTAACATTGTTAAGGTACGGGGAGTTGTCCGGCTTATGATTAAAACCAGACTCTGGATAACTCAAGGCACGTTTCTGTAATGGCTGTTTGTGGGTTGACCCAGGCTATGATGAGGGTTGACTTTCTACCATCTGGAAGATCAATAGTGATATTGTACTTAACTCGCCACATTTTAAAAGAAATGGTTATTTTTCAGAAAACAGTAGTGGGAGTATGGTAGAACTGGAAACGATTCCAGAACCGCAAACGATTACTGGAGATTTGATAAGGAACCTAAAGATTCAATCTGATTTGACATTCCATTGGCCACTCCGCAGAAAAGGTGGTAACTTCAGGCACCCGAGAGGTACTCTGGTAGCCTCAAGGACGGTGACAGGGAAGTTCTTGTTTACCCACACTTGCCATTGTTGTTGTTCCAGGCTGCGAGACCCGGCAGGAGGATGAGTATAGCGTCGTTCTAAACTAGCTTTAGAAGTGCACGTCTATATGACTCTGCCAGAGGGTTGTCGTAGTCAGTGGGAGCAGCGGAAGCATTGGTGGACATCAGGCTTATGTCTGTTTATAGACTAAAGCAGATATAGCGGAGATAGATCATCTAATTCTGATGTGACAGTCATGGGTTTGACGTCATCAGAATAGGGGATGTATCTGTTGAGAAGGTAGTAGGGTGTGATATCCGGGTTTTGGATGACATACACAAAGTAGGAAAAGAAACTCCTATACTACAATCGGTTATTCTTTGGTCGTCACACATTGGTTTCTCCACAAGGAACTTGGACACAATATCAGACATACTGGTTACTAGATCTATGGTTTTGGATCTAGATTTGGGTGGTTTCCCAATCAGGGTACTTTGACAGCATTCTAAGAGTATTTAGAATGGACGACTCCTGGCACGGTAGTGTACCTGTAGGTGATGGAGTCACCCTCTCCAAAGGTGTCTTACAGACTAAAAGGGAGAGGGATGTACATGATTGGCAGATCACTTGCTTAGGCAATTGAGTCATTCATGAGATGTCAAGTACCACACCAGATGTTGTTCTTGCACTAGATGCAATAAGTTGATATTGATCCAATCCTGGAGAAACAGTCGGAAGCAGTTTTGGAACATAAGTGAATGTTCTAGGGATATGATAACGACAGCCTCATTCAGGAGACAGTTATCATTCCAGGCTTCCAAGGTGACCTGGACGACAAGGAGGTTGTCAGAGTTATAGTTTTCCCTCTGACGAGGGGCAGTATTTTGGACAGGTGGTCCAAGGCAATACTGAGGGAGGCATGGCGCAGGATACTGATTAAGTTCAGTTGACGATACAGTCTAAGAAGTTTGGATTTGGAGTTCATTTATGAACTCGGTCCCATCAGACATCCAGACACTCTAAGACAGGTATTGCTCATTTCGGGAGATGGTATTCTCCGCGAACTTGAGATTTAGAGAAATATAGAAAGAAACTTCAGAGCGGATCCACTCACTGAGGCTATTCCTCGAACGCAATAGTTTCGCAAACAGGTTTTGTGCGACTGACTAGTAGAGGAGTTGGGTGTTCGGTATCACACGGGCTGTGAGTATGCGACATCGCAATAATTAGCCTTGAGTGCAAGTGGGAGATTGTTGGAGATAGTGCCCTCAGAGTCAATTATTGGATCACAGGCACGTGATTGCAATGATTGAGGGAGGACCTATCCCGGTAGAACAGTCTTACTCGAGATGATAGTATGCTATCAGGTTTACCTTTATCATCGTGTACTGCTTTAGGTGACATGACATGTCACTATTGCACGTTGATAGAGCCCCTGGGATTCTTGCTTGACTACCGGCAGTATGAGGGCGATCATATACGTGGGAGCTGGGGTCTACAAGCACATCCTTAAAAGGTCCCTAGTCGTGGGAGTTTCGAGACAGGGCATCGATTCTCCAGAGTAGACTAGTGTATACAGTCGAGACCCCGACGAGAGGCGGTGGCCGGTCTCACAAGCCACTGGTGTCAGTTGGATCACCTAAGATGTATACAGGTGCTCATTGGGTTATGAGTACACCGGACAGGACTCGCCGGGAACATGCTAGTTGGTCTTATACCTGACGTCAGATAGCAGTTCCCAGGTGACATGTGTACAGGTTAGTTCATCGACCTGGGGATCGTCATTTGTCTCGTGTGAGTTCCCACTGTGCTTTGATTACTACCCTACCACGGCTCAAAGGAGTCGTGCAAACAGGTTTTAGTTGGGTACAGTCCCGAGCCACATGGAGGCAGTGAGCGGATCTTCGGGGGTTTCGTCTCTCCCGGTATTGGGGGTGAGGTCGCGCTGTGTCTAGGAGAGCCATTACACGAAGTCCTTGGCCAAGGCAGGAGATTTACTGGTAGGTATTCCAGTAGTATCTCAGGGTGTTCTGGGCTACACTCCGACACGACTTGTACCGCTTTTGGGGGTCTGACTTTTACCAACCCCCTAGGCCCGCCATGCGATGCTCATAGACGAACGGACCGGACTGTACGGATATTGTCACTGACAGGCTCAGTAGGGTGTCAGGATGAGTTCGCTCATCGACGTCCCTTTTAGTCAATAGCTGGTGGCCCGTCACGTATTGGCTTATACCTCTGACATGCTAGTGGTTAAATCCACAGCCATAGTATTGACGAGTCTTTAGAGTCTACCACACTTTCAGTTACTCAGTTTTCGGGCGAAACGCTGTAGAGGCCGTATGGAGATATGGCAGGGTCCGATCAGATACGTGCGGTATTGCACGGATCAGGATCGGACGGTTTGTACTAGTAGCCGTATAGTTATATGGCAGGGTTCGATCAGATACGTGCGGTATTGCACGGATCAGGATCGAACGGATATTACTAGCCGGCTTTGGTTTAAGCCGGTCCTAGTTTAGTACAGTGTAGATTTTGTCTCTTTGCATTTGTATCCGGACGGAATACAGATGTGGGTGTGTATGCACAGTGTCGGGGTTTTCCTGTAATTTATTACGGGACCAGTTTTCTGGAGTTGCCTGTTTGCATTCCGTTCCGGCCGGTTTTCCTTTGTTCTTTCCCGGCCGGACTTTTCCGATGGAGGGGGTTATTTGCAATTGTGCAAATAATCTTTGTGGAGGGGGTTTCTTGCACTTTTCTTGATTATGATAGGATTGTTATCTATTGCACCATGCTTGCATTTATGTGATTTGATGAAGGTATGGTTTGATTAAAGTGAAGCATGCTTGTTTGTCCCTTGATGTGGTCACCCCCTTCTTCACTCCTACACTCACCTCCCTTCATCATATATATCCATTCTTTCCCTCCACCATTTCATTATTTGAAATGGCCGGCCACTTGATGAGGAGGAGAGGAAAAATTGAGAGATTCATTTTGTGCTTCATTTTGTTCATCTCATTTGGCTTGCAAAATGGTTGCTTCATTTCCCTCCAAAGTTCAACATTCATTCCTCCATCCAAAGGCAACAAACCCCAAAGAGACAAGTAGCCTCTACACTACACTTCCTACAGCAAATCTTGGACGCGTCGATTCGCCAGCTTCGCGCCCGAGTTGCCTCGGTATTGAGGTGGGAGCCCGTAAAAGCTACAGGCGATGTGGTGCCCTTTCCGACGAGGAGGAGACAGACGGAGATCCCGCGAGGAGATCGGAGTGGAGATGAAGACCGGAGGACTCGGATCAGTCGGTACAACATTTCTATACTCTTTACTGTTTGTTAGTTTAGCAATAATGGCAGATCCGGGCTAAAGTATACGATAGCGCCAAGTTAAAAAGTTTTATTCCGCAATTGGCGTCTGTAGACTGCCGGGGCGCTAACGTAGACTTACACAAGGTGCGTATACGCTAGTCTACTCTGGAATATCGATGCCCTGTCTCGATACACCCTCGACTAGGAACAATTATAGGATGTACTCGTAGACTACCCTTTGCCCCATTAGTATGATCTCCATCATAGTCCTGGTAGTCAAGTACACATCCTAAGGGCTTTATCAACATGTGAGAGCAAGACAGTATCACAATACAGGTCAACAAGATAAGACAAAGAGCAACCAAATTGCATACTATCATGTCGAGCAAGAAAGTACTCACTATATATATCCAAGCATCCACTATAATATACATCACATGCACAATAATGGACTCTAGGGCATATACATAACTAACAATCTCCCACTTGTACTAAGGCCAGTTGTTGTAGTATCTCATACTCGACATCCCGAAGAGTCTCTCAAATTGTATCGGTGTATGGCCTTTGTGAGTGGATCCGCCGTGTTGTCTTTCGTGTCAACTCTCCTGATCTTGATCTTCCGGCGATCTACTATCTCCCGGATCAGGTGATATCACCTCAGAATATGCCTTGATCCCTGATGGGACCTGGGTTCCTTGGCAATGCCACAGCTCCATTGTTATCGCAATACAAATGTATTGGATGCTCAATGGACGGAACCACACCAAGTTCAGTTATGAACTTCTTCATCCAGACAACCTCTTTAGCAGCACCGTTGGCAGCGAAGTATTCAGCCTCAATCGTGGAGTCTGCCACGGTTTCCTATTTGGAACTCTTGCAACAAACCGCCCCTCCATTCGTGGTAAAGACAAATCCCGAGTGCGACTTAGAGTCGTCCTTATCACTCTAGAAGCACGAATCGGTAAAGGATTCCACTTGGAGTTGACCGTTACCATACACCAAGAACATCTCTTTAGTCCGTCACAAGTACTTAAGAATGTTCTTCACAGCTGTCCAATGACTCTCTCTTGGATCTGCTTGATACCTACTCACTATACTTAGTGAGTATGCTACATCGGGTCTGGTATATAGCATCGCGCACATGATAGAGCCTAATGCCGAAGCATAGGGTATCCCTTGCATGCGAGCTCTCTCCAAATCAGTCTTGTGAGACATCTCTTTGGAGAGAGTGAGTCCAGAGATCGTAGGTAAATTCACACAATTGGATTCTTCCATACTAAACCTTTTTAGTACGGTGCCAATGTACCTGGATTGGGACAATCCCAATATCTGTTTAGATCTATCTCTATAGATCTTAATCTCTAAGATGTAGGAGGCATCACCTAGATCTTTAACTGAGAATTTTTATGATAAGAAGAGCTTGAATGAGTGCAGCATAAGAACATCATTTCCTATCAAGAGTATGTCATCCACATACAATACGAGAAAGACAACCTTACTCTCTGCCACCTACTTGTATATACAAGGTTCATCTACATTTTTGATGAAGCCAAATTCTTTGACTACCACCTCAAAACAAGTGTTCCAACTCCGCGATGCCTGCTTTAACCCGTAGATAGATTTAAGCAGCTTGCATACCTTTCCGCTGCTCCTGCTGTCTATGAAGCCCTCTGGCTGAGTCATGTACACGCACTCTTCTAAATCACCATTTAGAAATGCGGTCTTAACATCCATTTGCCAGATTTCGTAGTCATGGTATGCAGCAATGGCAAGCAGGATCTAGATGGACTTAAGCATAGCCACAGGAGAAAAGGTTTCATCATAATTCACACCTGGTCGTTGACGAAAACCTTTTGCAACTAGTCTAGCTTTGAAAGTCTCAACTTTCCATCTACACCAAGTTTCTTCTTAAAGATGCATTTTCTCCCAATGGGTTTTACCCCTTCTGGAGCAACTTCCAAAGTCCATACTTTGTTTGTGTACTTGGATTCCATCTCAGATCACATTGCATCCAGCCATTTCATAGAGTCCCCACTCGTGATGGCCTGCTCGAAGCTAGTTGGTTCATCATCTTCCATGATGCAATCCTCACTCCGACCATCAATGAGAAAACCGTAGTATCTCCCAGGTGGATGAGTAACCCTACTAGATCGGCGGAGCGGCTGAGGTTTGTCATGAACTATTAAACTCTGTGGTTCCAGCAAATCTTCTATCGTTGTTTGTATTGCTGGAAGTTCTTCCAGTTCTACCTCTACGCCACTAATTTCCTTTGCAAGAAATTCCTTTTCTAAAAAGGTGGCATGTCGAGAAAGAAACACCTTTTGTTCCTCGGTGTGGTAGAAGATATACCCTTGTGAGTTTTTGGGATATTCTACAAACATGCACAGAACAGACCTTGCCTCGAGTTTGTCCGGATTGTGCCTTTTGACATATGCCGGACAACCCCATATCTTAACATAATTAAGACATAATCTCTTCCCCTTCCATATCTCATATGGTGTGGTAGGCACTGATTTGGTAGGGACCATATTCAATAGGTGTATGGCTATTTCAAGTGCATACTCCCAAAAGGAAATAGGTAACTCAGTAGTGCTCATCATAGAGCGCACCATATCCAATAGGGTGCGATTCCTCCGCTCCGATACACCGTTGTGTTGTGTTGTATACGGTGGAGTAAGCTGAGAGAGAATCCCATTCTATTTTAGATAGTCACGGAATTCCGTGCTCAAGTATTCTCCTCCCTGATCAGATCGTAGGATTTTAATACTTTTACCCGTTTGGTTCTCGACTTCATGCTTATATTTCTTTGAATTTCTCAAAAGCTTCAGACTTGTGATTCAACAGGAACACATATCCGTATCTTGAGAGATCGTCAGTAAATGTAATGAAGTATGGGAAACCATTCCGGGCATGTGTAGACATGGGACCGCATACATCACTATGTATCAGTCTCAAGAGTTCCATAACTCTTTCTCCGTGTCTACTAAATGGAGTTTTGGTCATCTTGCCTTTGAGACATGACTGGCAAGTGTCATAAGATGAAAATTCGAACGGATTCAAATATCTATCCTTATGCAACATAGCTAGTCGTGTCGCATTGATATGACCTATTCTACAATGCCACAAGAAGGATTCGTTCATCTCAGAACTCTTCCTCATGTGTGTGTTTTGTACGTTAAGAACTGTGGCTTGATTTAGAATGTATATGTCATTATTTAACGAGCCTGATCCATTCAACTTTTGATTCAGGAAGATGTTCATAACATTATCCTGTACTACAAAATTATATCCTTCTTTACTTAATAAAGAAACTGATATAAGATTGCATATCAGGGTCGGTATGTAATAGCATTCTTTCAGAATCAATGTATTGTCATTTGGTAATACAAGGTGATATTCGCCAACTGATTTGGCTATAACTTTTGCACCATTCCCTACTCTTACGGAATGATCACCCATTCCCAGTTCTCTACCTTTTCTCAGCCCATGCAACATATTGCATATATGGGATCCTGATCCGGTATCTAATGCCCAGGACGTAGAGTGAAATGAGAAACAGTTCTCAGTAACTAATACACCCGAAGAAGATGCATCAACATGCTTATTCTTCATTTGGGCGGCGTGGGAATCCGGATATGTCCCTATTCCCTGCTCAAGAACGGAACCAATGTTCCCCTGCTCAGTATAATAAGCGGGTTCAGTCAATACATCCATATTATTATCTTGATTAAGGCCTGACATGGTCGCTACCTGGAAAGAGATAGAAGAAAACACTTTAGCGTATGCTCTTGCAAGATTAGATTGGATATTATCTTATCTAATCAGGATGGCTCCCACTGTTTTTATCAAATATTCCTTCAAACCCTAAAAGGTAAGACTAGCCGGGATTAATTTCACCTTACAAGTTCGCCAATCTTTCAGCCAGGCCAGTGTTGGTACTTTGAGGGAGATTCCCCGTGCTTTCGCACGGACCTAATTAAAATAAATCTCATTTTTGCAGAGGCATAACCCGGTTAACACCTTTCTAGACACCTATTTGATCAGTTAATTGTCATGTGTAAAACTCTTCCACGAGTAACTCTTACTCGCAGTGGATATCGGGATCCAATTATCTCATAGAAGGTATGCAATCTCATTGCAAATTTCAACACTTGAAATTCCCGATAACCATTTGCCCCTAACGTCCTATGACCTTGACGAAAGCCAACAAACCATAGTTCGCTAGTCAAGTTCAACCCGTACATTTCATGATTGAATTAAACCCACCCGCACGACTCTTGACGAAAGCCACCAAAGCCGTACGACTACCCTAATCCAATCATATCATATGCAGCAGATAAGCAGTAAGTAGCTACCGCACACTACGCCTTGACGAAAGCCAACAAACGTAGAACGAATACTAAATATTACTTATCTGAAAAGTCGGAAGGCTACGACAGGTTTTTATAAAAACCTTTTGCGTAATGAACTTGATATCGTTGTAGAAACAAGTGATTTTGAAAATGAGTGTTTTTGAGGCTTTTACTAGTTTCGCTAAAGAGGTCACTCCAGGTGAAGGGATCTCGGCTCTTTCCTTATCGAATAAGGTGCAAGATATTTCGTAAATACCACTATACAAAGCAAGAACCTTAGAAGCAATCAAAAACAAAACAGAGTGAGTTGTAGCATCTGCTAGTTTCGCTAAAGTGGTCACTCCCGGTGAAGGGATCCCGGCTCTTTCCTTATCGAATAAGGTGCTGGATATTCTACAAGGAATATCGCTATGCAAAGCAAAAACTAGAGCTACCCTTTTTGAAAATTTGATTCTACAACATCTTTTAGGTTTCTTTTCTTTTATTAATCACATTAATGAAGTCCCATCATTTATGCTTCCTAAGCATCACAGAAGAAACGAAAATACAACGTACTCTTATGCCATCCGCATTCGCCGCAATGTCCCGTTATGCACCGTTAGGTTACTTAACTAACGGCATAGCGGGGCGGGACTAGCGCGGGTGTAGAACATAAGCAACGTTTATTATATATCATATATATAATAACAAAGCATTCGTATCAAACATATAAAGTGATCACATAACAGAATATCAGCAGCAGAAGATAACATATGAAATATTGGATATACTAGGAGGTCCGTATTTTGTATTTAGCTAACAATAGAAATACGGATTCTACGGTCGTGATGAATAGCCAAACCCACATTCCTAGTCCCCTACGAGAGCGGCAAGCAACCCTACCAATTCTAGAGTTAGGAGACCCAAACTCGACTCCTCGAGATGGTCTCCCACTGGACTCTAGAACCTGGTTACGTGTGCTCCCCTCCTTGGGTCTATCCTAATGCGGAAAAGTAAATAATATACAACAATGCTGACATCATCCTCAACCCAGAAGTGCCGCAATAAAAGAATATTACATACAATGAATTTGACATGAATGGAAATAAAAACTCTCATCACACATAAAACCCCCGGCTATTATGAACACGACGATCCAATATAACATATCACAGTAACACATAACATCACATGTCATCAACATAAGTAAATATGCTTATCCCAATTGTCGTTGACGTATAACAACGAAACTGGCGATACACCACATATTACACTTACGGTCGCAGAAAAGAAAATGTCAAACTACAACATTTGGAATCCATAATCACCTTAGACATCATAAACTCGAAATATCACATACTTCGGATTTCATGCCTAACAATATGAATTCCACATATTGTATCATATTCCATAAATAGTTAGACGATGTTAAACATTCTGATCGAATCAACAAACACCCAAAATTTCCCAAAAAGCTCAACACTTGAGCGTAGTTTAAAAGTATCCATCACATGCCACAGTACTTATGGACCAACCGCAGAAGGGTCAACCCTTGCCTCACCTATAGCGCCGCGGAACTACTGCAAACCCTAGGGTTTAGCGGCGGTTCTTACGTCACAGAATCGAGTTAGGGTTTCATTCTTCTAGAGGGTCCATGGAATCACTTGCACGATATTTGAATGTTTCAAACTTGGAAAAATCCAACTCTTGAATAAATTTCCGGCGAAGGGTTAAAGTCGGTATCTGATATCCGTTCAAACTTTTTAACACCGTCTAAATAACCCGAAATACTGTTAGATTTACGACTATGAAACACTCCGAATTGCCTTTGCAGAAAGTTAACATCACATGCAAATTTAGAAAAAACAAACTACACCTGAAACACCAAAATCCTGAGCCTGGAACACAAAAATAATTTAACCCAAAATTCCCTTAAGTGGCCGGCCTGCTCGGATTTTAGGGTAAAGTGCTCGGCTAAAAACCGGCCAAATGAGTTCAAATTTTTTCTGTGTTCATATCATATCTCATACAACATTCAGCAGTTGTTTAAAAAAAATTTAGAGTCCATTTAAAAATCGACAAAAACCAGGTTTTCATGTTTTAAGTTTCGGAGTAGTTTCGGTTTCGTAATCTAACAAATATCGTCTAAATCTCTAGCATGGCTCTGATACCACTGTAGGGTTACTTAGCACAACAGCAAGGTTTCGAGAGGAATCGTCTATTCCATTTTCAAAATTTTTCCATGCTAGTTAAGCCTAACCCTAGAATCTTAACTAAAGATTTAGACAATACGATATGTAAACAACTTTACAACTAAGTGATTGCGGAATACAACCTTTGTAGACCGGTCCTTCACTTCAAATGCTCCAAGTAATAGTCCCTTCGCTGCGATCAAAGAACTCCCGGACTCTTGAGAGGCTCCACAAGGCGAAAGATGCAAACTTGCTCGAAGTCTTCAAAGCCGAAGATGATCTATTTCGAGGAGACACAAACCTAAGCTATCCCTTCACTAATATGGAACTAGTGAAGCTAATACCCTAAACTATATGGCTACTATAGAAGAGGATGATAAAGTAGGAATTTTTCTCACTTTAGAATTATTTTTCTCACTATTTTTCCTCACTTGCACAAAAGCTAAAGAGCTCTTGAGCTTGAAGAAGAAAATGAAGAGAGATAATGTTGTGAGAGTGAATGGCAACCATGGGTGAGAAAATATGTCATATAACCCTTGTAGAGAATAAACCATAGTTGTAGATAATATGTAGGTTAATAAATATCTAAGGAAAAACAAAATGGGTGGACTAAGTCAATAGTTATCCAAAGCTTCTCCATGCTTCTAACCATGATAAATTCCACTCAATTTTCAATTTCTTAAATAAATAAAAAACCTTAATATTATCTCATATATGGTGTAAGTCTCATACACCCATGTTGCATATATAATCAAGCATAACACATTAATATATATCACACACACACACACATATATATATATATATTAAGTGTCCAATAGTGATTAAAAGAAACACTTAAGTGAGCATATATTAGTTAATGTAATTTAATATATCAAATATATAATTATACACTAAATCATTAAATCAACACTTGATTTAATAATCCGGCTATATCACATATAACCGACTAATATAAAATGTATCATTTCATCGAATCAACACTTGATCCGATGACCCGGCTATATCACATATAACCGGTCGATATCACATATCGCGAGAATAGAATACAGTATCACATACTCGTATTAATCTCGGTTCCGCACATATCACTTATGTGCTCCTACTCCGTTTCGCCTGAGCCAGGAAACCTCTGTGCAAGACTGTAAAGACTCATCAATACGCCGGCAGTAGGTGATGAGCATATCAAACACCCACAAGCTGCAAGCGGTCAGCTAAATGTAATGGCCACCCGGGGATTGAGCGATCAGAAGATCAACAAGTAAGCCTGTACTTACTCCTGCGAATCCAATCAGTAACACTATCGTACAGTACGTTCTCTTCGTTTTATATGTCGCATATCCTGTCTAGAAGTGGTAAACGTCAGACCCCAGTAAACGATAAGTCGTGCCGATGTGAGGCTCATAATGGTTCGAGAAACTACGATAACACTTACCAGTAGATCTCCATATCAGCCCTTGGCAGGGACTTCCAGTTATAGCCAATCGAGCACAGCGCAACATCAACCCCCAATACTGGGAGAGACGAAACCCCTCCTATCGCTCATTGCTTCCATGCGATTCGGGAATGTACCCAAAAGCCACCGTTTTGCACGTTCTCTTGAACGTGGTAAGGTGGAAATTAAAGCACAGTGGGAACCACACAAGACTCTATGACGATCTCGGGTCTACAGACTAACCTGTACCAGCGTCACCAGAGAACTGCTATCTGACGATAGGTATAATACCGACTAGGAGTTCTCGGCGAGTCCGTTTAGTATACCCAGTCTCCACTGAGCACCCGTATACCATCTTTGATGTCAAAAACCAATGGACGTGGGATCATCTATTGCCCATCATATAGGTCAAGTTGCGTATACGCTAGTCTACTCTGGAATATCGATGCCCTGTATCAATACACCCTCGACTAGGAACAATTATAGGATGTACTCGTAGACTACCCTTGGCCCCACATGTATGATCTCCATCATAGTCCTGGTAGTCAAGTACACATCCTAAGGGCTTATTAATATGTGA
Source organism: Agapanthus africanus (assembly GCA_030015575.1). NCBI lineage: Eukaryota > Viridiplantae > Streptophyta > Magnoliopsida > Asparagales > Amaryllidaceae > Agapanthus > Agapanthus africanus. Next base: position 264,986,847 of record CM057343.1, read on the forward strand.
GAGCAAAACAGTATCACAATACAGGTCAACATGTTAAGACAAAGAGCAACCAGATTGCATACTATCATGTCGATCAAGAAAGTCCTCTCTATATATATCCAAGCATCCATTATAATATACATCACATGTACAATAATGGCCTCTAGGGCATATACATAACTAACAATATGTCTTTATCTTGATAGATCATCGGTGAATGTAATAAAGTATGTGGCATGTGTAGACATAGGACCACATACATCACCATGTATCAGTCCCAAGAGTTCAGTAACTCTTTCTCCGTGTCTAGTAAACGGACTTTTGGTCATCTTTCCTTTGAGACATGACTGTCAAGTTTCATAAGATGTAAATTTGAACAGATTCAAATCTGCATCCTTATGCAACTTCGGCTAGTCTTGTCGCATTATTATGACCTAGTCTATAATGCCACATGAAGACTTCTTTCAATTTTGAACCGTTCCTCTTGTGTGTGTTCTGTATGTTCAGAACTGTACTTTGCTTTAGAACGTATATACCGTTACACAACGTACCATACTCAATCAACACTTGATTTAGAAAAACATTCACAATATTTTTGGTACGAAATAACAGTCGCTCAGAATCATTGTATTACCAGTTTGGTAACACTAGGTGATATTCGCCAACTGCTTTGGCTGCAACAATTTCTCCATTCCCTACTATTAGAGACATATCACCCTTTCCCAGTTATCTACCTTTCTTTAGCCCATGTAACAAATTACATACATGTGATCCTGATCCAGTATCCAATACCCAGGACGGAGAGCAAACTGAGAAACAGTTCTCGGTAACGAACACACCCGAAGAAGATGCATCAGTATGCTCCTTCTTCATTTGGGTGGCGTGGGAATCCTGATATTCCCCTATTCCTAGCTTAGACTTATGACAGTCATAAGATAGAGCGGAACCTAGCCCGGTAAAAAAGTAGGTTCGGTCAATACATCTAAATTATTATCTTATATAAGGCATGTCAATGGTCGCTACCAGGAGAGAGAGAAGGATAATCACTTTGCGTGCACTCTTCACAAGATTAGATTCGTTATTATCTTATCTAATCAGGATGGCTCCCATTGTTTTTATCAAATCTTCCTTCAAACTATAAAAGGTAAGATTAGCCGGGATTAATTACTTTCTACAAGTTCGCTAACCGGTCAACCAGGCTAGTGTCAGTACTCCAAGGGAGGTTCCCCGTGTGTTTTCTTGGTGCTGAGAGCGACATGTGAAACCCGATTCGAGGAGGCGGATGAGGCCGATTACGGGTACATGGTGGACCCGGTATGGTACCGCGGGGCGAGAACGGATCTACTGTATAGCTAGACGGTGAGCCTGGCAGAGGGACCACTACCTGCCGGTGATAGTATTTGGGCTCGGCGAATATCCGGAGGATACCGACTGGAGTCGAGAGATGATGTGGGCCGATCCGCACTAACGGAGCCCGATATATGAGGATTTACGTGCCGATGCTAAGCACAGGTTTCATGATGTTTTCGAGTGTTGATGCTAGACACTTAGGTTCCATGATTTTGATATGTCGCAAGCGGCACATGTCGATTTATATCCTCATATTTCCATGCATATGCTTTATGATATATACATGCATGATGTTTATTGTCATTGGGTGACACGTGGACGATTTCCATATACATATATTGACATTGATGACATTGATCATATAGTTGGATGATATCCACTTTTTCACAGACTTCATGATATAGTCGACATTGGTCATACCTCATACTTATGATATGTTATTACCTGAGGCACTGGCCCGAGCACTTGGCACTACACTCATGTATAGATGTTACATTGCCACCTTATCATGCTTCAGACTTATTCATTGAGGTTTATATATATATTGATCGTATTGACCTAGGATTGTGTCATACATACGATTTCTGCTCTGTGATGTTTTCTATTCACGAGTTGGAAACTCACCCCCGTTGTGCCACAGTTCTTGCAGGTTTTGCCATACAGGTTTCATTGCGGCTTTTCGGGCGCACTGCTTTCTTTCTGGGTGATTGCATTGGTAGGTGGGTTCACTCGCATCGTGACCACCCTTGTATTATTTTATTCAGTTGAATCTAGAAATTCCATCAACCAAACTTGTATATTGTTTCAGACTTAGAAAACCAGTTATGTATTATTTCGACCTTAGAGTCGCGCGTTGTAGTATTAAGGTTTTCATGCTGATTTTTTTAAGTTTTGATCATCGCCCTTTGGCGTTGTATATTATACTGCTTGCGTGGTTGTGACCGTTGATTGACGAAGAGCTAGCTCCCGCTTGGGGATGCCTTTTATCATTGTATATATGCTTTTATCATGTTGTACCCCGTTCGGGGCTATTATTTACAAAGGAAACTCTGCCGAAATTTTCAGAAAAGAATATAGATTTTAAAAATGCATATTCGGCTTACTTATTTAACAACATTGTTTTAAACATGTTTCCTTCACTTCTTAAAACTAGTTTTCCTTATTTACTCCTTAAAAATGGTTTTAGATTTCTGGGCTTTTGGCTTACTTGGATTAGATGGGGTCCAATAGATTTCATATGATTCAAGTGTAGCGTTCCGAGGCACACTCAAGAGGTTCCACAACTGATCAACCATGCCAAAATCAAATTTTTCCATGTGCCAAAGAACCCTAATTTAGATCGTTAACTAGAGGTAAAGGCGAAACTATAAGTTAACTACTTAACTACAAGTGAAAGGCATTACAACCTTTGTAGATCCGGTCCTCCACTTCTTTAGCTCCGTGATGACGTCCCTCCGCTGCGATCATTGGGATCCTGACTCTAGCGTTGGTTTCATCAGGGCTAGGTCGTTGACTTCGATGCCGAAGATGATCTACGTCGAGGTGACTCAAACTCAAGCTCCATCTTCACTAGGTCATGAAACTTGTGAAGATAACACACTCTACTACATGGCAAGTGGTAGAGAATGAAGAAATAGCAAGTGGGTTCACTTTAGAATTGGATTTCTCACTCTAAATCTCATGGCACCATTAGAGGTAGTAAGCTTTCTTCTTCTTGAAGAAGAAGAAGAAGAAAGAAAAATGATAAGAATAATGAATAAAAATGAAACTTATCCTTTTAATTATGGTACCATGGTTGAGTTAAGCCCTCATGCTTAACTTGTGTAGAGAATTAACCAAAGTATTGGGTTAAGGGTTGGGTTAACTAGCATCCTAAGGAAATGACAAAAGAAATTGACTTTCTCAAAGTTTCTTCAAGCTTCATGAAGCTTGATAACTTTGACCAAAGTCTTATTTCTTTCATTATTTGTTAGGAAATTAGTAAACCCTAATTTAACCTCAATTTGGTTTAAGTCTCATACACACAACTTGTATGTATCATCAAGCATGATACAAACATGTACACTTGCATATATCACATATAAACAATATGCACATTCAAGTGAGAAAATCAATCTTAAGTGAACCAATATTAGTTAATGTAAAGCAATATATCAAATATATAATTATACATTAAATCATTAAATCAACACTTGATTTAACGATCCGGTCATATTGCATATAACCGACTAATATCTAGTGTATCAATATATCGAATCAACATTTGATTCGGTAACCCGGCTATATCTTATATAACCGTTCGATGATACAAATCGCGAGAATAGAATTCAGTATCACATACTGGTATTATTCTCGATCCCGCACATATCTCATATGCGCTCCTATTTCGTTTTGCTTGAGCCAGGAAACCTCTGTGTAGGACTCTAAAGACTCGTCAATACGCCGGCAGCAGGTGTCAAACACCCACAAGCCGCAAGCGGTCTGCTAAACGTAACGGCCACCCAGGTATTGAGCGATCAGAAGATCAACGAGCAAGCCCGCTCACACTCCTATGAATCCAACCAGTAACACTTACCGCACAGTCCGGTCTGTTCGTCTGATATGTCGCATATCTCGCCTAGGGGTGGTAAACGTCAGACCCCAGTAGCTTGATAAGTCATGCCGATGTAAGGTCCATAACAAGCATGAAACTACTGATAACACTTACCAGTAAATCAGTGCAACCCTGGCCAGGGATTTCCAGTTATGGCCAGTCGAGCATAGCGCAACATCAACCCCTAATACCGAGAGAGACGAATCCCCTCCTATCGCTCATTGCCTCCATGTGAATCGGGACTGTACCCAAAAACCACCTGTTTGCACGACTCAGTAGAGCCGTGGTAGGGTGGAAATCAAAGCACAGTGGGAGACACATAAGACTCTATGACGATCTCGGGTCAACATACTAAGTTGTACCAGTATCACCTGAGAACTGCCATCTGACGTGAGGTATAATACCATCTGGGAGTTCTCGGCGAGTCCATTCAGTGTACCCAGTCATCACTGAGCACCCGCATACCATCTCTGATATCAAACACCAATGGATATGGGATCATCCATCGCCCATCACATGGGTCGAGAAGATATAACCTAGTCTACTCTAGAATATCGATGCCCCGTCTCGATATTCCTACGACTAGGAACATTGAAGGATGTACTCATGGACTACCCAGGTCCCACTAGTATGATCTACATCATAGTCCTGCAGGTCGAGTACACATCCTAAGGGCTTTATCAACATGTAACAGAGAGACAGAAAGTATACATGTTAAGATAAAGAGTAACCAGATAGCTTACTATCAAGTCGAGCAAGAAAGTCCTACCTATATATGTCCCAGTATCCACTACAATATACATCCAATGTACAGTAATGGCCTCTAGGGCATACATATAACTAACAATCTCCCACTTGCACTAAGGCCATCTGTAGCAGTGGTTGTAGTATCTAATACTCAACCATCCCATATAAGTCTCTCTCTGGGAAAAAGCCTTTATGAGTGGATCCGCCGTGTTATCCTCTTTGTCTACTCTCCTAACCTCGATCACCCTGGAGATCAACTATCTCCATGATCAGGTGATGCTGCCTCAGAATGTGTCTGGGTCACAGATGGGACCAGGGTTCCTGGGCCAAAGCCACACTTCCATTGTCATACAATGGTAGGAACCTAGTTCATCTCATGAACCAATATACACCCAAACTGCCTCTTTAGTAGTATCTTTAATAACGATGTTACCAGCCTTTATCGTCTAGTTTGCCACGGTATATAGCTTGGAATTCTTCCAACATACCGTCCCTTCACCGAGGGTAAAGACAATGCCTGCAACTGACATTCAGTCGTCCTTATCACCCTGGAACTTTTCCAGTGATTCTCCCCAGGATCGATTGATACCATCTCACTAAACCGAGTGAGAATCCTAACATCCATTTAGATCTATCTCATAGATCCAAATCCCAGGATTTAGGAGGTATCACCTTTATCCTATTTGGAGAATCTTTGTGATAAGAGGAGATTGACCGTTCATAGCATAGGAAACTCTTTTCCTATCAAGAGTATGTTGTCCACGTACAATACGAGGATGACCACCTTACTCTCTACTACCTTTTTGTATGTACAAGGTTCATCTACCATTTTGATGAAGTCAAACTATTTGACTACTACATCAAAACAGATGTTCCAACTCCGCGATGCCTGCTTTATCCTGTAAAGCAACTTGCACACGTTTCCGCTGCTCCCACTATTTACGAAGCCCTCTGGTTGTGTTCTTATAGACGCTCTCTTCTAAATTATTATTTAGAAAAGTAGTCATGGCACCCAACCACCAGATATCGTAGTCATGGTATGTAGCAATGTTAAGTAGGATCCGGATGGACTTAAGCATAGCTACTGGAAAAAGTTTCATCATTATCCATGCCTGGTCGATGATGAAAACCATTAACAAGTCTAGCTTTGAAAGTCTCAACTTTTCCATCTACACCAAGTAATCTTCTCAAGATATACTTGCTCCTGATGGGGATTTAACCCTTCAGATATAGCAACCAAAGTCCATACTTTGTTGGTGTACATGGATTCCATCTCAGATCGCTAAGCATCTAGCCATTCTTACAGAGTCCGCACTCTTGATGGCCTGCTCGAAACTAGTTGGGCCATCATCTTATGATGCATTCCTCGCTCCCACTGTCATCGAGAAACCGAAGTATCTCTCAGGCGGATGAGGAACCCTACCAGATCGGCGGAGAGGCTGAGGTTTGTCGGAGACTATTGAATCCTTTGGTTCTGTCAAATCATCAGCTGCAGTTTTGTATAGCTGAAACCTTTCCAATTCTACAGAACTGACATTGCCTCGATCTTGTCCGGATTTTGCTTTTGACATAGGCCGGACAATCCCAAATCCTAACTTACTTAAGAGATAGGCTCTTCCCATACCATATCTCATATGGAGTGGTAGGCAGTGATCTGATTCGAACCTAAATTCAATAGGTATGCAACTTCTTAAGTTCATAACTCCTAAAAGGAAACAGGTAACTCAGCAGTACTCATCATAGAGCGCACCATATCATATAGGGTGTGATTGTTCCGCCCCGATACACCGACGTGCTGTGGTGTATACGAAGGAGTAATGCTGAGAGAGAATCCCATTCTCCTTTGGAATAGTCCAGGAATCCCATGCCAAGCATTCTCCTCCCTGATCACATCAAAGGACATAATACTTATACCCGTTTTTTGTTCTCTACTTCTAACTTATATTCATTGAATTTCTCAAAAGCTTCAGACATGTGTTTCAACAGAAACATGTGTCCGAATCTTGAGAGATCATCAGTGAATGTAAGGAAGTACAAAGAAACAGTCCTGGCATATGTAGACTGGGGACCTTCATATATCACTATGTATTAGTCCTAAGAGTTCACTAACTCTTTCTCTGTTTCGAGTAAACAGAGCTATGGTCATCTTATCTTTGTGACATGACTGGCAAGTTTCATAAGATGTAAATTCAAACTGATTTAAATATGCATCTAAAATGTAACTTAGCTAGTCGGGTCGCATTGATATGACCTAGTCTACAATGCCTCAAGAAGAATTCATTCATTTCTGAACTCTTCCTCTTGTGTGTGTTCTGTATACTAGGAACTGTGATTTGATTTAGAACGTCAATGCTTTTAGATAACGTGCCTTAACCGATCAACTTTTGAAATAGGAAATGTTCAAAACATTATCCAACAATACAAAATTTTATCATTTCTTTACTAATAAAGAGACTGATATGATTTTGTATGTCAGGTTCGGTATCTAATAACATTCGTTCAGAATCAATGTACTGGTAATACAGGGTGACAGTGACCAACAGACTTGGCTGCAACACTTGCACCATTTTCTGTTTCATGAAACTTATCACCCTTTCTCAGTTCTCTACCTTTCTGTAGCCCATGTAACGGATTACATATATCTGGGATCCTAATCAGGTATCTAATACCTAGGACGTAGAGGATACAGAGAAATAGTTCTTTATAATGAACACACCAGAAGGAGATGCATCTCATGCACTTTCTTCGTTTGGGTAGCATGGGAATCCTGGTATTCCCCTATTTCCTGCTCTGTCTTATAACAATTATAAGTTGGAACGGGACCAACGTTCCCCAGCTCAGTATAATAAGCGGGTTCGGTCAATACATCCATATTATTATCTTGATTAAGGCGTGTTATGGTCGCTACCTGGAGAGAGAGAGAAGAAAACACTCTGTGTGCGCCCTTGCAAGATTAGATTGGCTATATATTTTATCTAATCAGGATGGCTCCCACTGTTTTTATCAAATCTTCCTTCAAACACTAAAAGGAAAGACTAGCCGGGATTAATTATACTCTACAAGCTCGCCAATCTTTAAGCCAGGCCAGTGTCGGTACTTTGAGGGAGGTTCCCCGTGCTTTCGCACGGACCTAATTAAAATAAAGCTCGTTTTTCCAGGGGCATAACCCCGTTGACACCTTTCTAGACACCTACTTGATCGGCTAATTGCAAAGTGCAAAACTCTCCCAGGAGTAACAATTACTTGCAGTGGGCATCGGGATCCAACTATCATATAGAAGGTATGCAATCTCATTGCAAGTTTCAACACTTGAAACTCCCGATAAAGGTTTTTACCCCTAGCACTTATGACCTTAACTATGGTCAACAAATCATAAGTACAAGTCAAGTTCTACCCGTCATTTCGTGATTAATTAGACCCACCCACATGACCCTTAACTAAGGTCAACAAAGTCACGTGACTGTCCTAACTAATCGCATCATATGCGGTGTAGGAAGACATCACTTAGCTACCGTACACTGTGCCTTAACTAAGGTCAACAAACACAGCACGAATACTAAGTACTCTACTTCCTAAAATGACGGAGGGTTGCGGATGGTTTTTATGAAAACCTTTAACGCTTTGAACTTGATCTCGTTGCGGAATCAAATGGTTTTTAAATGGAGTGTATTTTAGGCTTTTCTAGTTTTGCTAAAGGGGTCACTCCCGGTGAAGGGATCGTCAGCCCTTTCCTCATCGAATAAGGTGCAGGATATATCATATATACCGCTGTGCAAAGCAAAAACTATAGAAGCAATCAAAAGACAAACCGATGGTTGTAGCATCTGCCAGTTATTGCTAAAAGGGTCACTCCCAGGGAAGGGATCGTCGGCCCTTTCCTCATCGAATAAGGTGCAGGATGTTCTACAAGGAACACCGCGATGCAAAGCAAGAACTGTAGCTACCTGTTTTTGAAAATTCGATTCCACAACATCTTTTAGGTTTCTTTTCTTTCATTAATCTCATTAATGAATGTCCCATCATTTAAGTCCACATAAACATCACAGATAAATATAACGTACGCTTATGCTATCCGCATTCGCCTCGATGTCCCGTCTTCACCGTTAGGTTAGGTAACTAACGGCAGAGCGAGGCAGGGCTAGTGCGGGTGTAAAACATAAGAAACGTCTATATAATATATCATATATACTATATACAATATCTATCTGAACAAATCACATGATCACATCATAGATAACGCAGCAGAAGAAACAAATGAAATATTGGATATAATAGGACGTCCGTGTTTTATTTTGAGCTTGTATAAAACACGGATTCCACGGTCGTGATGAAAAGCCAATCCCACACCCCTAGACCCCAACGAGAGCGGCAAGCAACCCTACCAATTCTAGGGTTAGGAGACCCAGACTCGACTCCTCGAGATGGTCTCCCACTGGACCCTAGAACCCGGTTACTTATGCTCCCCTCCTTGGGTCTATCCTAATGCGGAAAAGTAAATAATATACATCAACGGTGACATCTTCCGCAACATGGAAGTGCCCCAATAAAAGAATATTACATACAAGTTTTTACATGAATGAAAATGAAAAAACACTCATCTCACATAAAAAAAACCCCGGCTATTCAAACACGACGATCCAATATAACATATCCAGCAACACATTACATCGCATGCCATCAACGTAAGTAAATATGCCCATCCCAATTGTCGTTGGCATATAGCAATGAAACCGGCGATATCACATATTACACTTACGGTCATAGAAAAGAAAGTGTAAAACTACAACAGTTGGAATCCGTAAACTCTTTAGACATCGCATGCCTAAACAAATGAATTCCTTAGATATCACATGCCTAACAATTATAAACCCCGCATTTTAGTCTCATTATCGAAAATGCTTTTCAATATCAAGTCGGGTAATTCAACAAGATTCCCGACATCCTGAACGAATGCTCGTCGCAAACTTTAGTAGGCGGCCGCACCCCCGATGCCGTCGACGAAGTGCACCAAGGCGGAACACCGCTACCGCGAGCACCCGAACGGATGCTTTCGGCGACGGGGTTCTCCTACAGTCACTTGGTCGGGGCTATGGGGCGTGGTTGTCTATTAAGTTTACCCGGCGAGTATCCGCGTACGCTACGTGATTGCGACGGACTTTTGATCGCATCAAAATCCCGTGGCAACCGATCAAGTGAGACTAAACTACTAGATTTATAACATTCATAATCAGTTATCTCATAACTACATGTGGATTCCAAATGTTGTATCACATTCCAGATAAATAGAAAATGTTAAACTTTCCGATCGAACAATCAAACACCCAAGTTTTCCCAAAACAGCTCAACACACGAAATAAGTTTAAAAAACATTCACTTCATGCCACAGTACCAACGGTCCAGCCGTAGAAGGGTCAAGCCAACGCCTCACATGTGGCACGCCGTACTGCCCCAAACCTAAGGTTCAAAGGGCAGTTAAAGACGGTCACATAATCGAGTTAAGGTTTGTTGTCTTCTAGAGGGTCCATCGCGTTACTTGCACTACTTCGAACGTTCTTAAACTACGGAAAGATCCAACACTTGGAAATTTCCCGGCAGGGGAAAAAGTAGGTATTTATATCCGGTCGAACCTTTCAACATGTTCTCAAATACCCGGAAAAACAAAGTAAACGAAGTTAAACAATCCGATCGAAACATCGAGTCCCCAAAACAACCTAGAAAACTCAACTGTTGAGTATAGATTAAAAATACTCAGAAAATAAAGAAGGAAATTCTAAGAAAAACTGCAAAAAACGACAACCTACATCTACAGTGTCGCCGCGGTTTCTAACTTCGTCTACACTTCGCCTAAGGCTCTAGCTAGGCTCTGATACCACTGTAGGGTTCCTAGGCACACTCAAGAGGTTCCACAACTGATCAACCATGCCAAAATCAAATTTTCCCATGTGCCAAAGAACCCTAATTTAGATCGTTAACTAGAGGTAAAGGCGAAACTACAAGTTAACTACTTAACTACAAGTGAAAGGGATTACAACCTTTATAGATCCGGTCCTCCACTTCTTTAGCTCCGTGATGACGTCCCTCCGCTGCGATCATTGGGATCCTGGACTCTAGCGTTGGTTTTATCGGAGAAATGATCGGGCTAGGTCATTGACTTCGATGCCGAAGATGATCTACGTCGAGGCGACTCAAACTCAAGCTCCATCTTCACTAGGTCATGAAACTTGTGAAGATAACACACTCTACTACATGGAAAGTGGTAGAGAATGAAGAAATAGTAAGTGGGTTCACTTTAGAATTGGATTTCTCACTCTAAATCTCATGGCACCATTAGAGGTAGTAAGCTTTCTTCTTCTTGAAGAAGAATAAGAATAAAGAAAAATGATAAGAATAATGAATAAAAATGAAACTTATCCTTTTAATTATGGTACCATGGTTGAGTTAAGCCCTCATGCTTAACTTGTGTAGAGAATTAACCAAAGTATTGGGTTAAGGGTTGGGTTAACTAGCATCCTAAGGAAATGACAAAAGAAATTGACTTTCTCAAAGTTTCTTCAAGCTTCATGAAGCTTGATAACTTTGACCAAAGTCTTATTTCTTTTGTTATTTGTTAGGAAATTAGTAAACCTTAATTTAACCTCAATTTGGTTTAAGTCTCATACACACAACTTGTATGTATCATCAAGCATGATACAAACATGTACACTTGCATATATCACATATAAACAATGTGCACATTCAAGTGAGAAAATCAATCTTAAGTGAACCAATATTAGTTAATGTAAAGCAATATATCAAATATATAATTATACATTAAATCATTAAATCAACACTTGATTTAACGATCCGGTCATAATGCATATAACCGACTAATATCTAGTGTATCAATATATCGAATCAACATTTGATTCGGCAACCCGGCTATATCTTATATAACCGTTCGATGATACAAATCGCGAGAATAGAATTCAGTATCATATATTGGTATTATTCTCGGTCCCGCACATATCTCATATGCGCTCCTATTTCGTTTCGCTTGAGCCCGGAAACCTCTGTGTAGGACTCTAAAGACCCGTCAATACGCCGGCAGCAGGTGATGATCATATCAAACACCCATAAGCCACAAGCGGTCTGCTAAACGTAATGGCCACCCGGGTATTGAGCGATCAGAAGATCAACGAGCAAGCCTGCTCACACTCCTGTGAATCCAACCAGTAACACTTACCGCACAGTCCGGTCTGTTCGTCTGATATGTCGCATATCTCGCCTAGGGGTGGTAAACGTCAGACCCAGTAGTTTGATAAGTCATGCCGATGTAAGGTCCATAACAAGCATGAAACTACTGATAACACTTACCAGTAAATCAGTGCAACCCTGACCAGGGATTTCCAGTTATGGCCAGTCGAGCATGGCGCAATATCAACCCCCAATACCGGGAAAGACGAATCCCCTCCTATCGCTCATTTCCTCCATATGAATCGGGACTGTACCCAAAAACCACCTGTTTGCATGAATCAGTAGAGCCGTGGTAGGGTGGAAATCAAAGCACAGTGAGAGACACACAAGACTCTATGACGATCTCGGGTCAACAGACTAAGCTGTACCAGTGTCACCTGAGAACTGCCATCTGACGTGCGGTATAATACCATCTGGGAGTTCTCGGCGAGTCCGTTCAGTGTACCCAGTCACCACTGAGCACCCGCATACCATCTCTGATGTCAAACACCAATGGATATGGGATCATCCATCGCCCATCACATGGGTCGAGAAGATATACGCTAGTCTACTCTGGAATATCGATGCCTCGTCTCGATATTCCTACGACTAGGAACATTGAAGGATGTACTCATGGACTACCCAGGTCCCACTTGTATGATCTACATCATAGTCCTGCAGGTCGAGTACACATCCTAAGGGCTTTATCAACATGTAACAGAGAGACAGAAAGTATACATGTTAAGATAAAGAGTAACCAGATAGCGTACTATCATGTCGAGCAAGAAAGTCCTACCTATGTATGTCCCAGTATCCACTACAATATACATCCAATGTACAGTAATGGCTTCTAGGGCATACATATAACTAACATCAAGTGCCAGTCATGTGCTATTTTGGGTCGTGACAGTCACCTTGGAAGCCTTAAATGATAACCGCCTCCTGAAGGAGGCTGCCATTACCATATACCAAGAACATCCTCTTATGTTCAGAACTGCTTCCCAATGTTTCTCCAGGATTGCATTAATATATGCTTATTGCTACTAGTGCAAAAGCAATATCTGGTGTGGTTCTTGACATCTCATGATTGGCTCAATTGCCAAAGCAAGAGATATGACAATCATGCAAATCCCTGTGCTCATCAGTCTAGAAGACATCTCTTTAGAGAGGGTGACTACATCACCTGCGGGTACACCACCATGCCAGGAGTTGTCCATTCTAAAACAATTTAGAATAGTGTCAAAGTACCCAAATTGGGACACTTCCCAAATCAAGATCTAAACCATAGATCTAGTCTCTAGAATCCCTGATATTTTATCCAGATCCTATGTGGAGAAACACCTTGTGACGACCACAGTCTAACCGATCATAGCATAGGAAGATCACTTCCTATCAAGAGCATGTCATCCAAATACCGAGACATCACTCCCCACTACCTTCTTACCAGGTCCATCTGTTATTCTGATGATAAAACTCTATGACTATCACATCAAAACTAGATGATCTATCTCCGCTATACTTGCTTTAGTCTATAACTAGACATAAGCAAGTTTCCCACTATGCTTTTGCTGCTCCCACTGACTACAACAACCCTCTGGCAGAGTCATATATACGTGCACTTCTAAAGCTAATTTAGAATGATGTTATACTCATCCACCAGCCAGATCTCATAGTCTAGGACAGCAGTAGTGGCAAGCTTGGATCATCAAAACCTCCTTGTCACTGTCTTTGAGGAGACTGAAGTACCTCTCGGGTGGTTGTGGTTACCCATCAAATCTGCGGAGTGGCTAATGATTGTCGAATCCAATTGAATCTTTAGGTTCTACTAAATTTTCAGTAATTGTTTGTTGTTCTGGAATCACTTCCAGTTCTACCATACCCCCCTAAAGTTTTTCTGAAAAGAATTCATTTTACTGAATAGGTGGCGAGTCAAAAAAACAATATAACTATTGATCCTCCAAATGGTAGAATTTTAACCCTTTTCAAAGCTCGGGATAACCCATAAATTGCCATTATAGAATTTTAACCCTTTTCAAAGCTCGGGATAACCCACAAGCATAAGTCGGACAACTCCATATACCTTAACATCGTTAAGATATGAATCCATTCTATATCCAAAATAGGAATAAAGGCACTAATTTAATTTGAACCAGATTCAAAAAAACAAGCAGCTGTTTCCAGTGCATATCGGCAAAATGGAAGAAGGCCAAGCAGCATTACTCATCAAGGAACACATCCACGTATAGGTAACCTGAAAGAGAAGCAAGTTCTCAAATTTATTATTTACGACGGAATACCTAGCATAAGTATCTACATCTTCGATCACCTCAAAGAATCTTGATACTTGCAACATATGGTTCTCTACTTTATTCTTATACCTATAACATCTTAAAATTTGGACCTTGTATTTAAACGAAATGCTTGTCTAAAACACGAGAAGTCATAAGTAAACAGAATATAGTACGAGTACTAACCCCCTTGTCCTAATGGACATCGGACAACATACAGTACTTCGTATAAGTTCTCTGAGTTTAATAACTCAAACCTTGTACGTCGTAGGTTGAAAACTGTGTTATGGTTAAGAAGAATTACACCGTTGTTGAATGCACTTTACCTAACCATTAATTGATATAGGTAAATGTCATAAACATAATTTCAAAAAGTTATATCTCATTTTATAAATAAACGTATAGATATGTCAGTTTGAAATTGGTGCATAACAACGAATATTCAAAACCAAAAATTTGCTGTTAGGCAAACACCAGACAATTCCTCAAATATCACCAATTATAAAGAATTCTGATATATTTAGGATCTAATCACCCAATTTTCAATATTCTACTCCCACTCAGCATCTGTAACGCCATACAGATGTGAGAATCAAGTCTAGTAAATACATAACCTGGAGTCAGAATCTAATTGGGAAAACAGTTTTCAATTAACACCGCACTGTAAAACTGAAACATGAAAATGTTTCAAAGGGGTGGCCGGGTATTCCTAGTAATTCCTCTTCCACTATCCAGATTCATGACAGTAACCGTATATTTTCTTTCCCTCACTCCAATCCCTTTATATTTCTTTACTTCATACCTTCTGTACACCATATTTAGGCTAATTGGTTTTCTTCCTTCCCTACCATTCGGCACCAGCCTAAGGTTTGGAAAAAGACTATCCAATAAGCGTAATAGGTGTACTCTTCTAATACTAGGTGCCCTCGCAACCTGAGAGAAGGGAAAAAGGAAAGACAACCAAATAATCTTATTCAATTTCTCCTGAACCGGAATCTATCCTCGAACAGAAACAAGTTTCTTCGAGTTCGTATGTAACTATACGATGACATACCCAAGCAATATGGATCTTCTTAGTGATACGGAGTGTTCTAAAGAAATACAAAGGGGAAGTAGGAGTGGCAAGGATAAGTGCGGCTTTGTTGTGAATCATGACAGTAGTCGCAATTTCCTTAGCCCTCAATCTAATCCCTTTATATGTCTTTACTTCTTATCTTCTGTACACCACACTTAGGCTAATTGGTTTTCTACTTTCCCTACCTTTCGACACCTGCATAAGGTTTGGAAGAAGACTATCCAATAAGCGTAATAGGTGTACTCTCCTAATACTAGGAGCCCTCACAACCTCAGAGAAGGTAAAGAGAAAAGACAACTGAATAATTATATTCAATTTCTCCAGAACCGGAATCCATCCTCGAACAGAAACAGGTTTCTTCGAGTTCGTATGTAACTATACGATCGAATACCCAAGCAATATGGATCTTCGTAGTGATACGGAGTGTTCTATAGAAATGCAAAGGGGAAGTTGTTAGTGATATATGCCCTAGAGGCCATTATTGTATCATACTGGTTTGTATATTACTTAATGGAAGTTTGGGATATACACGGATATAGTAACAGTCTTGCTCAAAATGGCAGTATGCTACCTGGTTTATTTCTACCTCAATATGTGCATGTGTTTCTTTTAGCATATTACTTATACATATTGGTAGAGCCTTAAGAATCTTTGCTTGATTACCAGCGTTGTGATGGAAGTCACACTTGTGGGGTCTGGGTAGTCTATAAACACATCCTATATAGGTCCCTAGTCGTAGGATTATCGAAATGGGGCATCGATACTCCATAGTAGACTGGTGTATACGCTTCTTATCCCAGCATGGGAGATGGTCTATCCCATACCCATTATTACGTCGTACTGGAGATAGTTTGCAGGTGCTCATTGGGTTATGAGTATACTGGACATGACTCGTAGGGAACTGCTGGTGGGTATTATACATATTGTTGGATGGCAGTTCCCAGGTGACATGAGTACAGCTTAGTCCGTCGACTTGACACTGCTACTTCGCCTCAAGTGTGTTCCCACTGTTCTTAGATTACTACCCTACGATGGCTCAAAGAAGTCATGTGATCGCACGCCAAAAGCGTGTCGGATATTTAAAAGTTCTAAAGTTTAACCGCGATCAGGACGGTGTCTTTTTGCAGCTAGCCGTGATGAGCACGGGTCGATCCACAGGGAGATGGTAAGATTTTACGTTCTTGTTTTAACGAGTTAACAACGTGGCGTATTTGTTCGTTATCTAAGTTATGTGTTATATGCAAAGTATAAAGCTTGTTAGGAAACAATAGGATAGTGTAAGTTAATGGATTCCGTATTCAAGTACTTTGAGCCGAACTTAACCAATGAAGCTAGAACAATCAGCAACAACGTGGATTAGGGGACTTAAGCACGGTATTCATGGAATCCGGCTTATTGACCCTTGTCCGTCCGTTCTTGTCTCTTGCTTTCGCCTCCGGCCAAACCGAATGCAACCGGTCACGGTTAGGAATCACCTTTACCTTGGTAGGATAGGGTGCCTAACGGAGCGCTTACGTAAGGTTTGGGCGGAGTTTCAAATGGAAAAGACGGGAAAAGGAAATGAAAAACGGAACGTTAACTTACAACATCTTTCTCGTTTCCTAACAACAATATTCACACCATTCACAAAACAAACCAAAAAGAGATAACAAAAGAGAAGAACAAAGAAAAGAAAAGATTACAAGCAAGTAATTAAAGTGCATGGAATTTAAGTATGAGAATTAAAAGAGCAAGAATAAAATGCAAGTAAGTAAAAGATTAGGAACCAAAGAACATATTGCAAGACATGGGTTCGATAACCCAAACTTAAACTTGCAAGCTCAGTAAAGAGGTTGCAAGATCAAGAGAGGGCAGAGAACTCATGGTGAAGGAAGCACAAAAGAACACTTTATTAAACTTCAAGAATGATACAACCCCTTGAGATCAATAACCAACCCTTAAACTTTCAAGCTCAATGAAAAGATTGAAGGATCAAGAGAAGGTTAAGAACTCAAGGGGGACTAAGCTATTTATAAGAAAGGAGAATAGAAAGCTTGGACAAAGAATGACAATCCAAGACGAAAGAATGACCCTTGAACCTTTGCCCACTGCCTACTATTTATAGGCAAAGAAGAAAAGAAAATAAATAATAAAAATAGGGCTACATGGCAGCAAGAAGGGGTGTGTGAAGAACTGGGGCCCACTGGAGCCTGTGGGGCCGGCCAGGCCGATCTATAATGTGATGTGGCCGGCCACATCATGTTGGAACGGTCTCGTACTTGGTGTGTTGACTTGTCAGGTCCCCCACATCACTTTGGTCCAGTTTGTTTTCTCTGTTTTGACTTGATTTGCACCCAATGCTTGGAGGGAAATTCGAATTTCTAAATCAACACCAAATTTTTAGCATTAAATGCTCATAACTTCATTCCTACATGTGCCTAAATCATGGCTGCCCCCATTATGGTTTGGATGATTTGTCCATTTGATTTTATTTTGCTCTTATTATTGGAGGGAATTTTTGAATACAATTCAACACATGATCTTCAGCATTAAATGCTCATTACTCCATTCCCACATGTGGCTTGATTCATGGCTGCCCCATTATGGCTCATGCTGATTTGTTTAATTGACTTTGATTTGATTTCAGTTTTGGAAGGAAAAAATCAGAACATGATGTTTAGCCTTGAATGCATATAATATTTTGCCTTGAATGCATATCCACATGTGCCTAAAAGTCTTGTGTACACATTTGTTGTGTAGGACCATTTAGATAGAAAAAATGTGTACACAAACTTGTTGCAAAAAGGGACTCCTGAAGTATCAGTCGGATTGCGGTTCTGGTTGCAGTGTCGGCTCTCAATTGATATATCCATGCTTTTAAATGTATTTCCAGTATTTTATCACGGATACCTGTAATCTGTATTACTAAGCAGACACTGGTTAATAGTACCGATAAATACAACAGATAGATAATGAATGGGCGGTATTAGAATGCAGTTTTCTGATATGAACAAATACCCCCAAATTTATCTTTTGCTCGTCCCGAGCAAAACCATTTATTTACAAAGGAAAATCCTAACCGCACTTTCGCAGGGAACGCGATTGCACTGAACGTGTGCAACAAGCCGTTAAACCTCTAGGTGTCCCTAGTAGGAGGAGTGTTGTCTCCTGAGGGTTTTCAGCGGATTCCATCCACAAAATCCCGTCAAGCTAGTTTTGCGAAATAACTATAATTCAAACCCTAAGGTTTTGTTTAAAAAATAGCAATTCTATTATCCCAAATTTAGAACTATCGAACCTTTATTTTTCACCCCTCTCTTCTCATTTAACTTAAGATTTTATATGTCTTTACGTGCAGTGCAAATAGTGTCGTTAAGTTTCAAAAGTATCGATTAAAGTCGTCTTGTCACAAAATAAAGCCCAGATAAAAATTTAAAAAGGATCACATAAGTTTTATAAAGAGTTAAGTATTTCTCAAGTTTCGTTTTCCAGAAAGGTTTCAAATTCAGAATTTCTGTCTTCCTTAACAGGAAACTAGGTCTTATTTTTCACTCCACCTTTTTCTTGTTTTCATTTCATACACACATTTGTGAACGTGCAATAGTCTTTATCATAGAATGAAACTTTCATATCTCCGCTAGAAATACTTTTTTATAAAAATCTGTCTTTTGTCAAGATTATTCTCACACAAAGAACCGTTAGGAATTTTTACTCGGAGAGAACACTTGCTTGACTTTGTTTTAATTTGGACTTTCTAGGCTTCTTAGCGAGCTTTGGGCCAATGCTCCCAAACCAGTTGGTTTTAGGGCATTAGGTGTAAAGACACCCTAGCGGACTTAATTACTCAAGTTACCTAGGCCCTAAAACAAAAGACTAATTTTGGCGTGAAAATCATGATGATTTAATGCGGACGGAGATATAACCGGTTGTTCAATTATTTTTTTGGATAAAAGACGTGTTTAGTGGGTTAGGTGTGTAATCATTCCAATCAAGATTCGGATGGGTTATTCTTCAGAATTAGTTCTTATCAAGGCATCAATAATATCCCTTCATATCCGCTTCACTTCATAAACTATTCTTGATATTACTTATTTCAGAACAAACCTATTTGATCCTCAGAAAATAATTTATCCATTTAAAAGTTTTCAGACATAATAGACTTGCCATCTAACTTTCAAAACTCACGACACGTGTAGAGTGATGTAAAGACGTATATCAGCTATAGTTAACTTCAAAGGAGAGTTATCTTTCAGGTTTTCAAAATCTAAAAATAGGATTTAGTTGTTCCTATCTTATTAAATAAAACTGTCGAAATATTGAATATAAGTTCTCCTACTAGCTAACTTGACGACAAAGTTTTTATGTTTTTTGAATTTTATTTTTATTTTTATGGGTTTTAAAATAAGTATGCAAATGCAAAATATACAAATGAATGCGAAGGAAGAAAGCTTACCGAGCTCACCCCCAAACTTAAACTTAACAGTGCCTTCACTGTCAGGCAACACCAAGAGGGTCAAAATTGTCGGTGCCTCCCCAACATCAAATTATATACAAAAATAAAAACAAAAAAATATGTACACCAAAAGGTTCCCCCCAAACTTAAGTAAAACAGTGTTTCCACTGTTAAGCGTTGAAGTTCAGGGTTTAGGAGGGAAAGAGAACAGTATGAAGCTATACAAGGCCTTACAAAGGCCAAAAGTGAGCACCAACCATTTAAAAATTCTATCATAATAATATGCGGGTTGGTGAAAGAAGTTGAAGAGAAAAGTAATGGAGAATACGCGAGACCGTATGGAGATAGAAGTGGGATACGGTCTCGGTATATGAGAGGAAGAATGGCGGAAGGGGAAAAGAAATGGTGTACGAACTTGATGGTGAAAATGGAGTGAATAAATTCGCACAATATGTAATGACCGATGTGTAAAAAGCGATTGTGCTAATCTATCAACCAGTCGAGAGATTAGGTCAAATCCCTCAAGATTCATCAGAAAACATGGGAACGCCGAACTCGGTAAACCAGACATAGTAAATGAAAATGATACAGTTTCTTGCAAGGTTGGAACGATGGAAGGGACGAAGGGGAGTGATTTAGGGATAGTCTTATTCTCACCTAAGTAAACTGTCTCGAACTCGAAAGATTCCATCAAGGGTTCGAAATGACTGTGAGCAACCGAGTTTGATAGTTCAACTAACTCATCTGAAAATTCAAAGGACTCAAACTCGGACGGTGAGTCTTCAACATCGTCCGAAAAAGTGAAACACTCGTAATCGTTATCGACTTTCAGAAGAGTGTCAGATTCAAGGAGGAACGCACTAGTGGCGTCAAATGTGCTGTGATTGAACAGAAATTTTTCAAACTCACAGTCCTCCTGCATGATCTTTTGCGTGGTCGGAACGATGGAAAGGATGGAGGGTGATTTAGGAAGTATAACAGTTAAAGGTTCAGGAGGATGAATTGGAAAATCCGACACATCAAACAAAAATGGTTCATCCTCAATACTATCCTCAGTACTCTCCTTAATACTATCCTCATAATTATCCTCGAAAATTATCTCATCCATGCAAATCTCATCAAAATCAAGACGCATATGAAGTTCGGGAGAAACATTTAAT
This sequence comes from Agapanthus africanus, assembly GCA_030015575.1. Classification (NCBI taxonomy): domain Eukaryota; kingdom Viridiplantae; phylum Streptophyta; class Magnoliopsida; order Asparagales; family Amaryllidaceae; genus Agapanthus; species Agapanthus africanus. Next base: position 265,007,683 of record CM057343.1, read on the forward strand.
GACTCGGGATGATGAATTGGAGAGAAAATTTCAGTCAATTCTACGGGTTCATCATCCAAAATACTCCCTGCGTCAATATCCTCAATCAAGTGAAAATTAAGATTCTCAGACTCCTCATCAAAAGCATGGATTTCAATCGATTCTGGTTCTAAGATGGAAGTGTAGAGGTCAAAAGATTTAGGATTGGTTTCACTTGGAATGGACCCTTCACAATCTGGTAAATCAAACACTACAAAATCGCACAACTCATTAAACGTTCTATCTTTAATCGGTAAATCTTTTGGGACACTAGATAGACATTCAAAACTGGAGTTGTGTGATTCAATTTGCAATGGGTAGGTTTGATTAGGAAGGGTGTACAGCTCACTTTCACTACTCAAATTCTCAGCCTGTCCTACCGCATAATCATACATTGTAAAATGTGGAGCTAGTTGAAAACTAGCTACCGAGTCACTAGGTTGTATGAGGGCAGCCATGGACGCATTCAAATCCATCATCTGTTGGCATGACGCTACCCTAAAGTCTTCCAACATTTGTTCCAGACTAGACATGGGTTGTGAAGGGGTTTCAGTAAAAGATTCAAAGTTGGTTGGATACTGGAAACTCCCAAAAGGTTGTTTAGAATCAATGTATAGGGCAGGTGCAAAAGTTGGGTAGGACTCGTAGGAATTGAATGGCTGGACAGGGGTAGGATCAACATACGAATAAGAAGGTGAATGGAATTGTTGATCCATAGAATTTGTAGTAGTGAAAGGAGTTTAAGATCGGCTACGTGATTGTTCAATATGTTCAGCGAGGGACAAAGGACGACTTGCAAAAGGGGTATCAAAATAAGAGGGTGGGGGAGGTTGAAAAGGTTGATACAAAGTAGATTGTGGAGTGCAAGTGTTTGTCCTAGACGCGTCTATGTGATCTTCCAATGAAATTTTTGGCATGGATGGATCGTTCGAAGTTCGACCAAAACAAGAACTGTAGGAAGTTATGTCTGGTTGTGGGTACCAAATTTCGGTAAGGGTTTTTCGAGGTGGGGTACCCATGTTATGAAGAGAGGAAGAAGAATAAGAGAAAGGGTGAGGAAAAAGAATTTGTTTTTTTTTTAGTTAGTTATTAACAAAAGAATGAAATATACCAAAAAAATCTGGACAAAAACCATCACGACACAAAAATACCACACACCTAATCATTCTAGGGTTCACCTAAGTCAACTAGACATGCTCAAGAACTTGATTGGCGAAGTAAAACTGTGTCGAGAAACAGGCTCAAGATATACTGATCACGAGGCCAGGTAAGTACAAAGATAAGGGAAGGTTTTCCGACGCTTTCGCGAAGGTCCTTAATTTAATAACCCTTTCTCTTTTGGTGGTTTCGCCGTTAACACTTTTCTAGACACCCCGTAAACAATATACCGTTAAGCGGTGTTCTAAACACAATTAACCTCTCCTAGTGAGCGCATAGTCCTTAAGGCTTAAAGTCTAATTTCTTTTAAAATTTGTGTGGGTAAACGTTTATGCTCAGTATTGTGATTTGTGGGCCACGGAAAAGGTGATGAAATCCTTTACCGTATGTTGTGGGGTTCGCTTGCTCTTAAGTCCGTATTAATGTATGCAATGAGCAAATCAATGAAAAATTTTGTCCAAAATTTCAAACAATCTTTTTTTTAAGCGCGGCACTACAACAAATACGGGTTAGTCAAATTTTTTTTGGCGTTTGCTTGCGAACTTGCAAAGAATCCTGCAAAGATATTATATTGGAAGCGTCGGATTTGAGAAGAAGGTGTTAGTAAAGTACGTACCGTTAAGTTGTGGGTTAAGAAACCCCGGTTGAATCGAATCCGGTAAGCTTGAAAAGTTCGCTTGTGCGGGTCAAACTACCCGGATCTTTGGCACAGTTCTTCGTAACCACCTTGATTTTGAATGTGCACTTTGCTCCCCACGCCCGCTGTTCGCAAATCCGCAAAATCTGAAATGTCGGAAAAAATGGATATTAGTGCGGAAAAACGATACAAATGCCCAAATACCTGCACATTAAAAATTATAAAAAAACAAACAATACAAATAGGACAAAAATAGAACACTAGAGCATAGAGGAGAAATTGGAGGCAAAAGGTGGTGAAGGGGATGGCGTCGCCGGATTTGGGGATGATGTCGCCGGCCAACTTGATGAGGTAGGGCTGAAAATTTCAACAGTAGTCTCACAGTTCCACTGATGCCACACTGGTATTGTTTATCTTTTCTTTTTAGTTACAGAGTGCAAGCAGGTCCAATTTCTAGAGAAAGAAATGGTTAGCTTGTGTTAATTTTTGCTTTTTTTTGCTTTTGGTTTTGAAATTTTTATGTTGTTTTGAAAAATAGGGTTAGATGGGTATTAACAAGATTAACCCAAAATAACAAAAACAAAAACGTTACTGTCTCCCCGGCAACGGCGCCATTTGATCGCACGCCAAAAGCGCGTCGGATATTTAAAAGTTCTAAAGTTTAACCGCGATAAGGACGGTGTCGCTTTGCAGCTAGCCGCGATGAGCACGGTTCGATACACAGGGAAATGGTAAGTTTTTACGTTCTTGTTTTAACGAGTTAACAACGTGGCGTATTTGTTCGTTATCTAACCTATGTGTTATATGCAAAGTATAAAGCTTGTTAGGAAACGATAGGATAGTGTAAGTTAATGGATTCCGTATTCAAGTACTTTGAGCCGAGCTTAACCAATGAAGCTAGAACAATTGGCAACAACGTAGATTAGGGGACTTAAGCACGGTATTCATGGAATCCGGCTTATTGACCCTTGTCCGTCCGTTCTTGTCTCTTGCTTTCGCCTCCGGCCAAACCGAATGCAACCGGTCACGGTTAGGAATCACCTATACCTTGGTAGGGTAGGGTGCCTAACGGAGCGCTTGCGTAAGGTTAGGGCGAAGTTTCAAATGGAAAAGACGGGAAAAGGAAATGAAAAACGGAACGTTAACTTACAACATCTTTCTCTTTTCCTAACAACAATATTCACACCATTCACAAAACAAACCAAAAAGAGATAACAAAAGAGAAGAACAAAGAAAAGAAAAGATTACAAGCAAGTAATTAAAGTGCATGGAATTTAAGTGCGAGAATTAAAAGAGCAAGAATAAAATGCAAGTAAGTAAAAGATTAGGAACCAAAGAACATATTGCAAGACATGGGTTCGATAACCCAAACTTAAACTTGCAAGCTCAGTAAAGAGGTTGCAAGATCAAGAGAGGGCAAAGAACTCATGGTGAAGGAAGCACAAAAGAACACTTTATTAAACTTCAAGAATGATACAACCCCTTGAGATCAATAACCAACCCTTAAACTTTCCAGCTCAATGAAGAGGTTGAAAGATCAAGAGAAGGTTAAGAACTCAAGGGGGACTAAGCTATTTAGAAGAAAGGAGAATAGAAAGCTTGGAAAAAGAATGACAATCCAAGACTAAAGAATGACCCTTGGACCTTTGCCCACAGCCTGCTATTTATAGGCAAAGAAGAAAAGAAAATAAACAATAAAAATAGGGCTACGTGGCAGCAAGAAGGGGTGTGTGAAGAACTGGGGCCCACTGGAGCCTGTGGGGCCGGCCAGGCCGGTCTATAATGTGATGTGGCCGGCCACATCATGTTGGAACGGTCTCGTACTTGGTGTGTTGACTTGTTAGGTCCCCCGCATCACTTTGGTCCAGTTTGTTTTCTCTGTTTTGACTTGATTTGCACCCAATGCTTGGAAGGAAATTCGAATTTCTAAATCAACACCAATTTTTAGCATTAAATGCTCATAACTTCATTCCCACATGTGCCTAAATCATGGCTGCCCCCATTATGGTTTTGTTGATTTGTCCACTTGATTTTATTTTGCACTTATTATTGGAGGGAATTTTTGAATACAATTCAACACATGATCTTCAGCATTAAATGCTCATTACTCCATTCCCACATGTGGCTTGATTCATGGCTGCCCCATTATGGCTCATGCTGATTTGTGTAATTGATTTTGATTTGATTTCAGTTTTGGAACGAAAAAATCAACACATGATGTTTAGCCTTGAATGCATATAATATTTTGCCTTGAATGCATATCCACATGTGCCTAAAAGTCTTGTGTACACATTTGTTGTGTTGGACCATTTAGATAGAAAAAATGTGTACACAAACTTGTTGCAAAAAGGGACACCTGAAGTATCAGTCGGATTGCGGTCCTGGTTGCAGTGTCGGCTCTCAATTGATATATCCATGCTTTTAAATGTATTTTCAGTATTTTATCACGGATACCCGTAATCTGTATTACTGAGCAGACACTGGTTAATAGTACCGATAAATACAACGAATAGATAATGAATGGGCGGTATTAGAATGCAGTTTTCTGATATGAACAAATACCCCCAAACTTATCTTTTGCTCGTCCCGAACAAAACCATTTATTCACAAAAGAAAATCCTAACCGCACTTTCGCAGGGAACGCGATTGCACTGAGCATGTGCAACAAGCCGTTAAACCTCTAGGTGTCCCTAGTAGGAGGAGTGTTGTCTCCTGAGGGTTTTCAGCGGATTCCACCCACAAAATCCCGTCAAGCTAGTTTTGCGAAATAACTATAATTCAAACCCTAAGGTTTTGTTTAAAAAATATCAATTCTATTATCCCAAATTTAGAACTATCGAAACTTTATATTTCACCCCTCTCTTCTCATTTAACTTAAGATTTTATATGTCTTTACGTGCAGTGCAAATAGTGTCGTTAAGTTTCAAAAGGATCGATTAAAGTCGTCTTGTCACAAAATAAATCCCAGATAAAAATTTAAAAAGGATCACATAAGTTTTATAAAGAGTTAAGTATTTCTCAAGTTTCGTTTTCCAGAAAGGTTTCAAATTCAGAATTTATGTCTTGCTTAACAGGAAACTAGGTCTTATTTTTCACTCCACCTTTTTCTTGTTTTCATTTCATACACACTTTTGTGAACGTGCAATAGTCTTTATCATAGAATGAAACCTTCATATCTCCGCTAGAAATACTTTTTTATAAAAATCTGTCTTTTGTCAAGATTATTCTCACACAAAGAACCGTTAGGAATTTTTACTCGGGGAGAATACTTGCTTGACTTTGTTTTAATTTGGACTTTCTAGGCTTCTTAGCGAGCTTTGGGCCAATGCTCCCAAACCAGTTGGTTTTAGGGCATTAGGTGTAAAGACACCCCAGCGGACTTAATTACTCAAGTTACCTAGGCCCTAAAACAAAAGACTAATTTTGGCGTGAAAATCATGATGATTTAATGCGGACGGAGATATAACCGGTAGTTCAATTATTTTTTTGGATAAAAGACGTGTTTAGTGGGTTAGGTGTGTAATCATTCCAATCAAGATTCGGATGGGTTATTCTTCAGATTTAGTTCTTATCAAGACATCAATAATATCCCTTCATATCCGCTTCACTTCATAAACTATTCTTGATATTACTTATTTCAGAACAAACCTATTTGATCCTCAGAAAATAATTTATCCATTTAAAAGTTTTCAGACATAATAGACTTGTCATCTAATTTTCAAAACTCACGACACGTGTAGAGTGATGTAAAGACGTATATCAGCTATTGTTAACTTCAAAGGAGAGTTATCTTTCAGGTTTTCAAAATCTAAAAATAGGATTTAGTTGTTCCTATCTTATTAAATAAAACTGTCGAAATATTGAATATAAGTTCTCCCACTAGCTAACTTGACGACAAAGTTTTTATGTTTTTAGATTTTTTTTTATGGGTTTAAAATTAGTATGCAAATGCAAAATATACAAATGAATGCGAAGAAAGAAAGCTTACCGAGCACACCCCCAAACTTAAACTTGACAGTGTCCTCACTGCCAGGCTACACCAAGAGGGTCAAAATTGTCGGTGCCTCCCCAACATCAAATTATATACAAAAATAAAAACAAAAAAATATGTACACCAAAAGGTTCCCCCCAAACTTAAGTATAACAGTGTTTCCACTGTTAAGCGTTGAAGTTCAGGATTTAGGAGGGAAAGAGAACAGTATCAAGCAATACAAGGCCTTACAAAGGCCAAAAGTGAGCACCAACCATTCAAAAATTCTATCATGATAATATGCGGGTTGGTGAAAGAAGTCGAAGAGAAAACAAATGGAGAATACGCGAGACCGTATGGAGATAAAAGCGGGATACGGTCTCGGTATATGAGAGGAAGAATGGCGGAAGGAGAAAAGAAATGGTGTACGAACTTGAGGGTGAAAATGGAGTGAATAAATTCACACAATATGTAATGACCGATGTGTAAAAAGCGATTGTGCTAATCTATCAACCAGTCGAGAGATTGGGTCAAATCCCTCAAGATTCGTCAGAAAACATGGGAACGCCGAACTCGGTAAACCAGACATAGTAAATGAAAGTGATACAGTTTCTTGCAAGGTCGGAACGATGGAAGGGACGAAGGGGAGTGATTTAGGAATAGTCTTATGCTCACCTAAGTAAACTGTCTCGAACTCGAAAGATTCCATCAATGGTTCGAAATGACTGTGAGCAACCGAGTTTGATGGTTCAACTAACTCATCTGAAAATTCAAAGGACTCAAACTCGGACGGTGAGTCTTCAACATCGTCCGAAAAAGTGAAACACTCGTAATCGTTATCGACTGTGAGAAGAGTGTCAGATTCAAGGAGGAACGCACTAGTGGCGTCAAATGTGCTGTGAATGAACAGAAATTTTTCAAACTAACAGTCCTCCTGCATGATCTTTTGCGTGGTCGGAACGATGGAAAGGATGGAGGGTGATTTAGGAAGTATAACAGTTAAAGGTTCAGGAGGATGAATTGGAAAATCCGACTCATCAAACAAAAATGGTTCATCCTCAATACTATCCTCAATACTCTCCTCAATACTATCCTCATAATTCTCCTCGAAAATTATCTCATCCATGCAAATCTCATCAAAATCAAGACGCATATGAAGTTCGGGAGAAACATTTAATGACTCGGGATGATGAATTGGAGAGAAAATTTCAGTCAAATCTACGGGTTCATCATCCAAAATACTCCCTGCGTCAATATCCTCAATCAAGTGAAAATTAAGATTCTTAGACTCCTCATCAAAAGTATGGATTTCAATCGATTCTGGTTCTAAGATGGAAGTGTAGAGGTCAAAAGATTTAGGATTTGTTTCACTTGGAATGGACCCTTCACAATCTGGTAAATCAAACACTACAAAATCGCACAACTCATTAAACGTTCTATCTTTAATCGGTAAATCTTTTGAAACACTAGATAGACATTCAAAACTGGTGTTGTGTGATTCAATTTGCAATGGGTAGGTTTGATTAGGAAGGGTGTACAGCTCACTTTCAATACTCAAATTCTCAGCCAGTCCTACCGCCTAATCATACATTGTAAAATGTGGAGCTAGTTGAAAACTAGCTACCGGGTCACTAGGTTGTATGAAGGCAGCCATGGACGCATTCAAATCCATCATCTGTTGGCATGATGCTACCCTAAAGTCTTCCAACATTTGTTCCAGACTAGACATGGGTTGTGAAGGGGTTTCAGTAAAAGATTAAAAGTTGTTTGGATACTGGAAACTCCCAAAAGGTTGTTCAGAATCAATGTCTAGGGCAGGTGCAAAAGTTGGGTAGGACTCGTAGGAATTGAATGGCTGGACAGGGGTAGGATCAACATACGAATAAGAAGGTGAATGGAATTGTTGATCCATAGAATTTGTAGTAGTGAAAGGAGTTTAAGATCGGCTACGGGATTGTTCAATATGTTCAGCGAGGGACAAAGGACGACTTGCAAAAGGGGTATCAAAATAAGAGGGTGGGGGAGGTTGAAAAGGTTGATACAAAGTAGATTGCGGAGTGCAAGTGTTTGTCCTAGACGCGTCTATGTGATCTTTCAATGAAATTTTTGGCATGGATGGATCGTTCGAAGTTCGACCAAAACAAGAACCGTAGGAAGTTATGTCTGGTTGTGGGTACCAAATTTCGGCAAGGGTTTTTCGAGGTGGGGTACCCATGATATGAAGAGAGGAAGAAGAATAAGAGAAAGGGTGGGGCAAAAGAATTTGGTTTTTTTTAGTTAGTTATTAATAAAAGAATGAAATACACAAAAAAATCTAGACAAAAACCATCACGACACAAAAATACCACACACCTAATCGTTCTAGGGTTTACCTAAGTCAACTAGACATGCTCAAGAACTTGATTGGCGAAGTAAAACTGTGTCGAGAAACATGCTCAAGATATACTGATCACGAGACCAGGTAAGTGCAAAGATAAGTGGAGGTTTTCCGATGCTTTCGCGAAGGTCTTTAATTAAATAACCCTTTCTCTTTTGGTGGTTTCGCCGTTAACACTTTCCTAGACACCCCGTAAACAATATACCGTTTAGCGGTGTTCTAAACACAATTAACCTCTCCTAGTGAGCGCGTAGTCCTTAAGGTTTAAAGTCTAATTTCTTTTAAAATTTGTGTGTGCAAACGTTTATGCTCAGTTTCGTGATTTGTGGGCCACGGAAAAGATGATGAAATCCTTTACCGTATGTTGTGGGGTTCGCTTGCCCTTAAGTCCGTATTAATGTATGCAATGAGCAAATCAATGAAAAAATTTGTTCAAAATTTCAAACAATCTTTTTTTTAAGCGCGGCACTGCAACAAATATGGGTTAGTCAATTTTTTTTTGGCGTTTGCTTGCGAACTTGCAAAGAATCCTGCAAAGATATTATATTGGAAACGTCGGATTTGAGAAGAAGGTGTTAGTAAAGTACGTACCGTTAAGTTGTGGGTTAAGAAACCCCCGTTGAATCGAATCCGGTAAGCTTGAAAAGTTCGCTTGCGCGGGTCAAACTACCCGGAACTTTGGCACTGTTCTTCGTAACCACCTTGATTTTGAATGTGCACTTTGCTCCCCACGCCCGCTGTTCGCAAATCCGCAAAATCTGAAATGTCGGAAAAAATGGATATTAGTGCGGAAAAATGATACAAATGCCTAAATACCTGCACATTAAAAATTATAAAAAACAAACAATACAAATAGGACAAAAATAGAACACTAGAGCATAGAGGAGAAATTGGAGGCAAAAGGTGGTGAAGGGGCTGGCGTCGCCGGATTTGGGGATGATGTCACCGGCCAACTTGATGAGGTAGGGCTCCAAATTTCAACAGTAGTCTCACAGTTCCACTGATGCCACACTGGTATTGTTTATCTTTTCTTTTTAGTTACAGAGTGCAAGCAGGTCCAATTTCCAGAGAACGAAATGGTTTGCTTGTGTTAATTTTTGTTTTTTTTTTGTTTTTGGTTTTGAAATTTTTATGTTGTTTTGAAAGATAGGGTTAGATGGGTATTAACAAGATTAACCCGAAATAACAAAAACAAAAACGTTACCGTCTCCCCAGCAACGACGCCATTTGATCGCACGCCAAAAGCGTGTCAGATATTTAAAAGTTCTAAAGTTTAACCGCAATCAGGACGGTGTCGCTTTGCTAGCCGCGATGAGCACGGGTCGATCCACAGGGAAATGGTAAGTTTTTACGTTCTTGTTTTAACGAGTTAACAACGTGGCGTATTTGTTCGTTATCTAACCTATGTGTTATATGCAAAGTATAAAGCTTGTTAGGAAACGATAGGATAGTGTAAGTTAATGGATTCCGTATTCAAGTACTTTGAGCCGAACTTAACCAATGAAGCTAGAACAATCGACAACAACGTGGATTAGGGGACTTAAGCACGGTATTCATGGAATCCGGCTTATTGACCATTGTCCGTCCGTTCTTGTCTCTTGCTTTCGCCTCCGGCCAAACCGAATGCAACCGGTCAAGGTTAGGAATCACCTTTACCTAGGTAGGGTAGGGTGCCTAACGGAGCGCTTGCGTAAGGTTTGGGCGGAGTTTCAAATGGAAAAGACGGGAAAAGGAAATGAAAAACGGAACGTTAACTTACAACATCTTTCTCTTTTCCTAACAACAATATTCACACCATTCACAAAACAAACCAAAAAGATATAACAAAAGAGAAGAACAAAGAAAAGAAAAGATTATAAGCAAGTAATTAAAGTGCATGGAATTTAAGTGCGAGAATTAAAAGAGCAAGAATAAAATGCAAGTAAGTAAAAGATTAGGAACCAAAGAACATATTGCAAGACATGGGTTCGATAACCCAAACTTAAACTTGCAAGCTCAGTAAAGAGGTTGCAAGATCAACAGAGGGCAAAGAAGTCATGGTGAAGGAAGCACAAAAGAACACTTTATTGAACTTCTAGAATGATACAACCCCTTGAGATCAATAACCAACCCTTAAACTTTCCAGCTCAATAAAGAGGCTGAAGGATCAAGAGAAGGTTAAGAACTCAAGGGGGACTAAGCTATTTAGAAGAAAGGAGAATAGAAAGCTTGGAAAAAGAATGACAATCCAAGACTAAAGAATGACCCTTGAACTTTTGCCCACTGCCTGCTATTTATAGGCAAAGAAGAAAAGAAAATAAACAATAAAAATAGGGCTACGTGGCAGTAAGAAGGGGTGTGTGAAGAACTGGGACCCACTGGAGCCTGTGGGGCCGGCCAGGTCGGTCTATATTTTGATGTGGCCGGCCACATCATGTTGGAACGGTCTCATACTTGGTGTGTTGACTTGTTAGGTCCCCCTCATCACTTTAGTCCAGTTTGTTTTCTCTGTTTTGACCTGATTTGCACCCAATGCTTGGAAGGAAATTCGAATTTCTAAATCAACACCAAATTTTTAGCATTAAATGCTCATAACTTCATTCCCACTTGTGCCTAATTCATGGCTGCCCCCATTATGGTTTTGTTGATTTGTCCATTTGATTTGATTTTGCACTTATTATTGGAGGGAATTTTTGATTACAATTCAACACATGATCTTCAGCATTAAATGCTCATTACTCCATTCCCACATGTGGCTTGATTCATGGCTGCCCCATTATGGCTCATGCTGATTTGTTTAATTGACTTTGATTTGTTTTCAGTTTTGGAAGGAAAAAATCAACACATGATGTTTAGCCTTGAATGCATATAATATTTTGCCTTGAATGCATATCCACATGTGCCTAAAAGTCTTGTGTATACATTTGTTGTGTTGGACCATTTAGATAGAAAAAATGTGTACTCAAACTTGTTGCAAAAAGGGACTTCTGAAGTATCGGTCGGATTGCGGTTCTGGTTGCAGTGTCGGCTCTCAATTGATATATCCATGCTTTTAAATGTATTTCCAGTATTTTATCACGGATACCTATAATCTGTATTACTGAGCAGACACTGGTTAATAGTACCGATAAATACAACAAATAGATAATGAATGGGCGATATTAGAATGCAGTTTTCTGATATGAACAAATACCCCCAAACTTATCTTTTGCTCGTCCCGAGCAAAACCATTTATTCACAAAAGAAAATCCTAACCGCACTTTCGCAGGGAACGCGATTGCACTGAGCGTGTGCAACAAGCCGTTAAACCTCTAGGTGTCCCTAGTAGGAGGAGTGTTGTCTCCTGAGGGTTTTCAGCGGATTCCACCCACAAAATCCCGTCAAGCTAGTTTTACGAAATAACTATAATTCAAACCCTAAGGTTTTGTTTAAAAAATAGCAATTCTATTATCCCAAATTTAGAACTATCGAACCTTTATTTTTCACCCCTCTCTTTTCATTTAACTTAAGATTGTATATGTCTTTACGTGCAGTGTAAATAGTGTCGTTAAGTTTCAAAAGGATCGATTAAAGTCGTCTTGTCACAAAATAAATCCCAGATAAAAATTTAAAAAGGATCACATAAGTTTTATAAAGAGTTAAGTATTTCTCAAGTTTCGTTTTCCAGAAAGGTTTCAAATTCAGAATTTCTATCTTGCTTAACAGGAAACTAGGTCTTATTTTTCACTCCACCTTTTTCTTGTTTTCATTTCATACACACCTTTGTGAACGTGCAATAGTCTTTATCATAGAATGAAACCTTCATATCTCCGCTAGAAATACTTTTTTATAAAAATCTGTCTTTTGTCAAGATTATTCTCACACAAAGAACCGTTAGAAATTTTTTCCCGGAGAGAACACTTGCTTGACTTTGTTTTAATTTGGACTTTCTAGGCTTCTTAGCGAGCTTTGGGTCAATGCTCCCAAACCAGTTAGTTTTAGCGCATTAGGTGTAAAGACACCCCAGCGGACTTAATTACTCAAGTTACCTAGGCCCTAAAACAAAAGACTAATTTTGGCGTGAAAATCATGATGATTTAATGCGGACGGAGATATAACCGGTAGTTCAATTATTTTTTTGGATAAAAGACGTGTTTAGTGGGTTAGGTGTGTAATCATTCCAATCAAGATTCGGATGGGTTATTCTTCAGAATTAGTTCTTATCAAGACATCAATAATATCCCTTCATATCCGCTTCACTTCATAAACTATTCTTGATATTACTTATTTCAGAACAAACCTATTTGATCCTCAGAAAATAATTTATCCATTTAAAAGTTTTCAGACATAATAGACTTGTCATCTAATTTTCAAAACTCACGACACGTGTAGAGTGATGTAAAGACGTATATCAGCTATTGTTAACTTCAACGGAGAGTTATCTTTCAGGTTTTCAAAATCTAAAAATAGGATTTAATTGTTCCTATCTTATTAAATAAAACTGTCGAATTATTGAATATAAGTTCTCCCACTAGCTAACTTGACGACAAAGTTTTTATGTTTTTAGAATTTTTTTTTAAATTTTTATGGGTTTTAAAATAAGTATGCAAATGCAAAATATACAAATAAATGCGAAGGAAGAAAGCTTATCGAGCACACCCCCAAACTTAAACTTGACAGTGCCCTCACTATCAGGTTACACCAAGAGAGTCAAAATTGTCGGTGCCTCCCCAACATCAAATTATATACAAAAATAAAAACAAAAAAATATGTACACCAAAAGGTTCCCCCCCAAACTTAAGTAAAACAGTGTTTCCACTGTTAAGCGTTGAAGTTCAGGATTTAGGAGGGAAAGAGAACAGTATCAAGCTATACAAGGCCTTACAAAGGCCAAAAGTGAGCACCAACCATTCAAAAATTCTATCATGATAATATGCGGGTTGGTGAAAGAAGTTGAAGACAAAAGAAATGGAGAATACGCGAGACCGTATGGAGATAGAAGCGGGATACGGTCTCGGTATATGAGAGGAAGAATGGCGGAAGTGGAAAAGAAATGGTGTACGAACTTGGGGGTGAAAATGGAGTGAATAAATTCGCACAATATGTAATGACCGATGTGTAAAAAGCGATTGTGCTAATCTATCAACCAGTCGAGAGATTGGGTCAAATCCCTCAAGATTCGTCAGAAAACATGGGAACGCCGAACTCGGTAAACCAGACATAGTAAATGAAAGTGATACAATTTCTTGTAAGGTCGGAACGATGGAAGGGACGAAGGGGAGTGATTTTGGGATAGTCTTATTCTCACCTAAGTAAACTGTCTCGAACTCGAAAGATTCCATCAATGGTTCGAAATTACTGTGAGCAACCGAGTTTGATGGTTTAACTAACTCATCTGAAAATTCAAAGGACTCAAACTCGGACGGTGAGTCTTCAACATCGTCCGAAAAAGTGAAATACTCGTAATCGTTATCGACTGTGAGAAGAGTGTCAGATTCAAGGAGGAACGCACTAGTGGCGTCAAATGTGCTGTGATTGAACAGAAATTTTTCAAACTCACAGTCTTCCTGCATGATCTTTTGCGTGGTCGGAACGATGGAAAGGATGGAGGGTGATTTAGGAAGTATAACAGTTAAAGGTTCAGGAGGATGAATTGGAAAATCCGACGCATCAAACAAAAATGGTTATCCTCAATACTATCCTCAATACTCTCCTCAATACTATCCTCATAATTCTCTTTGAAAATTATCTCATCCATGCAAATCTCATCAAAATCAAGACGCATATGAAGTTCGGGAGAAACATTTAATGACTCGGGATGATGAATTGGAGAGAAAATTTCAGTCAAATCTACGGGTTCATCATCCAAAATACTCCCTGCGTCAATATCCTCAATCAAGTGAAAATTAAGATTCTCAGACTCCTCATCAAAAGCATGGATTTCAATCGATTCTGGTTCTAAGATGGAAGTGTAGAGGTTGCAAGATCAAGAGAGGGCAAAGAACTCATGGTGAAGGAAGCACAAAAGAACACTTTATTGAACTTCAAGAATGATACAACCCCTTGAGATCAATAACCAACCCTTAAACTTTCAAGCTCAATGAAAATGTTGAAGGATCAAAAGAAGGTTAAGAACTCAAGGGGGACTAAGCTATTTACAAGAAAGGAGAATAGAAAGCTTGGACAAAGAATGACAATCCAAGACTAAAGAATGACCCTTGAACCTTTGCCCACTGCCTGCTATTTATAGGCAAAGAAGAAAAGAAAATAAACAATAAAAATAAGGCTATGTGGTAGCAAGAAGGGGTGTGTGAAGAACTGGGGCCCACTGGAGCCTGTGGGGCCAGCCAGGCCGGTCTATAATGTGTTGTGGCCGGTCACATCATGTGGAACGGTCTCGTACTTGGTATGTTGACTTGTTAGGTCCCCCGCATCACTTTGGTCCAGTTTGTTTTCTCTGTTTTGACTTGATTTGCACCCAATGCTTGGAGGGAAATTCAAATTTCTAAATCAACACCAAATTTTTAGCATTAAATGCTCATAACTTCATTCCCACATGTGCCTAAATCATGGCTGCCCCCATTATAGTTTTGTTGATTTGTCCATTTGATTTTATTTTGCACTTATTATTGGAGGGAATTTTTGAATACAATTCAACACATGATCTTCAGCATTAAATGCTCATTACTCCATTCCCACATGTGGCTTGATTCATGGCTACCCCATTATGGCTCATGCTGATTTGTTTAATTGACTTTGATTTGATTTCAGTTTTGGAAGGAAAAAATCAACACATGATGTTTAGCCTTGAATGCATATAATATTTTGCCTTGAATGCATATCCACATGTGCCTAAAAGTCTTGTGTACATATTTGTTGTATCGGACCATTTAGATAGAAAAAATGTGTACACAAACTTGTTGCAAAAAGGGACTCCTGTAGTATCGGTCGGATTGCGGTTCTGGTTGCAGTGTCGGCTCTCAATTGATATATCCATGCTTTTAAATGTATTTCCAGTATTTTATCACGGATAACTGTAATCTGTATTACTGAGCAGACACTGGTTAATTGTACTGATAAATACAACAAATAGATAATGAATGGACGGTATTAGAATGCAGTTTTCTGATATGAACATCATGCAAACAGGTAGTAGTTGGGTGCAGTTCCGAAGCACTTGGAGGCAGTGATGGTTAGATAGGATTCGTTTCTCCCAGTATTGGGGGTTGATATCGCGCTGTGTTCGGAAAGCCATTACATAAAGTCCTTGGCCAAGGTAAGCGGGATTTACTGGTAGGTACTCCAGTAGTTTCTCAGGGTGTTTTGGGCTACACTCCGACATGACTTATTGAGCTATTAGGGGTTTGATGATTACCGCCCCCTAGGCCCGATATGCGATACTCTTAGACGAACACTCCGGACTGTATGGAGGTTGTCACAGATAGGCTCAGTAGGAGTTCGGATGAGTTCGATGATAAGCCTTCTTATCGACAGATACCTGGGTTGCCGTTAGGTGCAGCTAATACCGCTGATGAGCTTATGGTTAAACCCACTGCCAGCGTAGTGTCGAGTCTTTAGAGTCCCACACAAAAGGTTTCCCTGCATCGGGCAAAAGATGTAGAGCCCATATGGTTTTACGGCAGGGCTTCGATCACATACGTGTACTTGTGCACGTATGATGTTCGGGCGGAAAATACTAGTGAACTTCGGTTTAAGCCGGATCCTAGTATTATATTGATGGATTATTTTCGTCTCTTTATATTCGTATTTTTTGGAATACGGATACAGGTATGTATATACGGATGAGGGGTGTTCTTGTAATTTACTCAAGATTGCTTCTATATGAAGACACCTCATTAGGGTTTTTTAATGTTTTGTTAAAAGATTAACGAGGTGGAGAAAATATGGTGGAGGTTAACATTGAATGAGGTATGGCTACTTGGTGACTCATGGGGTGACTCACTAAGTGATAATTGAAGCATACTAAGTTTGCATATACTATTTATCTTTCTGTTATCGCAATACGGAGTATTTCAAAGTCACGGTTTTAATGTAGTTTAACTTGTTTTAGTTGGGATATATGTGTTTCGAAATGTCCGCTAATCGCTATACGTCGATTAGTAGGGGTTGCACATATCTGTGTTGCTGCTATGTTGGTTTGTGTATATGAAATATTGGATTATCGATGATGAATAGCCGGGGGATGTGAGAAGAGAGTTATCTTTCTTTCATTTGATGTAAATTGTAAAGTGATGTAATATTATTTTGAGGGGCACATCCGGGTTGAGGTTGTAGCCACCGTTGTACTATTTCTTTTACTGTTTTCTGCTCCTAGGATAGACCCAAGGTGGCATTCACAAACTATCGGGTTCTTTGAAGTGCCGAGTGGCCTACTTATTTTACTGAGGGGGGTTGCTTCACTTCGGGAATTTGGCAGGTAGTTTTCCGCACCCGTTAGGGTCTAGGGTGGGGTTTGGCTATTCATCACGACTGTGGAATCTGCCTTTCGTTACAGGCTTAAACGAAACGCGGAATTCCTAATTTATCCAATATGTTCATCTGTGATCTGGAATGCCTATTACTATGTGAGACGAATGGTTATTATATATATGCTATATAGTAGATGTTGCTTATGTTTTGCACCCGCGCTAGTCCAGCCCCCGCTCTGGCTTTAGTTAAGTAACCTAACGGTGTTAGACGGGGCCCGGTAGCAAATGCGGATGGCATAAGCGGACGTGGTATTTTAATTTCTCTCTGTGATGATAGGTGTAAATGATGGGACTGCATTAGATTAATGCAAAGCAAACAAATCAAAGTTGAATCGTTGGAACAATTTCAAAACCACTCGGTTTTTTCAAAACAGAAACTTTTAAATGCAGAGCTTAAACCACTCCTTTAAAAGCTATCAGGTTCTTTCGATTAAATCAATTTCATTACGTTCACGGTTTCGCCAAAACTAGCTTTAACCCTCCATCATTTCAGTTGAATATTCAGTAGTATTCAAGCTATATATTTTGACCTTCGCCAAGGCATAGTGATTGATAGCTGCTAAATATTCATCTGTAGCTTAGATAGATGCATTGGTTTGGGACAGTCGTACTATTATTTTGTCCTTCGTCAAAGGTATGTATGGGTGGGTTCAAATTAACCTGGACAATGACGGGAGAACTTGACTAGCGACTTATGATATGTTGGCTTTCGTCAAGGTCATTAGAGCTTGGGGTAAAAATCCATATCGGGGGTTTCTAATGAAACTGAAACTTGCTAGTGTTACATACCATTTGGAGTGTGATAATTTTGGTAGGATTCCTTTAAGATTATCACACAATGATATTTGGATCCCGATCCTACTGTGAGTATCCGCTACTCCTCGGGAGATTTTTCACTACACAGTCAATGCTATAAACCAAGTAGGTGTCTAGAATGGTGTTAGCGGGGCTACAACTTCAAGGAAAAGAGGTTATGTAATTAAGGAACTTCGCGAAAGCGTTGGAAAACCTCCCTCGAATTACCAACACCAGCCTGACTGAAAGGTTAAGCAAGTATTGTATGGTGATATTAATCCTGACTAATTCTTCTTTTATGTTTTAAGGAAGGATTCGAGATACAGTGAGAGCCATCCTGTTTAGATAAACTAAAAACCAATCTAAACTTGCAAGAGCATCATGCTGAGTATTTTCTTCTCTCTCTCCTAATTGCAGCGACCAGGTGACCAAGATTAGGTTATAGCTAGATAATAAAATGACTGAGTTATACTATATTGACCTGCAAAGGTTTTTCCAGATGTCCATTACCTAGGTTAAGCTGGACCGCCACATTACTACTGTAGCCCCCGCCGTCCCAGGTCCAAATTCCACCGTCGCGGAAAATGATATCTGTAAGATATCGGAAAAAACAGTATGAATGCCGAGTACCTCGTGTATGCCTCAGTAGATGGTGTGAACTAGAGGCAGCACGAGAAAATGGACTTAGTTTCCATCTTCCTCCATAACAAAGATTTATATGGAGAGAAATCTCATATCGCAAGGAATGAGTCCTCGAAGAAATGGCTTCAAGCGAGGTTGGCCGTCGGGTCATTTGTAGGGGACCACGTCCCTATAATGATCAGCTGTATTAATTAGTTTCCGGACGTGGGGACCACGTTGGAGAACGAGTCATATGCTGACTTGATTCTACAGTCCCTACCTTCTACTTACGCCCAAGGGAAGAAACTTATACTTCCAGTTGAGGGCACCTGATTGTTAGAATTTTAGTTACCGCAATCAAGACGGTGTCGCTTTGCTGCTAGCCGGTTGAGCACGGGTCGTCCTCAGGGAGATAGTAGTATGTTTGTTCGTGTCTTAGACGAGTCAATAAAGAATGTGTATGTGTTGGTCCAAATCTATCGTAAGTGTTTGTATTTATGTTCAAGAAGCTTGTTAAGGTTATGGTTGGCTAGTAGAGTTAGGATTAGTTTTGTGATTTTTTTTGCCATTCTTAAAACGATGTTGGGATAATCGAAAGTAGCGGTGATTAGGAGGACATAGGAATGGGAATTGCGAGTTTAAGCAAGCTTTCCAACGCAAATCCATTCCTAGTGCCCCTTATCCGTCCGCTAAATACACTTATCCCAACCCTCGGCCAGACACCCACAGCCATGTATCCAATTAAGTCACAACTACATATCACGTTGTAGTGCGCTTAAAGGACTTCTCGACTTAGGTCGCGGCTATATGTCACGTATAGCGCGCCTAAGTGAGGGGGTTGCGTTTGTTTGGTCGGGGTTCGTTTCAAGATGTTTGGTGAAGAGAAGCACAAGGGATTTTTCCTTCCCTCATACCACCTTCCTTAGCCTTAACAAGTGTGAAATTATTCACACATGGTAAATGAAAATAAAACAAAACAAGAAGGAAGAAAGGAGAGAAAAGGAAAATACGTTTTTGCAAGCTAACTCTTGGGTCCTCACCTAAGCAAGGAACTCCGTCAAAATATCATCACTTGAAAATAATACGGAAAAGAAGAAAAGAAAAGAGCAAGAAATAACAACTAATTAACAACAAGAAATAAAATTACACTAGAATTAAAAGACAATGCAAGAATTAAAAGATACAAGTTAGAAAAAATAACAAACCCTCATCTTCATTTCATCATCCACTCAATGCTCTCACTACATTTTAATGGAGGAATACATGAAGAAGAAGAAGAAGAAGAACTAACACTACACTAAATCCTAACAAAAAGAAGCACCTTGGCTTCGCACAAAACTGGGCTATTAATAGGCTGAGTGCTGAAACCTTAGGGCATGATTCTGAGCCCAAATGAAATGTCCAAACTACCCCCAAAATCCGAGTTGACACAGTGTCAAATCGGCCGTGGATCCGCCGCGAATAGGCCATTTTGGCCGTGGATCCGTGCTTCTTTGAGGGAGTTGGGTTGTCCTTTTTTTGTGGGTTTTCTTGTGTTGCTTTCCTCTGTTGTTATACATGTTCCAAATTGCAAATTGCTTCCACAATTTCTTTAGATCTGCAACAGTCCAAAGTGGCATTTAAAATAATACTTTTGACCTCATCTCCCTCGAGCTCCGCGCACCCATTGATTCTTGTGCTACCCCTCTCGTACTCTGTGCTTGTCCGAGACACGAATGACCACTGTCATTTGTCTTGTCTCATGAACTGGTACGCGGTACTGGACGGACACGGATGACCGAAACCCAGCTTTTATCTGTTGGCAACAGATGTTCTGCATTTTGGCGTAACAATGGAGATTTTGTATCATTTGCGTTATTTTGGACTAGGAACTTGTAGCCTGTAAATATGTAGCAAATACGAATTAAAAGCACCTGCCTATAAACAAACGAGCATAAGAATGGGCGGTATTAAATGCAATATTCTGGAATGAACAACACCTTGAAGGAAATCAGGGAGACACCCGTTTTGCTTATTGGCGAATCCTGCTCTTCTGGATACAAGGCGAAAGCGAAGAATGAGAAAAAGAATACCTCTACAAAGCCGATAAGCGGTGTCAGTATGCTAGAGGGACAGGGAGGGGAAAATGTTTCGGGGCTAACAGTAGAGAAGGAGGGATGTTCCTATTGTCACGGGAAAGGGCATTGGCAGAAGGAATGCAGGGGCTTGGAAAACCAGAATCAAGGATCCGAGACACGTTGTGGGTTCGGCTTCAGGTGTGTTTGTGATTGAAAACTGTATGTCAATTAACTCTACTTACTAGGTACTAGTGAAATATTTCAGGAAAATAAAATACTATTTTTAGAATTTAAATAAATAAAATAATAAATATTATGAATATTTTAAAGTATGGAGATTGGTTTTAGTGATATGGTATAACTATACACCGATAGTTTGGAAAATTAATAAGAATTATTAATTTTGAAAGAAAATTATGTGAATTGAGCATTTATAGATTTTTAAATAATTATTTGTATACAAGTTTAATACTAAACTTGATTAATATTTACGAATTATACATTGATTGTATTTTGTGCATGGCATGCAACTTACATGTTGCAAAAAGACTTGTTACTCTTTTTCTTGTCATGAACCATGCTTATATTGGTTTTATTAAGGTTTTTGTTTTGAAAAAGAAATAAAATAGAAAAGAAAGTTAAGAGGGGACAAGAAAGCATGGGCCTTGGATGAGAGAGAGAGAGAGAGGGAGAGAGAGAGAGATGTTTACACTCTTCTACACACTTTCCCTACCTATTCATTTTCCACACCTCCATCCTTCTTCTCTATTTTATTTTGCTCCTCTCCCTCCACCTCCTCATCAACCATGCACTACCCTCAAATCACCCAAAACTCTAACAAAACCTCATCTCCCCTTCACAAAAATTGATCTTAAGCTCACCCTAAACCCTATGATGTTATCAAGTCAAGATTTTGAAGACATTGAGCAACTCAAGAATATTCTTGAGTTGCCAAATGAGGTATATATCTGCACATTTAGTTAAGTTAGTAGTGTGTATTATATTCTAGCATGGTTTAGAGTTGAGAAATTATGGTTTAGTGATCTTTGAATATTCCAAGTTGAAGTTTAGATGATCTTATGAGTTGAAAAGGTGTAATTGATATGTATTAGTCTCCACAACCCCTGTAGATTTAATATTATGGGCCAAACCAGAGACTAAACCCTAAGAGTTGAACTTTAGATTGTACGATAGAGGGTTTTTGTTGGAATTGTGATGACTTTTAGAGATCTGCTATGACCCGGAGACGCTGAAACATATTTTGCAGATATAGTGAGATGTGCAGACCACTAGGAAGCTACCCTAGAAACCCAAGCCCAAGCCATCATATTTTGGCAGCTGTTTTATTCGATTTGGCCGCAATTTGCGGCCTAATTTTTGAGTTAGGGTCTAAAACTTAGTCTGTAGCTCACTTTTTGGATAACTAGACCTACCATTTATGCAAAAAAGTCTAGTTTTACATTAATAAAAATCTAGAGTCGTTTTACTTGATTTCTGGCGATATTTTGCGACTTTTGAAACTTGGTTTTTGGGTATTTTAGTTTTGACTCGGTCGTTTGACGTTTGTACGTAAACGTCGGGAGTTGTTTGTTTGTTCTTGCATGCGTGGACTATAGGCTCTAACCTATGTATGTTTCGTTTTCCATATCATTTTCCGGACTTGATTTTGATGTCGGTATGATATGCGTTGAATTGTAGGTACCTTCGCATGGATTTTTGGAAAGACAAGGGAGAGCAAGGCATCATCTACTTCGGCAAGTAAGGATAGTAGGTGAGTAGATGCATATCTACGGGTGAAGTCGGGTGGATGGCATCCATAGCTTAGGGTTATATAATTATATATTTGTGTAGACGTGAGTTTTGGTTACTTAGCGAGTAGATTCCTAGGAGACCAAAGGATAGATTAAGCGTAGTTTAGGTAGAGATATCCTTAGCCTTATTACCTTAGTTGTGAACCATAGGTTATATATTGTTGCACACACGCGCACACACACACACATACACTTGGTACATATAGATGTGTGTATATGCATGTGTGTGTGTGTATGTATATATATATATATACATATACACGTGAGATGAGGATAGTATATGTTCTGGATATGAGTCGATATGACCGGGCATGATGCCGTGGGGCTTGATGTGTGATTGAGTCAAGACACCGTATATGATATGAAATATAAAGGATCGTTGAGCGATATATATATGTAAACATGTGATAACATGCGATTTGATGATATTGAATTGTACGAGACCGTAGATCCGTACCCCTAATTACTATATTGTATGAAGATTGATACCGTGCGAATGATGATTTATTATGATATTTGACCCGTACCCTAGATTTTGGGGATATCGTACGATGGATATTACCGTACGAGATGTATATGATGATTGATCCGCACTCTTGACTCGAGAATGTCGTATGATGTATATTTACCATATGTGATGATATGAAGCTAGATCGCCGACTATTAGATATGTTGACTCGAGATATTATAGATTTCTTATTACTTTCGATTAGGTTATTAGTTTATTCTTTAGTAGAGTATATATAGGTTAACTTAGGATTATGTCATACCTATTTTCAAAACCGACGAATCATAGGCTTTTTCAAGTATAAACGAGGGATGCTACGGATTTTCAAAAGACATCTATTTTCTCAAAACACCGTAATCCCTACTTTTCTAAAAACAACGATTCATGATATTTAAACATGATAAATGATATGGCTCGTTTGTAGTTGATATACCTCATTGTTGCTTTTACTGTTTACTTTCTGTTATGATCTCGTCTGCCAGGACACCTACACCATTACCGATGATGCGTATGTTGCATGTACACTTACTGGCCGGCTCACACACATCATCATCGATAATTACCATGCCGCGTACACATTAGATAACCTTTAATTCATTCACATAATCTGACAATCTGTAGAAGTAGTATTGTCTTATATTCATGAGCTTAAATGCTAGTGTAGCCATTTTATTTCTTCTTAGATATCACATGCATTTGCATCCATACATTCTAGTTATGTGCCGATCATTGGCTTTACATCGGTATTTACTACCTCATTATATACTCATAGATTGTGATTCTTTTGGAGATTTCCGTGTTCATATGATTTCTGGATTTAGGGAAACCCCAAGTGATATTTATAAACTCATGATTATATTTTCTTAAAAGAAAATGCGGTTTCTTGTGATATGATGTGTGTGGCGTCCACCATGAATTTTCTCGGTTCTTGAGCTACATGTGTCCATATACCCGATTCGAGGAGGGGGATGCACCGTCTGAGGGTACATGGTGGACTCGGTGGGAAACCCCGGGGCAAGAAGGCCATATAGAGAGATGTTGAGCCCGGCTGGGGAGCACTACCGACCGGTGATATTTGATACGGCAGATATCTGGAGGATACCGACCGTAGTCGTGTGACCAGACGATTTGGGCTGATCTGGACTAACGGAGCCCGAGATTTATGAGGATGATGTGTCGCTGATGGATACGGTTTTCATGATATTTTCGAGTGTCGATGCTTGGCACTCAGTTATATCCAGATTTTTTGTGTCGTTGTTGGACACCCATTTAATGATACATTCATGCATAATACATATGACATGTAGTTGCTTTATGACACGGACACAAGTACTTGACCATACACATATGTCTATTTTATCATCTCTACTGTTACTTGATGTTACCGTGCTACTATTATTGTTGTATTGTACTGTATGACCTAGGAGATCGTCATATATGCGATTTCTACCCGGTGATGTCTTCTACTCACGAGCTGGCAACTTACCCCCGTTGTGCCACAGTTCTTGCAGGTTTAGTCATACAGGTTCCGTAGCGGCTTGCTGGTACTTCACTTTCTTCCGGTTGATTGCTTGGTTGGTGGTTTTACTTGCATCGTAACCACCTTTGTTTATGTAATTTACATTTCAGTTGTAATTGTTATTTATTTCAGTTGTATCTAATTAAAGGCTCCATCAACTAGACTTGTATATTTAGTAGACTTGGAAAACCACAGTTGTATATTCTTCGGCGTTAGAGTCACGCTCACATATCTATTCATGTTTCTAGTTTTCTTGATGATACTTTAGTTTTCTTGCTTTCTTGCTGAGTTTTGATCCTCGCCTTCGGCGTTGTATATTTATATTACTTGCGTGGTTGTTTCCGCCATTTGGCGAAGAGATAGCTCCCGCTTGGGGATGCCTTTATTATATTACTTTTACCGTTTTCGGGTTTAAATTTACAAAGGAGGTGCTGTCGAATATTTCAATGATGAAACACGTTTTTAAGATAGCTACAAACATTGTATTTTCGTATAATATTATCTATGCTTTAAAGAAGAACTTGATTACAGTAAAACCATATTTCAAAACAGCACCTCCAGTATTTTCCCTAAAAGGTTTAGATTTCTAGTCTTTTGGCTTACTTGAATTAGGTAGGGTCCTATAGGCTTCACATAATTCAAGTGTCAGTCACATGCATTTCCCAGGTCATGATAAAGCTGGTATCAGAGTGTTAGGTTTGACCTTGGTTCGAGTCTAGGTTTGAATATGTGGAGTCTTGGGCGTATATTTATATTCGGAACATAGGTTTGACCTTACGGAACTTAGACTTGGCCGAGGGGGTATTAGACCTGAACTGTCGTGGCGTAGGTTGTCCTTGGTTGATGGAATAAGTGACTTAAGTACAGTGACGTACCGTGTATATGTTCCGCGGCATACTTACGATTCGCTACTCCGCTTAAGAAGCCTTAGGATGTACATTTTTAAGCACTGTAATTTTTATTCGTTCCTATGATCTATCCTCATCGATGTCGGATTGTGATTTCCATTACCGTGGTTACATGAGCAGAGAGAGAGTTGTGGCTGGAGATGCAGTCAGCACAAGCTCGTCATGGATGAGGACAAACCAGGGCATATATCGGATACATACGAACGCATTGATTTATTATGTTATTATGATTTTTCCTTCACACAAGCGTTCGGGATCTGCACTAGATGATCGGGCCATTGTTAAAGGCCATCCAGATGGTGAAGACTATTGACATACTATCTACTCCAGATATTTGAAGTATTATCTACCATGCGGAGGAGTGAGCTAACTGTTGCTGAGTTGTTAAGATATCGTCCCCAGATCATTGAAGCTGTTGCAGCATGAGTTTATACATGGGGATAGGATAGAAAATCGCTAGTCACCACTGGATGAATGACTAGGACATGTTGTTCGTTTGGATACTCCGATGATAGAACATCAGATCGATAATTTTCAGTTAGAAGGGAACCTCACACAAACGTGTTGTGAGACAATCGAGAAAAGACGAGCGAAGGCGTATTACTCCGATGACTTGGAGGAGTTTCCGAGTACGTAATTGTCATGACCCAGAATTCAGCTCTTGACCGGCACTTAAATCACGCAACATCTAAAGGCATAACGTAATTCAAGTAAGCCGAATTCCAGAAATCTAAACCTTTTTGCGGAAAATAGTGGAGGTGCGGTTTTGAAATAAAGGTATAATGAAATCAAGTTTTTCTTTAAATGCAAAAATAATGAAACATGAAAATGCAAGTGGATTATACTATAGTCGAAAACATTTTTCATCTTTAAAAATTTGGGCAGCACCTCCCTTGTATATTTTGATCCAAAAATCACATACAAGCAATATATATAGGCATCCCCAAGCGAGAGCTAGCTTTTCGCCAATCGGCGGGAACACAATCACGCAAGTAAGCAAGAGATATATATGATGCCTAACGGTGAAGATCAACACAGAAAGAATAATAAAGCAAGACATCAAAAAAAACCCAAAGAAGCGAACATACACCCATCGCTCTATGTCTCGCAATTCAAGCCTTCTAATCTATTAATATACAAAATCTAGTTTTTGATTGATGGAGTTTATCTAGATACAATAGAATAATAAGTACAAGAGTGGGTACGATCCAATGTATCCCACCTACCATAGCAAAACACCCTGGAAAAAGCTGTGTGCCAGCGATACCGCAACTGATCCCAAGCTGTTAAGCCTGTAAGAATTATGGCACAACAGGGGTGAGTTTCCAACTCGTGAGTAGAAAACATCAGCTGGTAGAAATCGAATAAAACAACGATTTCCTAAGTCACTATATCCTGAAGGTAATACTATGATATCTAGGGTGGCCATGTACGCATATATGTTAACAACAGAGTCAATGCAATGACATATATATATATATATATATATATATATAAACATCTAACATCATATGCCAGGATGCATGTGGATATCATCCACGGGTCCATCAACGACACAAATAAATATCATGGAACCTGAGTGTCCAATATCGACACTCGAATCATCATGAAAACCCGTGTCCAGCATGGACACGTAAATCCTCATATCTCGGACTCCGTCAGTCCGGATCAGCACATATCACGACCATGGTCGGTATCCTCCAGATATCCGCTGCGCTAAACTATCTCGGTCTCCGTCAGTCCGGATCGGCCCATATCGTCTTACGACTCCGGTCGGTATCCTTCAGATATCCGCCGAGCCTAAAACTATCACCAGTAGGTAGTGCTCCCCTGCCAGGCTCATCGTCTACAACTCGAGCCTATTGCCCCGGGGTACTTTACCGGGTCCACTATGTACCCGCAGACGAATCATCCTACTCCTCAAATCGGGTCTAGAAAACCAAGCTCAGAACCGAGAATACATCATGGTAGACATATCGAAATAACATATCAAGAGAAACGGGGTTTTTAAAACAATACACCATTTCTATTGAAATTAACCATGGTTCTCAAATCCAGAGATCTCATGAAAACAGCATCTCGATGCATATAACCATAAATTTCGATGTATGCAACATAGAACAGTAATATGAGCATGTCAAATATATCATGCAAGCATGTCCAATGATAGTGCTGAACAATGAACGTCCTTTACGGTTATGAATAATATCATGATATGCCAGTTCTACTGTGTAAGTGGCATGGCAATTACCGATGATGAAAGTGTGTAAGCCGGCAAATCGGTGTAAGTGTAACATGTGCGTCATCGGTAATTGTGCAGGTGTACTAGCAGCTGATATCATATAGCAATAAATACCGGAACGTGGTATTTACATAATGAGGGATAATATCCTATACAACATGAAAAATCAACGGGTATATCTATCTACACATGAACCATATGGTCAATTTTAAAGGATACGAATCGTAGTTTAGAAAGTGGGGGATATAGTGTTTTTAAGAAAAAGACACCATTTGAAAATCCGTAGCGTCCCTTGAGATTTCCGTTTAAAAGATTCATACGATTCGTCAGTTTGGGAAATAAGTATGGTTAATGTGGCATCTTTTCGTCGGCGATCCCGCCTCATAACTGTGGATATAGTGCCCTCAAAGTCAATTATTGGATTGCAGGCACGTGATTGCAATGATTGATGAGGACCTATACCGGTAGGACAGTCTTACTCGAGATGATAGCATGCTATCTGGTTTGTCTTTATCATTGTGTACAGTTTTAGGTGACATGATCACTATTACACGTTGATAGAGCCCTTAGGATTCTTGCCTGACTACAAGCAGTATGATCGCGATCATATACGTGAGAGTTGGGTAGTCCATAAGCACATCCTAAAAAGTGGTCCCTAGTCGTGGGAGTTTCAAGACAGGGCATCGATACTCCGGAGTAGACTAGTGTATACAGTTGAGACCCCGACGAGGGGGTGGCCGGTGATCAGTCGAAAATATTGCATTTTTAACATATCAATTTCCCTACCATTTGCACTCATCTAAAGGTGTTCGGTATGAATATAGCACATATTAGCAATTTGTCCGTAAAATACCAAATAACATGTGTTATATATTATAACCGACATCTTTGAGGGAAATTGAGTGTTTATCATTGCATGCATCATCTTTGTATAGCGCAACACTTGTCTCGAGAATCTATGCAGGAAATTCCAGGAAAAGAGCTGAAATTATCAAAAGTACTGAGAAAAATACGCAAAGTCCAAGACTTGTGATCTGGCAGAAATAAAGAAAGCAAAATAAGATTCCACACATCATAAAAGTGCCACAAAGTCAGTACAAGAATATTCCAGAAGTTTCATGCTCCAAGGCCTCCAAAGCGCCGCGGATCCGCGGCCAAAGGCCCATTCCTGCCGCGTATCCGCAGCGCAATGATGACGTCACCGCTTCAAAATTTCCCCATGTGGCTTCCTTTAACGGCCAAGCTTCCAGAAGACTCCAGATGTTCATGTGGCTTCATCCAGAAGGCTCGGCCTACCAACCTAGACCTAGAATATTCCTCATTTTAGAATATTCTCTCCAACAAACTACTTCTAGAAGCCTCTCTCTAACAAACTTTTTGGAGGGAAATTTGAATTTGAATTCTAGATCTAGGGTTGAGATGATTATAAAAGGAAACCTAGATCTAGGCTTAGGGGTTGTTCATGGGTTGTTGAAAATTGAGCCAAATACCCACAAGTTGAGTGACACAACTTGTGCATTCAAACCCTAACCCTAATCCAAAATCTAAAGCCAAAATCAAGATCACCGAGTACAATTCAAGCAAGAAGCCATCAACCTTTTAGAAGCGAAGCTGATCTTCAACCGAGCAAGTGATCCAAGACGATCCGCGATTCACGCAGACGGTGCGGAGCGAAATCGACGATCTAGTTCTTTCCTCGCATCTTATAGATCTTGAGAGAATTGTAACAAAATTGTTGATAAATAAAAGGTGAAATTTCTTTCTCTTGCTTACTTTTACATTGTTGCATTTGTGATGAGATCTCAATTCTTGATTGTATTTCTTATTATGATGCTTGAGTAAAAACTCCGCTCGTGGAAGAATCGAGAAAATTGATAAGTTGATGATGATTAGATTCTTGTACGATTCTTAAGTCCTATGAGTTTTTTAAACTTTAGTAAATTGAAGCATCGACAACCTAGTTTCGAGCGATACTTTCTTGAATGTTTTCGCTCTTAATTATCGATCCAGGATCGATGCTTGAATTTACTAGAGGCTAGAATGTGAATGAAATCAACGAAAGGACAAGGGATAGATGATGAAACCTTAGTTTCCGCAAAAAAATCCCTAATTCTCGTTGATCATCATCGATCTAGCATCAAATCATCAATGGATAAGAAAACGTAATCACAAGTTTTCATCACTACTATCGATTCGATCGATTCCTACGAGCCTCATTTCAAATCTTGATAACTAATTCAATTTGGATAATTCTTGATTCTCGATTCTTGATCTTTAGTATTTCTTTAAAATTCTTAAATCTAAACTTCAAAATTCATGAATCATTTTCTTTTCTTCTTTTCATTTCGACTCATCTAAAACAATAGCAAGCAAAACACACATCTTTGTGGACGATCCGCACTCACTAACGAACCTACAATTGACACCGTTATTGATTGCGGTTTACAAATTTCTTTGGTTGTGATCTTTACACTTTTCTTATATACACACAAAGAATCATTCAATCAAATGGTGCCGTTGCCGGGGATGTGTGCTATTTTGTTTGCTTTTATTATTTGAGTTGAAAAATTATTATTCTATCAAATTTTCATTCAAGCTTCGCATCGTGTGCTTAACTGTAGCGTTTGAATTTTGCGAGGGAATATGGAATCATTGTACTGAGGAAATCAAGATTCAGAGGAGTTTTACAGAATACAGAGAAGTACAGGGACCTACAGGAATTTTTCCAAACCCTAATCCCCCTAGAGCACCGCGGATCCGTGGACGTAAGTGCGTTTGAGCGGAGGAACCGCCGCCGTTTAGGGCTTGGACTGTTCAAAAATTTTCAGGTATTCTCTCCGTGTTCCCTTATCCTCTCTGATCTTGTCCAATAATCAATTTCTTCCAAGATTCTTTGCAAAATTCAGCGCCGCAAAAAAAAAAATTTGTTGCGATTCTTGAAATTGGTTGTTTGCATATTTTTAATACGGAAATTAAGGGGCAAAGACCAAATTCAGATTAGGAGGGGAGTTCATTACCCCTCCTAAGCCCGGAAATCACAAACTTGCATCCGCATCACCCTCATTAATTAAAAAATATCTAGACAAGACTCTATGGACCGTCGCGCTCACTTAGGACAGAAGGAGGTCGTGGGTAATCTATTGCTTATCCGTGTTTCTTTTGTGGTGTCTAAGGCAAGTGTGTCTAAGACAAGTGGTTACTTAATTAGACCCACTACTTTTGTAGTGGAGAACCTCCCACTTACCTGGCACTTGCCTGTCCACAGGAGGGACAAAGAGACAGTAGAGGATTGATCCTGCGATTTGTCTTCTAGCAGTTAGGAGACCTAGGTGACCATTAGATAATAGGGTTGATTGTGCATGTTTGTGTGAATTTTCAAAAATCCGTATTTTTTTTTAAACAAACCAATTATTCCCCCCCCCCTTCTTTTTACCTTTTTACCCTTTTCCCCCTCTTCTCTTCTTACAATGGGCAAACCAAATAGAAAAACTCTTGCCGAGCTTTGTTGTCTACAACCAGATATTTCTTGTTTTCGTAATCCCTTCGGTATACCGTCCGGCTCTTCCATGTCCATAAGAGATCATATAGAACAAGCAGGAAGAAACAGTTGGCCACCTCAGTCTAGGTCCTATCAACCGTATCCCAATTTCACATCCATTTCAGTTGATACTCCGAGTGAGGAAGCCCCTAGACGAATGTCCATTGCTGAGCATATAGTTAGGGCTAGAAGCCAAAGTTTCAATCTGAACCCTTATCAACAGTATCCCAATTCTACACATGTTTCAGTTGATACCCCGAGTGAGGAAGCCCCTAGACGAATGTCCATTGCTGAGCATATAGCTAGGGCTAGAGGCCAAAGTTTTAACCCGGACCAATATCAACCATCACCTCCACTTTCCAAAGAAGAGTTTGATAGGCGATTTGTAGCATGTATGATGTCCAATAACCAACCGACGAACCAATATCAAAATTCTTCTTATCATAATGTTGACCCGACTCCTACCCAATTTTCCCAACCATTCTGTTCCTATCAATCAAATCCGACTCTTCCACCTTCTCTAAACGGTCCTTCTAATCGGTCATTTAGAAGTTTTAACCGTCCACAAGAATTTCAATCTTATCCTAAAACTCCTTATCGACTGAAGTCTAGCCTTGAGCAGACATTAGTGCAATATGTGGAATTGACGAACCAATTTAGGAGGGTAACAGCATGGATGCAAGCAAATAATCTCGAACCAGCCCAAAATTTTCCAGTACACAATTCAGGCATGGGACAAAATGAGAATTTGGGTAGTGAGAGAGAACTGTACACCTTTCCTAATCAAACATTCCCTTTCCAAACTGAAATCCACAACTCCAGTTTCACAGATTCATCGAGTACACCAATGGATTCACCAAATGACGATAGAATGTATGAGAAGTTGTGTAATAATGCGATGTTTGATTTACCCGACTACGAAGGGTCCATTCCAAGTGAAACCATGCCAAAACTTTGTGATCTCTACATCTCCACTCTTGAACCAAAACTGATTGAAAACCATACTTTTGATGAGGTGTTTGAGAATTTTAACCTTCACTTGAATGAGGTGATTGACGTTGGGGATATATTGATTGATGGACCCGAAATTTTGGATGAGGTTGTTCCACCAATTCATCAGATCCTTTCACTTCCTTGTGGTCATCATTTTGAGCCATTAATTCTTCCCGAATCCCAAATACGTCTTGAAGTTGTTGATATTTGTATACCCGAAGATCAGACCGAAACTCAGCCTTCATCTCCCATATCTGGTTTAGCGACACTCGACACATCAATAGATTTGCCCATTTCATCTTCCACTCTCTCTAGTTCTGCTTCTATCCCTGAATTGATATAGAGTGTTGATGAATCACAATCCGACAGTTCAAGTTCGACAATCCCAGAAAGCCAACTTGATTTGGATATTTTTGAAAATGAGGTAGATGAGTTTTTCACCTCCACATATTTTGACAAATCAAGTATGGTAAAATCTAGTACAAAACTTTTTGACAGCAAAATGGTCGAACCTGTTGATAAAAGTTTTGAAGAACTTTTTGCTGACGAACTTGAATTTCTAAACAATACGGATTTTGTGATTGATCAACCTCAACCTATAGAAGATGAACCGCCACCATTCCTTCTTCCTAATCATTCACATTCATCTTCATTCTTTCTTTTCTCTAATTTAAAATTCAAACCCTTTCCAGACCACCTCTTATCCCTTCCCTACTTTTTCTTGACACGATACAACACATTCTTCCACCAACCTATACGCTTTACCGATAAAATCTTTGAATGGTTGGTGTTAACTTTTGGTCTTTGTAAGGTCTTACTTTGATCAAATGACTCACCCCCTCTTAAAATGCTTCTAATTGTCTAACTCATGTTTGAGGGGGGGTATTTTTGGCTCTTGAAATAACTGTTGTCCTCGATATTGTGAGCCAAAAATAAGTTTGGGGGAGGATTTTCACTTAAATATTTTTCCCCCGTTAATAAATGTCCTCCCAAGCTTACAGGTTTTTTGAGGTTTAGCAGATAGCAACAACGAGGACACTGTTGAAAACAAGTTTGGGGGAGGTTTGTGATTATTTACGCATCATTTGCATCATACTTTGCATAAGCACAAAACATTTTCAAAACCTATAAAAATTTAAAAAATTTCAAAATATATAAAAATTTTGTACATAAATAAGATAATAAAAGATTAGATAGTGAAAAATTACATCCAAAAGATTGGAAAAATTTAAGAAAAGCTAGAAAATTAGAAGTTTTCTTAAACGAACTAGTAATAAGTAGTTATGAGCCGTTGTCCCAAGGGTTAGTAAGATGAAGGAAGTCACTAATCTGAGGATAAAAATAAGTCTGAAAAATAGTTCCTATTCTGGAAGCCAAACATTTGAATGTTGATACCCTACTATACGCACTTAGACACGTCTTAAAGCTTGGGATAGTAGAGGATACCTTGAAATGCTCTTGTCTAAAAGCCAAAGTATGAAGGAAATAAAAAAAATGAAGAAAATATAAATGGTGAAGAAAAATGAACACTGGTTTTGTTATCTCCAAGGCAGCAATAAAAAAATATAGCGAGGGTGCTTCAAGACCTAGTGCCTTAGACCAACTGGTCTGGGAGTCACTGCTAAGCCTTAGGTGGTGCAAGACGAGGAAAACAACTAATAAGCAAGCACATGAGTAATCGGTCGGTTAGTACCGTAAGAAGTATTAACGGTCGCATGAAAATGTGTGAGCAATCTCATCTAAATATTCATTAATTAAAAAGTACCAAGGCAGATGGACAAGAGTATGATTGCTTGAATTGAATTCTCCGGGTGTAGGGATGTTCTTTACACACACGTAGGGTTATATTATCGGTGTTTGGAAGAAAGATAGGAATGAAGAATAAAGACGATGTTTTACTGAGTGATGATGTGATTTCTAACATTTTTTCATGACTATTAAGATAGGGCTCATGACAACCGAAAAGCTAGCATAGTTGGAAACTCTAATTTTCAAAGCTTTTTTTTTACAATTCTAGTCTTTAAATGTAATATTCACGGTCTTCTTTTTATTATTGGATTTTATGGGTGCAATCCGCCGAAAACCCTCAGAAGACAACACTCCTCCTACTAGGGACACCTAGAGATTTAAAGGCTTGTTGCACGTGCTCAGTGTAATCGTGTTGCCTACGAAAGTGTGCCAGTTAGTTTTTCTTTTTCTTTATTTTCTCCTTCTATTTTTAATAAAACAGTTCGCTCGAGACGACCGAAAATAAGTTTAGGGGAATTTGATCAGTCGAAAATATTGCATTTTTAACGCATCAATTTCCCTACCATTTGCACTCATCTTAAGGTGTTCGATATGAATATAGCATATATTAGCAATTTGTCCGTAAAATACCAAATAACATGTGTTATATATTATAACCGACATCTTTGAGGGAAATTGAGTGTTTATCATTGCATGCATCATCTTTGTATAGCGCAACACTTGTCTCGAGAATCTGTGCAGCAAATTCCAGGAAAAGAGCTGAAATTATCAAAAGTACTGAGAAAAATACGCAAAGTCCAAGACGTGTGATCTGGAAGAAATCAAGAAAGCAAAATAAGATTCCACACATCATAAAAGTGCCACAAAGTCAGTACAAGAATATTCCAGAAGTTTCATGCTCCAAGGCCTCCAAAGCGCCGCGGATCCGCGGCCAAAGGCCCATTACCGCCGCGTATCCGCGGCTCAATGATGACGTCACCGCTTCAAAATTTCCCCACGTGGCTTCCTTTAACGGCCAAGCTTCCAGAAGACTCCAGATGTTCACGTGGCTTCATCCAGAAGGCTCGGCCTAACAACCTCGACCTTGAATATTCCTCATTTTAGAATATTCCCTCCAACAAACTACTTTTAGAAGCCTCTCTCTAAACTTTTTGGATGGAAATTTGAATTTGAATTCTAGATCTAGGGTTGAGATGGTTATAAAAGGAAACCTAGATCTAGGGTTGGGGGTTGTTCATGGGTTGTTGAAAATTGAGCCAAACACCCACAAGTTAAGTGACACAACTTGTGCATTCAAATCCTAACCCTAATCCAAAATCCAAAGCCAAAATCAAGATCTCCGAGTACAATTCAAGCAAGAAGCCATCAACCTTTTAGAAGCGAAGCCGATCTTCAACCGAGCAAGTGATCCAAGACGATCCGCGACTCACGGAGATGGTGCGGAGCGAAATCGACGATCTAGTTATTCCCTCGCATCTTGTAGATCTTGAGAGAATTGTAACAAAATCGGTGAAATTTCTTTCTCTTGCTTACTTTTACATTGCTGCATTTGTGATGAGATCTCAATTCTTGATTGTGTTTCTTGTTATGATGCTTGAGTAAAAACTCCGCTCGTGGAGGAATCGAGAAAATTGATAAGTTGATGATGCTTAGATTCTTGTACGATTCTTAAGTCCTATGAGTTTTGTCAACTCTAGTAAATTGATGCATCGACAACCTAATTTCGAGCGATACTTTCTTGAATGTTTTCGCTCTTAATTAGCGATCCACGATCGATGCTTGAATTTACTAGAGGCTAGAATGTGAATGAAATCAACGAAAGGACAAGGGATAGATGATGAAACCCTAGTTTCCGCAAGAAATCCCTAATTCTCGTTGGTCATCATCGATCTAGCATCAAATCATCAATAGATAAGAAAACGTAATCACAAGTTTTCATCACTTCTATCGATTCGATCGATTCCTACGAGCCTCATTTCAAATCTTGATAACTAATTCAATTTGGATAATTCTTGATTCTCGATTCTTGATCTTTAGTATTTCTTTAAAATTCTTAAATCTAAATTTCAAAATTCATGAATCATTTTCTTTTGTTCTTTTCATTTCGACTCATCTAAAACAATAGCAAGCAAAACACACATCTCTGTGGACGATCTGCACTCACTAACGAACCTACAATTGACACCGTTATTGATTGCGGTTTACAAATTTCTTTGGTTGTGATCTTTACACTTTTCTTATATACACACAAAGAATCATTCGATCAGCTGATCTCACAAGCCATTGGTGTCAGTTGGTTAACCTAAGATGTATACAGGTGCTCATTGGGTTATGAGTGCACCGGACAGGACTCGCCAGGATCCTGCTAGTTGATATTATACCTAGCGTCAGATAGCAGTTCCCTGGTGACATATATACTGGTTAGTTCATCAACCTGAGGTCGTCATTTTTCTCGTGTGAGTTCCCACTGTGCTTTGATTACTACCCTCCCATGGCTCAAAGGATTCGTGCAAACTGGTTTTAGATGGGTACAGTCCCGAGCTACATAGAGGCAGTGAGCGGATCGGCAGGGGATTCGTCTCTCCCGGTATTGGGGGTGAGATCGCGCTGTGTCTGGGAGTGCCATTACACCAAGTCCTTGGCCAAGGAAGGTGAGAATTACTTGTAGGTATTCCAGTAATATCTAAGGGTGTTCTAGGCTACACTTCGACACGACTTATACCACTTTTGGGGGTCTGACGTTACCAGCCCCCTAGGCCCGATATGCGATGCTCATAGACGAATGGACCGGACTGTATGGATATTGTCACTAATAGGCTCAGTAGGGTTCTAGGATGAGTTCGCTCATCGGCTTTCCTTTAGCTCAACACATGGGCAGCCGTTACGTACAGCTAGTACCACTGACGTGTTTATGGTTAAACCCACTGCCAGAGTATTGACGAGTCTTTAGAGTCCCTCACAGATAGTTTCCTAAGTATGGGCGAAACTTTGTAGAGGCCATATGGTTTTATGGAAGGGTTCGAACATGCATGTGCACTTGTGCACGTGTCAAGGTTCAGACAGATAGTACTGGTGGGCTTTGCTTTAAGCCGGATCCTAGTATTATATTGTGTAGGAATATTTTTTGTCTCATTGCATTTGTATTCGGTTGGAATACAAATGCGGGTATGTATATACAGTTGTGGGGTAATCCTGTAATTAGTTACGGCATTACTTTTGAAGTTTCCAGTTTTTCTTCTCTCGATTAAACATTAGATTTAATGTTTAATTATTTTTAATGTTGTGCATTTCTTTTCGGCCAAATTATCTTTCTTTTGTTTCTTGGCCGAAATCATGTTGAGGAGGTAGGCTTGTTTTTGTAACATTTTCAAAAATATAAAATATTAATTTTGGGAATTTTTATAATTTAATATTATTTTATTGATTATTTTAATATTAAATCTATAATTAAATGAAAATAAATAGGGTAAATTAGTGAATTATGACATTTTTAAGTTTTGTGATTAGTTTGACACTAATTTAGTGCTAATCGCGATTAAAATCGCTAATCGGGTTTTTTGGCAATTTTGTGCAAAACTTGCACATATCATTTTATCACACTTGTGCATTTTTCTTTCATGTTATTTGGAGCTACTATTCTTGTGAGAAGGGTTTTGGGGGAAAAGAAAAAGAAAAAGAGAAAAGAAAATAGGTATGGTGAGAGAGAGAGAGTAGGTGAGGACTTTGACTAAAAACCCTAGCCTTTTCTCATCACTCTCCTCCTCATTTCTCTCTCTCTCCCACCATTTGCTGCTACTGCTCCTGCACCCCCCTTTCCCTCCCTTTTCAACTCCTCACTTCACCTCAAAAACAACCTCAAAACCACATGTCCATTTCATTAAAGTTGTGCAAAATCCCTAGATCTACACATGGAGCTAAAGAAGCAAGGATTTTGGCCACTAGGGGCAACTCAAGAATTTTCTTGAGTTGCTAATGGAGGTAATTTCTGAACCATTAGTTTAGCTATAGCATTTCCCTTACCCCATGTTTAGTTTAGAATTGAAATTGTGTGATATTGTGGACTTGGTGAAAACCTAGTTAGGGTTTGAGAGGAACTTGTGTTGTATTATGAAATTGAGCTCAGTAGAGGTCTTACCAACACCCTAGTGTTTGAATTGGAACCCAAACATGAAGCTAAAACCAGAATACGGATTTTAGAAACCAATATCGGGGGAAATCTGGAATCTGTCACTGTGATTGAGAATCTGCTAACACCCCGAGACTCCTAAAATAATATTGAGTGGACAGTGAGATGTGCAGGCACTAATGAACCATCACCCCAAACCCTAGCTCCCCACTCCAAAGTGAGGCCGCCAAAATCCCCATTCTGGCCGCAATTTGCGGCCAGACCAGTGAGGAATCTCCTCGTTTTCTGTGCACAGCCCCAGTTCCTGTAGTGTTGACCCAGGGTACTTCTAGTTTTGACAGATTCTATCTAGGGTAAAAATCTGGGACATATATCCTAAGTTGCTATTTTGGATTCGTGTTTCCGTATTCCGTATTTTTGATTCTGAAATGGTGGAATGTGTTTTGCCTCGACTATTTGGCGTTTATACGACGATATAGAGGATTTATTGATGGTTTTGAAGGCGTGCTATAGGTTCTCACCTATAGGCCCCCTTATCGTATCGTTTTGGATTTCATGCGCCGTTTTAGCTTGGATTTGGTTTTAATGCTTATACGATATTTGATGTGTAGGTACCCACGAAGACTTCGGGACGACAAGCAAATGCGTGGTGACGTCCGCAAATGATGATGCAAGGTGAGTAGATTATATCTACAGGGGGAAGTCGGGTGGATGGCGTATAGCACCCCCGCAGTCCGTAGATAGATTACTATGTAGTTTATTGTGATAATAGGTGTATTATGGATAGTATAGGGTTAGAAGTGACTAGTGTAGTTCATAGTCGCGAACCCTAGGATAGAATTACACCTACACACACCCTTGCTTATTACTTGTACTTGCACGGTGTTTGATGATAGGGGATGACTTTGGAGATAAGTCGATGATGTGGGCTTGGTGCCGTGAGATCGGTGATTTGATACGATTCATATGTGGGATATGACTTGTGATTCTTTCTTGCGGGCTTGGGATATGTGTTTACCCCCGCATGCATACTTTATTGATGGTATCGATTTGTACTAGACATAGAGTAGTACCCCCAGATTATATGATCTGATGATAGTGATACCTGTTATGTGACGAGATAGTGAGATGTTGACCTGTACCCAGCTTTTGGGGATGCCGTACGATGATTTACCGTACGAGCCGATATTGATGATAGATCAGCACTCATAACTCGAGGATTCTTACGATATGACATTGAGGCGGGATCACCGACTATATATCTATATATATATACATTGACTCAGATTTAGGTGGTTTCCACACCTACCCCTCCTGATCGACCTTATACTTAGATGTAGTTTGCATAGTAGATACTTCACTGTGGTGTTGACTATTAGATTCTGCATTTTCATGCTATTCGCACTGCTGGCATATGTTCATTGCTATATTATTATCATGCTGATAGGACACCAGCACAATTATCGATGATGCGTATGTTTCACATACACTATTTTGCCGGCTCACACACTTCATCATCGATAATTGCCATGCCACTGCACTGTAGTACTGTTGTATTCATGATATGATTCTTGCTTGGCATATTGTACACATGTACCTGTACACAATCATAGATGATTCATTCTAAAGGGGCGGTTTCCCTCGACATATGCACATTACTATTCCATGTTGCATGATTTCCGATATGATTACCTTTCTTTACATGTCGCATACATCATGGATTGATTGCATAGCACATCGCATTGGATTTATTCTTGATGTGGATTTTCATGTGATTTCTGATTTTGAGGACCGTGGGATTATTTAAGAAAAGATGCTTTATTATGAAAAACCCGGTTCCCTTGATATGATATTTGGGGCGTCGCCCCGTATTTTCTCGGTGCTAGAGGCATGTATTGAGAGAGGGATGACCCGGACTGACGGATTCCCGATATATACTCAGAGGGAGGGCTGACCCGGAATGACGGATGCCCGATGTATTGAGAGAGGGATGACCCGGACTGACGGATTCCCGATATATACTCTGAGAGAGGGCTGACCCAGAATGACGGATGCCCGATGTATTGAGAGAGGGATGACCCGGACGGACGGATTCCCGATATATATACTTTGAGAGAGGGCTGACCCGGAATGACGGATGCCCGATACAGGAGGATTTACGTGTCGATGCTAGGCACGGGTTTCATGATGTTTTTCCATGATTTTGTTTATATCCTCACATTGCATACATGATGCTTATCGTCAGTGAGTGACGGGTGGACGGGTTCCACACATATACAGACTGGATTTACACTTATCATACTTCATTTGTATATATAACAGGGTATGAGGGCGCTGTTATATATACCCTTACACCAATATTAGTGGTATGGGACGCTAATATATGTGTATTGATATCATTGATATTTCTTCATATTTACTTCATGCAGACATACTTTATACTGATGACATGTTTTTACCTGAGTACCTGGCATTACATACATGATTAGATGTTACCTTGCCACCTTATTACACTCAGATGTACTCTTGTGGATTATATTACTGATCGTTGACTTAGGTTTATGTCTTGCATTCGGTTTCTGCTTGTAGATGTTTCTATTCACGAGTTGGCAACTCACCCCCGTTGTGCCACAGTTCTTGCAGGTTCTGCCGTACAGGTTCCATTGCGGCATTTCTGGCACACTACCTTCTTGCGGGTGATTTGCTTTTGGTAGGTGGATTCTTTCGCATCAAGAACCACCATTGTATTTACTTTATTCATTGTATCTAGAATTTCCATCAACCAAAACTTGTTTATTGTTTCAGACCTAGACTTTAGTGATGTATTATTCGACCATAGAGTCGCGCTTAGTAGTATTGCGGTTTTCTTGTTGCTTGAGCTTTCTTTTGGTTTTGATCCTCACCACTTGGCGTTGTATATTATATCATTGCGTGGTTGTGACCGTCGATTGACGAAGAGCTAGCTCCCGCTTGGGGATGCCTTTATCATTGTATATATATATTGTTATCCTTGTTGTACCCCATTCGGGGCCAATTTTACAAAAGAAACTCTGCCGAAATTTTTAGAAAAGACTGTACCGTTTTAAATTGCATATTCGGCTTAGTTATTTAAAAACCTTGATTTCCAACATGTTTTTCTTCACTCCTTTAAGCAAATTTCTTTACTTATTCTTAAATGGTTTTAGATTTCTGGGCTTTTGGCTTACTTGGGTCAGATGGAGTCCTATAGACTTCATATGGTTCAAGGGCCAGTCACGTGCTCTTTCGGGTCGTGACAAAGTTGGTATCAGAGCGCTAGGTT
This sequence comes from Agapanthus africanus, assembly GCA_030015575.1. Lineage (NCBI taxonomy): Eukaryota > Viridiplantae > Streptophyta > Magnoliopsida > Asparagales > Amaryllidaceae > Agapanthus > Agapanthus africanus. Next base: position 265,048,458 of record CM057343.1, read on the forward strand.
GACCTTGGTTCGAGTCTAAGTTTGACTATGTGGAGCCTAGGGCGATATATATATACGGAGCTTAGGCTTGACCTTACGGAACTTAGACTTGGTCGAGGGGGTATTAGACCCGAACTTTCGTCGTATTAGGATGACCCTTGGTTGATGGAATAGGTGACTAAAGTAGAGTGACGTACCGTTGGTATGTTCCGCGGCATACTTACGACACGCCACTCCGCTTAAGGAACCTTAGGATGTACATACTTTCGAGATCAGTGATTCTCTTCATATCCTGGATTATACATCCGTTTGAGATCCCCGATTCTATTAGTTTCATGATCATACCTTCATTGATGCTGTTCCTTCCTATGATCATGTATCCATTTTGGATCTGTTGTTTCCTTTCTTGCCATTGATGTGCTCTTTTGATACTCGATTGAGGTTCCTGTCACCATGTTTGAGCGCAGTTTGGGCTGCTGCTAGGGTTACGGCCGGTGTGAGCTCGTCTGGTACGAGGGCCGACCATTGTGTTTTCGGGTGACATGGGAACGTCTCGAGTTAGTATTGGTGATTTTGACCTCTAGTGGAGGCGAGTGCTTGGTCTTGCACCGGGTGATCGGGCCATTGTTAGAGCTGCCAGTTGAGAGAGGACTGTTGATGTACAACACACCTCAGAGATTGTGATGTCGCCTACCGTGCAGACAGATGGACCAGCTGTTGCTGAGATTGGCAGGACGTTGCTTTCGGAGCTTACGAGCTGAGATTTGCCGGAGCTTTCAGGCGGATATGCGACGGATGATAGCTAGTCTACCCGGTTTGAGAGACGAAGGTGATTCGTCCGATTTTGCGCCGGAGCGGGCCCAGATGAGTTGAAGATTTCCAGTGTGGAGAGTCTTACTCAGATCTAGAGCAGGCTGATTCAGAGATGACCGCTTGTGTATTGCCTTTCCTGGAGGATTGAGGCGCTGTTCGGCGTACAGGCGAATGAGCCAGTTGCTGCTGCAAATGATGAGATATCGCCCAGATGGTTGGAGCTACTGCAGCATGAGCATGTTCTTGGAGACGTGATAGTGAGTCGCTAGTCACCTGAGGATAAATGACTAGGACATGTGGTTCGTTCGGTTACCGATGCGAGGTCATCAGATAGATTGTTTCCAGCTAGAGACGACTTCACGCAGGTTCGTTGAGAGTCGATAGAGACGATCGAATGTCAGGAGCCCATTTTCCAAGTTTAAAGTATACGGAAAGACATACAGGTGATTCTATGGACCCTCTAGAAGAATGAAACCCTAACTCGACTTAATGACCGTGTGAAAGCCTTTGAACCTTCGGGTTTGCGGCGGTTCCTCAGCGCCATTAGTGAGGCTTGGGTTTGCCCTTCTACGGCTGGACCACCGACGCTGTGGCATGTACTCGATACTATTAAACTGTGCCCGAGATGTGAGCACTTGGGGGATTATGAGGATCTGACGAGTCGATCGGATGGTTCGACATCTTTCGGATATCGTGATGGGACACTGCTTGGGAGACTCCAGATGCGAGCGTAGCCGTCGGAGCGCAGTTCGTGTAGCCACGATGAGTTAAGTCCGAATCAGTCGACTTTTGAGCAGAGTGAAGAAAAGAGTTCGTACGAGATTTCGACGAGATGACGTCCCACTCCGCCGACATCAGAGATGTGATATGCACCCAGAGGCGTGGTATATGGATATATCTTCCAGAAAGAAGCGTGATAAGTATGCAGCCGTTCCGGAATAAGCTTTAGCTTCAGCATTGGATGATGACTTCCGGGCAATTCGGCAGGAATGAGATTTGAGAAAGGAACCTCGACAGGACCTTTCTGGAGTACGATACGAGGAGACCTAGACCCGGGAGTGGTCGTATTGCGCACACCCAGCGGGACGAGAGGTTCGTGTGAGACACTGACGAGCTGCCATTACTTTCCGTCGAGACTAGAGACCTGATATGCTTACAGAGACGTTGGGATGTGACCAGTTTCCGAGAAAATTTTGTGTTGAGGACACAGATGTCTCTCCAGTGTAAGGAGGTTGTGTAAGAGTACCAGCCTCCGTACAGATCGGCATAGGCATGTTTGGAAGAGACTTTGAGCAGGATTCCTTCCAGGACGTTGCTGCAATGATGTTTGCACCCAGGATCAGATGTGTGACGTGCATTCAGAGAGCCAGAGGCCGACGCCAGTGATATGCTGCCGTACGAGTAGTCGTGAGGTTTGACCGAGAGATGACCAGAGAAGTGCCAGAACGGAATCGTCCCCGTTAGCACACCTGACAGGGCCGATGAGCCGATTGACTGCGAGATAGGGAATCCGCAAAGAAGATAAGGACCCAGAGTCAGAGGACGCCAGACCGTGAACAAGAGGCAAGTAGATATCCTGCGCTGCTAGCAGTGGATGCACCGACTCCTTCTCGACCTTGGAGGAGGAACTACCGACGACGGTATTTATGATTTGTGATTTTGTGATTCGATTATCACGTATCCGTCATTTTGGATTTCGGTATTTTGGGCGTTCTGTTTGCATGATTTAGTTTTGATGATTGAGTTTCATGATATTGGTTTCATGCACCCACTGGATATTTATATATTTGCGCAGAGTTATTACATTTGAGATATTGATTGAGATTTCATGCCTACCGTATGCAGTGATTTGATTTGCACTTCCAGCGTGGTTTTCATGCACCTTAAGTGTTTTGATATACGATTTTGGTGCACGCCAGATGCACTAAATCGGGATTCTTCGTGCATGTCACATGCACCTGATTTTTTCTGTCAGGCACACACGTTGCCTACGACAGATGTTTCGTGCACACCAGTTGCACCTAGATGTTGTTTTGTATACCTGTTTGACACATTTATGGATTTTGATTCCTTGCGCACCAGACGCATAGGATATTCTTATATATGCATTTTGGGATTGATTTCTAGTAGAGCAGTACATTTTATGATATTCTCTCTGTATTGATATTTTCGGAGCCCCGACAAATTGGATTATTACTGAAAATGTTTTAGTATTGGGGGTTTAAATTTAAATTCGGGGACCGAATTTCTTTAAGGGGGGTAGATTGTAACATTTTCAAAAATATAAAATATTAATTTTGGGAATTTTTATAATTTAATATTATTTTATTGATTATTTTAATATTAAATCTATAATTAAATGCAAATAAATAGGGTAAATTAGTGAATTATGACATTTTTAATTTTTGTGATTAGTTTGACACTAATTTAGTGCTAATCGCGATTAAAATCGCTAATCGGGTTTTTTGGCAATTTTGTGCAAAACTTGCACATATCATTTTATCACACTTGTGCATTTTTCTTTCATGTTATTTGGAGCTACTATTCTTGTGAGAAGGGTTTTGGGGGAAAAGAAAAAGAAAAAGAGAAAAGAAAATAGGTATGGTGAGAGAGAGAGAGTAGGTGAGGACTTTGACTAAAAACCCTAGCCTTTTCTCATCACTCTCCTCCTCATTTCTCTCCCTCTCCCACCATTTGCTGCTGCTGCTCCTGCACCCCCCTTTCCCTCCCTTTTCAACTCCTCACTTCACCTCAAAAACAACCTCAAAACCACATGTCCATTTCATTAAAGTTGTGCAAAATCCCTAGATCTACACATGGAGCTAAAGAAGCAAGGATTTTGGCCACTAGGGGCAACTCAAGAATTTTCTTGAGTTGCTAATGGAGGTAATTTCTGAACCATTAGTTTAGCTATAGCATTTCCCTTACCCCATGTTTAGTTTAGAATTGAAAATGTGTGATATTGTGGACTTGGTGAAAACCTAGTTAGGGTTTGAGAGGAACTTGTGTTGTATTATGAAATTGAGCTCAGTAGAGGTCTTACCAACACCCTAGTGTTTGAATTGGAACCCAAACATGAAGCTAAAACCAGAATACGGATTTTAGAAACCAATATCGGGGGAAATCTGGAATCTGTCACTGTGATTGAGAATCTGCTAACACCCCGAGACTCCTAAAATAATATTGAGTGGACAGTGAGATGTGCAGGCACTAATGAACCATAACCCCAAACCCTAGCTCCCCACTCCAAAGTGAGGCCGCCAAAATCCCCATTCTGGCCGCAATTTGCGGCCAGACCAGTGAGGAATCTCCTCGTTTTCTGTGCACAGCCCCAGTTCCTGTAGTGTTGACCCAGGGTACTTCTAGTTTTGACAGATTCTATCTAGGGTAAAAATCTGGGATATATATCCTAAGTTGCTATTTTGGATTCGTGTTTCCGTATTCCGTATTTTTGATTCTGAAATGGTGGAATATGTTTTGCCTCGACTATTTGGCGTTTATACGACGATATAGAGGATTTATTGATGGTTTTGAAGGCGTGCCATAGGTTCTCACCTATAGGCCCCCTTATCATATCGTTTTGGATTTCATGCGCCGTTTTAGCTTGGATTTGGTTTTAATGCGCATATACGATATTTGATGTGTAGGTACCCACGAAGACTTCGGGACGACAAGCAAATGCGTGGTGACGTCCGCAAATGATGATGCAAGGTGAGTAGATTATATCTACAGGGGGAAGTCGGGTGGATGGCGTATAGCACCCCCGCAGTCCGTAGATAGATTACTATGTAGTTTATTGTGATAATAGGTGTATTATGGATAGTATAGGGTTAGAAGTGACTAGTGTAGTTCATAGTCGCGAACCCTAGGATAGAATTACACCTACACACACCCTTGCTTATTACTTGTACTTGCACGGTGTTTGATGATAGGGGATGACTTTGGAGATAAGTCGATGATGTGGGCTTGGTGCCGTGAGATCGGTGATTTGATACGATTCATATGTGGGATATGACTTGTGATTCTTTCTTGCGGGCTTGGGATATGTGTTTACCCCCGCATGCATACTTTATTGATGGTATCGATTTGTACTAGACATAGAGTAGTACCCCCAGATTATATGATCTGATGATAGTGATACCTGTTATGTGACGAGATAGTGAGATGTTGACCTGTACCCAGCTTTTGGGGATGCCGTACGATGATTTACCGTACGAGCCGATATTGATGATAGATCCGCACTCATAATTCGAGGATTCTTACGATATGACATTGAGGCGGGATCACCGACTATATATCTATATATATATACATTGACTCAGATTTAGGTGGTTTCCACACCTACCCCTCCTGATCGACCTTATACTTAGATGTAGTTTGCATAGTAGATACTTCACTGTGGTGTTGACTATTAGATTCTGCATTTTCATGCTATTCGTACTGCTGGCATATGTTCATTGCTATATTATTATCATGCTGATAGGACACCAGCACAATTATCGATGATGCGTATGTTTCACATACACTATTTTGCCGGCTCACACACTTCATCATCGATAATTGCCATGCCACTGCACTGTAGTACTGTTGTATTCATGATATGATTCTTGCTTGGCATATTGTACACATGTACCTGTACACAATCATAGATGATTCATTCTAAAGGGGCGGTTTCCCTCGACATATGCACATTACTATTCCATGTTGCATGATTTCCGATATGATTACCTTTCTTTACATGTCGCATACATCATGGATTGATTGCATAGCACATCGCATTGGATTTATTCTTGATGTGGATTTTCATGTGATTTCTGATTTTGAGGACCGTGGGATTATTTAAGAAAAGATGCTTTATTATGAAAAACCCGGTTCCCTTGATATGATATTTGGGGCGTCGCCCCGTATTTTCTCGGTGCTAGAGGCATGTATTGAGAGAGGGATGACCCGGACTGACGGATTCCCGATATATACTCAGAGGGAGGGCTGACCCGGAATGACGGATGCCCGATGTATTGAGAGAGGGATGACCCGGACTGACGGATTCCCGATATATACTCTGAGAGAGGGCTGACCCGGAATGACGGATGCCCGATGTATTGAGAGAGGGATGACCCGGACGGACGGATTCCCGATATATATACTTTGAGAGAGGGCTGACCCGGAATGACGGATGCCCGATACAGGAGGATTTACGTGTCGATGCTAGGCACGGGTTTCATGATGTTTTTCCATGATTTTGTTTATATCCTCACATTGCATACATGATGCTTATCGTCAGTGAGTGACGGGTGGACGGGTTCCACACATATACAGACTGGATTTACACTTATCATACTTCATTTGTATATATAACAGGGTATGAGGGCGCTGTTATATATACCCTTACACCAATATTAGTGGTATGGGACGCTAATATATGTGTATTGATATCATTGATATTTCTTCATATTTACTTCATGCAGACATACTTTATACTGATGACATGTTTTTACCTGAGTACCTGGCACTACATACATGATTAGATGTTACCTTGCCACCTTATTACACTCAGATGTACTCTTGTGGATATATTACTGATCGTTGACTTAGGTTTATGTCTTGCATTCGGTTTCTGCTTGTAGATGTTTCTATTCACGAGTTGGCAACTCACCCCCGTTGTGCAACAGTTCTTGCAGGTTCTGCCGTACAGGTTCCATTGCGGCATTTCTGGCACACTACCTTCTTGCGGGTGATTTGCTTTTGGTAGGTGGATTCTTTCGCATCAAGAACCACCATTGTATTTACTTTATTCATTGTATCTAGAATTTCCATCAACCAAAACTTGTTTATTGTTTCAGACCTAGACTTTAGTGATGTATTATTCGACCATAGAGTCGCGCTTAGTAGTATTGCGGTTTTCTTGTTGCTTGAGCTTTCTTTTGGTTTTGATCCTCGCCACTTGGCGTTGTATATTATATCATTGCGTGGTTGTGACCGTCGATTGACGAAGAGCTAGCTCCCGCTTGGGGATGCCTTTATCATTGTATATATATATTGTTATCCTTGTTGTACCCCATTCGGGGCCAATTTTACAAAAGAAACTCTGCCGAAATTTTTAGAAAAGACTGTACCGTTTTAAATTGCATATTCGGCTTAGTTATTTAAAAACCTTGATTTCCAACATGTTTTTCTTCACTCCTTTAAGCAAATTTCTTTACTTATTCTTAAATGGTTTTAGATTTCTGGGCTTTTAGCTTACTTGGGTCAGATGGAGTCCTATAGACTTCATATGGTTCAAGGGCCAGTCACGTGCTCTTTCGGGTCGTGACAGTTTTGTTTTGGTGAGTCATGATGGTTCATTCTAGAATGGTGAGGTGTTTTCATGACTCATCCTTTACATTGAATTCTTTTTGAAAAGCTTAGGATATTTTCATATGGATATTTCTAGTTGATCCTTTTGTGATATGTTTTGGTTTGTGGTCACCACTTTGCTTATGGTCACCCTCCCCACTATTTCACAGTGAGCTCTTTCCACATGTGGCCGAGCACTACATTTTTCAGCCCCCCATTGTTTTGGCCGACCCCTTTGTAGTGAAGGAATTTGGTTCATGGAAATTCTTTTGCTAATTTCATCAACTCCTCAAAATGGCAACTTCATTTACATTCACCCAAAGGCTTGGGTGAATTGAGACAAAGTATTCTACACTCTCACTACTTCAATCTTAAACATGTCGGTTAGCAAACTTCATGTCCGAGTTGCCTCGGTTTAGAGGCGGGAGCCCGTATAAAGATTCGTTGACGTGGCACAACTTCGGCGAGCGAGATCGGAGATGCCGCGAGGAGCGTGTGATGATGGCTAAAGACCGAAGGAAACGGATCGATCGGTATATCCATTCTATCATTTTGTAGTTTGCTAGTTTAGTGTTAATGGTATGATCCGGGTTAAAGTCTATGCTAGCGCCAGTTGTAAAAGTTTTTGTTCCACGTTTAGCCTCGGATTGACGGCCGGGACGCTACCGTAGACTTACATGGTATCAGAGCCACGCCATTAACCTTCACTAGCTTGTTCTAACATATTTAAAACATCGATCGAACGAAATTTCCAAAACCGCATTTTCAATTTTAAAGTTTCTGTCGAATTTTTAAACTGGTCTAAAAATTATTTTGGGTATGTCAGAAAATCGAGCAGGCCTTGCTAAGACTCTGGGAGAAATTTGGTCGACCGAACCTTCAAGACCGCCGCGGAACCGCCGCAAAAGCCTTGTATTGGCTGCGGTTCCGCCGCCGTTTTGGAGCAACAGTGTACCATTTTTCTTCTGGGTGTCTTTCAAGTGGAATTTTGGTTTCTGGAATATTTTGTTTGGGCCAAGATTTTATTAGAGTACTGGATTTGTACTTAGGGCCCACTTTGGGAAATTTTGTCGATCGGAATTTTAAATATGTTAGTTTACAGTACTTACATTATATCTGTGACCGTGAATGTTATTCGAGCGGTAAATCTTGTCTAATTGCTATAGTCTTTTTAGACGGGTTTGCGAACGTGACATTCACGTTGATGTTCAGTGTTGTGTTGTGATGTTGCGGATTTGTCGTGGTGGATAGCTTGGTGCAATGTTGGTGCAGTTTGGATTTATTTATACATTTGATATCGCGGGGCAAGCGTCCAACATGTGGACTGCCGTCACTGCCTGTTTGTATATTATTCTTTTGGGGAACGACCGGGTTGAGGTCGATGTACCCGTTGTACATATTTTCATTTCTGTACTAGGTTTACCCCGCAACGGAGTGCACAGATAGCCGGGTTCTAAAGGGCAATGGGTCCGCATCTCATGGCTTTGAGAGGGAGGGGACCTTACTCTAGGATTGGCGGGCTATTCTCCGCACTCATAGGGGGTACAGGTTGACCCAAAGAGGGGTGCTCAAGTTACCGGATTCCGTGAAGTGTTGGGTGGTCCATTCACTTTGATGAAGGGGGCTGCCTCGCTTCAGGTTTTGGCGGGTAACTTGCCGCACTCTTAGGGTTCTAGGTTTTCATTGCACAGGCTATCCACACGACCAGGGGAACGTCGGGTTTCAGTTGCGGCTCTATGAAACCCGGGGCTCCCAGATTATCTGTATTGTTCTGCGATGCTTATTACTTTTCAGTGATGTTGCATTTATCATGCCTGGAGCGATTATTGTATATTGGTATATATACTAGTAGATGTTGTATATGTTTTACACCTGCGCTAGTCCAGTCCCTGCTCTGTCGTTAGTTAAGTAACCTAACGAGTGATGACGGGACCCAATGGCGAATGCGGATGGCATATACGTACATTTTATTTTCGTTCTTTTCTGGTGTGATTAATTGATGGGCTGCATTGATTTTGATCAATGCAAGGAAAACAAACCTGTTTGATGTTGTTGGAACAGTTTTCAAAAAGTGTTATTGCAAGGACATTTTCTTTTGTTTTGCACAATGGTATTCAGTTGGAATATCGAGCACCTCATTTGACGAGGGAAGGGCCGAGATCCCTTCATCGGGAGTGACCCCTTAGGCAGAGGTTTGCGTCAGGGTAATAACTTCACTATAGTCGATTACATTTTGCTTTGTACAGTGGTATTCAGTTGGAATATCTAGCACCTCATTCGACGAGGCAAGGGCCGAGATCCCTTCATCAGGAGTGACCCCTTGGGCAGAGGTTTGCGTCAAGGTAATGACTTCACTATAGTCGATTACTTTTTTCTTTGCATCGTGGTATTCAGTTTGGAATATCCCGCACCTCATTCCACGAGGAAAGAGCCGAGATCCTTTCACCGAGAGTGACCTCTTTAGCGAAGGTTTTCGCCACTATATTTTTGTAAAAAGCTATCAGGTTCCTTCAACGAGATCAAGTTCATTACGTTAAAGTTTTTTCGCTAAAAACCAGCCGTAGCCCTCCGTCGTTTCAGAGGGGTAGCACTTTGTATTCATGCTATGTTTGTTGGCCTTCGTCAAGGCATAGTGTATGGTAGCTGCTTGTTCCCTTTCTGTTGCATAGATTGATGCGTTGGTTTGGGAAAGTCGTATTACCTTGTTGGCCTTCGTCAAGGGTATGTACGGTTAGGTTCAAATTAACCTGGACAATGACGGTTAGAACTTGACATGTGACTTATGATTTGTTGGCCTTCGTCAAGTTCATAAGAGCATGGGCCAAAAATCCATATCGGGAGTTTCAAACATACAGGAAACTTACCAGGCATGCGCATACCTTCTGGAGTGTGATAACGTGAGTGGATTCCTTCACGTTATCATGCGATGATAGTTGGATCCCAATTCCCACTGATGAGTTGGTTTACTCTTCGGGTGATCCCGACTAATTCTTCTTTCAGGTTTGGAGGAGAATTTGAGAATACAGTGGGAGGTTTCCCGATTAGATAAAGTGAGAACCATTCTGATCTAGGTTAGAGTGCACGCAGAGTGTTTCTTTTCTCTCTCTCTTTGGCAGCGACCATGGCCCGACCCTAGACTATGACTCAGTGACCAAGTTAACCGAACCTTCTTAAAATACCGATTTTTGGATTGTCTGAGTTGCATACATCATTGCCACTCCTTCTTTTACCCTTTGAATTTCTCCAAAACACTTCGTATTACTACGAACATCCACTTCCATTAGATAAATCCATCGTATGGTTATATACGAACTCAAAGGGACTTCTTCAGGGATGGATTCAGGTTCAGGAGAAATTGAATTTGTTTATTAAGTTGTCTTTTATCACCACCTTCTCTCAGGTTGTGAGAGTTCCTTGGTTTAGGAGAGTACACCTATTACGCTTATTGGATAGTTTTCTTCTAAACCATAGGCAGGTGCTGAAAGGTATGGAAAGGAGAAAACCAATTAGTCTAAGTAGGTTGTACAGAATGTAAGAAGTAAAGACATATAAAGGGATTAGAAAGAGGGCAAAGTAAATTGTGACTGCTATCATTCACGACCAAACCGCGTAGTTCATCGCCACTCCAACTTCACCTTTGCTTTTCTCCAGTTCAGGAGAAATAGAATAAGGTTTTATTCAGTTGTCTTTTATCATCACCTTCTCTCAGGTTGCAAGTACTCCTAATATTAGGAGTATCCACTTATTACGCTTATTGGATAGTCTTCTTCCAAACCATAGGCTAGTGCCGAACGGTAGGGAAGGTAGAAAACCATTTAGCCTAACAATGGTGTACAGAAGGTAATGAGTAAAGACAAATAAAGGGATTTGGAGGGATGGCAACGAAATATATGGTTACAGTCAAGAATCTGGATAATGGAAGAGGCATTACTAGGAATACCCGGATACCCCTTCGAAACATTTTCATGTTTCAGTTTCATTGTGCATTGTTAATTGTAAACTAATTTCCCAATTAGACCCTTGCTCCAGGGTATGTATTTACCAGGTATGATTCGCACATCTGTATGGTTTTACAGATGATGAGTGGGAGTAAGTTATTGGGAATTAGGTGATCAACCTCATTATATCGGAATTCGTTGTAATTTGTGATATTTGAGGAAATCGCCTGGGTACAGTTTTCAACCTACGACGCACAGGGTTTGAGTTATTCAACTCAGCGGACTTATACAAAGTATTGTATGTTGTCCAGTGTCCATTAGGACAAAGGGGTTAGTCCTCGTACAATATTATGTTTACTTGTGACTTCTTTAGTTTTTAGACAAGTGTTTCGCAAAAATACAAGGTCTAAGTTTTGAGAAGTTTTAGGTAAAAGAATAAAGTAGAGAACCAGGTGTTGCAAGTATCGGGATTCTTCAAGGAGATCGAAGATGTAGATACTTGTGTATGGTATTCAGTTGATAGTAATGGTTTTGAGAAACTTGTTTCTCTTTCGGGTTACACATAATTGGATGCACTCCTAAGTTGAGTAATGTTGATCGGCCTTTCTCCATTTAGATGACATGCGCTAGAGACAGCTGCATGATTTGAATCTGGATCCAATTAAATCTGTGCCTCAGATTCTATATTGGATATAGAATGGTTCGTATCTTAACGATGTTAAGGTACGGGGAGTTGTCCGGCTTATGCTTAAAACCAGACTCTGGATAACACAAAGCACGTTTCTGTAATGGCAGTTTATGGGTTGACCCAGGCTATGACGAGGGTTGATTTTCTACCATCTGGAAGATCAATAGTGATATTGTTCTTGACTCGCTACAGTTTTAGTAAAATGGATTTTTTCAGAAAACAGAAGTGGGAGTATGGTAGAACTGGAAGTAATTCCAGAACCGCAACGATTACTGAAAATTTAACATAACCTAAAGATTCAATCAGGTTTGACATTCCATTAGCCACTCCGCAGATATGGTTGGTAACCTCAGGCACCCGAGAAGTACTTCGGTAGCCTCAAGGACGGTGACAGGGAGGTTCTTGTTTACCGAGACTTGCCATTGCTGCTGTTCCAGACTATGAGACCCGGCATGAGGACAAGTATAGCATCGTTCTAAACTAGCTTTAGAGGTGCACGTGTATATGCTTCTGCCAGAGGGTTGTTGTAGTCAATGGGAGCAACGAAAGCATAGTGGACAAGTAGCTTATGTCTATTTATAGATTAAAGCAAATATAGCGGAGATAAATCATCTATTTTTGATGTTACAGTTATGGGTTTGACTTCATCAGAATAGGGGATGGATCTGTTAAGAAGGTAGTAGGGTGCGATGTCCTGGTATTTGGATGACATACACAGAGTAGGAAGTAAAATTTCTATACTACGATCGGTTATACTGTGATTGTCAAACAGTTGTTTCTCCATAAAGGATATGGATATAATATCTGACATTCTGATTACTAGATCTATAGTTTTAGATCTATATTTTGGTAGTTTCCTAATCTGGGTACTTAGACAGTATTCTAAAAAGTATTTTAGAATGGACGACTCCTGACATAGTGGTGTATCTGCAGGTGATGGAGTCTCCCTCTCTAAAGGTGTCTTACAGACTAAAGGGGAGAGGGATGTGCATGATTGGCATATCACTTGCTTAGGAAATTGAGTCAATAATGAGATGTCAAGTACCACACTAGATGTTTTTTTTGCACTAGATGCAATAAGTTTATATTAATCCAATCCTAGAAAAACATACGGAAGCAGTTTTAGAACATAAGTGGATGTTCTAGGGATTTGATAACGGTAGCTTCCTTTAGGAGACGATAATCATTCCAGGCGTCCAAGGTGACATGGATGACAGAGTGACTGTCAGAGTTATAGTTTTCCCTCTGACAAAGGGGGCAGTATTATGGACAGGTGGTCCAACAAGATACTGTGGAAGGCATGGTGCAGGATACTGATTTGGGTCAGTTGACGATACAGTCTAAGAAGTTTGGATTTGGAGTTCATTTATGAACTAGTTCCCATCAGATATCCAGACATATTCTAAGACAGGTATTGCTCAATTCGGGAGATGGCTTTCTCCTCGAACTTGAGATTAAGAGAGGCATAGAAAGAAACATCATGGCAGATCCACTCACTGAGGCTATTTCTCGAACACAAGAGTTTTACAGACGAGCTTTGTGAAACTGATTAGTAGAGGAGTTGGGTGTTCGGTATCACACGGGCTGTGAGTATGCGACATCGCAATAATTAGCCTTAAGTGCAAGTGGGAGATTGTTTGATATAGTGCCCTCAAAGTCAATTATTGGATCACAGGCAAGTGATTGCAATGATTGAGGAGGACCTATACCGGTAGAACTGTCTTACTCGAGATGATAGTATGCTATCTGGTTTGTCTTTATCTTCGTGTACATCTTTAGGTGACATGATCACTATTACACTTTGATAGAGCTCTTAGAATTCTTGCTTGACTACCAGCAGTATGATGACGATCATATACGTGAGAGTTTGGTAGTCCATAAGCACATCTTTAAAAGTGGTCCCTAGTCGTGGGAGTTTCGAGACAGGGCATCGATACTCCGGAGTAGACTAGTGTATATAGTCGAGACCCCGACGAGGGGCGGTGGACGGTCTCACAAGCCATTGGTGTCAGTTGGTTCACCTAAGATATATACAGGTGCTCTTTTGGTTATGAGTGCACCGGACAGGACTTGCCGGGAACCTGCTAGTTGGTATTATAGCTAGCGTCAGATAGCAGTTCCCTTGTGACATGTGTACAGGTTGGTTCATCGACCTGAGGTCGTCATTTGTCTCGTGTGAGTTCCCACTGTGCTTAGATTACTACCTTACCACGGCTCAAAGGAGTCATGCAAACAGGTTTTAGTTAGGTACAGTCCCGAGCCATAAAGAGGCAGTGAGTGGATCGGTAGGGGATTCGTCTCTCCCGGTATTGGGGGTGAGATCGCGCTGTGTCTAGGAGAGCCATTACACCAAGTCCTTGGCCAAGGCATGTGAGAATTACTGGTAGGTATTCCAGTAATATCTCAGGGTGTTCTGGGCTACACTCCGACATGACTTATACCGCTTTTGGGGGTCTGACGTTACCAGCCCCCTATGCCCGATATGCGATGCTCATAGACGAACGGACCGGACTGTACGGATATTGTTACCGATAGGCTCAGTAGGGTTCTAAGATGAGTTCTCTCATCGGGTTCCCTTTTGCTCAATACATGGGCAGCCATTACGTACAGCTAGTACCACTGACGTGGTTGTGGTTAAACCCACTGCCGGAGTATTGACGAGTCTTTAGAGTCCCCCACAGATAGTTTCCCAAGTTCGGGAGAAACGTTGTATAGGCCGTATGGTTTTATGGCAGGGTTCGAACATGCACGTGCACTTGTGCACGTGTCATGGTTCAGACAATAATACTGGTGGGCTTTGGTTTAAGCCGGATCCTAATATTATATTGTGTAGAAATATTTTTTGTCTCATTGCATTTGTATTCGGTTGGAATACAAATGCGGGTATGTATATACAGTTGTGGGGTAATCCTGAATTCGTTACGGGATTACTTTTGAAGTTGCCAGTTTTTCTTCCCTTGATTAAATATTAGATTTAATGTTTAATTATTGGTTAATGTTGTGCATTTCTTTTTGTCCAAATTATCTTTCTTTTATGTCTTGTCTGAAATCATGTTGAGGAGGTGGGCTTGTTTTGTTTTGGTGAGTCATGATGGTTTATTCTAGAATGGTGAGGTGTTTTCATGACTCATCCTTTACATTGAATTCTTTTTGTAAAGGTTAGGATATTTTCATATGGATATTTCTAGCTGATCCTTTTGTGATATGTTTTGGTTTGTGGTCACCATTTTGCTTATGGTCACCCTCCCCACTATTTCACATTAAGCTCTTTCTACATGTGGCCGAGCACTACCATTTTTCAGCCCCCCATTGTTTTGGCTGACACCTTTGTAGTGAAGGAATTTAGTTCATGGAAATTCTTTTGCTAATTTCATCAACTCCTCAAAAGGGCAACTTCATTTACCTTCACCCAAAGGTTTGGGTGATTTGAGATAAAGTATTCTACACTCTCTCTACTTCAATCTTGGACATGTCGATTAGAAAACTTCTTGTCCGAGTTGCCTCGGTTTAGAGGCGGGAGCCCGTATAAAGATTTGTTGATGTGTCGCAACTTCGGCGAGGAGGAGACCGGAGATCGAGCGAGATCGGAGATGCCACAAGGAGCGTGGGATGATGGCTAAAGATCGAAGGACACGGATCGATCGGTATAGCCATTCTATCATTTTGTAGTTTTCTAGTTTAGTGTTAATGGCACGATCCGGGTTAAAGTCTAAGCTGGCGCCAGTTGTAAAAGTTTTTGTTCTGTGTTTGGCCTCGGATTGATGTCCGGGGCGCTACCATAGACTTACAATCACATCCGATATGGCAATATCCTCTATCATCATTCTGAAATCAGGGGCGCAGATCATTCATCTGGTATAACACATCACGTACGGTAATCCATTGTACGGTGACATCAAACATAATAGGGATTCTATCGTCCTATTCATCAACAGGGATACGGATCTATGGTCTCGTACGTCATATCTTATAAATCACATGACACATCTATCTAAATCTCATGTTATATTTATCGATCTCATATAACATCGATATCGATCTCAAATCACATCGATATCAATCTCATATCACGCCACTATAAATCTCACAGTTGTCCTCTTTCAGTCACATATATCACGATTCACATCCATATATATACATATTACATCAATCTCATGTCGTGGCTATATTAGCCTCACTATATATCTTGGCACATGTCTTTGTGCATCTATACCGCCTCACATCCTTATATCGATCGCATCCGCTCATATCATCTTATCTCAGCATATTGATATCTCAATTCTCGTCATCTCGTATTAATCATATCATCCCCTACTAACTCTTTTAACCATATCCATAAGTTTCTAACATGGTTTCTCCTACCATATTCTATATATCGGTTTCCACTTATAATTGCGGGGGTGTTATACGCCATTGTTAGCTATAGTGCCCTCAAGGCAATTTGTCATGACCCGAAATAGCACGTGACTGGCAATTGAATCATATGGAGTCTATAGGACCACATCTAATTCAAATAAGCCAAAAGCCAAGAAATCTAAAACCATTTTGGGTAAGAAGAAACTTATTTTAAAACGAGTGGTTTTAATAGCATCAGCCGAATATGCATTTTTAATGTCATAAATCCTTTCTGAAAATTTCGGCAGAGTTTCCTTTGTAAAAACTGGCCCCGAACGGGGTACAACATGAATAGTATACGAAATGATAAAAGGCATCCCCAAGCGGGAGCTAGCTCTTCGTCGATCGACGATCACAACCACGCAAGAAATATAATATACAATGCCAAAAGGCGAGGATCAAAACTCAAAAGGAACCTCAAAACATCAATGAAAACCATAATAATACAACGCACAACTCTGAGGTCGAAAGAATAAACATCACTGTTCTGCTAAGTCTGAAATAAATATACAAGTCTGGTTGATAGAGTTTACTAGATACAATCTGAATATAAATAAATACAAGGGTGGTCATGATACAAGTGAACCCACCTACCAAAGCAATCACCCGGAATGGAAGCAGTGTGCCAGCAAAGCCGTAACGAAACCTGTACGGCAAAACCTGCAAGAACTGTGGCACAACAGGGGTGAGTTGCCAACTCGTAAGTAGAAAACATCACCGAACAGAAATCGTATGTATGACACAATCCTAGGTCAATACGATCAAAAATATATATAACCTCAAATGATAAGTCAGAACCATGAAAAGGTGGCAAGGATAAACATCTATATATAAGTGTAAGACCATGTGCTCGTGTCAATGCCTCAGGTAGCAATGTATCATATGTATGAGGTACGAATGTAATGTAATGAAAACAGATTACATGTAAATAAAGAAACTGTTTTCTTTCTTTAGTGAGACTTTCTGTAATTTAAAATGAGGTATCATCAACAAATCAATATAAATCAGTGTCTAGCATTGACACAAAACATAAATCTCAATATCCAATATCTCAGGCTTCGGCTATCCGGACTGGCATGTATCATCAAATCTCAATACCTCAATGTCTCAAATCTCAATATCTATGGCTCCGTCAGTCCGGATCGGCCCATATTATCAATCACACGACCAAGAACGGTATCCTCCGGATATCCAACGCGCCAAGTAAAATCACCGGTAGGCAGTCTGCCCCTGCCAGGCTCATCATCCTCCATGAAATAACTCTCGCCCCGGGTTACCATACCGGGTCCACCATGTACCCGCAAACGGTTCATATGACTCCTCGAATTGGGTCTCGAAATCCATCTCATAACCGAGAAAACATCATGGTGGATGACTCATACATCACAAGAAAACCACACTTTTCAGTTTAAAGAGAGAGAGAGAGAGAGAGAGAAGTTTATATATATTCTTGCGGTTTTCTCCCAAATCCTAGAAATCTCATGAAAATCCGAAATCCAATCATCAGTAGCAAGTAAACAGTGAATATAGGCATAAAACTCCATAATACTGCATAACAGTGAATAATAATATGCATGAATTTGTAAATAATAAGCGCAATGACTAAACTGGCGTATAAGGCAAGTACACTAATATCATGTCAAAAGTATTAGCTAAACAAGCTATGTCAATGAAATAATAATTCTCTAATGTCTACGTGACATAGAAATTAGCGATAATGATGTGTATGAGCCGGCAAATAAGTGTGTGTGGAACATACGCATCATCGGTAATGGTGCTGGTGTCTTGACAGTATTATCACAATAATGGCATATGAAAACACAATATAAGCGTGCGATGCGATGCGAAAAACAATAATATGCGGAAGCTGAATATCAAATACAATGATAATGAATCTACATATGTTTAAATATGAGTCGCACAGTTTTGCCATTTGAAATAATACGAATCGTGGTGGTTTGAAAATAAGGGCTACGGTGTTTTTAAGAAATGATACGTCCTTTGAGATATCCGTAGAATCCCTTGGACTGTCTTTGAAATACTCACAATTCGTTAGTTTTGAAATAGGTATGACTCGAGTCTAATCTATCATTTACAAGTAAACTACAGGCTGATCGAAAGGTAAGGAAACCGCCTAACATCTGAGTCGATACACACGCACACACACACATATATATATAATAGTCGGTGATCCCGCCTCAATAGTATCCCATACGATACCCTAATATAATATGACATCCTATAGTCAAGAATGCGGATCTATCATCAATATATAGCTCGTACGGTAAATCCGTTGTACGGCCTCCCAAATCTGGGTACGGGTCAATGTCACATCTATCACATTATTCATCTGGTATCCTCTTTATTAAATATCATGATCGGGGGTACTGATCTACGTCTAGTATAATACTGATACCAATCTAAGTATATGCATGCGTGTGTATGAAAACACCACGCCAAAAGGACCTGCTAAACAATCATGTCGTATCTCAAATACAAACTATGTCACATTACCGATCTCACGGCCTCAAGCTCAATCCCATCGACTCATCTCCAATCCCAAGTACTATCCTCATCATCCGTGTATATGTATACATATATATATACATATATACATATATATAGTCCCATACTCGTGTGTGTGTGTGTATAGATATACATATCCCCATATACGCATAATAAAATAAATACATGTATGCATGTGTGCGTGTGCGTGTGTGGGTGTAAAAACTACTCTATGGTTTCGCAGCTAACACTAAACAAATCCATGAACATATAACCCTATCTTGAATATCCATGACACACATAAAAGATATCATATATATAGTATATATATAGCATACTATACATCGAACTGCGGGGGTGTTATACTCACCTGATATTGCTTGCCGATGTCGATGTCGCCATCAACTTCTTCATCGTCTCGAATCATCGTGGAGGTACCTACATGTCACACGTATCGTATCACATTAAAACCAAATCGAAACCAACACGACATGCGGAACTCACATAGGTCAAAACTTATCGCTTCGCCTGCAAAACACGACCAATCCTCCTTAGTCGTTGATGTACAAACATCCAACAACTAAACACAAATCCAAATATCAAAACATATCATTTAAAATACGGAAAACATGTCCAAAAAGCATACTAAAGTGCTTCCAGATTTTGATTAAGGTTCAAACAAAGTTCCCAAACAACACTAGGGTAATATATAAGGTGTATATGAGCTATGGAGGCAACCAGGGCACCTATCATCACCAAGTGGCCGAGCAACCTCCCTTCCAATCCGAGCTCGCCGGCCAAGGGGTCCCTAATAGGGTTTGTCTTGGTTGGGTGGTCTCATACTGGTCCAAAAGTGTCTCGGGTATTGTTTGCTAATTTGGAAAATACCCCAGGTCATCCAAGATTTCCCTGAACACTCCAAAACCTCACAAACCGACATGAGAAGTTCTGTAATTCCGTATTTTGGGTTTTCGGGTATGGTTATGTCTGGGTCTTGGATAATTGGGGAGTTTAAGGTCACTACTAAGGCTTATTAGCACCAACCCAACTCAAATAAAACTCTAACCCTCTCTAGAATTTTCCAAAGTGCACTAAACACCACTTAATCGTATTTAAACTTGAAAAGAGGCTTAAGCAAATGAAATACTACGTTATTTGTGAAGGGATTACCTCATTAGGCACTCATGAATCCTCTATAGCGCCAAAATGCAAACTTTCTCGGTCCAAAGTGTAGCTTGTGAGATTGTGCACAATTTTTGTGAAATGGAGATAGGGTTTTGGGTTGTTTTTGATGGCGTTGTGTGGCTTGAAGAGGGGGAGGGAGGAGGTACTTCCATGGTGAGTGAAGAGGGATAGAAAGATGAAGAAGATGAAGAGAATGAAGACTTGGTCAAAGAACCCCTCATCTCACTCTCTCTTCTCTCTCATGCCCATACCCCTTTCTTTAATCATTTTCCTTTTCTTTTTCCTTTTCTTTTCTTTTCATCTCTCTTTAGTTTTCATTAACACTCAAAATGAAATGATCATGAAGGAAAACCATGCTAAAATGTAACAAATGTTAAAAAAATGACATGTGCACAAAACACGCTTAAAACCCGATTAACGATTTTTAATCGCGATTAGCACTAAAATAGTGTTAAATAATTCGTAAATTTTCATAATTCGCTTAAATCACATAAAGCACTATCTTTTCAGTAATTTCCATAATTTTTCAAAATTTTCCCCATTGATCGGTATTTAATTATACCGCACTATTAAAATATTCAATATTTTATTATTTAATTCTAAAAATTCCCAAAAATAATATTTTATTTTTCTGAAATGTTACAGTCTTCCTCCTTATAGAAATTCGGTCCCCGAATTTAAATTTAAACCCCTCAAATACTAAAATATTTCAGTAAAAGACTAAGCCGTCGGGGTCCCGAAATCATAAATACATAAAGCACATCGTGGCGCAATGCATGCGCATGAAAACGAGTATATCAATCAAAAGTAAAACCCCGTCAAGCATCTCGCAATCATCGGAATCATGGGGAGGACATCAATGTCTAAATCCAAAACGTAAACCAACATGATGTACATGTAAACATCAGAAGGAAAAACATGCCAAACCCTTTTTAATTCGTTGTGCGCGTAACACTGCACAGTGGCGGACGTCTATTGTAAGAAAATAACTATATATATATGTATGTAACACTGCACAGTGGCGGACGTCTATTGTAAGAAAATAACTATATATATATATATATATATATATATATATCCTTTGTTTACATGCACGTACCACCGTTTTGAAAACAATTTAGAAGGGTTTCTTTGTTTTTAAACGTTTCGTGTCATATCAGACGCGTAGGTAAATACTAGGACTATAGCCCTATTTTTGGAAATCCCTTCGATATCTATCAATGCATGCAAAAATATACTCAGGTACTGTCCTATGACTAGTCCTGCTCAGTACGAAACAATAGTAATATCATAAAAACGCACTGCGCCATAAGAAATCAATCCCAAAAGGTGCATAAGAATACCGCGTGCGTCTGGTGCGCATGGAAATCAAAATCCATGAATGTACCATACATGTGCACAGAAACAACATCTATGTGCAACGGATGTGCACGAAACATCTGTCAAGGGCAACGGTGTGCCTAACAGCAAAATCAGGTGCATCTGATATACACAAAGAATCCCGATTTAATGCATCTGGTGTGCACCAAAATCGCATCTCATAACATGCGCCCAACACGCGTGAAAATCCAAAACAGGTGCATCCAACATGCACAATAAAATCTAAATCATGTGCATCCAACATGCATGAAATCACGAAATTCAATGTCAAGCGCCGAACATGCGCAAAATCCAATTCAAGTGCGTCCAATATGCGCAAGAATCCAATCAGGTGCACAAAACAAATATCGAGTATCACAATCAAAATCGACGGTATACGGCATATCTCCATCCAAATCCAAATCAGATATACCGTGGTATCTAATCTCACCACCATGTGCATTAGCGTTCACAAAATCAAATCAAATACTAAAAGTGCATGAAAACCATGCCGAAAACATAAGCCAAATCATATGCATGCCCTAGGCATGAAATCAAAATCGATATCTCAAATGACCTCAAGTCGAAGTCAGGTGCAACTGTAGTGCACAAAATACGTATTAATGCACTGCAAGCATATGTGAGCTATACTGAGTGCAAAACCCAAATCGTGTGTGTACCATAAGCACAAAATCAACTCAACTGTGTGAAATCCATGAAATCATAAACATGTGCAGCCAAGGCACAAAAACGATATCAGGTGCAATACTGTGCACAAATCATAAATCAACACAATGGTGTATAAGGCATATCTCAAGTGCAATAACTATGCACAAAACATAACTACCCAGTGGGTGCAACCATGGTGCACGAAAACAAATATCATGAAACTCGGTCATCAAAACTCAATCATGCGAATAGATCGCCAAAAATACCAAAATCAAGTATAGCGGAATAGTCCCGCTCAAGCGGATCCTCTAGGAATCTCTAGCCAACTGTCGTGGTCACTCATGACATGTCTCGTCGACGATGCCAAACTCTGGCCTGCTGGGTGTGCACAATATGACCACTCCTGGGTCCAAGTCTGCTCGTAAATTATTCCAAAAAGGTCCTATCAAAGTCTCTACCAATCTCGTTTCTGCCGAACTTCCCGGAGGTTATCACTCTTCACTAAATCTGTTGTTTTTTTTTCCGGAACGGTTGCATACTCATCGCGACTCCTTCTGGAAGATATATCCATATGTAATGCCTCTGTATGCGTGCACATCTCTAATGTCGGCAGAGTGGAACATCATCTCATCAAGATCTCGTATGAACCTCTTACTCCTATTTTCTCTAATGTCGCTGCTTCGGACTCGTCTCATCATGGCTGCATAGACTGTGCTCCAATAGCTATACTCATATCTGGAGTCTCCCAAGCAATGCATCCCATCACATTATATCCGAAATGATGTAGAACATTTCGATCGATTCGTCAAAACCTCATAATCCCCCAAGAGATCAGTATCTTGAGTACAGTTTAATAATATCGAGTACATGTCACAGCAGTTATGGACCAACCGTAGAAGGGCAAACCCAAGCCTCATTAATGGCGCCGGTTCTAAGGCTTTCACATGGTCATTATGTTGAGTTAGGATTTCATTCTTCTAGAGGGTCCGTAGATTTACTTGCATGTTTTCTTCAAATACTTTAAACTTGGAAAATGGGTTTCTGACAATCGATCGTCTCTATCGACTCCCAACGTATCCGTGTGAAGTCTCCTCAAGCTGGATTCAATCAATCTGATGACCTCGCATCGGGGTAAGCGAACGAACCACCTGTCCTAGTCATTCATCCTCGGATGACTAGAGATCATCTATCATATTTCTGAGTATAAACTCGTACTGCAATAGCTCCAACATCTGGGGCGATATCTCGTCATTCGCAGCAACTACCGGCTTATTCGTCTACACGCTGAACTGTGCCTCAATCATCAAGAATAAGCGATACATCAATGGTCATTACATTCTGGCTGGCCTCTATCAGTGGCTCAATCCTCTGGCGCTGATCTCCACGTCCGAGTAATCTCATAAAAGCGACCCATCAAACGCTCATGGCGCAAAAACACAATAAAACGACACCTCTCTATGCAATCGTATCCTTGGAATCACGCCCTGGTCAGTCCTCGTCCGTGACGAGCTCGTGCTGACCGCAACTCTAGCCGTAGCTCTCTCTGCTCGTGTAATCGTGGCAGCAAAACCATAAACCGATATCAACGAGGATAGATCATGAAGAATATAATGTTGTGCAAGGAAATATACATCCTAAGGCTTCTTAAGCGGAGTAGCGTATCGTAAGTATGCCGCGGAATATACACACGGTACGTCAATCTCCTTAAGTCACCTACTCCATCAACCAAGGTCAACCTATGCGACGAAAGTTCGGGTCTAATACCCCCTCGACTAAGTCTATGTTTCATAAGGTCAAGCCTAGATTCCGTATATATACAAACGCCCTAGGCTCCGCATAATCAAACCTAGACTCGAACCAGGGTTAACCTAGTGCTCTGATACCAACTTTGTCACGACCCGAAATAGCACGTGACTGGCACTTGAATCATATGGAGTCTATAGGACCACATCTAATTCAAGTAAGCCAAAAGCCCAAAAATCTAAAACCATTTTGGGTAAGAAGAAACTTATTTTAAAACGAGTGGTTTTAATAGCATCAGCCGAATATACATTTTTAATGTCGCAAATCCTTTCTGAAAATTTCGGCGGAGTTTCCGTTGTAAAAACTGGCCCCGAACGGGGTACAACATGAATAGTATACGAAATGATAAAAAGCATCCCCAAGCGGGAACTAGCTCTTCATCAATCGACGGTCACAACCACGCAAGAAATATAATATACAACACCGAAGGGCGAGGATCAAAACTCAAAAGGAAACTCAAAACATCAATGAAAACCATAATAATACAACGCGTGACTCTAAGGTCGAAAGAATAAACATCACTGGTCTGCTAAGTATGAAATAAATATACAAGTCTGGTTGATGGAGTTTACTAGATACAATCTGAATATAAATAAATATAAGGGTGGTCATGATACAAGTGAACCCACCTACCAAAGCAATCATCCGGAATGGAAGCTGTGTTCCAGCAAAGCCGTAACGAAACCTGTACGGCAAAACCTGCAAGAACTGTGGCACAACGAGGGTGAGTTGCCAACTAGTGAGTAGAAAACATCACCAAGCAGAATTCGTATGTATGACACAATCCTAGGTCAATACGATCAAAAATATATATAACCTCAAATGATAAGTCTGAACCATGAAAAGGTGGTAAGGGTAAACATCTATACATAAGTGTAATCCAATGTGCTCGTGTCAGTGCCTCAGGTAGCAATGTATTATATGTATGAGGTACGAATGTAATGTAATGAAAACATAATACATGTAAATGAAGAAACTGTTTTCTTTCTTTAGTAAGATTTTCTGTAATTTAAAATGTGGTATCATCAACAAATCAATATAAATCAGTGTTTAGCATCGACACAAAACTTAAATCTCAATATCCAATTTCTCAGGCTCCGGCTATCCGGACTGGCCTGTATCATCAAATCTCAATACCTCAATGTCTCAAATCTCAATATCTAGGGCCCCGTCAGTCCAGATCGGCCCATATCATCAATCACACGACCATCAACGGTATCCTCCGGATATCCGACGAGCCATGTAAAATCACCGGTAGGCAGTCTGCCCTTTCTAGGCTCATCATTCTTCATGAAATCACTCTCGCCCCGAGGTACCATACCGGGTCCACCATGTTCCCGCAAACGGTTCATACGACTCCTCGAATCGGGTCTCTAAATCCATCTCATAACCGAGAAAACATCATGGTGGACGACTTATACATCACGAGAAAGCCATACTTTTCATTTTAAAAAGAGAGAAAGAGAAGTTTATATATATTCTTGCGGTTTTCTCCCAAATCCAGGAAATCTCATGAAAATACGAAATCCGATCATCAATAGCAAGTAAACAGTGAATATAGGCATAAAACTCCATAATACTGATAACAGTGAATAATAATATGCATGAATTTGCAAGTAATAAGCGCAATAACTAAACTGGCATATAAGGCAAGTACACTAATATCATGTCGAAACTATCAGCTAAACAAGCTATGTCAATGAAATAATAATCCTCTAATGTGTATGTGACATGGCAATTACCGATGATGATGTGTCTGAGCTGGCAAATAAGTGTATATGGAACATATGCATCATCGGTAATGGTGCTGGTGTCCTGACAGCATGATCTCAATAATGGCATATGAAAACACACTATAAGCTTGCGATGCAATGAGAACAACAATAATATGCGGGAGCTGAATATCAAATACAATGATAATGAATCCGCATGTGTCTAAATATGAGTCGCACATTTTTGCCATTTGAAATAATACGAATCGTGGTAGTTTGAAAATAAGGGCTACGGTGTTTTAAAGAAAAGTTACGTCCTTTGAGATATCCGTAGAATCCCTTGTCATGTCTTTAAAATACTCACGATTCGTTAGTTTTGAAATAGGTATGACTCGAGTCTAATCTATCATTTACAAGTAAACTACAGGCTGATCGAAAGGTAGGGAAACTGCTTAACATCTGAGTCGACACACACACACACATATATAATAGTCGGTGATCCCGCCTCAATAGTATCCCATACGATACCCTAATATAATATGACATCCTCTAGTCAAGAGTGCGGATCTATCATCAATATATAGCTCGTACGATAAATCCGTCGTACGGCCTCCCAAATCTGGGTACGGGTCAATGTCACATCTATCACATTATCCATCTTGTATCCTCTTTATCAAATATCATGATCGGGGGTACTGATCTACGTCTAGTACAATACTAATACCAATATAAGTATATGTATGCGTGTATATGAAAACACCACGCCAAAAGGACCCACTAAACCATCATGTCGTATCTCAAATACGAACCATGTTACATCACCGATCTCACTGCCTCAAGCCCAATCTCATCGACTCATCTCCAATCCCAAGTACTATCGTCATCATCCATGTATATGTATACATACATACATATATACATACATACATACATACATACACACACACACACACACACACACACACACACATACATACTGTTGGATATAGTGCCCTCAAAGTCAATTATTGGATCGCAGGCACGTGATTGCAATGATTGAGGAGGACCTATACCGGTAGCACAGTCTTACTCGAGATGAAAGTGTGCTATCTGGTTTTCCTTTATCAGTCGTGTACAGGTTCAGGTGACTGATCACTGTTACACGTTGATAGAGCCCTTAGGATCTTGCTTGACTACCAACAGTATGATGGCGATCATATACGTGAGAGTTGGGTAGTCTATAAGCATATCCTTAATTGTAGTCCCTAGTCGTGGGAGTTTCGAGACAGGGCATCGATTCTCCGGAGTAGACTAGTGTATACAGTCGAGACCCCGACGAGGGGCGGTGGCCGGTCTCACAAGCCACTGGTATCAGTTGGATCACCTAAGATGTATACAGGTGCTCATTGGGTTATGAGTACACCAGACAGGACACGCCGGGAACCTGCTAGTTGGTATTATACCTATCGTCAGATAACAGTTCCCTGGTGACATGTGTACAGGTTAGTTCATCGACCTAAGGTCATCATTTGTCTCGTGTGAGTTCCCACTGTGCTTTGATTTCTACCCTACCACGGCTCAAAGGAGTCGTGGAAACAGGTATTTTTTTGGTACAGTCCCGAGCCATATGGAGGCAAGTGAGCGGATCGGCAGGGGATTCGTCTCTCCCAATATTGGGGGTGAGATCGCGCTGTGTCTAGGAGAGCCATTACACAAATCCTTGGCCGAAGAAGGAGATTTACTGGTAGGTACTCCAGTAGTATCTCAGGATGTTCTGGGCTACACTCCGACACGACTTATACCGCTATTAGGGGTCTGACGTTACCAGCCCCCTAGGCCAATATGCGATACTCATAGACGAACAGACCGGACTGTATATACATTGTCACTGTTAGGCTCAGTAGGATTCTAGAATGAGTTCGCTCATCGGCTTCCCTTGAGGTCAGTGCATGGGCAGCCGTTACGCACAGCTAGTGCCGCTGACGGCTTGTGGTTAAACCCACTGCCAGGGTACTGACGAGTCATTATAGTCCCCCACAGATAGTTTCCCAAGTTCGGGCGAAACGTTGTAGAGGCCGTATGGTTTTATGGCAGGGTTCAGAAAATGCACGTACGTTTACGCACGTGTCATATTTCGGGCAGATAATACTGGTAGGCTTTGGTTTAAGCCGGATCCGAGTATTATACTGTGTAGATATAATATCTTTGTCTCAGTTGCATTTGTATTCGGTCGTAATACAAATGCGGGTATGTTTATACTGTTACGGGGTTATCCTGAAATTCGTTTCGGGATCGCTTTTGGAAGTTGACAGTTTCCAGTTTTCTATCACCCGTATTAAACATTCGGTTAAATACGGATTTATCTTTTCTTCATGAGGGTGAGTCATAAGGTGAGTCATGAGTGTGGAAGCTTCTTGAAGAGGTGACTAGGTTAGTGATTCATTATTGCATTAATGGTTTTTGATGATGTGTTAATATGACTCATGCTTTTGCATTAACTTCTTTTTGTATTTGCTTAGGATATTATTGCTTATGGTCACTCTCTTCCTCCTACACTCACCCTCCTCCTTCCCTTTATATAGCCGGCCCCTTCATGAGAGAAAGGAGATGAATTGATTAAAAAGATTATGGTTTTTGATTCATGGAAATTTGATAGCTCAATTTCTCATTTCATTCGATTCCAAAAAGGCAACTTCATTAACCGTTCATCCATAGCTTTGGATGTAATGAGACAAAGTGTTCTACTCATTCTCTACATCAATCTTGGTCATCTCTTTTAGCAAACTTGATGACCGAGTTGCCTCGAGTCAGAGGCAAGAGCCCGTTTAAAGATCCGTTGACGTGGTGCCACCTGGACGAGAAGACCGGAGAACGAGGAGATCGGAGCATCCGCAACAAAGCGTGGGATGATGGTTAAAGAACGAAGGACTCGGATCGTTCGGTATAACATTTCTACCCACTTTGTAGTTTGTTAGTTTAGAAATAATGGCAGATCCGGGTTATAGTATACGATAGCGCCAGTTAAAAAGTTTTTATTCCGCATTTGGCGTCTGTTAGACGGCCGGGGCGCTACCGTAGACTTACAGTGTTATCAGAGCCACGCCATTAAGCTTTACTAACTTGTGCTAACACATTTAAAATATCGATCGAACGGATTTTCGAAAACTACAATTTTCAGTGTTAAAGTTTCTGTCGATTTTAAATCTGGTCTAAAAATTATTTTGAGTATCACAGAAAATCGTGCAGGCTTTTTGAAGAATTCTGGTGAAATTTGGTCAACTGAAGCTTCCAAAGCGCCGCGGAACCGCCGCGCAAACCCTAGTTTGGCCGAGGTTCTGCCGTCGTTTTGGAGCTACAGTAAACCATTTTTCTACAATAGGTTCTTCTTGTAAAATTGTTGTTTATGGAATATTTCTTTTGGGCCCATATTCTTTTACGGTACTACAGATGTACGTGGGGCCCACTTCGGGAAGTTTTGTCGATCGAAATTTTTAACGTGTTAGTTTACAGTACTTACATTATATCTCCGACCGTGAATGTCATTCGAGCGGTAAACCGCGTCTAATTGCTATAGTTCTGTTAGACAGGTTTGCGAACGTGACATTCGCGTTGATATTTTGTGTTGTGCTGTGATGTTGCGGATTTGTCGTGGTGGATAGCAGTGTGCAATGTGTTGGAGATAGTGCCCTCAGAGTCAATTATTGGATCACAGGCACGTGATTGCAATGATTGAGGGAGGACCTATCCCAGTAGGATAGCCTTACTCGAGATGATAGTATGCTATCTGGTTTATCTTTATCATCGTGTACTGCTTTAGGTGACCTGACAGGTCGCTATTGCACGTTGATAGAGCCTCTAGGATTCTTGCTTGACTGCCAGCAGTATGAGGGCGATCATATACGTGGGAGCTGGTAGTCTATAAGCACATCCTTAAAAGGTCCCTAGTCGTAGGATTTTCGAGACAGGGCATCCTAGTATTGTACAGTGTAGATATGGCAGGGTTCGATCAGATACGTGCGGTATTCCACGGATCGTGATCGGACGGATTATACTAGCGGGCTTTGGTTTAAGCCGGATCCTAGTATTGTACAGTGTAGATATTGTCTCATTGCATTTGTATTCGGTCGGAATACAAATGCGGGTATGTATATACAGTAGCGGGGTTTTCCTGTAATTTATTACGGGATCAGTTTTCTGAAGTTGCCAGTTTGTTTTCCGTTTCGGCCAATTTTCTTTGTTTCTTTCATTGGCTGAAGATTGGTGGAGGAGGGCTTATTTGCATTTGTGCAATTAAGTATTTTGGAGGGTGGTCTTTGCATATTGTTGTGTCATGATAGTTCCACCATCACATTGACTTCTTGACTTCATCATGGCTTGACCTTTTTGGAGCGATGATTGGTTGTTTGAGTGTTGGTTTTGATTAGTGATCATCTCTTCTCATCATGACACTTCTCTCTCTCTTGCATTATTGAAACTCTCTCCTCTCTCATTTTTGGCTCTCCCTTGATGAAAAGAGGCCGGCCATTTCTTGCATGGGCTGTCCCAATTTTTGGTGGGGAATTTTTGTTCTCTTGATGCTTGCAAAATTCCCAAGTTCATCCAAAAAGTTTATAGATCAATTCCTCCACCATTATGGCAACTTCCTCAACCCCCATGAGACATAACACTACACTCATTCTACAGCAAATCTTGGGCACGTCGACTCGCCAACTTCGTGCTCGAGTTGCCTCGGTCCAGAGGTGGGAGCCCGTAAAAGAAGCCGGCGATGTGGTGCCCTTCCGGCGAGGAGGTGGAGACCGGACATTCCGCGGGAGATCGGGACGACGACGAGAAGACCGAAGGACACGGATCGCTCGGTATATCTCTCTACCCTTTCTCTTGTTAGCTAGGACTAGATTAATGGCCCGATCCGGGATTTTTGTGAGCGGTGGTGCCGGTTCAAAAGTTAAAGTAAATCATCGTTTCCGCATTTTGGCCTCGGTTTGACGGCCGGGGCGCCGCCGTGCACTTACACTGGTATTAGAGCCACGCCATTAACCTAGTCTAGCTTGCACTAGTATGTTTAAAGCTTCGATCGAACAAAAATCCCAAAACCGCATTTTCATGTATATCAGTTCTCTGTCGAAATTTTTTTGGCTCCAAAAATTTTTCAGGTTGTTGCAGAATGATGTGCAGAGTTTTATAAGATCACTGGAAAAAATTGGTGACATGATCCTTCAATAGGGCCGCGGAACCGCGGCCATAACCCCACTTTGGCTGCGGTTCCGCCGCAGGAATTAAGCTTCAGTTCACCAATTTTTTCCAGTGGGATTCTGGGTTGAAAATAGGGTTCTTGGGATATTCTTTTTGGGTCCAGAATTTCTGTGAGTGCTACAGTAGTGCTTGGGGCCCACTTTGATAATTTTGATCGATCGAAAATTTTAAACACATTAGTTCACAATATTTACATTATATCTGCGACCGTGAATGTCACTTGATCGGTAAATCCTGTCTAACTGCTATAGCCCGGTTAGACGGATTTGCGAACGTGACATTCACGTTGATGTTCTGTGATTGTGCTGTGATGTTGCGGATTGGTCGTGGGGGATAGCCTGGATGCAATGTTAGTACAGATTTGGTTGTATTATGTACATTTGTTATTGCGGGGCGAGCGTCCGACATGTGGACTGCCGTCACTGCCTGTTTATATTATTCTTTTGGGGCACGACCGGGTCGAGGTCGTTGTACCCGTTGTATGTATATTTTACTTTCTGTACTAGGATTACCCCGCGGAGGGGTGCACGGATAGCCGGGTTCTAGAGGGCAACGAGCCCGCATCTCATGGTATTAAGACGGAGGGGGCTTCACTCTAGAATTGGCAGGCTATTCGCCGCACTCGTAGGGGGTACAGGTTGACCCAGGAGGGGTGCCCAAGTTACCGGATTCAGTGAAGTGCTGGGTGGTCCATTCACGTTGCTGAAGGGGACTGCCTCGCTTCAGGTTTTGGCGGGTAACTTTCCGCTCCCGTAGGGGTCTAGGATTTCATTGCACAGGCTATCCACACGACTAGGGGAACGTCGGGTTTCAGCAGCGGCTCTGTGAAACCCGGGGATCCCAGATATCTGTATTGTTCTGTGATGCTGTACATTTCTGTGATGTTGCATTTTATCACGCCTTGAGCGAAATATTATATATTGATATATATACTAGTAGATGTTGTATATGTTTTGCATCCGCACTAGTCCAGTCCCCTCTCTGTCGTTAGTTAACTAACCTAACGGGTAATGACGGGACCCAGTGGCGAATGCGGATGGCATATACGTAGGTCATTATTTTCGTTCTTTATTGGTGTGATCAATGATGGGACTGCGTTGATTCGGATCAATGCAAGTTAAAAACAAACCTTATCTGATGTTGTTGGAACAATTTTTCAAAAAGCTGTTATTGCAAGGACGTTCTCTTTTGTTTTGCACGGTGGTATTCGGTTATGAATATCCAGCACCTCAGTCGACGAGGCAAGGGCCGAGATCCCTTCACCGGGAGTGACCCCTTGGACAGAAGTTTGCGTCAGGGCAATAACTTCACTATAGTCGTTTACTTTTGCTTTGCATCATGGTATTCAGTTGGAATATCCTGCACCTCATTCTACGGGGAAAGAGCCGAGATCCCTTCACCGGGAGTGACCTCTTTAGCAAAGGTTTTCGTCACTATATTTTTATAAAGCTATCCAGTTCCTTCAACGATATCAAGTTTATTATGTTTCGCCAGAAACCATTCGTAGCCCTCCGTCGTTTCAGACGGGTAGCACGTACTATTCATGCTATGTTTGTTGGCCTTCGTCAAGGCATAGTGTATGGTAGCTGCTTGTTGCCTTTCTGCAGCATAGATAGATGCGTTGGTTTGGGACAGTCGTTTAGCCTTGTTGGTCAAAGTCAAGGACTTGTATGGGTGGGTTCAAATTAACCTGGAGAATGACGGGTAGAACTTGACATGTGACTTATGATTTGTTGGCCTTCGTCAAGGTCATAAGAGCATAGGGCAAAAATCACATCGGGAGTTTCTAAAGAAACTGAAACTTGCCAGATATGCGCATACCTTCTGGAGTGTGATAACATGAGCGAAGTCCGTCACGTTATCATGCGATGATAGTTGGATCCCGATTCCCACTGATGAGTTGGTTTACTCCTCGGGTGATCCCGACTAATTCTTCTTTCAGGTTTGGAGGAGAATTTGACGGTACAGTGGGAGGTTTCCAGATTAGATAAATTGGTAACCATTCTGATCTAGGTTAGAGTGCACACTGAGTGTTTCTTTTCTCTCTCTCTTTGGCAGCGACCATTGACCCGACCCTAGACTATGACTCAGTGACCAAATTAACCGAACCTTCTTAAACACTGGCTTTTGGATTGTCAGAGTTGCAAACCTCATTGCCACTCCTACTTTTACCCTTTTCTCCAGGACACCCCGTGTTACTACGAACGTCCACTTCCATTGGACAAAACCATCGTATGGTTATATACGAACTCGAAGGAATTTATTCGAGGATGGTTTCCGGTTCTGGAGAAAACGGATAGGATTATTCAGTTGTCTTTTCCTTTTACCTTCTCTCAGGTTGCGAGTGCCCCTTAGATTAGGGGATAGTACACCTATTACGCAAATTAGATAGTCTTCTTCCAAACCATAGGCAGGTGCCGACCGGTAGGGAATGAAGAAAACCATTTAGCCTAAACGGTGTGCAGAAGGTATTAAGTAAAGACAAATAAAGGGATTAGTAAGAGGGCAAAGTAAATTGCGACTGCTATTCATGACCAAACCAAGTATTTCATTACCACTCCCACATCACCTTTGTATTTCTCCAGGACACTCCGTATCACTACGAAGATCCACAGTTTATTGGATATTTCATCGTATGGTTATATACGAACTCGAAAGGAACTTGTTCCAGTTCGGGGATGGATTCTGGTTCAGGAGAAATAGGAATAAGGTTTATTCGGTTGTCTTTTATCATCACCTTCTCTCGCATTGCGAGTGCTCCTAGGATTAGGACACTACACCCATTATGCTTATTGGATAGTCTTCTTCCAAATCATAGGCCGGTGCCAAACGGTAGGGAAGGAAGAAAACCATTTGGCCTAAAGGGGTGTACAGAAGGTAACGACTAAAGACATATAAAGGGATTTGGAGAGATGGCAAAGAAACATACGGTTATAGTTGTGAATCTGGATAATGGAAGAGGCATTACTAGGAATATCCGGATACCCCTACGAAACATTTCAATGTTTCAGTTTCACTGTGTACTGTTAATAGAAAACTGATTTCCCAATTAGACACTTGCCCCAGGGTATGTATTTATCAGGATTGATTCTCACATCTGTATGGTTTTACAGATGATGAGTGGGAGTAAGTTATTGGGAATTAAGTGATCATCCTTATTATATCGGAATTCGTTGTAATTGGTGATATTTGAGAAAGTCACCTGGGTTGTTTGCCGGACGGCGAATATTTGGTTTTGAATATCCGTTATAATGCACCAATTTCAAATTGATATATCTGTACGTCTATTTTTATAGAGTGAGATGTACCTTTTTGAAATTATGTCGATGACATTTACCTATATCAATGGATGGTTAGGTAAGGAGCATTAAACAACGGTGTAATTCTTCTTAACCATAAGTACAGTTTTCAACCTACGACACACAGTGAATGAGTTGTTAGACTCAGAGGACTTATACAGAGGATTGTATGTTGTCCAGTGTCAATTAGGACGGAGGGGTTAGTCCTCGTACTATATTCTGTTTACTTATGACTTCTCTAGTTCTTAGACAGGTGTTTCGTAGAAACACAGGGTCCAAGTTTTGAGAAGTTATAGGTATAAGAGTAAAGTAGAGAACCAGATATTGCAAGTATCGAGATTCTTCAAGGTGATCGAAGATGTAGATACTTGCGGATGGTATTCAGGTGATAGTAATGATTAAGAGAACTTGCTTCTCTTTCAGGTTACTCGTAATTGGAAGCACTCCTAAGTTGAGTAACGCTGATCGGCCTCCTTCCATTTAGTTGACATGCACTGGAGACAGCTGCATGATTTGAATCTGGTTCAATTAAATCAGTGCCTCTGTTTCTATATTGGATATAGAACAATTCGTATCTTAACGATGTTAAGGTACGGGGAGTTGTCCGGCTTATGCTTAAAACCAGACTCTGGATAACTCAAGGCGCGTTTCTGTAATGGCTGTTTGTGGGTTGACCCAGGCTATGACGAGGGTTGACTTTCTACCATCTGGAAGATCAATAGTGATATTGTTCTTAACTCGCCACAGTTTTAATAAAAATGGATTTTTTCAGAAAACAGTAGTGGGAGTATGGTAGAACTGGAAGTGATTCCAGAACCGCAAACGATTACTGAAGATTTGATAAAGAACCTAAAGATTCAATCTGGTTTGACATTCCATTGGCCACTCCGCAGATATGGTGGGTAACCTCAGGCGCTCGAGAGGTACTCCGGTAGCCTCAAGGACGGTGACAGGGAGGTTCTTGTTTACCCATACTTGCCATTGCTGTTGTTCCAGACTGTGAGACCCGGCAGGAGGATGAGTATAGCGTCGTTCTAAACTAGCTTTAGAAGTGTACGTCTATATGACTCTACCAGAGGATTGTCATAGTCAGTGGGAGCAGCGGAAGCATTGGTAGACAAGGGGCTTTTGTCTATTTATAGACTAAAGCAGAAATAGCAGAGATAGATCATCAATTTCTGATGTGACAGTCATAGGTTTGACTTCATCAGAATAGGGGATGGATCTGTTAAGAAGGTAGTAGGGTGTGTGTCCTGGTATTTGGATGACATACACAGAGTAGGAAGTGATATTCCTATACTACGATCGGTTATACTTTGATTGTCACACAGTAGTTTCTCCACAAATAACTTGGATATTATATCAGACATTCTGGTTACTGGATCTATGGTATTAGATCTAGATTTGGGTAGTTTCCCAATATGGGTACTTAGACAACATTCTAAAAGTATTTAGAATGGACGGCTCCCGGCATGGTGGTGTACCTGCAGGTGATGGAGTCACCCTCTCTAAAGGTGTCTTACAGACAAAATGGGAGAGGGATGTGCATGATTGGCAGATCACTTACTTAGGCAATTGAGTCGATCATGAGTACCACACCAGATGTTGTTTTTGCAGTAGGTGCAATAAGATGATATTGATCCAATCCTGGAGAAATATTCGGAAGCAGTTTTAGAACATAAGTGGATGTTCTAGGGATATGATAACGACAGCCTCATTTAGGGGACAGTTATCACTCCAGGCTTCCAAGGTAACCTGGACGGCAGAGTGGCTGTCAGAGTTATAGTTTTCCTTCTGACGAGGGGCAGTTTTCTGGACAGGTGGTCCAAGGGGATACTGAGGGAGGCATGACGCAGGATACTGATTAAGTTCAGTTGACGATACAGTCTAAGAAGTTTGGATTTGGAGTTCATTTATGAGCTAGGTCCCATCAGACATCCAGACACATTCTAAGACATGTATTGCTCATTTCGGAAGATGGCTTTCTCCGCGAACTTGAGATATAGAGGGACATAGAAAGAAACATCAAGGCGGATCCACTCACTGAGGCTATTCCCCGAACGCATTAGTTTCGCAAACGGGTTTTGTGAGACTGATTAGTAGAGGATTTAGGTGTTCGGTATCACACGGGCTGTGAGTATGCGACATCACAATAATTAGCCTTGAGTGCAAGTGGGAGATTGTTGGAGATAGTGCCCTCAGAGTCAATTATTGGATCACAGGCACGTGATTGCAATGATTGAGGGAGGACCTATCCCAGTAGGACAGTCTTACTCGAGATAATAGTATGCTATCTGGTTTATCTGTATCATCGTGTACTGCTTTAGGTGACATGACAAGTCGCTATTGCACGTTGATAGAGCCCCTAGGATTCTTGCTTAACTGCCAGCAGTATGAGGGCGATCATATACGTAGGAGCTGGTAGTCTATAAGCATATCCTTAAAAGGTCCCTAGTCATAGGAGTTTCGAGACAGGGTATCGATACTCCAGAGTAGACTAGTGTATACAGTCGAGACCCCGACGAGGGGCGGTGGCCGGTCTCACAAGCCACTAGTGTCAGTTGGTTCACCTAAGATGTATACAGGTGCTCATTGGGTTATGAGTACACCGGACAGGACTCGCCGGGAACATGCTATTTGGTCTTATACCTGACGTCAGATAGCAGTTCCCTGGTGACATATGTACAGGTTAGTTCATCGACCTGAGGATCGTCATTTGTCTCGTGTGAGTTTCCACTGTACTTTGATTACTACCCTACCACGCTCAAAGGAGACGTGCAAACAGGTTTTAGTTGGGTACAGTCCCGAGCCACATGGAGGCAGTGAGCGGATCTTCAGGGGTTCGTCTCTCCCGGTATTGGGGGTGAGGTCGCGTATGTCTAGGAGAGCCATTACACAAAGCCCTCGGCCGAGGCAGGAGATTTACTGGTAGGTATTCCAGTAGTATCTCAGGGTGTTCTAGGCTACACTCCGACACGACTTGTACCGCTTTTAGGGGTCTGACTTTTACCAACCCCCTAGGCCCTCCATGCGATGCTCATAGACGAACGGATCGGACTGTACGGATATTGTCACTGACAGGTTCAGCAGGGTGTCAGGATGAGTTCGCTCATCGACGTCCTTTTTGGTCAATACTTGGTAGCCCGTTACGTATAGGCTAATACCTCTGACGTGCTAGTGGTTAAATCCACAGCCAAAGTATTGACGAGTATAGATCCCCCACAGACCAGTTTCTCAAGTTTCGGGCGAAACGCTGTAGAGGCCGTATGGAGATATGGCAGGGTTCGATCAGATACGTGCGGTATTGCACGGATCGTGATCAGACGGATTATACTAGCGGGCTTTGGTTTAAGCCGGATCCTAGTATTGTACAGTGTAGATATTGTCTCATTGCATTTGTATTCGGTCGGAATACAAATGCGGGTATGTATATACAGTAGCGGGGTTTTCCTATAATTTATTACGGGATCAGTTTTCTGAAGTTGCCAGTTTGTTTTCCGTTTCGGCCAATTTTCTTTGTATCTTTCATTAGCTGAAGATTGGTGGAGGAGGGCTTATTTGCATTTGTGCAATTAAGCATTTTGGAGGGTGGTCTTTGCATATTGTTGTGTCATGATAGTTCCACCATCACATTGACTTCTTGACTTCATCATGGCTTGACCTTTTTGGAGTGATGATTGGTTGTTTGAGTGTTGGTTTTGATTAGTGATCATCTCTTCTCATCATGACACTTCTCTCTCTCTTGCATTATTGAAACTCTCTCCTCTCTCATTTTTGGCTCTCCCTTGATGAAAAGAGGCCGGCCATTTCTTGCATGGGCTGTCCCAATTTTTGGTGGGGAATTTTTGTTCTCTTGATGCTTGCAAAATTCCCAAGTTCATCCAAAAAGTTTATAGATCAATTCCTCCACCATTATGGCAACTTCCTCAACCCCCATGAGACATAGCACTACACTCATTCTACAGCAAATCTTGGGCACGTCGACTTGCCAACTTCGTGCCCGAGTTGCCTCGGTCCAGAGGTAGGAGCTCGTAAAAGAAGCCGGCGATGTGGTGCCCTTCCGGCGAGGAGGTGGAGACCGGACATTCCGCGGGAGATCGAGACGACGACGAGAAGACCGAAGGACACGGATCGCTCGGTATATCTCTCTACCCTTTCTCTTGTTAGCTAGGACTAGATTAATGGCCCGATCCGGGATTTTTGTGCGCGGTGGTGCCGGTTCAAAAGTTAAAGTAAATCATCGTTTCCGCATTTTGGCCTCGGTTTGACGGCCGGGGCGCCGCCGTGCACTTACACAATGGTAGTGCAGTTTGGATTTATTTGTACATTTGATATTGCGGGGCGAGCGTCCAACATGTGGACTGCCGTCACTGCCTGTTTGTATAATATTCTTTTGGGGCATGACCGGGCTGAGGTCGATATACCCGTTGTACTTATTTTTCATTTCTGTACTAGGTTTTACCCCGCGAAGGAGTGCACGGATAGCCGGGTTCTGGAGGGCAACGGGTCCGCATCTCATGGCTTTGAGAGGCAGAGGGGCCTCACTCTAGAATTGGCAGACTATTAGCCGCACTCGTAGGGGGTACAGGTTGACCCAAGGAGGGGTGCTCAAGTTACCGGATTCCGTGAAGTGCAAGGTAATCCATTCACTTTGTTGTAGAGGGCTTCCTCGCTTCAGGTTTTGGCGGGTAACTTGCCGCACCCGTAGGGGTCTAGGTTTCATTGCACAGGCTATCCACACGACCAGGGGAACATCGGGTTTCAGTAGCGGCTCTGTGAAACCCGGGGATCCCAGATTATCTGTATTGTTCTGTGATGCTTATTACTTTTCTATAATGTTGCATATTATCACGCCTAGAGCGATTATTGTATATTGGTACATATACTAGTAGATGTTGTATATGTTTTGCACCCGTGCTAGTCCAGTCCCCGCTCTGTCGTTAGTTAAGTAACCTAACGGGTAAAGACGGGACCCAGTGACGAATGTGGATGGCATATACATACATTTTATTTTCGTTCTTTTCTGTTGTGATTAATTGATGGGACTGCGTTGATTCTGATCAATGCAAAGGAAAACAAACCTATTTGGCAGTTGTTGGAACAGTTTTAAAAAGTGTTATTAGAAAGACGTTTTCTTTTGTTTTGCATAGTGGTATTCGGTTGGAATATCCTGCACCTCATTCGACGAGGCAAGGGCCGATATCCCTTCACCGGGAGTGACCCCTTGAGCAGAAGTTTGCATCAGGGTAATAACTTTACTATAGTCGATTACAAGTTGCTTTGCATATCGGTATTCAGTTGGAATATCCTACACCTCATTCCACGAGGAAAGAGCCGAGATCCCTTCACCGGGAGTGATCTCATTAGCAAAGGTTTTCGTCACTATATTTTTATAAAAAGCTATCAGGTTCCTTCAGCGATATCAAGTTCGTTACGTTAAAGGTTTTTCGCCAAAAACCAGCCGTAGCCCTCCGTCATTTCTTTTGGGTATTTAGTAGTATTCAAGCTATGTATTTTGACTAACGCCAAGGCATAGTGTTTGGTAGCTGTTGGGTATTCATTTGTTGCATAGATAGATGAGTTGGTTTGGGACAGTCGTTCTGCCATTTTGGCCAACGTCAAGGGCATGTGCGGGTGGGTTCAAATTGACAAGATAGTGACGGGTAGAACTTGGCATGTGACTTATGACATTTTGACCAACGCTAAGGTCATAAGAGCATGGGGCAAAAATCATATCGGGAGTTTCTAAAGAAACTGAAACTTGCCAGGCATGCGCATACCTTGTGGAGTGTAATAACGTGAGTGGATTCCGTCACGTTATCATGCGATGAGAGTTAGATCCCGATTCTCACTGATGAGTTGGTTTACTCTTCGGGTGATCCCGATTGATTCTTTTTTCAGGTTTGGAGGAGAATTTGATAGTACAGTGGGAGGCTTCCTGATTAGATAAAGTGATAACCATTCTGATCTAGGTTAGAGTGCACGCAGAGTGTTTCTTTTCTCTCTCTCTTTGGCAGCGACCATTGACCGACCCTAGACTATGACTCAGTGACCAAGTTGACCGAACCTTCTTAAAATACTGGCTTTTGGATTGTCCGAGTTGCATAAGTCATTGCCGCTCCTTCTTTTACCCTTTGCATTTCTCAGAACACCTCGTAGACATCCACTTCTATTGGATAGATCCATCGTATGGTTATATACGAACTCGGAGGGACTTCTTCGAGGATGGATCAAGGTTCAGGAGAAATAGAATTGGTTTATTCAGTTGTCTTTTATTATCACCTTCTCTCAGGTTACGAGGGCTCCTTAGTTTAGGAGAGTACACCTATTACGCTTATTGGATAGTCTTATTCCAAACCATAGGCAGGTGCCGAAAGGTAGGGAATGAAGAAAACCAATTAGCCTAAGTAGGGTGTACAGAAGGTAATAACTAAAGACAAAATAAAGGGATTAGAAATAGGGCAAAGTAAATTGCGACTGTTATCATTCACGACCAAACCGTGCACTTCATCACCACTCCTATTTCACCTTTGCTTTTTTCCCCAGTTCGGGAGAAATAGAATAAGGTATTATTCAGTTGTCTTTTATCATCACATTCTCTCAAGTTGCGAGTACTCCTTGGTTTAGGAGAGTACACCTATTATGCTTACTGGATAGTCTTCTTCCAAACCATAGGCTGGTGCCGAACGGTAGGGAAGGAAGAAAACCATTTAGCCTAACGATGGTGTACAGAAGGTAATGAATAAAGACAAATAAAGGGAATTGGAGTGATGGCAAAGATATATATGGTTATAGTCATGAATTGGATTATGGAAGAGGCATTACTAGGAATACCAGGATACCCCTACGAAACATTTTCATGTTTCAGTGCATTGTTAAAGGAAAACTGTTTTCCCGATTAGATTCTTACTCCAGGGTATGTATTTACCAGGTATGATTCTCACATCTGTATGGTTTTACAGATGA
This sequence comes from Agapanthus africanus, assembly GCA_030015575.1. NCBI lineage: Eukaryota > Viridiplantae > Streptophyta > Magnoliopsida > Asparagales > Amaryllidaceae > Agapanthus > Agapanthus africanus. The sequence continues at coordinate 265,089,334 of CM057343.1, forward strand.
TGAGTGGGAGTAGGTTATTGGGAATAAGGTGATCATCCTCATTATATCGGAATTCGTTGAACTTGGTGATATTTGAGGAAGTCGCCTGAGTTTTTGCCGGACGGCATGTATTTGGTTTTGAGTATCCGTTGCTGTGCACCAATTTCAAAATGATATATCTGTATGTTTATTTTTATAAAGTGAGATATAACTTTTTGAAATTATGTCCGTGACATTTACCTATATCAGTTGACGATTGGGTAAGGAGCATTGAACAACGTAGTAGTTCTTAACCATAAATACAGTTTTCAACCTACGATGCACAGGTTTTGAGTTATTCGACTCAGGGGACTCATACAGAGTATTGTATGCTGTCCAGTGTCCATCAGGACAAAGGGGTTGGTTCTCATACTATGTTCTGTTTACTTATGACTTATCTAGTTTTTTAGACAAGTGTTTCGCAGAAATACAAGGTCTAAGTTTTGAGAAGTTGTGGGTATAAGAATAAAGTAGAGAACCAGGTATCGCAAGTATCGGGATTCTTCAAAGAGATCGAAGATGTAGATTCTTATGATTGGTATTCAGATGATAGTAATGGTTTTGAGAAACTTGTTTCTCTTTCAGGTTACTCATAATTGGATGGATTCCTAAGTTGAGTAATGCTTTAGCCTCTCTCCATTAAGTTGATATGCACTAGAGACAACTGCATGATTTGAATCTGGTTCCAATTAAATAAGTGCCAAAGTTTCTATATTAGATATAAAATGGTTCATATCTTAACGATGTTAAGGTACGGGGAGTTGTCCGGCTTATGCTTAAAACCAGACTCTGGATAACTCAAGGCACGTTTCTGTAATGGCAGTTTGTGGGTTGGCCCAGGCAATGTCGAGGGTTGACTTTCTACCATCTGGAAGATCAATAGTGATATTGTTCTTAACTCGCCACAGTTTTAGTAAAATGGATTTTTTCAGAAAACAGTAGTGGGAGTATGGTAGAACTGGAAGTGATTCCAGAACCGCAAACGATTACGGAAAATTTAATAGGACCTAAAGATTCAATCAGGTTTGACATTCCATTAGCCACTCCGCAGATATGAAGGGTAACCTCAGACACCCGAGAGGTACTCCGGTAGCCTCAAGGACGGTGACAGGGAGGTTCTTGTTTACCCAGACTTGACACTACTGTTGTTCCAGACTATGAGACCCGGCAGAAGGTTAAGTATAGCGTCGTTCTAAACTAGTTTTAGAAGTGCACGTATATATTATTCTGCCAGAGGGTTGTTGTGGTCGGTGGGAGCAGCGGAAGTATAGTGGGCTAGAAGCTTATGTCTATTTATAAACTTGAGCAGATATAGCGGAGATAGATCATCTAATTTTGATGTGACAGTCATGGGTTTGACTTCATCAGAATAGGGGATGGATCTGTTAAGAAGGTAGTAGGGTGTGATGTCCTGGTATTTGGATGACATACACGGAGTAGGAAGTAAAATTCTTATACTACGATCGGTTGTATTGTAGTCGTCACACAGTTGTTTCTCCAGACAGGATATGGATATAATATCAGACATTCTGGTTTCTAGATCTATGGTTTTAGATCTAGATTTGGGTAGTTTCCCAATGTGAGTACTTTGACAGTATTCTAATAGTTTTTAGAATAGATGACTGCTGGCATGGTGGTGTACCTGCAGATGATGGAGTCACCCTCTCTAAAGGTGTCTTACAGACTAAAGGGGAGAGGGATGTGCATGATTGGCAGATCACTTGCTTAGGCAATTGAGTCAATCATGAGATGTCAAGTACCATACCAGATGTTGTTTTTGCACTAGATGCGATAAGTTTATATTAATCCAATCCTGGAGAAACATAAGGAAGCAGTTTTAGAACATAAGTGCATGTTCTACGGATTTGATGACGGCAGCCTCCTTCGGGAGACGGTTATTATTCCAGGCTTCAAAGGTGACATGGATGACAGAGTGATTGTCAGAGTTATAGTTTTCCCTCTGATGAGGGACAGTATTATGGACAGGTGGTCCAAGAGGATACTGTGGGAAGCATGGTGCAGGATGCTGATTAGGTTCAGTTATCGATACGGTCTAAGAAGTTTGGATTTGGAGTTCATTTATGAACTAGGTCCCATCAGATAAGACAGGTATTACTCGATTCGGGAGATGGATTTCTCCGCGAACTTGAGATTAAGAGAGACATAGAAAGAAACATCAGGGCGGATCTACTCACTTAGGCTATTTCTCGAACACAATAGTTTTACAAACGAGCTTTATGAAACTGATTAGTAGAGGAGTTGGATGTTCGGTATAACACGGGCTGTGCGTATACGACATCGCAATAATTAGCCTTAAGTGAAAGTGGGAGATTGTTGGATATAGTGCCCTTAAAGTCAATTATTGGATCGCAGGCACGTGATTGCAATGATTGAGGAGGACCTATACCGGTAGTACAGTCTTACTCGAGATGATAGTATGCTATATGGTTTGCCTTTATCAGTCGTGTACAGGTTCAGGTGACTGATCACTGTTACACGTTGATAGAGCCTTAAGGATCTTGCTTGACTACCAACAGTATGATGGCGATCATATACGTGAGAGTTGGATGGTCTATAAGCATATCCTTAATTGTGGTCCCTAGCCATGCGAGTTTCGAGACAGGCCATCGATTCTCTGGAGTAGACTAGTGTATACAGCCGAGACCCCGACGAGGGGCAGTGGCCGGTCTCACAAGCCACTGGTGTCAGTTGGATCACCTAAGATGTATACAGGTGCTCATTAGGTTATGAGTATACTGGACATGACTCGCCGGGAACCTGCTAGTTGGTATTATACCTATCGTCAGATAGCAGTTCCCTGGTGACATGTGTACAGGTTAGTTCATCGACCTGAGGTCGTCATTTGTCTCGTGTGAGTTCCCACTGTACCCTACCACGGCTCAAAGGAGTCATGCAAACAGGTATTTTTTGGGTACAGTCCCGAGCCACATGGAGGCAAGAGAGCGGATCAGCAGGGGATTCGTCTCTCCCGGTATTGGGGGTGAGATCGCGCTGTGTCTAGGAGAGCCATTATACAAATCCTCGGCCGAGGTAGGAGATTTACTGGTAGGTACTCCAGTAGTATCTCAGGGTGTTCTGGGCTACACTCCGACACGACTTATACCGCTATTGGGGGTCTGACGTTACCAGCCGCCTAGGCCAATATGCGATACTCATAGACGAACGGACCGGACTGTATATATATTGTCACTGTTAGGCTCAGTAGGGTTCCAGGATGAGTTCGCTCATCGGCTTCCCTTGAGGTCAGTGCATGGGCAGCCATTACGCACAGCTAGTGCCGCTGACGGCTTATGGTTAAACCCACCGCCAGGGTACTGACGAGTCATTAGAGTCCCCCACAGATAGTTTCCAAAGTTCGGGCGAAACGTTGTAGAGGCCGTATGGTTTTATGGCAGGGTTCGGAAAATGCACGTACGTTTACGCACGTGTCATATTTCAGGCAGATAGTACTGGTGGGCTTTGGTTTAAGCCGGATCCGAGTATTATACTGTGTAGATATAATATCTTTGTCTTAGTTACATTTGTATTCGGTCATAATACAAATGCGGGTATGTTTATACTGTTACGGGGTTATCCTGAAATTCGTTTCGGGATCGCTTTTGGAAGTTGACAGTTTCCAGTTTTCTATCACCCGTATTAAACATTCGGTTAAATACAGATTTATCTTTTCTTCATGAGGGTGAGTCATAATGTGAGTCATGAGTGTGGAAGCTTCTTGAAGAGGTGACTAGGTTAGTGACTCATTATTGCATTAATGGTTTTTGATGATGTGTTAATATGACTCATGCTTTTGCATTAACTCCTTTTTGTATTTGCTTAGGATATTATTGCTTATGGTCACTCTCTTCCTCCTACACTCACCCTCCTCCTTCCCTTTATATGGCCGGCCCCTTCATGAAAGAAAGGAGATGAATTGATTAAAAAGATTATGGTTTTTGATTCATGGAAATTTGATAGCTCAATTTCTCATTTCATTCGATTCCAAAAAGGCAACTTCATTAACCGTTCATCCATAGCTTTGGATGTAACGAGACAAAGTGTTCTACTCATTCTCTACATCAATCTTGGTCATCTCTTTTAGCAAACTTGATGACCGAGTTGCCTCGAGTCAGAGGCGGGAGCCCGTTTAAAGATCCGTTGACGTGGTGCCACCTGGACGAGAAGACCGGAGATCGAGGAGATCGGAGCAGTCGCAACAAAGCGTGGGATGATGGTTAAAGAACGAAAGACTCGGATCGTTCGGTATAACATTTCTACCCACTTTGTAGTTTGTTAGTTTAGCAATAATGGCAGATCCGGATTATAGTATACGATAGCGCCTGCTAAAAAGTTTTTATTCCGCATTTGGCGTCTGTTAGACGGCCGGGGCGCTACCGTAGACTTACACATACATAGTCCCATACTCGTGTGTATATATATATACATATCTGCATATACGCACAAGTAAAATAAATACATGTATGCATGTGTGTGTGTGCGTGTGTGGGTGTAACAACTAATCTAGGGTTTCGCAACTAACATTAAACAAATCCATGAACATAAAACCCTACCTTGAATATCCATGACACACATAAAAGATATCATATATATAGTATATATATATAGCATACTATATATCGAACTGCGGGTGTGCTATACTCCATCCACCCGACATCCCCAGTAGATATATATTTACTCACCTGATCTTGCTTGCCGATGTCGATGTCACCATCATCTTCTGCATCGTGTCGAATCATCGTGGGGGTACCTACATGTCACACGTATCGTATTGCATTAAAACCAAATCGAAATCAACATGACACGCGGAACTCACATAGGTCAAAACCTATCGCTTCGCATGCAAAACACGACCAATCCTTCCTAGTCGTAGATGTACCAACATCCAACAACTAAACGCAAATCCAAAAATCAAAACTTATCATTTAAATACGGAAAACATGTCCAAAAAGCATACTAAAGTGCTGGTCGCACGCGGAAAGCGTGTCGGATGTTCAAAGAATTAAAGTATAACCACGATCAGGACGGTGTCGCTATGCAGCTAGCCGGTTGAGCACGGGTCGGTCCACAGGGAGATGGTGGTATTTTACCTTCTTGTCTTAGACGAGTCAATAAAGAATCTGTATGTGTTTGTTCAAGACTAACCTATGTGTATTTATTTGCAAGTATGAAGTTGTTAAGAAAGAGATACGAAATTGTAAGCTAAAGAAATCCGTACTCAAAAACCTTTGAGCCGAGTCTTGACCAATTGAAGCTAGAGCAATCGGCAACAACGTGGATTAGGGGATTTAAGCGTGGTATTCGTGGAATCCGGCTTATTTACCCTTGTCCTTCCGTTCTTGTCTCTTGCTTTTGCCTCCGGCCAAACCGAACGCAACCGGTCGCGGTTAGGAATCACCGTTACCTTGTTAGGGTAGGGTGCCTAACGGAGCGCTTGCGTAACGTTTGGGCGGAGTTCAAATGGAAAATAACGGGAAAAGGAAATGGGCAAAGAAACGTTAACTTATAATACCGTATTTCTTCTTAACAAAGATAATTACATTCATTCACAAAAGAGAACCAAAAAGAGAACAAAAAGAAAAGAACAAAGAAAAGAATACAAGTAATTAAGTGCATGAAATATAAATTGCAAGAAAGTAAAGCAAGGTAATAAAAAGCAAGTAATAAATAAGCAATAAAAAGAAATGGAAACTAGAACTCAAGACAAGCATGGGATCGATAGCCAACCCTTAAACTTGCAAGCTCAATCAAGAGGTTGCAAGATCAAGAGAAGGGTAGAGAACGCATGTGAATTGAAGTGCTAATTCCATAAGAAAATACGACCCTTGAGATATAAACTAACCCTTAACCATTCAAGCTCAATGAAGAGGTTGAATGATCAAGAGAAAGCAAGAATCTCAAGGGGAAGAAGAAACACAAGAGAATGATACAAAAACCTCATCTTCATTAATCTCCCACTCAAAAAGCTCTCACTACAATTTTCATGGAAAAAGAATGAAGAAGAAGAAGAAAAAGAACTACAACTACAAAAGAATGGAGAACCAAGAATGACCCTTTGGCTTGGCTCAGATCTGCTGTATTTATAGGCAGAGGGTTGAAGATCTAGGGCAAGAATCTGCCACTATATGAAGTCCCCAAAATACCCCCAAAACACGACAAAGTGAGGACCCTACATGGCCGCGGATCCGCCGCCAATACCCCCTATTGGCCGCGGATCCGCGGCCCTATGATGGAGTCAGGGCATCGTACTTGGTGGCTTTCCCTGGTTCTGTGTGTCCTTCAGTGTGGCATATGTGTTTTCTGAAAATACCTCCACATTTCTTCCAGATTTCTGTTGAGGAAAGGTGGACTTTTGTGGATGCTTTTGTCATGATTGCCTCGAGCTCCGTGTAGATTTCTTGGAACTTGTTGTTGCCATTGAGCCTTGTGCATGAAGGTGACATTGATTTGACATTTTGTCTTCCTAAACTGGTATCTGGCAACATACGGATGACGAGCGGAGACCGTGTTTTCTCAGTGGTTGGCAGGAACCCGGATTTTGTCGTGTTTTCCATGAATTTCACCGTTTTAGAACCGAGAACCTGTATCCTGCAAATATGTAACAAACACGGATTAAAAGCACCTACCTATAAACAACCGAGCGTAAGAATGGGCGGTATAAAATGCAGTATTCTGTGATGAACAAGTGCTTCAAGATTTTGATTAAGGTGCAAACAAAGTTCCCAAACAACACTAGGGTGATATATAGGGTGTATATGAGCTATAGAGGCAACCAGGGCACCTATCATCACCAAGTGGCCGAGCACCCTCCCCTCCAATCTGAGCTCGCCAGCCAGGGGGTCCCCAATGGGGTTCGTCTTGGTTGGGTGGTCTCATACTGGTCCAAAAGTGTCTCAGGTATTGTTTGCTGGTTTGGAAAATACCCCAGGTCATCCCAGATTTTCCTGCACACTCCAAAACCTCACAAACCGACATGAAAAGTTCTGTAATTCCATATTTTAGATTTTTAGGTTTGGTTAGGTCTGGGTTTTGGACAATTGGGGAGTTTAAGGTCACTACTAAGGCTTATTAGCACCAACCCAACTCAAATAAAACCCTAAGCCTCTCTAGAATTTTCCAAAGTGCACTAAACACCACTTAATCATATTTAAACTTGAAAAGAGGCTTAAGCAAATGAAATACTACGTTATTTGTGAAGTGATTAGCTCATTAGGCACTAATGAATCCTCTACAGCGCCAAAATGCAAACTTTCTTTGTCCAAAGTGTAGCTTGTGAGCTTATGAACAAATTTTGTGAAATGGAGATGGGGTTTTGGGTTGTTTTTTATGATGTTGTGTGGTTTGAAGAGGGGGAGGGAGGAGGTGCATCTATGGTGAGTGAAGAGGGAGAGAAAGAAGAAGAAGAAGATGAAGAGAATGAAGACTTGGTCAAAGAACCCCTCACCTCAATCTCTCTTCTCTTTCATGCCCATACCCCTTTCTTTAATCATTTTCCTTTTCTTTTTCCTTTTCTTTTCTTTTCATCTCTCTTTAGTTTTCATTAACACCCAAAATGAAATGCTCATGAAGGAAAACCATGCTAAAATGTAACAGGTGTTAAAAAAATGACATGTGCACAAAACATGCTTAAAACCTGATTAGCGATTTTTAATCGCGATTAGCACTAAAATAGTGTTAAATAATTCATAAATTTTCAAAATTCGCTTAAATCACATAAAGCACCATCTTTTTAGTAATATCTAATATTTCAAAATTTTCCCCATTTATCGGAATTTAATTATACCGCACTATTAAAATATTCAATATTTTATTATTTAATTCTAAAAATTCCAAAAAATAATATTTTTTTTCTGAAATGTTACACAATTATCATAGTCGCAGGCAGGTGATTATGATGATTGAGGGAGGACCTATACCGGTAGAACAGTTTTACTAGAGATGATAGTATGCTATCTGTTTTGTCTTTTCATCACTATTACATGTTGATTAGCCCATAGGATTCTTGCTTGACTCCCAGCATTATGATGGCGATCATATGCGTGAGAGCTGGGTGGTCTATAAGCACATCCTTAAATGTCCCTAGTCATGGGAGTATCGAGATTGGGCATCAATACTCCTGTGTAGACTAGTATATACTGATCGAGACCACGACGAGGGGCGGTGGCAAGGTCTCACAAGCCATTGGTGTTAGTTTGTTCACCTAAGATAGTATACAGGTGCTCATTAAGTTATGAGTACACAGGACTGACTCGCCGGGAAGCTGCTGGTTGGTACTATACCTATTGTCAGATAACAGTTCCCTGGTGACATGTGTACAGGTTAGTCTGTCGACCTGAGATCGTCATTTGTCTCGTGTGAGTTCCTACAGGGCTTTGATTACTACCCTACCACGGCTCAAAGAATTCATGCAAACAGGTTTAAGTTGGGTATAGTCCCGAGCCACATGGAGGCAGTGAGCGGACCGTCGGGGATTCGCCTCTCCCTATATTGGGGGTTGATGTGGCATTGTGCACGGGTGGCCATCACCAGAAATCCTCGGCCGGGGTAGACGAGAATTACCGATCCAGGATCGATAGTTTCTCAGGTGGTGATGGGTTACATACCGACACGAATTATCGCGTTATTAGTGTTCTAACTTTATCCACCCCCCAAGACTAGATATGCGATACTCTTCGATGAACAAACCTGACTGTACGGATATTGTCACTGTCGTGCTCAGTAAGGGTACAGATGAGTTTGCTCATCGGCCTTCCTTTCGCTCAATACCTGCGTAGCCGTTACATACAGCTAGTGCCGCTGACATGCTTGTGGTTAAACCCATTGCCAGCGTATTGACGATTCTTTAGAGTCCCACACAGAGGGTTTTCATGATTCGGGCGATATGTTGTAGATGACGTATGTTGGTACATACAGGTGTCCGATTGAATATGTGTACAGGCTACATAGACTTTAATCGGACGGTTGATAATACTAGCGGCTTAGGACTGAGCCGGTTTATTAAATCAGGTTTTGATTTAATAATTTATATATGTATGTATATATATATATTCTAGTATTATTGTTCACTATTCATTTTCTCTCTTGGCTATTCATATTTTGATACGAATACGCGTATATGTATTTCGATACGTGTACCGGGTTGTATTCCGTATTTATATGGAGTTGTTTATAGAAGATTGGACACCTCATTTGTATGATTTCCTTTTTTAGAAAATCATTTTGGAAAATGAGGTGGAGGGGTGAGGTGGCATGAACAATGCAAGGCATGTAGAGAGGTATGGTATGGCTTTGTTTATTGGAAAAATGAGTTGAGATATTTTTTGTTGGATGATTACAAGGGGGGACTGCCATCATCTCTACATGTCTTGCTCATTCTTTTCTTGACTAGCTTGATCACACTCTCATTTCTCACTTGGAGAAAGTTTAGCACTTTCTTTAGTTGCTCATGCCACTTGTTTTGCTCACCACTTTTTGATCTTCTATGGTTGCTCTTTGGGCATCTTGATGAGAAAAAAAATTATAGTGTGATATAATCCTACACATCCACTCTCCATTTCTAGCAACCTTGGAGCGTCAGTTGCCTCGTTTGGCGAGGCTGAAGCTTGCGTCGTTTCCCTCTGGTGGATCATCGTAGTTGGAGGAAGACCGGCAACCAAATTCGATCCGCAACACCTCAAGGAGGTTGGAAAAGGTAGAAGACCAAAGGACACGGATCAACTCGGTATAACCATTCCTAACTCATTTTATTGTTTGCTAGTATTTTAGGGTTCCTAGGCACACTATAGAGGTCTCACAAGGCATCAACCATGCCAATTTCAAATTTTATGGGTGCCGAGAAACCCTAATACGGATCGTTGACTAGAAATTTAGGCGATAAACGAAACTAGTTAACATCTTAACTAAAGGAGAGAGGCTACAACCTTTGTAGATCCGGTTCTCCACTTCCTTAGCTCCACGTAGGCGTCCTCTCGCTGTCCATCTCGAATCCCGAACTCAAACGTCGGCTTCATCGGAGAATTGGGCGGACTAGGTCGTCGGCTTCGTGCCGAAGATGATCTACGTCGAGGTTTCATAAGTTCAAGCTCCGACTTCACCAAGTTGTGAAACTAGTGAAGAAAACACCCAAAACAACTTGGCAAGAGGTAGAGGGTGAAGAAATAGGAGGTGGGTTCACTTTAGAATTGGATTTCTCACACTTTTGCTCAAGATGCCATTGTTGAAGACAAGGTTTTTCTTGAAGAAGAAGAAGGAGAGCAAGAAAGAATATGATAAGTTTCTTATTTAAAAAAGAAACTAATATGAATACTTATCATATACTAACCATGGTCAAGTGTAGAGATTAAACTAAGGTTAGTTAGAATGGTTAGGGTTAAGGATGAGATAAGGATGGTGGACTTTGTCAAAGCTTCAAGAAGCTTCAACATAGAAACAAAATAAGCCACCATTCTTAATAATATCCAAAATGAATAAATAAATAAATAACTAAGTAAATAATCAAAACCTTAACCATTCATATAACCATGGTTCAACTTTACACAAACCCAAGTGAGCAAGTATCATCAAACATGATACAAACAAGTGCACAAAAAAATATATCACATATACAATGTGCATCAAGTGAGAAAATCCTTTTAAAATGAACCAATACTAGTTAATGCAAAGCAATATATCAAATATATAATTATACATTAAATCATTAAATCAACACTTGATTTAACGATCCGGTCATATCGCATATAACCGACTAGTATCCAATGTATCGGCTTATCGAATCAATCCTTGATTCGATATCTAGGTTATATCGCATATAACCAATCGATACATTCATCGTGAGAATGAAACACGGTATCACATACACGCATTATTCTCGCTCCCGCACATATCTCATATGCGCTCCTATTTCGTTTCGCTTGAGCCAGGAAACCTCTGTGTAGGACTCTAAAGACTCATCAATACGCCGGTAGCAGATGATGATCATATCAAGCACCCACAAGCCGCAAGCGGTCTGCTAAACGTAACGGACACCCGGGTATTAAGCGATCAGAAGATCGACGAGCAAGCCCGCTCACACTCCTGTGAATCCAACCAGTAACACTTACCGTACAGTCCGGTCTGTTCGTCTGATATGTCGCATATCACGTCTAGGGGTGGTAAACGTCAGACCCCAATAACTGATAAGTCGTGCCGATGTGAGGCTCATAACAGGTCGAGAAACTACTGGTAACACTTACCAGCAAATCTCTGATCAGCCCTGGCCAGGGACTTCCCTGTTACGGCCAATCGAGCACAGCGCAACATCAACCCCCAATACCGGGAGAGACGAAACCCCTCCTATCGCTCATTGCCTCCATGTGACTCGGGACCGTACCCAAAGACCACCGTTTTGCATGCCCTCATGGACGTGGTAAGGTGGAGATCAAAGCACAGTGGGAATCACACAAGACTCTATGACGATCTTGGGTCTACAGACTAATCTGTACAAGTGTCACCTGAGAACTGCCATCTGACGTGAGGTATAATACCATCTGGGAGTTCTCGGCGAGTCCGTCCAGTGTACCCAGTCTCCACTGAGCACCCGTATACCATCTCTGATGTCAAACACCAATGGATATGGGATCATCCATCGCCCATCTCATGGGTCGAGAAGCGTATACGCTAGTCTACACTGGTATATCGATGCCCTGTCTCGATACACCCACGACTAGGGACCTTGAAGGATGTACTTATGGACTACCATGTCCCCACTAGTATGATCTGCGTCATAGTCCAGGTAGTCAAGTACACATCCTAAGGGCTTTATCAACATGTAACTATAAGACAGTTTAGAGAGACTAGTGTACATGTTAAGATAAAGAGTAAACAGATAGCATACTATCATATCGAGCAAGAAAGTCATCTCTATATATGTCCAAGCATCCAATATAATATACATCATCTGTACAATACTGGCCTCTAGGGCATACATACAACTAACAATCTCCCACTTGCACTAGGGCCAGCTGCTGCAGTATCGCATACCGAGCATCCCGAAGAGTCTCTCAAACTGTATTTGGGGAATGGCCTTCGTGAGTGGATCCGCCGTGTTATTCTTCGTGTCAACCCTCCCGACCTCGATCTCCCGGCGATCAACTATCTCCCGGATCAGGTGATACCGCCTCAGAATATGCCTGGATCGCTGATGGGACCTGGGTTCCTTGGCCAAAGCCACCGCTCCATTGTTATCGCAATACAAAGGTATTGGATGCTCAATGGATGGAACCACTCCAAGTTCAGTAATGAACTTCTTGATCCAGACAGCTTCTTTAGCAGCATCGTTGGCAGCGATGTATTCAGCCTCCATCGTCGAGTCTGCCACGGTTTCCTGCTTGGAACTCTTCCAGCTAACCGCCCCTCCGTAAAGGGTAAAGACAAATCCCGACTGTGACTTAGAGTCGTCCTTATCACTCTGGAAGCTCGAATCGGTAAAGGACTCAACTTGGAGTTCTCCGTTACCATACACCAAGAGCATCTCTTTAGTCCTTCGCAAGTACTTGAGAATGCTCTTCACAGCTGTCCAGTGACTCTCTCCAGGATCAGCTTGATACCTGCTCACTACACTTAGTGAGTATGCTACATCGGGTCTGGTACATAGCATCGCATACATGATAGAGCCTACAGCCGAAGCATAGGGTATCCCTTGTAAGGTTCCTAGGCACCTTAGTGAGGTCTCACAAGTCATCATCCATGCAAATTTCTAAAAAATACGGTGCCGAGAAACCCTAGAACTAGATCGTTAACTAGAATTTTAGGCGAAACAAATGCAACTAGTTAACAACTTAACTACGAGTATACGGAAATACAACCTTTGTAGATCCGGTCCTCCACCTCCATAGCTCCGCAATGAAGTCTCCTCGCTGTCCAAATGGAAACCCGGGCTCTAGCGTCGGCTTCATCGGAGAAATGGGCGGGCAAGGTCGTCGGCTTCGTGCCGAAGATGATCTACGTCGAGGCATCGCTAGATCAAGCTCCCACTTCACCAAGTCATGAAAACTTGTGAAGAAAACACCCTATACTACTTGGCAAGAGGTAGAGGATGAATAAATAGGAAGTGGGTTCACTTTAGAATTGGATTTCTCACTCATTTTCACATTTCACCATTGTTGGTAGAAAGCTTTCTTCATGTGAAGAAGAAGAAGATGATGAAAATGATATGATAAGAATTATGATAAGTTATTCTTTAAAAAAGAAAATCATAGAATACTTATCATAAACCAACCATGGTTATGTGTAGAGAGCAAACTATAGTTAGGTGAATGGTTAGGTTAGGCATAAAACAAAAATGGTGGACTATTTCAAAGCTTCATGAAACTTCAACAAAGAAACAAAATTAGCCACCATTTTCCTTTTGCCAAAATGAAATAGAAAAATCAATAAATGAATAAATAAATTAAACAAAACCCTAACAATTTACTTAACCAAGGTTTAAACTTTACACAAACTCAAGTAAGCATGTATCATCAAACATGATACAATCAAGTGCACAAAAGTATATCACATATACAACTTGTGAACTTCAAGTGAGAAAATCCATTTAAAGTGAACCAATACTAGTTAATGCAAAGTAATATATCAAATATATAATTATGCATTAAATCATTAAATCAACACTTGATTTAACGACCCGGTCATATCGTATATAACCGACTAATATTCAATGTATCGGCTTATCGAATCAATCGTTGATTCGATAACTAGGTTATATCGCATACAACCAATCGATACATTCATCGCGAGAATAGAATACGGTATCACATACATGCATTATTCTCGGTCCCGCACATATCTCATATGCGCTCCTATTTCGTTTCGCTTGAGCCAGGAAACCTCTGTGTAGGACTCTAAAGACTCGTCAATACGCCGGCAGTAGGTGATGATCATATCAAACACCCACAAGCCGCAAGCGGTCTGCTAAACGTAACGGCCACCCGGGTATTGAGCGATCAGAAGATCGACGAGCAAGCCCGCTCACACTCTTGTGAATCCAACCAGTAACACTTACTGTACAGTCCGGTCTGATCGTCTGATATGTCGCATATCTCGCCTAGGGGTGGTAAACGTCAGACCCCAATAGCTCGATAAGTTGTATCGATATGAGGTCTATAACAGTTCGAGAAACTACAGGTAACACTTACCAGTAAATCTCAGCAACCCTGGCCAGGGATTTCCTGTTATAGCCAATCGAACACAGCGCAACATCAACTCCCTATACCGGGAGAGACGAATCCCCTCCTCTCGCTCATTGCCTCCATGTGACTCGGGACTGTACCCAAAAACCACCGTTTTGCACGCCCTCTTGGACGTGGTAAGATGGAAATCAAAGCACAGTGGGAACCACATAAGACTCTATGACGATCTCGGGTCAACAGACTACTCTGTACCAGTGTCACCAGAGAACTGCCATCTGACGTAAGGTATAATACCATCTGGGAGTTCTCGGCGAGTCCGTTCAGTGTATCCAGTCTCCACTGAGCACCCGTATATCATCTCTGATGTCAAACACCAATGGATATGGGATCATCCATCGCCCATCTGTATGGGTCGAGAAGGTATACGCTAGTCTACTCTAGTATATCGATGCCCCGTCTCGATATACCCACGACTAGGGACCTTGAAGGATGTACTTATGGACTACCATGTCCCCACTAGTATGATCCGTATCATAGTCCAGGTAGTCAAGTACACATCCTAAGGGCTTTACCAACAGGTAACAGAGAGACAATCAATGTACACGTTAAGGTAAAGAGTAACCAGATAGCATACTATCATGTCGAGCAAGAAAGTCCTCCCTATATATGTCCCAGCATCCACTACAAAATACATCCAATGTACAGTAATGGCCTCTAGGGCATACATATAACTAACAATCTCCCACTTGCATTAGGGCCATCTGATAGCATTGGTTGTAGTATCTCATACTCAACCATCCCATAAAAGTCTCTCTCTGGGAAAAGGCCTTTGTGAGTGGATCCGCCGTGTTGTCCTCTGAGTCTACTCTCCTAACCTCGATCACCCTGGAGATCAACTATCTCCATGATCATGTGATACTGCCTTAGAATATGTCTGGATCACTGATGGGACGGACGTTCCTTGGCATAAGCCACAACTCCATTGTCACACAATGGGAGGAACTAAGTTCATCTCATGAACAAATATACATCCAGACTGTCTCTTTGGTAGCATCTTAAGTAGAGATGTATCCAGCCTTTATCGTCTAGTATGCCACGGTCTCTAGCTTGGAACTCTTCCAACATACCGCCCCTTTACTGAGGGTAAAGACAATGCCTGTGACTGATTTTCAGTCGTCCTTATCACCCTGGAACCCTTCCAGTGATTCTCCCCAGGATCGATTGATACCATCTCACTACAACTAGTGAGAATCCTAACATCCAGTTAGATCTATCTCATAGATCCAAAACCCAGGATTTAGGAGGTATCACTTTGATCCTATATGGAGAATCTTTGTGATAAGCGGAGATTGACCGAGCGTAGCATAGGAAACTCCTTCCCTATCAAGAGCATGTCATCCACGTACTCTACGAGGATCGTCACTATACTCCCTACTACCTTTTTGTTTATACAAGGTTCATCTACCATTTTGATGATGTCAAACTCTTTGACTAACACATCAAAACAGATGTCCCAACTCCGCGATGTCTGCTTTATCCTATAAAGCATCTTGCACACGTTTCCGCTGCTCCCACTGTCTACGAAGCCCTCTGGCTGTGTACTTATAGACGCTCTCTTCCAAAACATCATTTTGAAAAGCAGTCATGACACTCAACCACCAGATATCGTAGTCATGGTATGTAGCCGTGGTAAGTAGGATCTGGATGGACTTAAGCATAGATCCTTAGAAAATGTTTCATCATGATCCATATCTGGTCAATGATGCAAACCTTTAACAAGTCTAGCTTTGAAAGTCTCAACTTTTCCATGTACACCAAGTAATCTTCTCAAGATATACTTGCTCTTGATGGGGATTTAACCCTTCAGATATAGCAACCAAAGTCCATACTTTGTTGGTGTACATGGATTCCATCTCAGATCGTTAAGCATCCAGCCATTCTTACAGAGTCCCACTCATGATGGCCAGCTCGAAACTAGTTGGGTCATCATCTCATGATGCAATCCTCGCTCCCACTGTCATAGAGTAACCGAAGTATCTCTCAGGCGGGTGAGTCACCTTACTAGATCGGCGGAGAGGCTGAGGTTCGTTGGTAACTATTGAATCCTTTGGTTCTATCAAATCATCAGCTGCAGTTTGTATAGCTGGAACATTTCCAGTTCTACATAACAGATCTTGCCTTGAGCTTGTCCGGATTTTGCTTTTAGACATAGGCCGGACAACCCCAAATCTTAACTAACTTAAGATATGGGCTCTTCCCTTTCCATATCACATATGAAGTGGTAGGCAACTGATTTGATTCGAACCCTATTCAATAGGTATGCTGCTTCTCAAGCGCATAACTCCCAAAAAGGAAACAGGTAACTCAGTATTACTCATCATAGAGTACACCTTATCACATAGGGTGTGATTGCTCCGCCCCGATATACCATCGTGCTATGGTGTATACGGAGGAGTAATGCTGAGAGAGAATCCCATTCTCCTATAGAATAGTCCAGGAATTCCGTGCTCAAGTATTCTCCTCCTTGATCACATCAAAGGACATAATACTTTTACCCGTTTTGGTTCTCTACTTCTAACTTATATTCTGTGAATATCTCAAAAGGTTCGGACTTGTGTTTCAACAGGAACATAGGTCTGAATCTCGAAAGATCATCAGAGAATGTAATGAAGTAAAAAGAACCGGTCTTGGTATGTGTAGACAGGGGACCTTCATACATCAACATGTATCATCCCAAGAGTTCACCAACTCTTTCTCTGTTTCCAATAAACAGAGCTATGGTCATCTTATCTTTGTGACATGACTGGCAAGTTTCACAAGATGTAAATTCAAACTGATTTAAATATGCATCTACATGTAACTTCAGCTAGTCGGGTCGCATTGATATGACCTAGTCTACAATGCTTCAAGTAGGATTCATTCATTCCTGAACTCTTCCTCTTGTGTGTGTTCCGTATACTAAAGAACTGTAGTTTGATTTAGAACATTAATGCTTTTAGATAACGTGCCTGAACCGATCAACTTTTGATATAGGAAATGTTCAAAACATTATCCATCAATACAAAATTTTATCATTTCTTTACTTCTAAACAGACTGATATGATTTTGTATATCAGGTTCGGTATCTAATAACATTCGTTCAGAATCAATGTACTGATAATACAGGGTGACAGTGACCAACAGACTTGGCTGCAACACTTGCCCCGTTTTCTGTCTCATGAAACTTATCACCCGTTCTCAGTTCTCTACCTAGCTGTAGCCCTATGTAACAGATTACATATCTGGGATCCTGATCTGGTATCACATACCCAGGACGTAGAGGATACAGAGAAACAGTTCTTTGTAACGAACGCACCCGAAGATGATGCATCAGCATGCACTCTCTTCGTTTGGGCGGCACGGGAAATCTGGTATTCCCCAATTTCCTACTCTGTCTTATAACAATTATAAGTTGGAGCGGGACCAACGTTCCCCAGCTCAGTATAACAAGCGGGTTCAGTCAATATTCCGTATTATTATCTTGATTAAGGCGTGATATGGTCGCTTCCTGGAGAGAGAGAGAAGAAAACACTCAGCGTATGCTCTTGCAAGAATAGATTGGTTATTATTTTATCTAATCAGGATGGCTCCCATTGTTTTTATCAAATCTTCCTTCAAACCCTAAAAGGAAAGACTAGCCGGGATTAATTACACACTACAAGTTCGCCAATCTTTCAGCCAGGCCAGTGTCGGTACTTTGAGGGAGGTCCCCCGTGCTTTCGCACGAACCTAATTAATGTAAACCTCGTTTTCCCAGAGGCGTAACTTCGTTAACACCTTTCTAGACACCTACTTGATCGGCTAATTGTAATGTGTAAAACTCTCCCAGGAGTAACTCTTACTCACAGCGGGTATCGGGATCCAACTATCTCATAGAAGGTATGCAATCTCATTGCAAATTTCAACACTTGAAATTCCCGATAATATTTTGCCCCTAGCACCCTATGACCTTGACGGAGGTCAACAAACCATAGGCTACTAGTCAAGTTCAACCCGTCATTTCTTGATCGAATTAAACCCACCCGCACGACCCTTGACGGAGGTCAACAAGGCCGCACGACTACCCTAATCCAATCTGCATCATATGCATAAACAGATAAATACTAGTTAGCTACCGCACACTACGCCTTGACGGAGGTCAACAAAAGTAGCACGAATACTAAATAGGACTTATCTGAAATGACGGAGGGCTACGACAGGTTTTTCTGAAAACCTATTGCGTAATGAACTTGATATCGTTGTAGAATCAAATGATTTTAAAATGGAGTGTTTTTGAGGGTTTTCTAGTTTTGCTAAAGGGGTCACTCCCGGTGAAGGGATCGTCGGCCCTTTCCTCATCGAATAAGGTGCGGGATATATCATATATATCACTGTGCAAAGCAAAAACTCTTAAAAGCTATCAAAAGACAAACCGAGTGTGTAGCATCTGCCAGTTATTGCTAAAGGAGTCACTCCTGGTGAAGGGATCTCGGTCCTTTCCTCATCGAATAAGGTGCAGGATATATCACATATACCGCTGTGCAAAGCAAGAACTGTAGCTACCCTTTTTATTTTGAGATTCGATTCTACAACATCTTAGGTTTCTTTTATTTCATTAATCACATTAATGAAGTCCCATCATTTAAGTACCTAAACATCACAGATAAATACGACGTACACTTATGCCATCCGCATTCGCCTCGATGTCCCCTCGTGGACCGTTAGGTTAGGTAACTAACGGCAGAGCGGGGCAGGGCTAGCACGGGTGTAAAACATAAGTAACGTCTATATAATATATCATATATACTATATACAGTATCCATCACAGAACATATCACATGATCACATCACAGATAACGCAGCAGAAAGAATCATATGAAATATTGGATATACTAGGACGTCCGTGTTTTCAATACGAGCCGGTATAAAACACGAATTCCACGGTCGTGATGAATAGCCAATCCCACGCCCCTAGACCCCTACGAGAGCGGCAAGCAACCCTACCAATTCTAGGGTTAGGAGACTGGACTCGACTCCTCGAGATGGTCTCCCTCTGGACCCTAGAAGCCAGTTACTTGTGCTCCCCTCCTTGGGTCTATCCTAGTGCAGAAAAGTAAATAATATACATCAAAGGTGACAACTTCCGCATCCTGGAAGTGCCCCAATAAAAGAATATTACATACAAGTTTTTACATGAATGAAAATGAAAAACACTCATCTCACATAAAAACCCCCGGCTATTCAAACACGACGATCCAATATAACATATCCAGCAACACATAACATCACATGTCATCAACGTAAGTAAATATGCGCATCCCAATTTTCGTTGACATATAGCAACGAAACCGGCGACATCACATATTACACTTACGGTCACAGAAAAGAAAGTGTAAAACTACAACGGTTGGAATCCGCAACCACCTCAGACATCACATGCCTGACCAAATGAATTCTTTAGACATCGCATGCCTAACAATTATAAACCCCGCATTTTAGTCTCATTATCGAAAACTCTTTTCAATATCAAGTCGGGCAATTCAACAAGATTCCTGACATTCTGATCGAATGCTCGTCGCAAACTTTAGTAGGCGGCCGCACCCCCGATACCGTCGACGAAGTGCACCAAGGCGGAACACCGCTGCCACGAGCACCCGAACGGATGCTTTCGGCGACGGGGTTCTCCTACAGTCACTTAGTCGGGGCTATGGGGTGTAGCTGTCTATTAAGTTTACCCGGCGAGTATCCGCGTACGCTACATGATTGCAACGGACTTTTGATCGCATCAAAATTCCGTGGCAACCGATCAAGTGAGACTAAACTGCTGTGTTTATAACATTCATTTAGTTATCTCATAACTACTTGTGAATTACAATTATTGTATCACATTCCGGATAAACAGAAAATGTTAAACTTTCCGATCGAACATTCGAACACCCAAGTTTTCCCGATACAGCTCAACACATGAAATAAGTCTAACAACGTTCAGTTCATGCCTCAGTACCAACGGTTCAGCCGTAGAAGGGTCAAGCCAACGCCTCACATGTGGCACGCCGTACTGCCCCAAACCCTAAGGTTCAAAGGGCAGTTCAAGACGGTCACATAATCGAGTTAAGGTTTGTTGTCTTCTAGAGGGTCCATCGCGTTACTTGCACTACTTAGAACGTCGTTAAACTACGGAAAAATCCAACAATTGGAAATTTCCCAGTAGGGGAAAAAGTGGGTATTTATATCCGGTCGAACTTTTTAACATATTCTAAAAATTACCCGGAAAAACACACAGACAAAATTAGACAATCCGATCGATACACCGAGTCCCCAATACAACCCAGAAAACTCAACTCTTGAGTTCAGATTAAAAATTCCCAGGAAAACCAGAATAACAAAATAAGAGATACTGTGCAAAGAAAATTGGGCAAAGAAACAATTCCGCCGCGGAACCGCCGCACGAGCCATGCTCTTGCCGCGGAACCGCGGCGGTTTGATCGAATTGGTTCATCGAATTTCACAGTAACTCTTAAAACTGCCTGCTGGATTTTCTGCATATTTTTAATGTGGAAAAATGCCCAGTTTTGAAAAAAGTACAGAGAACAAGTTTGGAGTTAGGGTATTGGATCGATTGGACTTCAAATTCCGTCTGGACTTCGCCTAAGGCTCTAGCTAGGCTCTGATACCACTGTAAGGTTTCTAGGCACCCTAGTGAGGTCTCACAAGTCATCATCCATGCAAATTTCTAAAAAATACGGTGCCGAGAAACCCTAGAACTAGATCGTTAACTAGAATTTTAGGCGAAACAAATGCAACTAGTTAACAACTTAACTACGAGTATACGGAAATACAACCTTTGTAGATCCGGTCCTCCACCTCCATAGCTCCGCAATGAAGTCTCCTCGCTGTCCAAATGGAAACCCGGGCTCTAGCGTCGGCTTCATCGGAGAAATGGGCGGGCAAGATCGTCGGCTTCGTGCCGAAGATGATCTACGTCGAGACATCGCTAGATCAAGCTCCCACTTCACCAAGTCATGAAAACTTGTGAAGAAAACACCCTATACTACTTGGCAAGAGGTAGAGGATGAAGAAATAGGAAGTGGGTTCACTTTAGAATTGGATTTCTCACTCATTTTCACATTTCACCATTGTTGGTAGAAAGCTTTCTTCATGTGAAGAAGAAGAAGAAGATGATGAAAATGATATGTTAAGAATTATGATAAGTTATTCTTTAAAAAAGAAAATCAAAGAATACTTATCATAAACCAACCATGGTTATGTGTAGAGAGCAAACTATAGTTAGGTGAATGGTTAGGTTAGGCATAAAACAAAAATGGTGGACTATTTCAAAGCTTCATGAAACTTCAACAAAGAAACAAAATTAGCCACCATTTTCCTTTTGCCAAAATGAAATAAACAAATCAATAAATGAATAAATAAATTAAACAAAACTCTAACCATTTACTTAACCAAGGTTTAAACTTTACACAAACTCAAGTAAGCATGTATCATCAAACATGATACAATCAAGTGCACAAAAGTATATCACATATACAACTTGTGAACTTCAAGTGAGAAAATCCATTTAAAGTGAACCAATACTAGTTAATGCAAAGTAATATATCAAATATATAATTATGCATTAAATCATTAAATCAACACTTGATTTAACGACCCGGTCATATCGCATATAACCGACTAATATTCAATGTATCGGCTTATCGAATCAATCGTTGATTCGATAACTAGGTTATATCGCATACAACCAATCGATACATTCATCGCGAGAATAGAATACGGTATCACATACACGCATTATTCTCGGTCCCGCACATATCTCATATGCGCTCCTATTTCGTTTCGCTTGAGCCAGGAAACCTCTGTGTAGGACTCTAAAGACTCGTCAATACGCCGGCAGTAGGTGATGATCATATCAAACACCCACAAGCCGCAAGCGGTCTGCTAAACGTAACGGCCACCCGGGTATTGAGCGATCAGAAGATCGACGAGCAAGTCCGCTCACACTCCTGTGAATCCAACCAGTAACACTTACCGTACAGTCCGGTCTGATCGTCTGATATGTCGCATATCTCGCCTAGGGGTGGTAAACATCAGACCCCAATAGCTCGATAAGTTGTGTCGATATGAGGTCTATAACAGTTCGAGAAACTACAGGTAACACTTACCAGTAAATCTCAGTAACCCTGGCCAGGGATTTCCGGTTATAGCCAATCGAACACAGTGCAACATCAACTCCCTATACCGGGAGAGACGAATCCCCTCTTATCGCTCATTGCCTCCATATGACTCGGGACTGTACCCAAAAACCACCGTTTTGCACGCCCTCTTGGACGTGGTAAGATGGAAATCAAAGCACAGTAGGAACCACACAAGACTCTATGACGATCTCGGGTCAACAGACTACTCTGTACCAGTGTCACCAGAGAACTGCCATCTGACGTAAGGTATAATACCATCTGGGAGTTCTCGGCGAGTCCGTTCAGTGTACCCAGTCTCCACTGAGCACCCGTATATCATCTCTGATGTCAAACACCAATGGATATGGGATCATCCATCGCCCATCTGTATGGGTCGAGAAGGTATACGCTAGTCTACTCTGGTATATCGATGCCCCGTCTCGATATACCCACGACTAGGGACCTTGAAGGATGTACTTATGGACTACCATGTCCCCACTAGTATGATCCGCATCATAGTCCAGGTAGTCAAGTACACATCCTAAGGGCTTTACCAACAGGTAACAGAGAGACAATCAATGTACACGTTAAGGTAAAGAGTAACCAAATAGCATACTATTATGTCGAGCAAGAAAGTCCTCCCTATATATGTCCCAGCATCCACTACAATATACATCCAATGTACAGTAATGGCCTCTAGGGCATACATATAACTAACATCCCTTGCATGCGAGCTCTCTCCAAATCAGTCTTGGGAGACATCTCTTTGGAGAGAGTGACTCCAGAGATCGTGGGCAAGTTCCCACGCTTGGATTCTTCCATACTAAACCTCTTTAGTATGGTGTCAATGTACCTGGATTGGGACAATCCCAAAATCCGTTTGGATCTATCTCTATAGATCCTAATTCCCAATATGCAAGAGGCATCACCAAGATCTTTCATTAAGAATCTTTGTGATAAGAAGAGCTTGACCGATTGCAGCATAGGAATATCATTTCCTATCAAGAGTATGTCGTCCACGTACAATACAAGGAAGACAACCTTACTCTCTGCCACCTTCTTATAGATACAAGGTTCATCTGGGTTTTTGACGAAATCAAACTCTTTGATAACGACGTCAAAGCAGATGTTCCAACTCCGCGATGCTTGCTTTAATCCATAAATGGATTTAAGCAGCTTGCACACCTTCCCGCTGCTCCCACTGTCTACGAAGCCTTCTGGCTGAGTCATGTGCACGCACTCTTCTAAATCACCATTTAGAAAGGCGGTCTTAACATCCATTTGCCAGATTTCGTAACCATGATATGCAGCGATGGCAAGCATGATCCGGATGGATTTAAGCATAGCCACTGGAGAAAAGGTTTCGTCATAGTCCACACCTGGTCTTTGACGAAAACCCTTTGCAACAAGTCTAGCTTTGAAAGTCTCCACTTTCCCATCTACACCAAGTTTTTTCTTGAAGATCCACTTGCTCCCGATGGGTTTTACCCCTTCAGGAGCAACTTCCAAAGTCCATACTTTGTTGGTGTACATGGGTTCCATCTCGGACCGCATAGCATCCAGCCATTTCACCGAGTCCCTACTCGTGATGGCCTGCTCGAAGCTAGTTGGGTCATCATCCTCCATGATGCAATCCTCGCTCCCACCGTCCATGAGAAAACCGTAGTATCTCTCAGGTTGGCGAGGAACCCTACTAGATCGGCGGAGAGGCTGAGGTTCATTGGGAGCTACTGAATCCACTGGTTCCACTAAATCTTCAGTCACGGTTTGTGTATCTGGAACTTCTTCCAGCTCTACCACTTTGCCACTAATTTCTTTTTCAAGGAATTCCTTTTCTAAAAAGGTGGCATATTGAGAAACAAACACCTTTTGTTCTTCAGCATGGTAGAAAAGATACCCTTGTGAATTCTTAGGATATCCCACAAACTTGCAAAGAACTGACCGTGCCTCGAGTTTGTCTGGATTTTGCCTTTTGACATAGGCCGGACAACCCCATATCTTAACTCGTTTAAAATATGGTCTCTTCCCACTCCATATCTCATATGGTGTGGTAGGTACAGATTTAGATGGAACTTGATTCAATAGGTATGTTGCTGTCTCCAGCGCATATCCCCAAAAGGAAATAGGTAACTCAGCTGTGCTCATCATAGAGCGCACCATATCTAATAGGGTGCGGTTCCTCCGTTCTGATACACCGTTGTGCTGTGGTGTATATGGAGGAGTTAGCTGAGAGAGAATCCCATTCTCTTTTAGGAAGTCAAGGAATTCATTGCTTAAGTATTCACCTCCTCGATCAGATCGAAGAATTTTAATACTTTTTCCGGTTTGGTTTTCGACTTCTTGTTTATATTCTCTAAATTTCTCAAAAGCTTCTGATTTGTGTTTCATCAGGAACACATATCCGAATCTAGAGAGATCGTCAGTGAATGTAATGAAGTACGAAGAACCATCCCTGGCATGTGTAGACATGGGACCGCATACATCACTATGTATCAGTCCCAAGAGTTCGGTAACTCTTTCTCCGTGTCCCGTAAACGGAGTTTTGGTCATCTTGCCTTTGAGACATGACTGGCAAGTGTCATAAGATGAAAATTCGAATGATTTCAAATATCCATCCTTATGCAACTTAGCCAGTCGTGTCGCATTGATGTGACCCAGTCTACAATGCCACAAGAAAGATTCGTTCAGTTCAGAACTCTTCCTCTTGTGTGTGTTAGTTATACTCAGAACTGTTGATTGATTTAGAACATAAATGCCATTGCACAACGTGCCTGATCCAACCAACTTTTGGTTACGGAAAATGTTCATAACATTGTCCTGTAATACAAAATTATATCCCTCTTTACTTAGCAAAGAAACCGATATAATGTTGCATATCAGGTTCGGCATGTAATAGCATTCGTTCAGAACCAATGTATTACCAGTTGGTAATACAAGGTGATATTCCCCGACAGTCTTAGCTGCAACAATTGCACCATTTCCTACTCTAATGTCTTTATCACCTTCTCCAAGTTCTCTACCTTTCCTAAGCCCATGTAACTGATTACATATATGGGATCCTGACCCGGTATCTAATACCCAGGACGTAGAGGAAATGGAGAAACAGTTCTCTGTAATGAACACACCCGAAGAAAATGCATCAACATGTACTTTCTTCATCCGGGTGGCATGGGAATCCTGGTATTCCCCTATATCCTGTTCATTCCTATAACTCTTATAAGAAAGAACAGAACCAACGTTCCCCAGCACAGTATAACATGCGGGTTCGGTCAATACATCCATATTATTATCTTTATTAGGGCATGAAATGGTCGCTACCTGGAGAGAGAGAGAGAAGAAAACACTTTAGCGTAAGCTCGTGCAAGATCATATTGGTTATTATCTTATCTAATCAGGATGGCTCCCACTGGTTTTTATCAAATCTTCCTTCAAACCCTAAAAGGAAAGACTAGCCGGGATTAATTACACACTACAAGTTCGCCAATCTTTCAGCCAGGCCAGTGTCGGTACTTTGAAGGAGGTCCCCCGTGCTTTCGCACGAACCTAATTAATGTAAACCTCGTTTTTCCAGAGGCGTAACCTCGTTAACACCTTTCTAGACACCTACTTGATCGGCTAATTGTAATGTGTAAAACTCTCCCAGGAGTAACTCTTACTCGCAGCGGGTATCGGGATCTAACTATCTCATAGAATGTATGCAATCTCATTGCAAATTTCAACACTTGAAATTCCCGATAATATTTTGCCCCTAGCAGCTATATGACCTTAACATAGTCAACAAATCATAAGTGCTAGTCAAGTTCAACCCGTCATTTCCTGATTGAATTAAACCCACCCGCACGACCTTTAACATAGTCAACAAAGTCGCACGACTACCCTAATCCAATCTGCATCATATGCATAAGCAGATAAATACTGGTCAGCTACCGCACACTACGCCTTAACATAGTCAATAAACGTAATACGAATACTAACTAGTACTTATCTGAAATGACGGAGGGCTACGACAGGTTTTTCTGAAAACCTATTGCGTAATGAACTTGATATCGTTGTAGAATCAAATGAAGTTTTGAAATGGAATGATTTTTGAGGCTTTTCTAGTTTTGCTAAAGGGGTCACTCCCGGTGAAGGGATCGTCGGCCCTTTCCTCGTCGAATGAGGTGCGGGATATATCATATATATCACTGTGCAAAGCAGAAACTATAGAAGCTATCAAAAGTCAAACCGAGTGTGTAGCATCTGCCAGTTATTGCTAAAGGAGTCACTCCCGGTGAAGGGATCTCGGTCCTTTCCTCATCGAATAAGGTGCAGGGTATATCATATATACCGCTATGCAAAGCAAGAACTGTAGCTACCTGTTTTATTTGAAATTTTATTCTACAACATCTTAGGTTTCTTTTCTTTCATTAATCACATTAATGAAGTCCCATCATTTAAATACCTAAACATCACAGATAAATACGACGTACACTTATGCCATCCGCATTCTCCTCGATGTCCCCTCGTGCACCGTTAGGTTAGGTAACTAACGACAGAGCAGGGCAGGGCTAGTGCGGGTGCAAAACATAAGTAACGTCTATATAATATATCATATATACTATATACTGTATCTATCACAGAACATCACATGATCACATCACAGATATCGCAGCAGAAGAAACATATGAAATATTGGATATACTAGGACGTCCGTGTTTTCAATACGAGCCAGTATAAAACACGGATTCCACGGTCGTGATGAATAGCCAATCCCACACCCCTAGACCCCTACGAGAGCGGCAAGCAACCTTACCAATTCTAGGGTTAGGAGACCCGGACTCGACTCCTCGAGATGGTCTCCCACTGGACCCTAGAACCCGGTTACTTATGCTCCCCTCCTTGGGTCTATCCTAGTGCAGAAAAGTAAATAATATACAAAGGGTGACAACTTCCGCAACCTGGAAGTGCCCCAAACAAAAGAATATTACATACAAGTTTTTACATGAATGAAAATGAAAAACACTCATCTCACATAAAAACCCCCGGCTATTCAAACACGATAATCCAATATAACATATCCAGCATCACATAACATCACATGTCATCAACGTAAGTAAATATGCGCATCCCAATTGTCGTTGACATATAACAACGAAACCGGCGATATCACATATTACACTTACGGTCACAGAAAAGAAAGTGTAAAACTACAACAGTTGGAATCCGCAACCTCCTTAGACATCACATGCCTAATCAAATGAAATACTTAGACATCACATGCCTAACAGTTATAAACCCCGCATTTTAGTCTCATTATCGAAAACTCTTTTCAATATCAAGTGAAACTAAACCGCTAAATTTATAACATTCATTCAATTATCTCATAACTGTTTCTGAATTCCAATTATTGTATCACATTCCAGATAAACAGAAAATGTTAAACTTTCCGATCGAACAGTCGAATACCCAAGTTTTCCCAATACAGCTCAACACATGAAATAAGTCTAACAACATTCAGTTCGTGCCTCAGTACCAACGGTCCAGCCGTAGAAGGGTCAAGCCAACGCCTCACATGTGGCACGCCGTACTGCCCCAAACCCGAAGGTTCAAAGGGCAGTTCAAGACGGTCACATAATCGAGTTAAGGTTTGTTGTCTTCTAGAGGGTCTATCGCGTTACTTGCACTACTTAGAACGTCGTTAAACTACGGAAAAATTCAACACTTGGAAATTTCCCGACAGGGGAAAAGTTTGGTATTTATATCCGGTCGAACTTTTTAACAAATTCAAAAATTATCCGGAATCCACATAGACAAAATCTGATAATCCGATCGAATCATCGAATCCCCAAAACAACCTGGAATATTCAACTCTTGAATAAATATTAAAAATACCCAGAGAACTCAGCACTGTTAAATAGGAATTACTGTGCAAATTGATAGGGATGACGTTATCAAGTGGCGGCGGAACCGCCGCATGAGCCAGCTCTTGCCGCGGTTCCGCGACTGTTTAAGCTCCAAACAGTGTCGTATTTGCACAGTAATTCTTAAAATTTCCTGCTGAAATTTTTATGAATTTTTAATCTGGAAAAATCCCGGTTTTTAGAAAAAGTCCAGAGAGCATCAAAAAGTTAGGTTTTCGGGTTCGATTGGGTTTCAAATATCGTCTAGACTTCGCCTAAGGCTCTAGCTAGGCTCTGATACCACTGTAGGGTTCCTAGGCACACTATAGAGGTCTCACAAGGCATCAACCATGCCAATTTCAAATTTTATGGGTGCCGAGAAACCCTAATACGGATCGTTGACTAGAAATTTAGGCGATAAACGAAACTAGTTAACATCTTAACTAAAGGAGAGAGGCTACAACATTTGTAGATCCGGTTCTCCACTTCCTTAGCTCCACGTAGGCGTCCTCTCGCTGTCCATCTCGAATCCCGAACTCAAACGTCGGCTTCATCGGAGAATTGGGCGGACTAGGTCGTCGGCTTCGTGCCGAAGATGATCTACGTCGAGGTTTCACAAGTTCAAGCTCCGACTTCACCAAGTTGGGAAACTTGTGAAGAAAACACCCAAAACAACTTGGCAAGAGGTAGAGGGTGAAGAAATAGGAGGTGGGTTCACTTTAGAATTGGATTTCTCACACTTTTGCTCAAGATGCCATTGTTGAAGACAAGGTTTTTCTTGAAGAAGAAGAAGGAGAGAAAGAAAGAATATGATAAGTTTCTTATTTAAAAAAGAAACTAATATGAATACTTATCATATACTAACCATGGTCAAGTGTAGAGATTAAACTAAGGTTAGTTAGAATGGTTAGGGTTAAGGATGAGATAAGGATGGTGGACTTTGTCAAAGCTTCAAGAAGATTCAACATAGAAACAAAATAAGCCACCATTCTTAATAATATCCAAAATGAATAAATAAATAAATAACTAAGTAAATAATCAAAACCCTAACCATTCATATAACCATGGTTCAATCTTTACACAAACCCAAGTGAGCAAGTATCATCAAACATGATACAAACAAGTGCACAAAAAAATATATCACATATAGAATGTGCATCAAGTGAGAAAATCCTTTTAAAATGAACCAATACTAGTTAATGCAAAGAAATATATCAAATATATAATTATACATTAAATCATTAAATCAACACTTGATTTAACGATCCGGTCATATCGCATATAACCGACTAGTATCCAATGTATCGGCTTATCGAATCAATCCTTGATTCGATATCTAGGTTATATCGCATATAACCAATCGATACATTCATCGCGAGAATGAAACACGGTATCACATACACGCATTATTCTCGCTCCCGCACATATCTCATATGCGCTCCTATTTCGTTTCGCTTGAGCCAGGAAACCTCTGTGTAGGACTCTAAAGACTCGTCAATACGCCGGTAGCAGATGATGATCATATCAAGCACCCACAAGCCGCAAGAGGTCTGCTAAAGTAACGGCCACCATGGTATTGAGCGATCAGAAGATCGACGAGCAAGCCCGCTCACACTCCTGTGAATCCAACCAGTAACACTTACCGTACAGTCCGGTCTGTTCGTCTGATATGTCGCATATCACGTCTAGGGGTGGTAAACGTCAGACCCTAATAACTGATAAGTCGTGCCGATGTGAGGCTCATAACGGGTCGAGAAACTACTGGTAACACTTACCAGCAAATCTCTGATCAGCCCTGGACAGGGACTTCCCTGTTACGGCCAATCGAGCACAGCGCAACATCAACCCCCAATACCGGGAGAGACGAAACCCCTCCTATCGCTCATTGCCTCCATGTGACTCGGGACTGTACCCAAAGACCACCGTTTTCCACGCCCTCATGGACGTGGTAAGGTGGAAATCAAAGCACAGTGGGAATCACACAAGACTCTATGACGATCTCGGGTCTACAGACTAATCTGTACAAGTGTCACCTGAGAACTGCCATCTGACGTGAGGTATAATACCATCTGGGAGTTCTCGGCGAGTCCGTCCAGTGTACCCAGTCTCCACTGAGCACCCGTATACCATCTCTGATGTGAAACACCAATGGATATGGGATCATCCATCGCCCATCTCATGGGTCGAGAAGCGTATACGCTAGTCTACACTGGTATATCGATGTCCTGTCTCGATACACCCACGACTAGGGACCTTGAAGGATGTACTTATGGACTACTATGTCCCCACTAGTATGATCTGCATCATAGTCCCGGTAGTCAAGTACACATCCTAAGGGCTTTATCAACATGTAACTATAAGACAGTTTAGAGAGACTAGTGTACATGTTAAGATAAAGAGTAACCAGATAGCATACTATCATATCGAGCAAGAAAGTCATCTCTATATATGTCCAAGCATCCAATATAATATACATCATCTGTACAATATTGGCCTCTAGGGCATACATACAACTAACAAGTATAGGGTTTATGGTAGATCCAAGCATCGGGTTGTGGTAGCGCCAGTATAGAAAATTTTTGTTGCGCATTTCTCTACGGTTTCATGGCCGGGGCCCTGCCGTAACCCAACATGGTATCAGAGCCAACCCGTAAACCCCTTACTGGCAGTTCTAAACAATGTTAATGTATCGAAACCGAAACAACCCCGAAACAGTACACTGCATATTCCAGGTTATGTCGATTTTTCAGAGTCCTCAAATTTTTTTTAAAGCAATTGCAGAAGACTACTTAAGTGACCACTAGAACACCCTACAAAAACGAGCCCCATCCGCTGGATTTGACCCTGCGAGATTTGCAAAAAAACGGGTGTGGCCGGTTTTTTGATGGAGTTGGGACTTGAATTTTGTAGGGTTCCCTGGTCTCTGGAATATTGGTTCAGTGGTATTGCTTGTTTTGCCCATTTTGGAAATTATGTTATCTTTTGTTCAGTAGCAATTCGGGGTGTTTCGAAGTCGATAAGTTAACATTGTTTTAATGTTTATAGTACATGCATTACTATCTACGACCGTGAATGTCATTAGAGCGGTACAACTCGTCTAATTGCTATATGTTCTTTTAGACGAGTTTGCGAACGTGACATTCACGTTGATGTTCTGTGTTGTGCTGTGGTTGTGGTTGGATCGTCATGGTGGATAGCTATGGTGCAATGGTAGTACAGTTTAGTTTCATTTGTACATTTGATATTGCGGGGTGAGCGTCCGACATGTGGACTGCCGTCACTGCCAATTTGTATATTATTTGTTTGGGTCACGACCGGGTTGAGGTCGATGTCACCCTTGCATATTATTTTCTTTTCTATACTAGGATTACGCCGTGGTGGAGTGCACGAATAGCCGCGTTCTAGAGGGTAACAAGTCCGCATATCATGGCGTTGAGACGGAGGGGACATTACTCTAGAATTGGTGGGCTTTTCTCCGCACTCGTATGGGTATAGGTTGACCCACGGAGGGGTGCCCAACTTACCGGATTCCGTGAAGTGTTGGGTGGCCCATTCACGTTGTTGATAGGGGTTGCCTCGGTTCTGGGATTGGCGGGTAACTTGCCGCGCTCGTAGGGGTCAAGGTTTCATTGCATAGGCTATCCACACGACAGGGAACATCGGGTCTCATTTGCGGCTCAAATGAAACCCGGGGCTCCAAGATTATCCACCATTCTGTGTTGCTTCTATGATGCTTCTGTGATGTTTCTTTTATCATGCCTGGGACGAATGTTATGTATATATATTTATATATACTGGTAGATGTTGTATATGTTTTGCACCCGCGCTAGTCCAGTCCCCGCTCTATCGATAGTTAAGTAACCTAACGGGTGATGACGGGACCCAGTGGCGAATGCAGATGGCATATACATACATCATATATTTTCGTTCTTTTCTGGTGTGATTAATTGATGGGACTGCATTGATTCTTTTCAATGCAAGGATAAAACAAACCTATATGATGTTGTTGGAACCAAGATTTTTAAAAACTGACATTACAGATGTACTCTTTTACTTTGCATAGTGATATTCGATTATGAATATCAAGCACCTTATTCGACGAGGCAAGGGCCAAGATCCTTTCATCTGGAGTGACCCCTTAGGCAGAAGTTTGCGTCAACGTAATAACTTTATTATAGTCGATTCTTTTGCTTTGCATCGTGGTATTCAATTAGGAATATCCTGCACTTCATTCGACGAAGAAAGAGTCGAGATCCCTTCACAGGGAGTGACCTCTTTAGTAAAAGTTTGCGCCACTATATATTTAAAAAGCTATCCGGTTCCTTCAACGATATCAAGTTCATTACGTTAAAGGTTTTTCGCCAAAAACCATTCGTAGCCCTCCTTCATTTCAGACGGGTAACACTCAGTATTCATGCTATGTTTGTTGGCCTTCGTCAAGGCAAGTGTATGGTAGCTATTTGTTACTTCTCTGTTGCATAGATAGATGCGTTGGTTTAGGACAGTCGTACTACCTTGTTGGCATTCGTCAAGGGTATGTACAGGTGGGTTCAAATTAACCTGGACAATGACGGGCAGAACTTGACATGTGACTTATGATTTGTTGGCCTTCGTCCAGGTTATAAGAGCATGGGGTAAAAATCACATCGGGAGTTTTAAGCATACATGAAACTTGCCAGGCATGCGCATACCTTTTGGAATGTGATAACTTGAGTGGCTTCCATCAAGTTATCTTGCGATGATAATTGGATCCCAATTCTCACTGATGAGTAGGATAACTCCTCGGGTGATTTTCGATAATCCCGACTAATCTCCTTTTAGGTTTGGAGGAGAATTCGAGGAAACAGTAGGGGCCATACAGATTAGATAAAGTGAATAACCATTATGATCTAGGCTAGAATGCATGCTGAGTGTTTCTTTTCTCTCTCTCTTTGGCAGCGACCATGGCCCGACCCTTGACTAAAACTTATGAACCAAGTTAACCGAACCTTCTTAAAACACTTTGGCTTTTAGAATATCATGGTGTCGCATATATCATTGCCACTTCTATATCACCATTGCATTTCTCCAGAACACCCCGTATCACTATGAACATCCACTCCTATTGGATATATCCATCGTATTGTCACATACAAACTCGAAGGAACTTGTTCCGGATTTGAGGATGGATTCCGGTTCTGGAGAGATAGAATAGGATTATTCGGTTGTCTTTTCTCTTTACCTTCTCTCGGGTTGTGAGGGCTCCTAGGATTAGGAGAGGGTACACCTATTGAGCTTATTAGATAGTCTTCCTCCAGACCATAGGTAGGTGCCGAAAGGTGGGGAAGGAAGAAAACCAATTAGCATAAAGGTGGTGTACAGAAGGTAATAAGTAAAGACATATAAAGGGATTAGAATAACGACAAAGAAAATCGCGACTGCTATCATTCACGACAAAACCGTGTATACCCCTGCTACTCCTACATCCACTTTGGATTTCTCCAGAACACTTCGTATTACTACGAACCTCCATAATGCTTAGACACGCCATCGTATATTTACATACAAACTCGAAGAAACTTGTTCCAGATTCGAGGATGGTTTCCGGTTCAAGAGAAATAGAATAGGATTATTCAGTTGTCTTTTCCCTTTAATTTCTCTCCGGTTGCGAGGGCTCCTGGTATTAGGAGAGTACACCTATTACGCTTATTGGATAGTCTTCTTCCAAACCTTAGGCTGGTGCCGAAGGGTAGAGAAGGA
The DNA here is from genome assembly GCA_030015575.1 of Agapanthus africanus. Taxonomy (NCBI): domain Eukaryota; kingdom Viridiplantae; phylum Streptophyta; class Magnoliopsida; order Asparagales; family Amaryllidaceae; genus Agapanthus; species Agapanthus africanus. The sequence goes on from CM057343.1 coordinate 265,123,357, forward strand.
AGAAAACGAATTAGCCTGAAGGTGGTGTACAAAAGGTAATAAGTATAGACATAATATAGGGATTGGAGTGAGGACATAGAAGTATATGGTTACAGTCATGAATCAGGATAGTGGAAGAGGAATTACTAGGAATACCCGGTAACCCCTTTGAAACATTTTCATGTTTCAGTTTCACTGTGCGAAGTTAAGTTAAAATTGTTTTCCTAATTGGATTCTAACTCCAGGGTATGTATTTACCATATTCGTTTCTCATATCTGTATAGTGTTACAGATGGTGAGTGGGAGTAAGATATTGGGAATTGGGTGATTTGATCCTCATTAGATCGGAACTCGTTGTAAATGGTGATATTTGAGGAAATCATCTGGTTTTTGCCTTACGGCAAATTTTTGGTTTTGAATATCCGTAGTTATGCACCAGTTTCAAACTGATATATCCGTACTTTTATTTTATAAAGTGAGATATAACTTTTTGAAATTATGTCAGTGACATTTAGTTATATCAGTTGATAGTTAGGTAGAGTGCATTCAACAGCGGTGTAATTTTTCTTAAACATAGTACAGTTTTCAACCTACGACGTACAAGGTTTGAGTTATTGAACTCAGGGGACTTATACAAAGTATTGTATGTTGTCCAATGTACATTAGGACAATGGGGTTGGTACTCGTACTATATTCTGTTTACTCATGACTTCTCCAATTCTAGACAAGCATTTCGTTGAAATACAAGGTCCAGATTTTGAGAATGTATAGGTATAAGAATAAATGAGAGAAACATTTGTTGGAAGTATCAGGATTCTTCGAGGTAGTCAAAGATGTAGATACTTGTGTTTGGTATTCTTTTGATAGTAATTGTTTTGAGAACTTGCATCTCTTTCAGGTTACTCATATATGGATGCGCTCCTAGATGAGTAATGATGATTGGCCTCTTTCCATTTGGTTGATATGCACTGGAGACAGCTACATGATTTTGAATCTGGTTCCAATTAAATTAGTGTTTTTGTTTCTATATTGTATATAAATAGAATGAATTTATATCTTAACGATGTTAAGGTATAGGGAGTTGCTCGGCTAATGCCTAAAACCAGAATCCGGATAAACTCGAGGCACGTTTCAGTAATGGCAGTTTATGGGTTAACCCGGGCTTTGACGAGGGTTAACTTTCTACCATCTGGAAGATCAATAGTTATATTGTTCTTGACTCGCCACCAGTTTCAGAAAAATGGATTCTTTTCAGAAAACATTAGTGGGAGTATGGTAGAAATGGAAGTGATTCCATAACCTCAAACGATATACTGAAAATTTAATAGAACCTGAGGATTTAATTGGATTCGACATTCCATTAGCCACTCCGCAGATTTGGTAGGTAATCTCAGGCACCCGAGAAGTACTTCAGTCTTCTCATAGACAGTGACAAGGAGGTTCTTGTTTATCGAGACTTGCCATTGCTGTTGTTCTAGACTATAAGACCCGGCAGGAGGATGAGTATAGCGTCGTTCTAAACTTGCTTTAGAAGTGCACGTATATATGACTGTTAGTTATATGTATGCCCTAGAGACCATTATTGTACATGTGATGTATATTATAGTGGATGCTTGGATATATATAGAAAGGACTTTCTTGCTCGACATGATAGTATGCTATCTGGTTGCACTTTGTCTTAACATGTTGAATTGTATTATGATACTGTCTTGCTCTCACATGTTGATAAAGCCCTTAGGATGTGTACTTGACTACCAGGACTGGAGATCATACCAGTGGGGCCAAGGGTAGTCCACAAGTACATCCTATAACTGTTCGTAGTCAAGGGTGTATCGAGACAGGGCATCGATATTCCAGAGTAGACTAGCGTATACGCATCTTGACCCATATGATGGGCGATGGATGATACCACATTCATTGGTGTTTGATATCAAAGATGGATACGGGTGCTTAGCGAAGAATGGTTACACAGAACGGACTCGCCGAGAACTCCTAGATGGTATTATACCTATCGTCAGATAGCAGTTCTCTGGCGACACTGATACAAGTTAGTCTGTAGACCGGAGATCCTCATGGAGTCTTGTGTGATTCCCACTGTGCTTTGATTTCCACCTTACCACGTTCAAGAGAACGTGCAAAATGGTGGCTTTTGGGTACAGTCCCGAATCACATGGAGGCAATGAGCGATAGGAGGGGATTCGTCTCTCCCGGTATTGGGGGTTGATGTTGCGCTGTGCTCGATTGTCCATACAAAGAAGTCCCTGGCCAGGGCTTATACAGAGATTTACTGATAATTGTTATCAGTAGTTTCTCGACCCGTTATGAGCCTCAAATCTACACGACTTATCGGTTACAGGGGTCTGACGTTTACCACCCCTAAACTAGATATGCGACATTTCAGACGAAGAGACCGGACTGTACGGTAGTGTTACTGACAGGCTTTACAGGAGTTAGAGCAGGCTTGCTTGTTGATTGTCACGAACCAAAATATTAGCTCGTCAGCAGCACTTGAATCACGCAACGTCTAAAGGCGTAACGGAATTCAAGTAAGCTGAAACCCAGAAATCTAAACCTTTTAAGAAAAATATAGGAGGTGAAGTTTTGAAATAAAGGTATAATGAAATCAAGTTTTCTTAATGCATAGAAAAGGAACATGAAAATGCAAGTAAAATTTACTAATTTTAAAACGTGTTTCGTCTTTAAAAAATTTGGGCAGCACCTCCTTTGTATATTTTGATCCAAAACCACAATACATAACAAGAATAATGGAATCCCCAAGCGGGAGCTAGCTCTTCGCCAAACGGCGGATCACAACCACGCAAGACAGTAAAAATATAAGTATACGATGCCCAACGGTGAAGTTCACCACAAAGGAGAAAGAAATAAGCAAGACATAACCCCAAAAGTGAATATAAACCCATCGCTCAAATCTCGCAACTACAAGTCTCACTAAGTCTCATTACTTATACAATTTACAAATTTTGATTGATGGAGTTAACTAGATACAATCTGAAATATAGATACAAGAGTGGGTACGATACAAATGTCCCACCTACCAATGCAAAACACCCGAATGCAACTGTGTGCCAGCGAAGCCACTACCGATCCAAGCGGTCAACCTGCAGGAACTGTGGCACGACGGAGGTGAGTTGCCAACTCGTGAGTAGAAAAATATCAACAGATAGAAATCAAATAAACAACAACTCCTAGGTCAACTATATCATAAAGGTAATACTATGATATCTAGGGTGACCGGGTCTGTATATGTGCCAACAAGGTAGTCAATACCTATATGCATGCGGATAACATCCAACAGTAATAATCAATGCATGTATGCATGTGGATCTCGTCCACCCATATAATCAATGTATGTATGCATGTGGATCTTGTCCACCCATATAATCAATGTATGTATGCACATAAATATCATAAATGGGTGTGCATGAAAGTATGAGGATATAGATCAACAATATCCCTCACGACACATCAAAATCATGGAACCTGAGTGCCTAGCATCGACACTCGAAAACATCATGAAAACTGTGCCTAGCATCGGCACGTAAATCCTCATATATCGGGCTTCGTCAGTCCGGATCGGCCCACGGGCTCCGTCAATCCGGATCATCCCATATCATCATTCGACTCCGGTCGGTATCCTCCGGATATCCGCCAAGCCCAAATACTATCATCGGTAGGTAGTAGTCCCTCTGTCAGGCTCACCATCTGTATACACAGCATCCCTTTCTTGCCCTGGGGTACCATACCGGGTCCACCATGTACCCGCAATCGGCCTCATCCGCCTCCTCGAATCGGGTTTCACATGTCGCTCTCAGAACCGAGAAAACACATGGTGGAGGCACTGAAATATCATATCAAGAGAAACCAGGTTTTTAAAACAACACATAATCTCTTTTGAAATGTCCACGGTTCTCAAATCCAGAAATCTCATGAAAACAGCATATCTCAATGCGTAAAATAATACAGCATGATGTATGCGACATATAAGAGAAATGTGAGCATATCCGTGTATCATGCAACATGGAACAGTGATATGACATATTAAGGGAAAACCGCTCTTTTAAAATGATTCCAGTTTTTTAAATATATTCTGCGGTTCCCAATCTCCCAATAAAAACCAGTTCTCTATGTAGGTACAATATGTATATGCGCAAGTATAGATGTACCAATATATCTGTGCACCAATATGGATATACAAATGTGTATATGCGCAAGTAGGGATATATCAATGTATATGTGCACCGATATGGATATACAATGTGTATGTGCGCAAGTATGAATATATCAATGTATATGGGCACCAATGTGGATATATAATGTGTATGTGCGCAAATATGAATATATCGATGTATATGCGCACCAATGTGGATATACAATGTGTATGTGCGCAAGTATGAATATATCGATATATATGCGTAAGCAAGTTATGCGAAAAGTCATATCAGATGCAGCAATCCTACTGTGTAGTGACATAGCAATTATCAATGATGAAGTGTGTGAGCATACAGTCTGTGTGCGTGTAACATACGCATCATCGATAATGGTGCAGGTGTACTATCACAGGTATAAGTAGTACAATGTGAATAACATGAATGCATCATATGGTAAATCGTCAGCTAGAAACTATAAGGTACACATATTTAACATGATCGAGGCGGTGAATCTAACAATCGGCATCCAGCCTAACAATATCGCGTATGGTATAATCCATCGTATGACAACCTATATTCAAGGGTATGGATCAATCATCAACTCAAACACATCACGCAAGGAAAATCATCATACGGCGGCATTAAGCTAATAGGGATCCTAACATCCTATACGACAAATGAGGGTACGGCCTAATATCACGTACGGCCTATCATCCATGATTCACAACATTCTCTCTCTCTCTATATATATACACACACACACACACACACACACACACACACACACATATGTCCTAGGTCACTTCCGCAATAATCTCATATCAGGGGACCGGCAGGGTATAAATCATCTTGATCGACTCGCATCCGTATACCAACATATCATCACATCCATCTTATTATCATATCCGTCTTATATTCTTTCATCACATTTATATCTCACATCAAGTCTAGTCTACATAAACATTCTATCTCTACTAAGTATAAGTATCTAATCTAACATACATACCCGAACCAAACAAGCGGATTTTAAAAGAAGCGAATCGTAGTTTTGAAAGTAGGGGCTACGGTGTTTTTAAAGAAAAGATATCATTTGAGAATCCGTAACGTCCCTCAAGTTATCTGTTTAAAGATGCATACGATTCGTTGGTTTAGAAATAAGTATGGTTCGGATAACGCATCTACATCGACTATCTAGTCCTACAGTACCTTAAACGGCAATATCGACAAACGTCATTCTCGAATTCCGTCATCCTAGAATAGCCATATTATATCACTTCTAACTATCCTCTAGTTTCTAATATGGTTTCATAGCTATCTTCATTCTAACCCTAGTTTCTTAATCTAGGTTTCCTTAACCATATTCTATAAATCAGTTATCCATCAAAACTTTGCGGGGGTGCTATACGCCATCCACCCGACTTCCCCCGTAGATATAGATCCACTCACCTTGCTTCTTGCTTGCCGTTGTCGATGACGCCATGCTCTGTCGTCTCAAAATCCACACGAAGGTACCTACAATAAAAAAAACAATCGCAATGCGTATTAAAATCAAGGCGGAAAACCAAAACGGCACAAGTTTCGCTCATAGGTTAAAACCTATAGCTTCGCGTGCAAAACACGACAAATAACCCTGGTCGTGGACGTCCAAACGCCACACAACAGAAACACAATACCAAATACCTGTAAGGTTAGTGTAGCACCCTATGAAGAGTTTTGAAGCATTACATGACCCAAAGTTTTAATTTTTAAGGTGCTAAACTAACACGCAAGGGGATCGATCCTAGAAATTAGGGTTATAAAACTACAAGCTAGTAAAGATTAGGGTTTGAAGGCTACAACCTTTGTAGCTCCCCTTTTTGCTTCACTCCTTAGGCTCTTGGGTGTTGGAAGAAGGTCCTCTTGTTGTCCTCTTACGTCCACGACGATCCACCCTGAGTTTCCCGTCCAAGCTAGCAAATTTGGAAAAACCAAGAGAACACTCTAATCAAGTCGGCTAAACTTGATTAGAATGATGTTGTGGCTATGGATCTCACTTCAAAATCCTATTTTTATGAGTATTTTACTCTCTTATAAGAACTAGAGAGCAAAGCATGGAGGTTGATGAAGATGGTGGTCTTTTGTGAAGAAGAGAATGAATTATCCTTGAAAGAGAAAAGAAAAATAACTATATATATTTTTCTTTCTCATAACCAACCATGGTTAGATTTAAAGATATCATTTGATTTAAGTTAAAAGCATAATAAGAAAATAAACCATGGGTTAAAAGTTAGGTGAGCATGGTAGAGTTTAGAAGAGTGTAGAAACTCTTAAATGATTTAACCCATTTTTCATTTCCTTTTGCTTTAATTTAAATCCAATAATAATCCAAAAAAAACCATGGTGTAATTCTTATATATCCACCATTCTCATTGTATAAACAACCATGATAAAAAAATTGATGTATGTATCCATGTGTGCTTGCACATCAATATGTGCATGAACAAGAATGAATGCATACATGCATGCATACATCCAAAATAAGCAAGATAGGATTTGTAGTGAGAAACTAATGATGAATCAACACTTGATTCACTAATCCGGTCATATCACATATGACCCGACCATTAGCAAGCCGCCCAATTAATATACGGTATCCCATACACGCATTTTAATCGGGTCCAAGCGCATATCGCATACGCGCACCACAACTTTTCGCCTGGACTAGGTAACTCCTATGTGGGACTCTAAGACTCGTCAATACGCCGGCAGTGGGTGATGATCATATCAAGCACCCCCAAGCCGCAAGCGGTCAGCTAAACGTAACGGCCACCCGGGTATTGAGCGATTAGAAGAAAATAAGCGAACCTGTTACAACTCCCGTCGAGCCATCCGGCAACACTACCGTACAGTCCGGTCTCTTCGTCAGATATGCTGCATATCGAGCCTAGGGATGGTCACGTCGACCCCAATAACTCAATAAGTCATGCCGGTGAATGGTCTATAACAGATCGAGAAACTACTAATAACACTTATCAGCAAATCTCAGCAGCCCTGGCCAGGGACTTGCTGTTATAACCATTCGGGCACAGTACAGTATCAACTCCCAATATCGGGAGAGACGAAACCCCTCCTATCGCTCATTGCCTTCGTGTGTCTCGGGACTGTACCCAACGGCCACCTGCTCGCACGACTCAGTAGAGCCGTAGTAGGGTGGTAATCAAAGTACAGCGGGAGAACACACAAGGCTCTATGATGATCTCGGGTCTACAGACTAACCTGTACCAGTGTCACCTGAGAACTGCTATCCGACGATAGATATAATTCCATATAGGAGTTCTCGGTGAGTCCGTCCAGTGTACCCAGTCACCACTGAGCACCCGTATATGATCTTGATGTCAAACATCGATGAATGTGGGAACATTCATCGCCCATCGTATGGGTCTAGTATCATATACGCTAGTCTACTCTGGTATATCAATGCCCCGTCTCGATATACCTACGACTAGGGACGTTCCAAGATATGCTTATAGACTACAGATGTCCCACTAGTATGATCTCCATCATAATCAGAGTAGTCAAGCCGATATCCTCAGGACTTTATCAGCATGTATGAATGAATAAAAGCATGATCAAATCAACATGTCAGATAAAGAAGAACCAGATAGCATACTATCATGTCGAGCAAGAATGCAAACTGAATATATATATACATGTATAGATACATCCACTATCACATAATGGCCTCTAGGGCATACATATATCCAACAATACCAAATTCAAATTCATTAAAAGCCGTAAAACAATTCCAGAAACTAAGTGAAACACTCCCAGATTTTCCCCAGGTGACAATTTGCCAATTATGCATACAGGAGGGGTCTAATTTAGTGCAAAAGGAGCCATGGACCAAACCTGGGACCCTAATTCCCTGCTCTGGCCGCAAATTACGGCCAGAATGGATAAATCTACGGCCTTGGGTTGGGGTATGGGGCTAGGGTTTCAGTGGTAGCTTCCTAGGTGGCTACACGACTCCCAGTAATTGCTAAATAATTTTTAGTGCCCCCGGGTTGCTCCAGATTTCCCTGCACACCCTTTATTTCTACAAAACAGACATGAACTCAAACCCCAAATCCGTATTTTGGTTTCTAGGCTATGGTCCTGGTCAAGAATCACCTCATAAGTCTCATTGACAGCGACAAAACATCACCAATTTCCCAAACCCTTCTCTTGGGATTTCAAAGTTCACACATCCATCACTAAACGGCATCTAAACTTAAACAAAAGCTAGGAAATCACAACTACTCTAAATGAGAAGAGATATACCTCATGGTTACTCCCAAACAAAACCCTAGAAGTCCTAAAGTTGTCAAAATTCGACTTTTCATGGTTCATAGCGATGAGGGTGAGGAGGTGATCATTTTTTTGTGAAAGGGTATAGGGTTTTGGCAAGGTTTTCGGGGTGGATCAAAAGGGTAGAAGATGGAGGGAGATGAGGAAGAAGAAGAAGAAGAAGAAAATGGTGGAGGAATGAAGATGGGGCAGCACTCTCTCCCTCTCTCTCTTTCTCACTCTCATTCTCTCTCTTAGCATGCTCATCTCATCATTATGTCCTCTCTCTCTCTCTCTCCTCAATCATTTCTCTTTTCTTTTCTTTTCTTTTCTCACCAAAAAGCCCAACCATAACATAAAACACACAAATAAAATAACATGTAACATGTCATGGTGCACTAACCATGAAAACCATAGAAACACGGATTTGGCTTAATCGCGTTAGCAGTGCACTAATCGGGTTTTTATCGAAACTGCATATAATAAATTTTAAAAATACGAAATCCTTAAAATATATTATTAAATGAATAAATCATTTTGATTTCCATTTATTTCAAAATTACTTGTATATATTTAAACCCTTTTTCGAAAACCCCAATTTCCCAAATCGGGCAGTTTTCGGGAAATATATTATTTTAATATTAAATTCCAAAAATAATATTTTATATTTTCTGAAATGTTACAATCTTCCCCCCTTAAATAAATTCGGTCCCCGAATTTAAATTTAAACCCGCAAAATCTAAAAATTTCAATAATCAGCTCAAAATAACGGGGCTCCGAAATCATGGAAAACGCAAAAATGACACAGCGCGTCAAGTGCGCACGAAAATGAGTACAAAACTCAAAATCGAACTCCGTCAAGCGTTACGCAAATCATCGGATTTGCACGCATATCCTCGGAGTTACAATAGAGATACAGATCTTGAAATCCACTACTGAAATCCAATATACACTAGTCAAATACTAGAATACGTGTATAGTACGCATTTTTGGAAAACTTTCAAAATCTGAATAAAATACATACAAAATCTTTTCTAAATCGCCGTGGGAATGCGTAACTCACGGCATAACTGACGGACGCTCATTTTAAGATAATAATATATTTCCATATATGTTTTCTTAAATACACGTTCCGTCATTTTCAAAATATCCTAAAAGGTTTTCCCTTTATAAACGTTCGTGCCGCTCACGAACACGTAGGAAATAGCGAGACTATAGCTCTTTTTCAAAAACATCTTGGTAAATTTTAATGCATGCAAAGTACTCAGGTACTGTCCTCAGATTAGTCCTGTTCGGCTACTTCATAATATGGTGCCCATCAAGGAACTAAAGTGCTCAAAAGCAAAATCAGCCTCGAAGGCGTGTCCAATAATCACATGCATCTGGTGTGCACGGAAATCAAGTCCTAATACAAGTGCTACCCATGTGCACAAAAGTGAACTAAGTGCAACGGGTATGCACGAAAGCATCTGTACAGTGCAACGGGTGTGCACGACAACAATATCGGGTGCATCTGATATGCACAAGAATCCAATCAGGTGCACAAGGTGCACAAAACAAATATCGAGTATCAAAATCGAATTGACAGTATACAACACATTTCAATCCAAATCCAAATCAGATATACCGTGGTATATAATCTCACAACCATGTGCATCAACGTGCACAAAAGCAAATCAAATACTAAAAGTGCATGAAAACTATGCCGAAAGAATAAATCAAATCATATGCATGCCCTAGGCATGAAATCACAATAAATATCTCAAATGACATCAAAACGAAGTCAGGTGCAAATGTGGTGCACAAAACACATATCAATGCACTACAGGCACATATAAGCTATACCGAGTGCAAAAATCAAATCATCCGTATGAAATCCATGAAATCATAAACACATGCTACGAAGGTACAAAATCGACATCAAACGCAATTGGCATGCACAAATCGCAAATCAACACAACGGTGTATAAAATATATATCAGGGGCGATAACTATGCGCAACCCTGTAAATACTTTGCAGGTGCAGCCATAGTGCATGAAAACAATATCATGAAACTCAATCATCAAAACTCAAATCCAAGCGATATAAGCGTGATACTCAGATCACAACGCAAATCGCAACAAAGGACATTGAGGTACACCTCCTACAATGCCGAAGAATAAATCGGTGAGCCTAAAACTGGCAGAGTAGAACATCCGATTGCCTTCTGGTCACGGCATGGCGTCCCCTGTCTCTGGGTACTCATCTTCTCCTCGGGTTACCAATCTCGCAATCCATCGTCTCATCGGCCCTGTCAGGTGTGCTAACGGGGATGATTCTGTTCTGGCACTTCTCTGGTCGTCTTCTGGTCAATCATCATGACCACTCGTAAGGCAGAACGTTACTGGCATCGACATCTGGCCCTCTGAATACACGTGACACAACTGATCCTGGGTGCAAATCTCATTGCAGCAGTGTCCTGGAAGGAATTCTGCCTAAGGTCTCTCCCGATCTCGCCTATGCCGAACTGTACGGAGGCTGGTATTCTTACATAATTTTTTCTCGTTTTCTGGACATCTGCGTGTTCCGCACACATTTCCTCAGAAACTGGCCGTATCCAAACGCCTCTGTAAGCATATTAGGTCTCTGATCTCGACGGGGAGTAATAACAGCTCGTCAGCATCCCGCACGAACTTCTGGTTCCACCTGTCTTTATCGCCATCCAATATGACGTCACGCCATGCTATCTGCGCACTGCAACTGGTCTCGGCCACGGTCAATCCGAAGTCTCTCGCACGGACTCGAAATCGCGTGCTCTGTATCCTCATCACTCTGTAGAAGATATCTTGCCAAACACGTCCTCGGAAACTCGCCCCCAACCGTTGGAGAAATACTCAATACTCGTCCGTTCTCGATCAACTCACAACGCATCTAGGTGAGGTCCTCTATCCAAAGCTGGTCAGCTTGCTGATCTCTTATCACATGGTATCCGGACAACGTCAAACTTTTCGATCGAGTCATCAAGGTCCCAAAATATCCCGAAGGCTCAATACCTGACCGCAGTCTAAAAATATCTGGTACATACCACAGTATCTCTGGACCAGCCGTAGAAAAGAAAACCCAAGCCTCACTGATGGCACCGCTAAACCGCCACAAACCCTAAGGTTCAAAGCGGTTCTATGGTCATCATGTCAAGTTAGGGTTTCATTCTTCTAGAGGGTCCACAGAATTACCTGCATGTTCCTCCGAACACTTTAAACTTAGGAAAAATGGGTTTCTGACACTCGTTCAAACTCTTTAGCTTCGCCTATACAACATGTGAATATTCTTCCCCCGTATGCTAAGCAATGCCTCAATCCTCCAGAAAAGGCGACACATCGGCGGTCTTCTCTGGATTGGTCTGCTCTATGTCTGAGTAAGATTCTCTCCACACTGGAAATCTTTAACTCAACTGGGTCTGCGTCGGCGCATCAATCTGACGAATCACCTTCGTCTCTCAAATCGGGGTAGACTAGCTATCATCTGTCGCATTTCTGCCTGGAAGTTCCGGCGCTCTCAGGTTGTAAGTGTTGGATATAGTGTCCTCAAAGTCAATTATTGGATCGCAGGTACGTGATTGCAATGATTGAGGCAGGACATATACCGATATGACATGCTTGCTCGAGATGATAGTATGCTATCTGGTTTGTCTTTATCATCGTATACATCCTTTAGTTCACTATTGCATGATGATAGAGCCCATAGGATTTTTGCTTGACTGCCAGCAGTATGATGGCGATCATATACGTGGGATCTGGGGTTTATAAGCATATCCTTAAAGTGTCCCTAATCGTAGGAGTTTCGAGATAGGGCATCGATACTCCAGAGTAGACTAATGTATACAGTTGAGACCCCGACGAGGGGCGGGGCCGGTCTCACAAGCCATTGGTGTTAGTTGGTTCACCTAAGATGTATATAGGTGCTCATTTGGTTATGAGTACACCGGACAGGACTCGCCGGGAACATGCTAGTTGGTATTATACATATCGTCATATAGCAGTTCCCTGGTGACATGTGTACAGGTTAGTTTGTCGACCTGAGATCGTCATTTGTCTCATGTGAGTTCCCACTGTGCTTAGATTACTACTCTACCACGCTCAAAGGAAACGTGCAAACAGGTTTTAGTTGGGTACAGTACCAAGCCACATGGAGGCAGTGAGCGGATCGTCGGGGATTCGTCTCTCCGGGTATTGGGGGTTGATGTCGCACAGTGCACGGATGGCCATCACTAGAAATTCTCGGCCGAGGTAGTGGAGAATTACTGATTTGGATCAGTAATTTCTCAGGAGGTGATGGGCTTCATACCGACACAAATTATCGCGTTATTAGGGGTCTGACTTTATCCACCCCCTAGACTCGATATGCGATACTCTAAGACGAATGGACCGGACTGTACGAATATTGTCACTTTCAGGCTCAGTAGGGTTTCTGGATAAGTTCGCTCGTCAGCTTCCCTTCCGATCAATACATAGGCAACCGTTACGTACAGCTTGTACCTCTGACGTGCTAGTGGTTATACCCAGTGCCAGTGTGTTAATGAGTCATTAGAGTCCCCTACAGACAGTTTCCCAAGTTCGGGCGAAACGTTGTAGAGGCCATATGGTTTTATGGCAGGGTTCGGAAAATGCACGTGCGTTTACGCACGTGTCATATTTCGGGCAGATAATACTGGTAGGCTTTGGTTTAAACCGGATCCGAGTATTATACTGTGTAGATATAATATCTTTGTCTCAGATGCAGTTGTATTCGGTCGTAATACAAATGCGGGTATGTTTATACTGTTACGGGGTTATCCTGAAATTCGTTTCAGGATCGCTTTTGGAAGTTGCCAGTTTCCAGTTTTCTATCACCCGTCTTTATCATTCAGTTAAAGACGGATTTATCTTTTCTTGAGGTGAGTCACGAGTGTGGAAGATTCTAGAAGTTTCTAGATTAGTGACTAGGATTGTGACTCATTCATTTGCATTAAATGTGTTTTGATGACTAGGGTTTTTAGTTCAATGTATGCATTAAATGAGATTGCAAGGTGTTTAGATGAATCATTCATTTATGGTTATGGTCACCTCCTAGCTCCTACACTCACCTCCTTTGCTTCATAAAGTGGCCGGCCCCTCTTCACAAATGATGAGGGTTGTTGATTTGGAAAAGATTATAGTTTTGGATTCATGGAAATTAGATAGCCTCATTTCTCATTTCACCCGATCCAAAAGGCAACTTCATTAACCGTTCGTCCATGGCTTTGGACGAAGTGAGAAAAATTGTTCTACTCATTCTCTACATCATCTTGGTCATCTCTTTTAGCAAACTTGATGATCGAGTTGCCTCGGTTCAGAGGCGGGAGCCTGTTTAAAGATCCGTTGACGTGGTGCCACCTGGACGAGGAGACTGGAGATTCAGGAGATCGGAGCAGCCGCAACAAAGCATGGGATGATGGTTGAAGACCGAAGGACTCGGATCGTTCGGTATAACATTTCTACCCACTTTGTAGTTTGTTAGTTTAGCTTTAATGGCAGATCCGGGTGATAGTACACGATAGCGCCAGTTGTAAAAGTTTTTGTTCCACATTTGGCGTCTGTTTAGACGGCCGGGGCGCTACCGTGGACTTACAGTAAGCTTTGGAAGCGACATCCTATCAATCTCAGCAACAGCTGGGTCATCTGTCTACACGATAGGCGACATCATAATCTCTGAGGTATGCTGTACATCAACAGTCCTCTCGCAACTGGCAGCTCTGACAATGGCCCGATCATCCGGTGTAAAACCAAGCACTCGCCTCCATCATAGTTCACAACATAACACTACGTCGAGACGTTCCCATGTCACCAGAAAACACAATGGTCGGCCCTCATACCAGACGAGCTCGCCCTGACCGCAACACTAGCAGCAGCTCAATCTGCGCTCAAGCTATGGCGACAGGAACCTCAATCGAGTATCGAAGAAAGTAGATCAACGGAATGAAAGGAAAAGACAGATCCAGAATGGATACATAATCATAAAAAGGAACAGCATCAATGAAAGTATGATCACGAAACTAATAGAATCGAGGATCTCAAATGGATGTATAATCATGGATACGAAGAGAATCACTGGTCTCAAAATATGTACATCCTAAGGTTTCTTAAGTGGAGTATCGTATCGTAAATATGCCGCGGAACATACGTACGGTACGTTACTCTACTCAAGCTACCTACTCCATCAATCAGGGTCAGTCTATGAAACGAAAGTTCGGGTCTAATACCCCCCAGTTCAAGCGTATGTTCCGTAAGGTCAAGCCTAGGTTCTGAAATACATATCCGCCCTAGACTCCGCATAGTCAAACATAGACTCGAACCAAGGTTAAACGTAGCACTCTGATACCAACTTTGTCATGACCAGAAATATTAGCTCGTGACCAGCACTTGAATCACGCAACGTCTAAAAGTGTAACGGAATTCAAGTAAGCTGAAACCCAGAAATCTAAACCTTTTAAGAAAAATAAAGGAGGTGAAGTTTTGAAATAAAGGTATAATGAAATAAAGTTTTGTTAATGCATAGAAAAGAAACATGAAAATGCAAGTAAAATTTACTAATTTGAAAATATGTTTCATCTTTTAAAAATTTGGGCAGCACCTCCTTTGTATATTTTGATCCAAAACCACAATACAAAACAAGAATAATGGCATCCCCAAGCGGGAGCTTGCTCTTCGCCAAACTGCGGATCACAACCACGCAAGACACTAAAAATATAAGTATACGACGCCCAACGGCGAATTTCACCACAAAGGATAAAGAAATAATCAAGACATAACACGAAAAGTGAATATAAACCCATCGCTCAAATCTCGCAACTAAAAGTCTCACTAAGTCTCATTACTTATACAATTTACAAATTTTGATTGATGGAGTTAACTAGATACAATCTGAAATATAGATACAAGAGTGGGTATGATACAAATGTCCCATCTACCAATGCAAAACACCCGAATGCAACTGTGTGCCAGCAAAGCCGCTACTGATCCAAGCGGTCAACCTGCAGGAACTGTGGCACAACGGGGGTGAGTTGCCAACTAGTGAGTAGAAAAATATCAACAGATAAAAATCGAATAAACAACGACTCCTAGGTCAACTATATCATAAAGGTAATACTATGATATCTAGGGTGACCGGGTCTGTATATGTGCCAACAAGGTAGTCAATACCTATATGCATGCGGATAACATCCAACAGTAATAATCAATGCATGTATGTATGTGGATCTCGTCCACCCATATAATTAATGTATGTATGCATGTGGATCTCGTCCACCCATATAATCAATGTATGTATGCACATAAATATCATAAAGGGGTGTGCATGAAAGTATGAGGATATAGATCAACAGTGTCCCTCACGACACATCAAAATCATGGAACCTGAGTGCATAGCATCGACACTCGAAAACATCATAAAAACCGTGCCCAGCATCGGGACGTAAATCCTCATATATCGGGCTCCTTCAGTCCGGATCGGCCCACGGGCTCTGTCAGTCCGGATCGTCCTATATCATCTCTCGACTGCGGTTGGTATCCTCCGGATATCCACCGAGCCCAAATACTTTAACCGGTAGGTAGTAGTCCCTCTGCTAGGCTCATCGTGTGTATACACTGCATCCCTTTCTTGCCCTGGGGTACCATACCAGGTCCACCATGTACCCGCAATCGGCCTCATCCGCCTCCTTGAATCAGGTTTCACATGTCGCTCTCAGAACCGAGAAAACACATGGTGGACGCACTGAAATATCATATCAAGAGAAACCGGGTTCTTAAAACAACACATAATCTCTTTTGAAATGTCCACTGTTCTCAAATCCAGAAATCTCATGAAAACAGCATATCTCAAGCCGTAAAATAATAGAGCATGATGTATGTGACATATAAGAGAAATGGGAGCATATCCGTGTATCATGCAACATGGAACAGTGATATGACATATTAAGGGAAAACCACTCTTTTAAAATGATTCCAGTTTTTTAATATATCCGCGGTTCCCAATATCCCAATAAAAACCAGTTCTCTATATAGGTACAATATGTATATGCGCAAGTATAGATGTACCAATGTATGTGTGCACCAATATGGATATACAAATGTGTATAATCGCAAGTATGGATATATCAATGTATACGTGCACCGATATGGATATACAATGTGTATGTGCGCAAGTATGAATATATCAATGTATATGTGCACCAATGTGGATATACAATGTATATGTGCGCAAGTATGAATATATCGATGTATATGCGCACCAATGTGGATATACAATGTGTATGTGCGCAAGTAAGAATATATTGATGTATATGTGCACCAATATGGATATACAATGTGTATGTGCAAAGTCCGAGCAAGTCAGGTAAAACCTTTCGCAAGTATGAATATATCGATGTATATGCGCAAGCAGGTTATGCGAAGATGTAGGGTTCCTAGGCACACTAATGAAGTCTCACAAGTGATCAAGCATGGCTAATTCAAATTTTACAAGTGCCTACAAACCCTAATACGGATCGTTAACTAGATATATAGGCTATGCGATGCAAGTAAACAACTTTAACAAAAAGGAAAGAAGCTGCAACCTATGTAGATCCGGTCCTCCACCTCCTAGGCTCCGTGATGACGTCCCTCCGCTGTCCAAATTGAATCCATGACTCTAGCATCGGCTTCTTCGGAGAAAAGGGCGGACTTCATCGTCGGTTCGATGCCGAAGATGATCTACATCGATGCATCACTAGATCAAGCTCCAACTTCACCAAGCCTTGAAAACTTGTGAAGGAAACACCCTATACAACTTGGCAAGAGGTAGAGGATGAAGAAATAGGAGGTGGGTTCACTTTAGAATTGGATTTCTCACTTGTTTTCATCACTTGCCATTGATGTAGCAAGCTTTTCTTTATGGAAGAAGAAGATAAAGAAGAAGAAGAAGATATATGATATGTTCTTTTTAAAAGGAAAATAAAAAGAATACTTATCATGACTTCAACCATGGTTTAGTGTAGAGATTTAACTAAGGTTAGATGAGTGGTTAGGGTTAGAGAAGAGACAAGAATGGTGGACTTGTTCAAAGCTTCAAGAAGCTTCAAAGAAAAAACAAAACTAGCAACCATTCTTTTCTCTTTATCTTTTCAAATGAAATAACTAAAAATAAATAAATAGATAAATGAATAAGTAAATGAAATGAAACCCTAATCACTAACTAACCATGGTTTAATTCTTTACACAAACCCATGCTAGAATGTATCATCAAACATGATACAATCATGTGCACAAAATATATCACATATACAATGTGCATTTCAAGTGAGTAAATCCATTTAAAGTGAACCAATACTAGTTAATGCAAAGTAATATATCAAATATATAATTATACATCAAATCATTAAATCAACACTTGATTCAATGATCCGGTCATGTCGCATATAACCGGCTAGTATCCAATGTATCGGCTTATCGAGTCAATCCTTGATTCGATAACTAGGTTATATCGCATACAACCATTCGACACATTCATCGCGAGAATGAAATACGGTATCACATACACGCATTATTCTCGGTCCCGCACATATCTCATATGCGCTCCTATTTCGTTTCGCTTGAGCCAGGAAACCTCTGTGTAGGACTCTAAAGACTCGTCAATACGCCGGCAGCAGGTGATGATCATATCAAACACCCACAAGCCGCAAGCGGTCTGCTAAACGTAACGGCCACCCGGGTATTGAGCGATCAGAAGATCGACGAGCAAGCCCGCTCACACTCCCGTGAATCCAACCAGTAACATTTACCGTACAGTCCGGTCTGTTCGTCTGATATGTCGCATATCTCGCCTAGGGGTGGTAAACGTCAGACCCCAATAGCTTGATAAGTCATGCCGACGTAGGGTCCATAACTTTCGTGAAACTACTGATAACTCTTACCAGTATATCACAGCAACCCTGGCCAGGGATTTCCTGTTATGGCCAGTCGTGCATTGCGCAACATCAACCCCCAATACCGGGAGAGACGAATCCCCTCCTATCGCTCATTGCCTCCATGTGAATCGGGACTGTACCCAAAAACCACCAGTTTGCACGACTCAGTAGAGCCGTGGTAGGGTGGAAATCAAAGCACAGTGGGAGACACACAAGACTCTATGACGATCTCGGGTCAACAGACTAAGCTGTACCAGTGTCACCAGAGAACTGCCATCTGACGTGAGGTATAATACCATCTGGGAGTTCTCGGCGAGTCCGTTCAGTGTACCCAGTCTCTACTGAGCACCCGTATACCATCTCTGATGTCAAACACCAATGGATATGGGATCATCCATCGCCCATCACATGGGTCGAGAAGATATACGCTAGTCTACTCTGGAATATCGATGCCCTGTCTCGATATTCCTACGACTAGGAACAATGAAGGATGTACTCATTGACTACCCAGGCCCCACTAGTATGATCTGCATCATAGTCCTGGAAGTCGAGTACACATCCTAAGGGCTTTATCAACATGTAATCAGAGAGACAGAAAGTATACATGTTAAGATAAAGAGCAACCAGATAGCGTACTATCATGTCGAGCAAGAAAGTCCTACCTATATATGTCCCAGCATCCACTACAATATACATCCAATGTACAGTAATGGCCTCTAGGGCATACATATAACTAACAGAAGAGTCATATCATGATGCAGCAATCCTACTGTGTAGTGACATGGCAATTATCGATGATAAAGTGTATGAGCTTACAGTCTGTGTGCGTATAACATAGGCATCATCGATAATGTTCCAGGGTTACTATCACAGGTATAAGTAGTACAATATGAATAACGTGAATGCATCATAAGGTAAATCGTCAGCTAGAAGTTATAAGGTACACATATCTAACATGATCGAGGCGGTGAATCTAACAATCGGCATCCAGCCTAACAATATCGCGTACGTTATAATCAATCGTACGACAAGCTCTAGTCAAGGGTATGAATGAATCATCAAGTCTAACACATCACGCACGGAA
This sequence comes from Agapanthus africanus, assembly GCA_030015575.1. Taxonomy (NCBI): domain Eukaryota; kingdom Viridiplantae; phylum Streptophyta; class Magnoliopsida; order Asparagales; family Amaryllidaceae; genus Agapanthus; species Agapanthus africanus. Next base: position 265,142,832 of record CM057343.1, read on the forward strand.
AATCATCGTACGACGTCATTAAGCTAATAGGGATCCTAACATCCTATACAACAAATGAGGGTACGGCCTAATATCACGTACGGCCTATCATCCATGATTTACAACATTATATATATATATATATATATATATATATATATATATATATACCTATGTCCCAGGTCACTTCCGCAATAATCTCATATCAGGGGACCGGCAGGGTATAAATCATCTCGATCGACTCGCATCTGTATACCAACATATCATCATATCCATCTTATTATCATATCCGTCTTATATTCTTTCATCGCATTTATATCTCACATCAAGTCGAGTTTAAATAAACATTCTATCTCTACTAAGTATAAGTATCTAATCTAACATACACACCCGAACCATACAAGCAGATTTTAAAAGAAGCGAATCGTAGTTTTGAAAGTAGGAGCTACGGTGTTTTTAAAGAAAAGATATCATTTGAAAATCCATAACGTCCCTCAAGGTATTTGTTTAAAGATGCATACGATTCGTCGGTTTAGAAATAAATATGGTTCGGATGACGCATCTACATCGACTATCTAGTCCTACAGTACCCTAAACGGTAATATCGACAAACGTCATCCTCGAATTCCTTCGTCCTATAATAGCCGTATTATATCACTTCTAACTATCCTCTAGTTTCTAATATGGTTTCATAGCTATCTTCATTGTAACCCTAGTTTTCTAATCTAGGTTTCCTTAACTATATTCTATAAATCAGTTATCCATCAAAACTTTGCGGGGGTGCTATATGTCATCCACCCGACTTCCCCCGTGGATATAGATCCACTCACCTTGCTTCTTGCTTGCCGATGTCGATGACGCCACGCTCCGTCGTCTCGGAATTCACGCGAAGGTACCTACAATAAAAAACAATCGCAATCCGTATTAAAATCAAGGTGGAAAATCAAAACGGCACAAGTTTCGCTCATAGGTTAAAACCTATAACTTCGCGTGCAAAACACGATAAATAACCCTGGTCATGGACGTCCAAACGCCACACGACGGAAACACAATACCAAATAACAAATTCAAATTCATTAAAATCCGCAAAACAATTCCATAAACTAAGTGAAACACTCCAAGATTTTCCCCAGGTGACAATTTGCCAATTCTGCATACAAGAGGGGTCTAATTTAGTGCAAAAGGAGCCATGGACCAAACCTGGGACCCTAATTCCCTACTCTGGCCGCAAATCACGGCCAGAATGGATAAATCTACAGCCTTGGGTTGGGGTATGGGGTTAGGGTTTCAGTGGTAGCTTCCTAGGTGCCTGCACAACCCCCGGTAATTGCTAAATAATTTTTAGTGCCCCCGGGTTGCTCCAGATTTCCCTGCACACCCTTTATTTCTACAAAACCGACCTGAACTCAAATCCCAAATCCATATTTTGGTTTCTATGCTATGGTCCAGGTCAAGAATTACCTCACAAGTTTCATTGACAGCCACAAAACATCACCAAGTTCCCAAACCCTTCTCTTGGGATTTCAAAGTTCACACATCCATCACTAAACGACATCTAAACATAAACTAAAGCTAGGAAATCACAACTACTCTAAATGGGAAGAGATATACCTCATGGTTACTCCCAAACAAAACCCTAGAAGTCCCAAAGTTGTCAAAATCCGACTTTTCTTGGTTCATAGCGATGAGGGTGAGGGGGTGATCATTTATTTTGTGAAAGGGTATAGGGTTTTAGCAAGGGTTTTGTTAGTGTATATGCCCTAGAGGCCATTACTGTATCATACTAGCTTGTATATTACTTAATGGAAGCTTGGGATATTCACAGTTGTATATACAATCTTGCTCGAAATGGTAGTATGCTACTTGGTTTGTCTCTGCTTTAATATGTGCATGTGTTTCTTTTAGCATATTGCTGGTATACATATTAGTAGAGCCCTTAGGATCTTTGCTTGATTACCAGCGTTGTGATGGCACTCGCACACGTGGGAGCTGGGTAATCTATAAGCACATCCTTATACAGGTCCCTGGTCGTTGGACTATCGAGACAGGGCATCGATACTCCGGAGTAGACAAGCGTATGCGCTTCTCATCCCAGTGTGGGAGACGGTCTGTCCCACAGCCGTTAGTACGTCGTACTTGGGATAGTATGCGGGTGCTCGTTAGGTTACGAGTACACTGGACAGGACTCGTCGGGAACTGTTGGTTGGTAATATACCTATCGTCAGTTATCAGTTCCTAGGTGACATGAGTACAGCTTAGTCCGCTGACTTGACACTGTCACTTCGCCTCGAGTGTGTTCCCACTGCACTTTGATTACTACCCTACCACGGCTCAAAGGAGCTGTGCAAACAGGTAGTTTTTGGGTGCAGTCCCGAAGCACTTGGAGGCAGTGACGGTTAGACAGGATTCGTCTCTCCCGGTATTGGGGGTTGACATCGCGCTGTGTCTAGGAGAGCCATTACACGAGTAGTCCCTGGCCAGGGCAAGCGAGATATACTGGTAGGTTTCCAGTGTTATCTCAGGGTGTTCTGGGCTACACTCCGACACGACTTGTACCGCTATTAGGGGACTGACGTTCACCGCCCCCCTAGGCCCGCCATGCGATGTATCAGACGAACAGACCGGACTGTACGGAGACTGTCACATACAGGCTCAGTAGGAGTGCAGATGGGGTTCACCTCGTCAGTCTTCTTATCGACATCTACCTGGGGACCGTTACGTACAGCTAGTGCCGCTTGCGGTCTGTGGTTAAACCCACTGCCAGCGTAGTATCGAGTCTTTAGAGTCCCACACAGAGAGCTATTCGCCTTTAGGCAAAACGAGTAGAGGTCGCATGGTTTTGCGACAGGGTTCGTTCGCATCCGCGCACTTGTGCACGTTTGCTGTCCGGACAGTTTATACTAGCGGGCTTTGGTTTAAGCCGGATCCTAGTATATGATTTGAGATTGGTTTTTCTCATTGTGTTCGTGTTCCTCGGATCACGAATGCGGGTGCGTATGCACAGTTGCTTGAGATTGGGGGAGAGGACCTTGTTTAGGGTTAATGGCCTTTGTCATTTTATTAACCCTATTGATTTTGTGTGGATTATTGTTAATTGATAATTAGCTTAATTATTGTGCATGGTTGTTGTTGACAATTTGACTTCATTGACTTGTTGACCATGTTGACAACTTGACCATAATCATTTCATTTGGAAGATGCTCTTTGATCTTTGCAAAAATGAAATGATAATGGTCAATTCATGATTTATCATGACAATTTTCAAGCTAATTATCTAATTAAACTTATCCTCACATATTAGTGAGAATGGCTCACTATTTTTCTCATTCTCTCATTTCTTTTCTCTCTCTTGCTCATCCTCTCCCTCAAGCTCTCTCCCTCTCATGTGTTGAGAAACAAAAAGCTTGAGAAAAACCCTCTCTTGATCTTCTCTACTCACTTCTAGGGTTCAAGTCTTAGCATTTCTTGCACTCTAGTTACTCCTAGCTTGGAGTTGAAGCTAAAGGTGGTGGCTTTCGGGTGGATCCTTCTTTGACGGGAGAAGACAAGCAAGGTGATCCTTTTCTACCATACCTAGGAGCAAGGAGAGAAGGACTAAAGACCAAAGGTATAACCTTTCTTCACTTAGCTACTTTGTAGTTAGGGTTAGCTAGTTTATGTTTAGCAAAGATCCTCACAAGCATAGTCCATGTTGCCTAAGTCATTAAAAATCCGATTTTTATTATGTTTTCCGCCTCCCCGTAAGCACCGGGGTGGGCAACACGGACTTACAGGTTTTAGGGTGGATCAAGAGGGTAGAAGATGGAAGGAGATGAGGAGGAAGAAGAAGAAAATGGTGGAGGATTGAAGATGGGGCAGCACTCTCTCCCTCTCTCTCTTTCTCACTCTCATTCTCTCTCCTAGCATGCTCATCTCATCATTATGTCCCCCCTCTCTCTCTCCTCAATCATTTCTCTTTACTTTTCTTTTCTTTTCTCAACCAAAAGCCCAACCATAACATAAAACACACAAATAAAATAACGTGTAACATGTCATGGTGTACTAACCATGAAAACCCTAGAAACACGGATTTGGCTTAATCGCGATTAGCAGTACACTAATCGGGTTTTTATCGAAACTGCATATAATAAATTTTAAAAATGCCAAATCCTTAAAATATATTATTAAATGAATAAATCATTTTGATTTCCATTTATTTCAAAATTACTGGTATATATTTATACCCTTTTTCGAAAACCCCAATTTCGCAAATCGGGCAGTTTTCGGGAAATATATTATTTTAATATTAAATTCCAAAAACAATATTTTATATTTTCTGAAATGTTACATTGATCTTCTGATCGCTGAATACCCGGGTAGCCGTTACGTCCAGCTAGTATCACTGACGACTTGTAGGTGCTTGATATGATCGTCACCTACTGCCGGCGTATTGACGAGTCTTTAGAGTCTTACACAGAGGTTTTACTGGCTCATGCAAAACGAAGTAGGAGCACATATGTGATATGTGCGGGACCGAGATTAATACGAGTATGTGATACCATAGTGTATTCTCGCGATTTATTCGTATCGGTCGGTTATATGTGATATAGCCGGGTTATCGAATCAAGTGTTGATTCGATAAGGTTATACAAATAATATTAGTCGGTTGTATGTGATATAGCCAGATTATTTAATCATTTGTTGATTTAATAATTTAATGTATAATTATATATTTCATATATTAACTTACATTAACTAATATTTGCTCACTTAAGCATTTCTTTTTCTCACATGTGCACACTTAATATATATGTGATATATATTAATTGTGTTTTCTTTTTTGTGTCATGCTTGATGATACACACAACATGGGTGTATGAGACTCACACCATACTCACGATAATGTGAGGTTTATTTATTTAAAGTAAATCCAAATTAGATGGAAATTGGTCACATGACATGAAGCTTGTGGAAGCTTGTAGATGCATTGACTTAGTCCACTAATTTTGTTTTACTTAAGATACTTATTAACCCAACCCTTATCTAAACTCATGGTTAAGTCTCTACATGAGTTATACGAGATATTTCTCACCCATGCTTGCCATTCAGTCTCTCATCCATTATTTGCTTCTTCTTCTTCATCAAGAGCTTCGCTCTCTAGGTTTTTGAGAGGAGAAGAAAAAGAGTGAGAAAATTAATTCTAAAGTGAGAAAAAATCATACATCATCCTCCTCTACTAGATTAGCCATTTAGTTTAGGGTGTTAGCTTTACTAATCCCTCATTAGTGAAGAAGTAACTTGGGTTAGTGTCTCCTCGAAGTAGATCATTTTCGGCCTCGAAGACTTCATGCAAGCACGTTCCATTCACCTTGTGGAGCCATTCTAGAGTCCGCAAGATCACTACTTGGAGCGAAGGGACTACCACTCGGAGCTATTGATGTGAAGGATCGGTCTACAAAGCTTGTATTCCATATTCACTTAGATGAAAAGTAATTTACATGTTGTATTCTCTAAATCTCTAATTAAGATTCTACGGTTAGGATTGTTTAGCATGGCCAAATTTTGAAAATGACATGGACGATACCTCCCGAAACCTTGCTGTCGTGCTAGGCATTCCCACAGTGGTATCAGAGCCAAGCTAGAGTTTTAGACGATGTTTGTAGAATTACGAAACCGAAACAACTCCGGAACAGTCGAAGCTAAAACCCAGTTTCTGTCAATATTTTTAAGTCGTCGAAAAAATTTTAAGCAACTGCAGAATGTTATATGAGATTTAACATGAACACTAAACAAATACGAACCAATTCCACCGGATTTGACCCAATGACATGGCCATAAAATCCAGCCTGGCGGGCCCCCTCTGCTCCATTCATGTTCGTACTCGTCTGGTGTTCTGGTCTCTGGGTTTTGGTGTTTCAGGTGTTGCTTGTTTTTCCTAAAATTGCATGAGATATTAATTTTCTATAAAGGCAATTCGGTGTGTTTCGTAGTCATAATTCTAACTTTATTTCGGGTTATTTAGACGGCGTTAAAAAGTTCGAACGGATATCAAATACCCACTTTAACCCTCGATGGAAATTTTCCAAGAGTTGGATTTTTTTCAAGTTAAAGAACATTCAAAAATCATGCAAGTAATGCGATGGACCCTCTAGAAGAACAAAACCTTAACTCGATTCTATGACCGTAAGAACCGCCGCCAAACTCTAGGGTTTGCGGTAGTTCCGCGGCGCCATAGGTGAGGCAAGGGTTGACCCTTCTACGGTTGGTCCATAGGCACTGTAGCATGTTCTGAGTATTTTTAAATTGCGCTCAATTGTTGAGCTTTTTGGGAAATTTTGGGTGTTTTTTGATTCGATCGAAATGTTTAAAATCGTCTAACTATTTGTGGAATGTGATACAATATGTGGAATTCATATAGTTAGGCATGAAATCCGAAGTATGTGATATTTCGGGTTTATGATGTCTATGGTGATTGTGGATTCCAAATGTTGTAGTTTGACATTTTTTTTTCTGCGACCGTAAGTGTAATATATGGTGTATCACCGTTTTTGTTGCTATATGTCAACAAAAATTGTGATACGCATATTTACTTACGTTGATGACATGTGATGTTGTGTGTTTCTGTGATATGTTATATTGGATCGTCGTGTTTTGAATAGCCGGGGGTTTTATATGAGATGAGAGTTTTTATTTTCATTCATGCAAAATTTAATGTATGTAATATTCTTTTATTGGGGCACTTCCGGGTTGAGGATGATGTCACCATTGTTGTATATTATTTACTTTTCCGCATTAGGATAGACCCAAGGAGGGGAGCATAAGTAACCGGGTTCTAGGGTCCAGAGGGAGACCATCTCGAGGAGTCGAGACCGGGTCTCCTAACTCTAGAATTGGTAGGGTTGCATGCCGCTCTCGTAGGGGTCTAGGGATGTGGGTTTGGCTATTCATCACGACCGTGGAATCCGTGTTTTATACTGGCTTAATTTAAAACATGGTATTCCTAGTATGTCCAATATTTCATATGTTATCTTCTGCTGCTGATATTCTGTGATGTGATCACTTTATATGCGTTAGACGAATACTTTATTATTGTATATATGATATATAACAAACGTTGCTTATGTTTTGCACCCGCGCTAGTCCCGCCCCGCTATGTCCTTAGTTAAGTAAGCTAACGGTGCATAACGGGACACAGTGGCGAATGCGGATGGCATAAGCGTACGTTGTATTTTCGTTTCTTCTATGATGCTTAATGAAAAAGAAAGAAACCTAAAAAGATGTTGTAGAATAAAATTTTCAAAAAGGGTAGCTCTAGTTTTTGCTTTGCATAGCGGTATTCCTTGTAGATATCCAACACCTTATTCGATAAGGAAAGAGCCGAGATCCCTTCACCGGGAGTGACCTCTTTAGCGAAACTAGTATATGCTACAACCCACACGGTTTTGTCTTTTGATTGCTTCTTTTAGTTCTTGCTTTGCATAGTGGTATTTGTGAAATATCCTGCACCTTATTCGATAAGGAAAGAGCCGAGATCCCTTCACCGGGAGTGACCTCTTTAGCAAGGCTAGTAGAAAGCCTAAAAAACACTCCTTTTCAAAAATCACTTGTTTCTACAACGATATCAAGTTCATTACGCGAAAAGTTTTCTTAAAAACTTTTCGTAGCCCTCCGTCATTTCAGATAAGGACTATTCAGTATTTGTACTACGTTTGTTGACCTTATCGAGGCGTAGTGTACAGTAGCTAATTAGTGCTTATCTGCTAAAGCATGAGATGCGATTGGATTAGGGTAGTCGTACGGCCTTGTTGACCTTGTCAAGGGTCGTGCGTGTGGGTTTAATTCAATCATAAAATGCACGGGTTGAACCTTACATGCGATTTATGGTTTGTTGACCTTGTCAAGGTCATAGATCGCTTGGGGTAAGAATATTGTTGGGAATTTCAAGTGTTGAAATTTGCAATGAGATTGCATACCTTCTATGAGTTAGTTGGATTCCGATACCCACTGCGAGTAAGAGTTAATCCTTAAGAGTTTTACACATGACAATTAGCCAATCAAGTAGGTGTCTAAAAAGGTGTTAACGGGGTTATGCGCCTTGGAAAATGAGGTTTATTTTAATTGGGTCCATGCAGAAGCACGCGGAACCTCCCTCACAGTACCGACACTGAACTGACTGAAAGATTGGCGAACTTGTAAGGTGTAATTAATCCCGGCTAGTCTTACCTTTTAGTGTTTGAAGGACGATTTGATAAAAACAGCGGGAGCCATCCTGATTAGATAAGATAATAAAACCAATCTAATCTTGCAAGAGCATACGCTAAGTGTTTTCTTCTCTCTATCTCCATGTAGCGACCATATCAGGCCTTAATCAAGATAATAATATGGATGCATTGACTGAACCCGCTTGTTACACTGAGCAGGGGAACGTTGGTTCCGCTCCAACTTATAATTGTTATAAGTCTTAGCAGGAAATAGGAATATATCCGGATTTCTACGGCACCCAAACGAAGAATGAGCATGTTGATGCATCTTCTTCGGGTGTGTTAGTTACCCAGAACTGTTTCTCAGTACACTCTATGTCCCGGGTATTAGATACTGGATAGGGATCCCACATATGTAATATGTTACATGGGCTAAGGAAAGGTAGAGAACTGGGAATATGTGATCATTCCGTACTAGTAGGGAATGGTGCAAATGTTGCAGCCAAAGCAGTTGGCGAATATCATCTTGTATTACCAAATGGCAATACATTGATTCTGAACGAATACTATTACATATCGACCCTGATATGCAATCTTATATTAGTTTCTTTATTAAGTAAAGAAGCATATAATTTTGTAGTACATGATAATGTTATGAACATCTTCCTGGATCAAAAGTTGATTGGATCAGGCTCGCTGAGTAATGGCATATACATTATAAATCAAACAACAGTTCTTAACGTACAAAACACACACAAGAGGAAAAGTTCAGAAATGAACGAATCCTTCTTGTGGTATTGTAGACTAGGCCATATCAATGCGACATGACTAACTAAGTTATATAAGTATGGATATTTGAATCCGTTCGAATTATCATCTTATGAAACTTGCCATTCATGTCTCAAAGGAAAGATGACCAAAACTCTGTTTACTAGACACGGAGAAAGAGTTACGGAACTCTTGGGACTAATACATAGTGATGTATGCGGTCCCATGTCTATACATGCTAGGAATTGTTCCTCATACTTCATTACATTCACTGACGATCTCTCAAGATACGGACATGTGTTCCTGTTGAAACACAAGTCTGAAGCTTTTGAGAAATTCAAAGAATATAAGCATGAAGTTGAGAACCAGACGGGTAAAAGTATTAAAATCCTTCGATCTGATTGAGGAGGAGAATACTTGAGCAATGAGTTCCCGGACTATCTAAAAGAGAATGGGATTCTCTCTCAGCTTACTCCTCCGTATACACCACAACACAACGGTATATCGAAGGGGTGGAGTCGCACCCTATTGGATATGGTGCGCTCTATGATGAGCACCGTTGAGTACCTATTTCCTTATGGGGTTATGCGCTTGAGACAGCAACATACCTATCGAATCAAGTTCCATCTAAATCTGTACCTACCACACCATATGAGATATGGAGTAGGAAGAGACCATATCTTAAACGAGTTAAGATATGGGGTTGTCCGGCCTATGTCAAAAGGCAAAATCCGGACTAACTCGGGCCACGATCAGTTCTTTGCAAGTTTGTGGGATATCCAAAGAATTCATATGGATATTTTTTCTACCACAGTGAGGAACAAAAGGTGTTTGTTGCTCAACCTGTCACCTTTTTAGAAAAGGAATTTCTTGTAAAAGAAATTAGTGGCAAAGAGGTAGAACGGGAAGAAGTTCCAGCTACACAGACTACAACTGAAGATTTAGTAGAACCAGAGGATTCGATAGTTCCTAACGAACCTCAGCCTCTTCGCCGATCTAGTAGGGATCCTTATCCACCTGAGAGATCTACGGGTTTCTCATTGATGGTAGGAGCGAGGATTGCATCATGGAAGATGATGACACAACTAGCTTCGAGCAGGCCATCACGAGTAGGGACTCTTTGAAATGGCTGGATGCAATGCGATCTGAGATGGAATCCATGTACACCAACAAAGTATGGACTTTGGAAGTTGCTACTCAAGGGGTAAAACCCATTGGGAGCAAATGGATCTTTAAAAAGAAACTTGGTGTAGATAGAAAAGTTGAAACTTTCAAAGCTAGACTTGTTGCAAATGGTTTTCGTCAACGACCAGGTGTGGATTATGATGAAACCTTTTCTCTAGTGGCTATGCTTAAGTCCATCCGGATCCTACTTGCCATCGTTTCATACCATGACTACGAAATCTGGAAAATGGGAGCAGCAGAAAGGTATGCAAGCTACTTAAATCCATCTACAGGTTGAAGCTGGCATCGCAGAGTTGGAACATCTGTTTTGATGTGGTAGTCAAAGAGTTTGACTTCATCAAAAACGTAGAAGAACCTTGTATATACAAGAAGGGGGCAGAGAGTAAAGTTGTCTATCTCGTATTATACGTGGATGACATACTCTTGATAGGAAATGATTTTCCTATGCTGCACTCGGTCAAGCTCTTCTTATCACAAAGATTCTCAATGAAAGATCTAAGTGATGCCTCCTACATCTTGGGGATTAAGATTTATAGATAGATCTAAACGGATAATTGGATTGTCCCAATCTAGGTACATTGACACCATACTAATGAGGTTTAGTATGGAAGAATCCAAGCATGGGAATTTACCCACGATCACAGGACTCACTCTCTACAAAGAGATGTCTCCCAAGACTGATTTGGAGAGAGCTCGCATGCAAGGGATACCCTATGATTCAGCAGTAGGCTCTATCATGTACGCGATGTTATGTACCAGACCCGATGTAGCATACTCACTAAGTGCATTGAGTAGGTATCAAGCAGATCCATGAGAGAGTCACTGGACAGCTGGGAAGAACATTCTCAAGTACTTGAGAAGGACTAAAGAGATGTTCTTGGTATATGGTAACAGTGAACTCCAAGTGGAGTCTTTTACCGATTAGAGCTTCCAGAGTGATAAGGACGACTCTAAGTCGGTCTCCGGATTTTTCTTTACCCTCAATGGAGGGGCGGTTTGTTCGAAGAGTTCTAAGCAAGAAACCGTGGAAGATTCTGTTAGTTGTATGTATGCCCTAGAGGCCAGTATTGTACAGATGATGTATATTATATTGGATGCTTGGACATATATAGAGATGACTTTCTTGCTCGATATGATAGTATGCTATCTGGTTGCTCTTTATCTTAACATGTACACTTGTCTCTTTAAACTGTCTTATAGTTACATGTTGGTAAAGCCCTTAGGATGTGTACTTGACTACCTGGACTATGATGCAGATCATACTAGTGGGGACATGGTAGTCCATAAGTACATCCTTCAAGGTCCCTAGTCGTGGGTGTATCGAGACGGGGCATCGATATACCAGTGTAGACTAGCGTATACGCTTCTCGACCCATGAGATGGGCGATGGATGATCCCATATCCATTGGTGTTTGACATCAGAGATGGTATACGGGTGCTCAGTGGAGACTGGGTACACTGGACGGACTCGCCGAGAACTCCCAGATGGTATTATACCTCACGTCAGATGGCAGTTCTCAGGTGACACTTGTACAGGTTAGTCTGTAGACCCGAGATCGTCATAGAGTGTTGTGTGATTCCCACTGTGCTTTGATCTCCACCTTACCACGTCCATGAGGGCATGCAAAACGGTGGTCTTTGGGTACAGTCCCAAGTCACATGGAGGCAATGAGCGATAGGAGGGGTTTCGTCTCTCCCGGTATTGGGGGTTGATGTTGCGCTGTGCTCGATTGGCCGTAACAGGGAAGTCCCTGGCCAGGGCTGATCAGAGATTTGCTGGTAAGTGTTACCAGTAGTTTCTCGACCCGTTATGAGCCTCACATCGGCACGACTTATCGGTTATTGGGGTCTGACGTTTACCACCCCTAGACTTGATATGCGACATATCAGACGAACAGACCGGACTGTACGGTAAGTGTTACTGGTTGGATTCACAGGAGTGTGAGCGGGCTAGCTTGTCGATCTTCTGATCGCTCAATACCCGGATGGCCGTTACGTTTAGCAGACCGCTTGCGGCTTGTGGGTGCTTGATATGATCATCATCTGCTACCGGCGTATTGACGAGTCTTTAGAGTCCTACACAGAGGTTTCCTGGCTCAAGCGAAACGAAATAGGAGCGCATATGAGATATGTGCGGGACCTAGAATAATGCGTGTATGTGATACCGTATTTCATTCTCGCGATGAATGTTTCGATTGGTTGTATGCGATATAACCTAGTTATCGAATCATTGATTCGATAAATCGATACATTGTATACTAGTCGGTTATGTGCGACATGACAGGATCATTGAATCAAGTGTTGATTTAATGATTTAATGTATAATTGTATATTTGATATATTAATTTGCATTAACTAGTATTGGTTCATTTTAAAAGGATTTTCTCACTTGAAGTGCACATTGTATATATGATATGCTTTTGTGTGCACTTGATTGTTTCATGTTTGATGATACATACTTACTTGGGTTTGTGCAAAGAATTAAACCATGGTTATGATAATGGTTAGGGTTTTGTGTTATTCATCTATTTATTTATCCATTCTTTATTTATTTAAATAGATAAAAGAAAAGAAAATGGTTTCTTTTTATCATGAAGCTTGTTGAAGCTTCATGAAGCTTTGACTAAAGAGACCATTTGTCTTCATGCTTAACCCTAACCATTCCCACTTACCATGGTCTATTCTCTACACTTAACCTTAGTTAGCTTATGATAAGTATTGATTTATTTTCATTTTAATTCAACACTTATCATATTCTTTCTTCTTCTTGATCATCTTCTTCTTCAAGAAAAGCTTGATGCCATCAATGGCAACTTGAGTTCTAAAGTGAGAAATCCAATTCTAAAGTGAACCCACCTCCTATTTCTTCACCCTCTACCTCTTGCCAAGTTGTTTTGGGTGTTTTCTTCACAAGTTTCACAAATTTGTGAAGTCGGAGCTTGAACTTGTGATGCCTCGACGTAGATCATCTTCGGCACGAAGCCGACGACCTAGTCCGCCCATTTCTCCGATCAAGCTGACGATTGAGTCCGGGATTCGAGATGGACAGCGAGAGGACGCCTACATGGAGCCAAGGAAGTGGATATCCGGATCTACAAAGGTTGTAGCTTCTTATCTTTAGTTAAGTTGTTAACTAGATTCGTATATCGCCTAAACTTCTAGTCAACGATCCGTATTAGGGTTTCTCGGCACCCATAAAATTTGAAATTGGCACGGTTGATGCCTTATGAGACCTCTATAGTGTGCCTAGGAACCCTACAGATTCGATGATGGAGGCTGAATATATCGCTGCTAAAGAGGCTGTCTGGATGAAGAAGTTCATAACTGAACTTGGAGTGGTTCCGTCCATTAAGCATCCAATACCTTTGTAATGCGATAAAAATGGAGCAGTGGCATTGGCCAAGGAACCCAGGTCCCATCAGCGATCCAGGAATATTCTAAGGCGGTATCACCTGATCCGGGAGATAGTTGATCACCGGGAGATCGAGGTCAGGATAGTTGACACGAAGGACAACACGGCGGATCCAATCACAAAGGCCATACCCCAGATACAATTTGAGAGACTCTTCGGGATGTTGGGTATGAGATACTACAACAACTGGCCTTAGTGCAAGTGGGAGATTGTTAGTTATATGTATGCCCTAGAGACCATTATTGTACATGTGATGTATATTATAGTGGATGCTTGGATATATATAGAGAGGACTTTCTTGCTCGACATGATATTATGCTATCTGGTTGCTCTTTGTCTTAACATGTTGATTTGTATTGTGACAATGTCTTGCTCTCACATGTTGATAAAGCCCTTAGGATGTGTACTTGACTACAAGGACTATGATGGAGATCATACTAGTGGGGCCAAGGGTAATCTACAAGTACATCCTATAATTGTTCCTAGTCGGGGGTGTATCGAGACAGGGCTTGGATATTCCACAGTAGACTAGCTTATACGCATCTTGACCCATATGATGGGTGATGGATGTTCCCACATCCATTGGTGTTTAACATCAAAGATGGTATACAGGTGCTCAGTGGAGATTGGGTACACTGACCGGACTCGCCGAGAACTCCTAGATGGTATTATACCTATCGTCGGATAGCAGTTCTCTGATGACACTGGTATAGGTTAATCTGTAGACCCAAGATCGTCATAAAGTCTTGTGCGATTCCCACTGTGCTTTGATTTCCACCTTACAACGTTGAAGAGAACGTGCAAAACGGTGGCTTTTGGGTACATTCCCGAATCGCATGGAGGCAATGAGCGATAGGAGGGGATTCGCCTCTCCCAGTATTGGGGTTTGATATTGCGCTGTGCTCGATTGGCCATAATAGGAAGTCTTTGGCCACGGCTGATACAGAGATTTACTGATAAGTGTTATCAGTAGTTTCTCGACCCGTTATGAGCCTCACATCGACACGACTTATCGGTTACTGGGGTCTGACGTTTACCACCCCTAGACTAGATATGCGACATATCAGATGAAGAGAACAGACTGTATAGTAGTGTACCCAAGATTTCATTAATAGCTCAACACTTGAGCGGAGTTCAAAAAAGTATCCATCATATGCCACAGTACCAATGGTCCAGCCGTAGAAGGGTCAAACCAACGCCTCACATGTGGCAGCGTCGTACTGCCCCAAACCCTAAGGTCTAGAGGCAGTTCAGATGGTCACATAATCGAGTTAAGGTTTGTGTTCTTCTAGAGGGTCCACCGCGTTACTTGCATGACTAAGAACGTTCTTAAACTACGGAAAAATCCAACACTTGGAAATTTTCCGGCAGGAGAAAAAGTGAGTTATTGATATCCGTTCGAACTTTTTAACACGTTCTAAAATTACCCGAAAAACGTAAACGAAGTTAAACTTTCCGATCGAATCAACGAGTTCCCAATACATCCCAGAAAACTCAACACTTGAGTATAATTAAAAATTCCCAGAAACATACAGAAATTCATACGGATGTTACTGTGCCAAAAACAAACCCTAATGCTACTGTTTGGCCTTGGAACCGCGGCGCAAAGCAGGGTATTGCCGCGGTTCCATGGCGCTTTAGTGGTATTGGTGGCTCGTTTTTCACAATAACTCTTATATTGTCCTGCTTAATTTTCTAAGTATTTTTAATATGAAAAATGTCAACTTTTGAAAAAAATTCCAGAAACTAGGTTTTATCGGGTATTCGGAGTTCGATCGGACTTTAAACTTTGCCTAGACTTCGCCTAAAGCTCTAGCTTGGCTCTGATACCACTGTAGGGTTACTAGGCACTCTCACAAGGGTCTATAAGGCATCAACCATGCCCGATTTAAAATTTAGACGTGCCGAACAACCCTAACCAAGATCTTTAAACTAGAGATTAGGCGAAACAAAGCAAGTAAACAACTTTACTTCTAAGAGTTTGGGATTACAACCTTTGTAGTCCGGTCCTTCACTTCTAAAGCTCCGTGTTGAGGTCCCTTCGCTGCGATCATCGAGTACCCGGACTCTAGAGAGGCTCCACGAAGAGAAAGATGCAAGCTTGCTTCCGATCTTCGATAACAAAGATGATCTACCTTGAAGTTTCATTAACACAAGCTCTCACTCACTAATGAAGTGAACACCCTAATCTAAATGGCTAGGATAGATTAGGATGATGAAGTAGGAATTTAGCTCTCATTTATTTTCTCAATCTCACTCATTTTCATCACCTCTCAAAAAGCTAGAAAGCTTTTCAAGCAAGAAGGAAAAAGAAGAAGAAGCTAACTCTTTTGTGATGAATAATGAAAAATCTCGTGAGGTTAGAAATGCAACCATGGGTTAAGTAAGTAAACTTAACCCTTGTAGAGATTGAACCATGGTTAAAGGGTTGGGTTGGGTTAAATAAATATCATCCAAAATATCATAACAAATATCTTTGCTTAAAACAAAAGCAAAGCTTCTAGAAGATACTAGAAAGAATTAACCCAAATCAAACCCTAACCATGTTTAATCTCCACTAAACATGTTGCATTAATAACCCTAACATGTTACAATATTATATATCACATATACAATATTTATTGTAACAAAATAAAATAATACAATTAACATATATCACATATATATCAATGTATTACCCGAGTGAGAAAAAGAATCTTTTAGTAAGATTATATTAGTTAATGTAATTTAATATATCAAATATATAATTATATATTAAATTATCGAATCAACACTTGATCCGATAATCCGTCTATATCACAAATAACCGACTAATATAATCTGTATCAGTTCATCGAATCAACACTTGATCCGATGACCCGGCTATATCACATATACCCGGCCGACATCTCATATCGTGAGAATCTAATACGGTATCACATACACGTATTATTCTCGGTCCTACACATATCATATATGTGCTCCTACTCCGTTTTGCCTGAGCCAGGAAACCTCTGTGTAGGACTCTAAAGAATCGTCAATACGCCGGCAGTAGGTGATGATCATATCAAACACCCACAAGCTGCAAGCGGTCAGCTAAACGTAACAGCCATCCAGGTATTGAGCGATCAGAAGATCAACAAGAAAGCATGTACTTGCTCCCTTGAATCCAATCAGTAACACTCCCGTACAGTCCGATCTCTTCGTCTGATATGTCGCATATCTCGCTTAGGGGTGGTAAACGTCAGACCCCAGTAGCTTGATAAGTCGTGTTGATATGAGGTCTATAACAGTTCGAGAAACTACTGATAACACTTACCAGTAAATCTCAGCAACCCTGGCCAGGGATTTCCAGTTATAGCCAATCGAACACAGCACAACATCAACTCCCTATACCGGGAGAGACGAATCCCCTCCTATCGCTCATTGCCTCCATGTGATTCGGGACTGTATCCAAAAGCCACCTTTTTGCACGCCCTCTTGGACGTGGTATGATGGAAATCAAAGCACAGTGGGAATCACACAAGACTCTATGACGATCTCGGGTCTACAGACTAACCTGTACCAGTGTCACCAGAGAACTGCCATCTGACGTGAGGTATAATACCATCCGGGAGTTCTCGGCAAGTCCGTCCAGTATACCCAGTCTCCACTGAGCACCCGTATACCTTCTCTGATGTCAAACACCAATGGATATGGGATCATCCATCGCCCATCATATGGGTCAAGAAGCGCATACGCTAGTCTACTCTGGAGTATCGATGCCCTGTCTCGGTACTCCCACGACTAGGAACATTTGAAGGATGTACTTAGCGACTATACTGTCCCCACTAGTATGATATGCATCATAATCCTGGTAGTCAAGTACTCATCCAGAGGGCTTATCAACATGTGACATAGACACAATCATAGTACATGTTAAGATAAAGAGCAACCAGACAGCGTACTATCATGTCGAGCAAGAAAGTCCTCTCTATATATGTCCAAGCATCCACTACAATATACATCATATGTACAGTAATGGCCTCTAGGGCATACATATAACTAACAGTTTGAGCCTCAAAAAATAGTTTATCAATTTAAAATGTTTTAAGACATATCAGACTTGTCATCTAGTTTTCAAAACTCACGACACGTGTAGTGTGATGAAAAGACGTATATTAGCTACAGTTAAACTCAAAGGAGGGTTATCTTTCAGGTTTTCTAAATTTAAGAATAGGATTTAGTTGTTCCTATATCATCAACAAAACCGTCGAAATATTGAATCTATGTTTTCCAACTAGCTAACTTGATGATAAAGTTTTTATTTATTTTTTTGGAAAAAAATTCTGATTTTTATGGCTTTTCGAATATGTATGCAAATGCAGAATGTATAATTGAATGCGAAGGATAGAAATGCGTACCGAGCACAACCCCAAACTTAAACTAGACAGCGCCCTCACTGTCATTCTATATCAAGAGGAAAAAATTGTTGAAGGGTCAAAAAATGTCGGTCCTTTTTTTCTTATTTTTTTTAAACAATGACTGAGCATCACAAGAAAAGATTGCTCATCAAAAAGAAAAATGGATATGTATAGGACAAGAATATCCACATATATATACCAAAAATAGTATATGCATACCCCCAAACTTATTTAAAACAGTGTTTCCACTGTTTATGGCTGGATAACCGAAGTTCAGTGGTAAACAGAGGAAGAATATGCAGGGTAAACCGGCTCCTGTAATATCAGGAGCTCCTCTGATGGCTCTGCGCTGAGGAACGGTTTCAATCTGTGCCCGTTCACTTTGAAGAACGAACCGTCCTTTGGATTCTCTAAATCCACCGCGCCGTGCGGGTATACGTACCGCACAAGAAAAGGTCCCTTCCAGCGAGATCGAAGTTTACCGGGATGGAAATGGAGTCGGGTGTCATAAAGAAGTACCTGTTGTCCAGGCGTGAAGGTTTTGCGCGTAAGGTGTTTATCATGAAACACCTTCGTTCGGTTCTTTATAACAACCGCGTTTTCGTAAGCCTCATCCCGAAGCTCGTTCAGTTCATTAAGTTCCAGCTTCCGATAGTTGTTCACGTCTTCAGGATTTAGATTCAGCTCTTTGATCACCCAAATTGCACGATGTTCGATTTCCACAGGGAGGTGGCAAGCCTTTCCGTACACAAGCCGATCGGGAGACATGCCAAGATCAATCTTATATGCAGTTTGAAATGCCCAAAGGGCATCGGTTAATTTCACAGACCAATCTTTACGGTTCCTCGAAACTGTTTTCTCCAATATCTGCTTGATCTGCCAATTTGAAATTTCAGCTTCCCTACATGTTTGGGGGTGGTAGGGCATGGATAGCTTATGATTAATCGTGTATTTCCGCATCAAGGCCTCAAAAGACCTATTGCAGAAATGTGTCCCATTGTCGCTAATGATAGCGCGAGGGTGACCAAACTGGGAAAAGATGTTTTCTTTTAGGAATTTCACGACAACCTTGTTGTCGTTCGTCCAGCTTGGCACTGCCTCAAACCATTTGGAGACATAATCAACAGCTAAGAGAATGTACAGGTTCCCAAAAGAGTTAGGAAATGGGCCCATGAAATCTATCCCTCATACATCGAACATCTCAACAACCAAGATTGGTTGGAGCGGCATCTCGTTTCGCCTGGAAATCCGGCCCAAATGTTGGCACCGGAAGCAAGTCTTGCAGTACTCATGTGGATCTTTGAAAAGTTTTGGCCAGTAAAAGCCACATTGTAAGACTTTCTCAGCTGTCTTTCTTAGGCCAAAATGCCCGCCACATGCTTGATCGTGGCAAATAGACAACACACTCTTGAATTTGTTTTCCAGAACACACCGGCGGATTATTTGGTCTGGACAATACTTGCACAGGTAGGGTTCGTCCCAGTAAAAGTATTTTACTTGGGATAAAATCTAAGTCTTTCTTAACTCGACCAATCATTAGGTATGAATCCAGTCGCCAAGTAGTTCACAATATCAACCAGGGTTCGTAAGATATTGTCAAGAGTTGTTCATCAGGGAAAGTATCGTTGATTGGGAGAGGGAGCGTTAGTGAAGAAGGAAGTCGTGAAAGATGATCGGCTACTACGTTCTCACATCCTCTTTTGTCCTTAATAATGAGGTCAAACTCTTAAAGTATGAGGATCCAACGTATTAGCCGAGATTTTGCATCCTTTTTCACAAAAAGATGTCTTAGAGCGGAATGGTCAATGTAGACAATGACTGGGGAGCCGATCAGATAGGGCCTAAATTTCTCGAAAGCAAACAAAACAGCCAAGAACTCTTTCTCGGTTGTTGTGTAATTCATTTGGGTGTCATTCAGGGTCCGGCTCGCATAGTAGATTACATGCGGCATCTTACCGATGTGTTGTCCTAAGACCGCACCGATAGCAAAGTCGGATGCATCGCACATAATCTCGAAAGGATGTGTCCAGCCGGGTGAAGAAAGAACGGGAGCAGAGGTTATCGAGCTTCTCAAGGATTCGAAAGCAGTCAAACAGCTTGAGTCAAAGTTGAATGTGGTATCCTTGGCCAGAAGAAGAGTCAAGGGTCTAGCAATCTTGCTAAAGTCCTTGATAAACCGTCAGTAAAAACCGGCATGGCCAAGGAAGGATCAGATATCTCTGACGCATTTGGAAGGAGGGAAGTTGGAAATGACATCAATCTTTGCTTTGTCAACCTCAATGCCATTTCGCGAAATGGTATGTCCTAAGACAATACCTTCGCGTATCATGAAGTGGCATTTTTCCCAGTTTAAAGTGAGATTTTTGTCCTTACATCGGGTAAGGACAGTGATTTGATCGATTTCCGTGTCGTGTTTTGAAAAGTGTAAAGATCACAACCAAAGAAATTTGTAAACCGCAATCAATTAACGGTGTCTATTGTAGGTTCGTTTAGCGAGTGCGGATCGTCCACAGAGAAAGTGTGATTTGTTCGAAATCTTTTTAGTTGAGTTGAAAATTAAAAGATAAAAGAAAATGATTCAATATTTATGAGATTTTAGTTTCAAGAACATCAAGAGATAGATCTAAAATCAAGAATTAATAAAGATCAAGAAAATGTCCAAATCGATTGAATTATCAAGATTTGTAAAGTAGCTTGTAGGAATTGATCAAATTGATAGTGATGATGAATACTAATGATTACGAATTCTTATCTATTGAGGATTTGTTGCTAGATCGATGACCATCAACGAGGTTTAGGGATCTATTGAAGAAACTAGGGTTTCTCCTTCATCATCCCTTCTCCTTTCATTGATTATCATTCAATTTCTAGCCTTTAGCAAATTAAATCGCCGATCGTTGATCTCTAATTGGGAGCAAAAACATTCAAGATAGCGATCTTGCTTGAAATTAGGTCTTCGATGATTCAATTTTCCTAAAGTTTACAAAACTCATAAGACTTGAGAATCGTTCAAGAATTTAATCATCATCATCTACCTATTCTCTCGATTCTGCTACAAGCGGAGTTTCACTCAAATATCATGAAAAAGAAAAGAATCAAGAATCTATAACTCTTCATAATGCACGAATGTAAAGAAAAGCAAAATTTAGAATTTTCACCTTTTATTAATCAACGCTTAGGTACAATTCACTCAAAGATTACAAGATTTGAGAAGGAACTAAATCGTCAAAAGTAGCTTCGCTTCGGTCTTCTTGAGTCGTGGATCATCGTAGATCTTTTGCTCGGATGAAGATCGCCGTTGCTTCAAAGGCTCGTTGAAAGGTTGCTTGAGTAGGTACTCGATGAATCTTGATTTGGCTCAAATTGTGTCACCCAACTTGATTTGAATTGATTTGGATTTTGCTAGAATTTTTACCCTAATTGATGAACAACCGAACCCTTTGTAATGAAGCCATAGGTGCCCTTTTATAGTTTTCCCTCAAGCTTCCCCTAGAAGCTAGGTCAATCTTCTTAAGGAAGCTAGGTAGTTGTAGAGAAGTTTCTAGATTAAGGTAGTTATCTAGTTTGCAAGAGAAGCTTTGCTGTTGGAAATTGACGTGTTGAGAATGCACTATTTTCGACTGATCAAATTCCCCCTAACTTAATTTTGGTCGTCTCGAGCAAACGTCTTTTATTTTTATTTAAGAGAAGGAGAAAATATAAAAAAGAAAAACTAACTAGCACACTTTCGTAGGCAACACGATTGCACTAAGCACGTGCAACAAGCCTTTAAACCTCTAGGTGTCCCTAGTAGGAGGAGTGCTGTCTCCTGAGGGTTTTCAACGGATTGCACCCATAAAATCCAATAATAAAAGGAAGACTGTGAAAGTTACATGTAAAGATAAGAACTGTAAAAGAAAGACTTTGAAAATTAGAGTTTCCAACTAATACTAGCTTTTCAGTTGCTATGAGCCATATCTTACTAGTCATGAAAAGATGTTAGGAATCACGTCATCCCTCAATAAAACATTGTCTTTATTCTTCATTCCTACCTTTCTTCCAAACACCGATCATATACCCCTACGTGTGTATAAAGAACATCCCTACACTCGGAGAATTCAATTAAGCTATCATACTCTTGTCCATCTACCTCAGTACTTTTTAATTGATGAATATTTAGATGGATTTGCTCACACATTTTTCAAGCGACCGTTAATACTTCTTGAGGTACTAACTGAACGATTACTTATGTGCTTGCTTATTAGGTATTTTTAGTATTTTCCTCATCTTGCAACACCTAAGGCTTAGCAGTGACTCCCAAACCAGTTGGTCTAAGGCACTAGGTGATGAAGCCCCCTTACTATATTTTTTTATTGTTGCCTTGGTGATAACAAAACCAGTGTTCATTTATTTTTTATTTTTTTCACCATTTTATCTTTTATTTTCCATTTATTATTTCCTTCATACTTTGGCTTTTAGACAAGAGCATTTCAAGGTATTCTCTACTATCCCGAGTTTCAAGACATGTGTAAGTGCGTATAGTAGGGTATCAACATTCAAATGTTTGGCTTTCAGAATATGAACTATTTTTCAAACTTATTTTTATCCTCAGATTAGTGACTTCTTTCATCTTACTAACACTTGAGACAACGGCTCATAACTACTTATTACTAGTTTCGTTTAAGAAAACTTCTAACTTTC
The DNA here is from genome assembly GCA_030015575.1 of Agapanthus africanus. Classification (NCBI taxonomy): domain Eukaryota; kingdom Viridiplantae; phylum Streptophyta; class Magnoliopsida; order Asparagales; family Amaryllidaceae; genus Agapanthus; species Agapanthus africanus. The sequence continues at coordinate 265,165,418 of CM057343.1, forward strand.
TTGTTTTTCTTAAATTTTTCTAATCTTTTGGATGTAATTTTTCACTATCTAATCTTTTATTATTAAATATTAGATTGTTTTATTTTTTTTATTTTTTTTATTTTTATATGTTTCTTGTGCTTAAGCAAAGTATGATGCAAATGATGCGCAAATAAGCACAAACCTCTCCCAAACTTGTTTTCAACAGTGTCCTCACTGTTGCTATCTGTTAAAGCTCAGAAGCCTGTAAACTTAGGAGGAAATTTATTAACGGGGGCAATAATATATGAACATGAAACTCTCCCCCAAAATTATGTTGGAGATAGTGCCCTCAGAGTCAATTATTGGATCACAGGCACGTGATTGCAATGATTGAGGGAGGACCTATGCCGATAGAACAGTCTTACTCAAGATGATAGTATGCTATCTGGTTTATCTTTATCATCGTGTACTGCTTTAGGTGACCTTACAGGTCACTATTGCATGTTGATAGAGCCCCTAGGATTCTTGCTTGACTACCAGCAGTATGAGGGCGATCATATACGTGGGAGCTGTAGTCTATAAGCACATCCTTAAAAGGTCCCTAGTCGTGGGAGTTTCGAGACAGGGTATCGATACTCCAGAGTAGACTAGTGTATACAGTTGAGACCCCGACGTGGGGCGGTGGCCGGTCTCACAAGCTACTGGTGTCAGTTGGTTCACCTGAGATGTATACAGGTGCTCATTGGGTTATGAATACACCGGACAGGACTCGCCGGGAACATGCTAGTTGGTCTTATACCAGACGTCAGATAGCAGTTCCCTGGTGACATGTGTACAGGTTAGTTCATCGACCTGAGATCGTCATTTGTCTCGTGTGAGTTCCCAATGTACTTTGATTACTACCCTACCACGCTCAAAAAAGACGTGCAAACAGGTTTTAGTTGGGTACAGTCCCGAGCCACATGGAGGCAGTGAGCGGATCTTCAGGGGTTCGTCTCTCCCTGTATTGGGGGTGAGGTCGTGCTGTGTCTAGGAGAGCCCTTACACGAAGTCCTTGGCCAAGACAGGAGATTTACTGGTAGGTATTCCAGTAGTATCTCAGGGTGTTCTGGGCTACACTCCGACACGACTTGTACCGCTTTTGGGGGTCTGACTTTTACCAACCCCCTAGGCCCGCCATGCGATGCTCATAGACGAACGGACCGGACTGTACGGATATTGTCACTGACAGGCTCAGTAGGGTGTCAGGATGAGTTCGCTCATCGACGTCCCTTTTGGTCAATACCTGGTAGCCCGTTACGTATGGCTAATACCTCTGACGTGCTAGTGGTTAAATCCACAGCCAAAGTATTGACGAGTCTTTAGAGTCCCCCACAGACCGTTTTCTCAAGTTTCGGGCGAAACGCTGTAGAGGCCCTATGGAGATATGGTAGGGTTCGATCAGATACGTGAGATATTGCATGGATCATGATCGAACGGATAATACTAGCGGGCTTTGGTTTAAGCCGGATCCTAGTATTATACAGTGTAGATTTTGTCTCTTTGCATTTGTATTCGGTCGGAATACAAATGCGGGTATGTATATACAGTAGCGGGGTTTTCCTGTAATTTATTATGGGATCGGTTTTTTGAAGTTGCCAGTTTGCATTCCGTTTCGGCCATTTTCCTTTGTTTCTTTCCTTGGCTGAAAATTGGTGGAGGAGGGCTTATTTGCAATTGTGCAAATTGGCATTGTGGAGGGTGGTCTTTGTATATTGTTGCTTCATGATGGTTCCACCATCACTTGACTTCTTGGTTCATGATTGTTCATGATGACTTGACTTTTGTATGTGATGATGAAGGGTTATGATGATGGAGTGTGGATTGTTTTTTTGATGATCACCCTTTCTCTCTCCTTGATGGATGATTGCTCACCCCCTTTGGTTTTTTTTTCCTCCTCTCTCTCATTTTCTTCAAAGGGGCCGGCCATTCCTTTAGATGGTGCTGCCAAATTTTTGGGGTGGGATTTTTTTCTCTTCATGCTTGCAAAATCCCCAAGTTCATCTACAAAAGTTCATATCTCATTCCTCCACCAAAAAGCAACTTCTAGTAACCCCATGAGACCCGGGGTTCTACACTTAGTCTACAGTATCCTTGGGCACGTCGACTCACCAACTTCGTGCCCGAGTTGCCTCGGTCCAGAGGTGGGAGCCCGTAAAAGAACCCGGCGATGTGGTGCCCTTCCGATGAGGAGATGAAGACCGGAGATTCCGCAAGGAGATCGGGACGACGACGAGAAGACCTAAGGACACGGATTGCTCGGTATATCTCTCTACCCTTTCTCTAGTTAGCTAGGATTAGATTAATGGCCCGATCCGGGATTTTAGTGCGCGGTGGTGCCGGTTCTAAAGTTTAAAGTAAAGTATCGTTTCAGCATTTTGGCCTCGGATTGACGGCTGGGGCGCCGCCATGCACTTACACATTATTCTTTTCACTCACCCCATTATAAAGATGATATAGTATTTTTCAATACATGGAGGTGAGACGGAGGAATTTTAGTCAAGATAAAGCGGCTCCTGTAAAAACAGGAGCTCCTCCGAGGGGTCAGTGGAAAAATATGGTTTTAGTCTATGTCCATTTACTTTAAAAATTGTACCAATTTCAAAATTTTCAAGCTCAACTGCCCCGTGCGGGTATACATACCGGACAACAAAAGGTCCTTTCCACCTAGATTTTAGCTTACCCGCATGAAGATGGAGTCGTGAATCATAAAGAAGGACTTGTTGACCTGATGTAAAAGTTTTTCTCAAAATGTTTTTATCGTGAAATACCTTAGTCCGATTCTTTACAATTACAGCATTATCATAAGCTTCAACGCGGAGTTCGCTTAGCTCGTTTAATTGCAGCTTCCGAAAGTGGCAGGCTTGATTTAAATCAAAGTTAAGTTCTCTAATGGCCCACATTGCTTTGTGCTCAATCTCGACCGGAAGGTGACAAGCCTTTCCAAACACTAGTCTGTAAGGAGACATACCTAGATCGGTTTTATATGCAGTACGGAATGTCCAAAGAGCATACGTCAATTTGGTTGACCAATCTTTTCGATTTTTAGAAATAGTTTTCTCCAAAATTTGTTTGATTTGTCTGTTTGAAACCTCAGCTTGCCCGCTCGTTTGGGGATGATAGGGTGTGGAAAGTTTGTGGTTGATTGCATATTTCCGCATCAAAGTCTCGAAAGACCGATTGTAGAAATGCGTCCCGTTATCGCTAATGATAGCGCGAGAGTGTCCAAATCGCGAAAAGATGTTTTCTTTTAAAACCTTAATGACAACCTTTTTGTCATTAGTGGGACAAGAAATAGCTTCCACCTATTTCGAGACGTAATCAACCGCAAGAAATATGTACAAATTCCCAAAGGAGTTGGGAAAAGGACCCATAAAGTCAATACCCCAAACGTCAAAAATTTCAACCACTAAGATGGGTTAAAGTGGCATCTCATTTCTCCGAGAAATCCTACCCGTGTGTTGACACTGTGTACAGGTTTTGCAATGATCAATTAAGTCTTTGAACAAAGTCGGCCAATAAAAACCGCATTGCAAGACCTTCTCCGCCGTCTTTCGGGGACCGAAGTGACCCCCACATGCCTGATCATGACAAAAAGATAGAACACTCTTGAATTCATCATTTGGAACACATCTACAAATGATTTGGTCAGGACAATACTTAAACAGATAGGGTTCATCCCAGTAAAAGTGTTTTACTTGGGATAGAAATCGATATTTGTCCTGTTTCAACCATTCACAGGGAATAAGTCCCGTAGCAAGATAATTTACAATATCCCTGAACCAAGGTTCAGTGGATACTTTCAAGAGTTGTTCGTATGGAAAAGAATCATTGATCGGCAGGGTCACAGGTGAAGAAGAGATGCGCGACAGATGGTTGGCTACAACGTTTTCACATCCTTTCTTATCTTTAATAACAAGATCAAATTCTTGTAATAGAAGGATCCAACGTATTAGCCTACCTTTAGCATCCTTCTTCGCCAAAAGATGTTTCAAGGCGGAGTGGTCAGTGTACACAACAATTGGTGAGCCGATTAAGTAAGGCCTGAATTTTTCTAATGCAAATGCAACTGACAAAAGTTCATTTTCGGTAGTTGTATAGTTAATTTGAGCATCATTCAGAGTCTTGCTTGCATAATAAATCATGTGTGGCATCTTTTCAATGTGTTGTCCTAAGACTGCACCAACTGCAAAATCTGATGCATCACACATAAGCTCAAACGGATGGTTCCAATCTGGAGAAGATAGAATGGGGGCTGTAGTGAGAGAGTTTTTAAGTGAGTCAAATGCAGCCTCACAATCCGAGTCAAAGTGAAAGGTTGTGTCCTCGGCCAAGAGAAGAGTTAAAGGTCTAGCAATTTTGCTAAAATCTTTAATGAATCTCCTGTAAAAGCCTGCATGGCCAAGAAAAGATCGTATATCTTTGACGCATTTGGGATGAGGAAGGTTTTGAATGACAACTGTTTTAGCTCTGTCAACCTCAATGCCTTTTTTATGAAATCACATGTCCAAGCACAATTCCCTCTTGGACCATGAAATGGCATTTTCCCAATTCAAAGTTAAGTTCTTCTCCTTACAACGAGTAAGAACTGTGTCAAGATGAGATAGGCAGTCAGCAAAAGAATCTCCGAATATCAAGAAATCGTCCATGAAAATCTCCAGAAAATTCTCGACCATGTCCGAGAATATCCCCATCATACACCGCTGAAATGTAGCGGGAGCATTGCATAACCCAAAGGGCATGCGTCTGTAAGCAAAAGTACCAAAAGGACAAGTAAATGTGGTTTTGTCTTGATCCATTTTGGCAATAGGGACCTGGTTATCGCCAGAGTATCCGTCCATGAAGCAGTAATATTCTCGTCCAGCTAAGCGTTCCAGCATTTGGTCAATAAAAGGTAGAGGAAAGTGGTCTTTCCTCGTTGCGGTATTGAGTTTTCTATAATCAATACATACACACCACCCAGTTTGAGTGCGTGTCTGGATTAACTCATTTGCCTCATTTGTTACGACCGTAATGCCAGATTTCTTAGGGACGACATGAATTGGACTTACCCATTGGCTATCAGAGATTGGGTAAATGATACCATTGTCAAGGCATTTGACGATATGTTTCTTCACCGCATCCCACATTACGGGGTTTAACCGTCTCTGTGGTTCTCTGGTTGGCTTGGCTTCATCCATCAGATGTATATGATGTTCAACTGTTAAGGGACTAATCCCTTTGATGTCAGCCATAGTCCAACCAAATGCCTGGCTGTTAGATCTCAATACCGTCAAAAGAGCGTTCTCTTGCTCTAAGGCTAAAGAAGCTGATATGATAACAGGTAAAGACTCATTCTCACCTAAATATGCATATTTAAGATGAGAAGGTAAAAGTTTGAGATCTAATGCTGGCGGAGAAACTATAGAAGGTGGGGTAAAAGAATGATATTCGGAGTCACGAAGAAGCTCATAGCCTGCATAGGATACAGAATCGAAAAGTGAAGAGTCAAAAGGTTCAGACTCAAGAGTGGGAAAAGTGTCCTCACTAAGATGTGCAAGATCAATCATTGATGTGCTAGTGTCGTCGGGATTTTAAAAACAAAGTTCATCAACTTCGCAACTTTCGGGAGCAATCTCGTGGACAGAACAAACATCAAGTATGTGAGCAAAGGGTTCAGACGGCTGACTTCCAATTTTATAGATGTTCAGTTCAATTGTCATTTTTCCAAAAGATAGGTTCATTGAACCGTTTCGACAATTAATGACAGCATTGGAAGTGGCAAGGAATGGTCGACACAAAATCACCAGAATTTGGTTCTGTGGGTTTGCTACAGGTTGTGTATCGAGAACAATAAAGTCCACAGGGAATATAAATTCCCTGACTTTTATCAATACATCCTCCAGTTCACCCCTAGGTTTGCTGATTGATCGGTCTGCCATTTGGAGAGTGCAATGAGCTGGTTTCAACTCTCCAATCCCTAACTGCTCATAAACCGAATATGGAAGCAGGTTAATACTTGCGTCCAGGTCAAGTAAAGCACGGTTGATGTTTTTACCCCCAATAGAAATTGATATCGTAGGACATCCTGGGTCCTTACATTTCTTTGGTAACTGTAGGGTAAAAGCAGTGCTAACATTATTTGTCATGAAGACCTTTTTGGGCACTTGAGTCTTCCTCTTCCTGGTGCACAAGTCTTAAAGAATTTTCGCATAAGCGGGGACTTTTTGAATAGCATCTAGGAGAGGGATGTTGATGTTAACCTGTTTAAACATTTCCATAATCTTCTCCATATGTGGACTCGATTTGTTACCCCTTAACCGATTCGGATAAGGAGCTTTAGCAATCATAGATGGGTCCAACATAGGAGAAGGTGGTGTGTGTGGAAGTGATCCCAGAATAGAAGTGGGGATCGTCTTTGGTGGACTAGAAGAGGTATGCTGAGGGTTCGAGCCTTGAGGAAAACGAAGAATAGGCTCGGAAGAAATGGTGGGGTAGATAAAGTAGGATTAGAAGTAGAAGTGGATGTGGAAGGACAAGTGGAAGTGGAAGCCGGGGTGTTATTGATTAATTCTTCATGATTATCAATCTCTTCCCCGACTTGATTATTCAGCACTCTTCCAGATCTCAACGTTGTAATGGCATTCACATTGTAGTGTTGTGAATGTCCAGGATTCAGTAGGGGTTGAGACGGAAGTTTCCCTTTTTCTCTAGCACTCATCTCGGCATTTAATCGAGCAATCCGTGCTTCCATCGATTTAATACTCTCACCTTGAGAGTCAGAGTTTTTCTGGATCTTATCGAGGGAAGACTTAAATTCAGCCGACATTTGAATAGACTGTTTCATAAACATTTCAAAAGTCTGTTCGAGTGAAGAGGAATTATCAGTACTGGTCAACTGCAAAGGATTATACGGTGCAGGTGTGTTGACCGGATTTTGAAAGTTTTGTGATTGGTAGGGGTGCTGACTTATTTGAAGTGGTTGCTGTTGTGGTGGAGGACCCCTTTGGAAATTGTTTTGATTTGGAACCGTGTTTTGATTTTATGACTGGTTCCAAGCAAAGTTAGGGTGATTCCTCCAACCCTGATTATAAGTGGAAGAATACGGATCGTTTCTAGGTCTTTGTTGGAAAGCAGCATTGGTATGCTCTTGACCTTGAAACGGAGAATTTAAAGGACATTCTTTCGTAAGATGAGATGGATCAGAACAGCATCCACAGACAGTTTTGGAGAGTGACATCTGATTTAGGGAGGCTGCTAAAAATTTATGTTCCATAGCTTTGAGTTTCTTTTGCATTGCTGCCATTTCAGCTCTAACTCCTATGGAAACATCCAGTTAATGAATGCCACCCCTAGACGATGATTGGTTTAAACTCTCCCACTATAAAGTTTTCTCAGCAAAATCTTCTAAAACTCTCCAGGCTTCACCATCATCTTTATTCATGAAGGTGCCTTGACACATGGATTCAAGGGTCTGTTTTGTTGTAGGATTAATGCCCTCATATATGATTCTGTACAGATCCCATCTAGGAATTCCGTGATGAGGACATTGAACTAACAGATCCTTGAAGCGTTCAAAACACTTTGAAAATGGTTTATTTGGAAGCTGGGTAAATTGATTTATTTCGCTACGGACTCGAGCTGTCTTATGATTACGGTAGAATTTCTTTAGGAAAGCTGTTACGAATTCTCCCCAGTTCGAAATAGAATGTGCGGCTGTGTTATAAAGCCACTTATTGGCTATATCGCACAAAGTAAACAGGAGAAGACGTAATCTCATAGCATCCACAGAAAGTTGTGAAGTACCCATCATAGCGCATACATTTTCAAATTTGGTAATAAAGACGTATGCATCTTCAGACTCGAGACCGTGATATTTTGGTAGAAGATTGATGTATTGAGATTTTATTTCAAAATTGTCCCCATTGGTTGGTGGAATAGTGAGACAGGTCGAAAGAGAACCTCGCATAGGGTAACATCTCTCTTGGAGAAAGTGCAGGGCGTATTCTGTGCACCTGGGGACGGTGGCAGAGTGGTGTTAAAGAAGTTCGATGGAGAATCGTCCATTGAAGCGGATGTGGTAATGGGTGTAGAAAAAGTAGACGTAGAATTACCGACTTCGGAGTCGATAAGTGGAACGCGGACAAGACGGGAACTAGAATCCCGTATCCAGCCGAGCATGCACTAAATGGTTTAGCACAAATGGCAGCGTTAAGTGATAATTAAGGAAAAGATGAGTTAGTGTTTGGTTTGAAAAATACGGATTTTTGAAAAATTCACACAAACAATGCACAAGTAACCTTAATTCTAGTGGTCACCTAGGTCAAGTCTCTAGACCGCTCCTAGACTTCCAGAATACAAGTCGCAAGATAGATCCTCTACCGCCTCTTTTCCCTTTCTGTGGCCAGGTAAGTGCCAGGTAAGTGGGAGGTTCTCCGCTACGTAAGTAGCGGGCCTAATTAAGTAACCACTTGCCTTAGACACACTTGCCTAGACACCACAAAAGAAACGCGGATAAGCAATAGATTACCCACGACCTCCTTCTGTCCTAAATGAGCGCGACGGTCCTTAGAGTCTTGTCTAGATTTCTTTTAATTAATGAGGGTGATGCGGATGCAAGTTTGTGATTTTTGGGGCTTAGGACGGGTAATGAAATCCCGACCTAATCTGAATTTTTGGTCATGCCCCTTAATTTCCGTGTTAAAAAATGCAAACAACCAAGATCAAACACGCAACAAATTTTCTTTTTGCGGCGCTGCGAATTTGCAAAGAAATCTGCAGAAAATTGGTTAATGGAGCAGATCAAAGATAAGATAAGAAAGACAGAGATTGACCTAGAAATTTTGAAGCACTGAATCCCTCAGCTCGCCGCGGAACCGCCGCGAGAATGCCTCTACTGCCGTGGATGCGCGGTTGTATAGTGTAATTCCTGCACAAAAATTTCAGCAACTGCTCCAATTGCCTCTCTGAACTTTTTGAGATGTCCTGAAAATTTTCCAGATCTTCTAGCAACAAATCACAACATATCGTTAAGCACTTGTTGCGAATTTTGATCTAAAAATTTTGATGGAATAATAAATTTTCCAACTTAAATTACAAGAACGAACAAATTAGCACACGATCCCCGGCAACGGCGCCATTTGATTTGATCGATTTCCGTGTCGTGTTTTGAAAAGTGTAAAGATCACAACCAAAGAAATTTGTAAACCGCAATCAATTAACGGTGTCTATTGTAGATTTGTTTAGCGAGTGTGGATCGTCCACAGAGAAAGTGTGATTTGTTCGAAATCGTTTTAGTTGAGTTGAAAATTAAAAGATAAAAGAAAATGATTCAATATTTGTGAGATTTTAGTTTCAAGAACATCAAGAGATAGATCTAAAATCAAGAATTAATAAAGATCAAGAAAATGTCCAAATCGATTGAATTATCAAGATTTGTAAAGTAGTTTATAGGAATCGATCAAATTGATAGTGATGATGAATACTAATGATTACGAATTCTTATCTATTGAGGATTTGTTGCTAGATCGATGACGATCAACGAGATTTAGGGATCTATTAAAGAAACTAGGGTTTCTCCTTCATCATCCCTTGTCCTTTCATTGATTATCATTCAATTTCTAACCTCTAGAAAATTAAATCACCGATCGTTGATCTCTAATTGGGAGCAAAAACATTCAAGAAAGCGATCTTGCTCGAAATTAGGTCTTCGATGATTCAATTTTCCTAAAGTTTACAAAACTCATAAGACTTAAGAATCGTTCAAGAATTTAATCATCATCATCTACCTATTCTCTCGATTCCGCTACAAGCGGAGTTTTCACTCAAATATCATGAAAAAGAAAAGAATCAAGAATCTATAACCTTCATAATGCATGTAAAGAAAAGCAAGATTTAGAATTTTCACCTTTTATTAATCAACGCTTAGGTACAATTCACTCAAAGATTACAAGATTTGAGGAGGAACTAAATCGTCGAAACTAGCTTCGCTTCGGTCTTCTTGAGTCGCGGATCGTCGTGGATCTCTTGCTCGGATGAAGATCGCCATTGCTTCAAAGGCTCGTTGAAAGCTTGCTTGAGTAGGTACTCGATGAATCTTGATTTGGCTCAAATTGTGTCACCCAACTTGATTTGAATTGATTTGGATTTTGCTAGAACTTTTACCCTAATTGATGAACAACCGAACCCTTTGTAATGAAGCCATAAGTGCCCTTTTATAGTTTTCCCTCAAGCTTCCCCTAGAAGCTAAGTCAATCTTCTCAAGGAAGCGAGGTAGTTGTAGAGAAGTTTCTAGATTAAGTTAGTTATCTAGTTTGCAAGAGAAGCTTTGTTGTTGGAGAGAAGGTTCTGGAGAATTCTAGGAACTGAAGCGTCTTGAAGAAGTTTTGTAGTTGGGAAGAAGCCTCGGGGAAAATTACCAACCGCCGATGAGTCAGATTGGCCGCGGATCCACGGCGGATCGGCCTGACTCGGCCGCGGATCCGCGGCCATCTGGTGGAGTCAGTGCATGGAATCTTCAGGGTTGTTTCATGTTGGCTTTATGGCACTTTTCTGACGTCTGGAATATTTTTACACTTTCTTGTTTACTGCCAGATCACAAGTCTTTGACTTGATGTATTTAATCAGCACCTTTAACAGTTCCGGCTCTTTTACCTGGAGAATTTCCTGCACACAAACTCGAGACAAGTGTTGAGATAGACAGATCATGCGAATAGTAATAAGCACTTAATTTCCCTTTAGAATATCGATTATAACTATAACACAGGTTATTTGGTATTTTCCAGATGAATTTGTAATCTGTGTTATAATTACAATAAACACCTATATATGAATAATAAGAGTAGGGAAATTGACGTGTTGAGAATGCACTATTTTCGACTGATCAGACAGCGTCAGGATGTTGCAGACATTCGTCGAAGGAATCGCCAAAGATGGAGAAATCATCCATGAATATCTCCAGAAATTTCTCAACCATGTCAAAGAAAATTCCCATCATACACCGCTGAAAGGTAGCGGGAGCATTGCATAGCCCAAAGGGCATGTGGCGATATGCGAACGTGCCAAAAGGACAAGTGAAAGTGGTTTTTTCTTGGTCTTTCTCGGCGATGGGAATCTGGTTGTAGCCTGAGTAACCATCCAGAAAACAGTAATACTCATGTCCAGCTAATCGTTCGAGCATTTGGTCAATGAAAGGTAGCGAAAAATGATCTTTTCGCGTTGCGGCGTTGAGTTTCCGATAATCAATGCACACTCGCCACCCGGTTTAGGTGCGAGTAGGGATCAACTCATTCGCCTCGTTTGTGATGACAGTAATGCCCGACTTCTTAGGGACAACGTGTATAGGACTAACCCATTGGCTGTCTGAAATAAGGTAAATGATACCACTATCCAGACATTTGATGATCTCCTTTTTCACAGCCTCCTTCATGACTGGATTTAACCGCCTCTGTGGATCCCTAGCTGGTTTGGCATCATTCATCATATGAATGTGATGTTCAACGATCAGGGGACTAATCCCCTTGATGTCCGCCATCGTCCAGCCGAATGCTTGCCGATTGGATTGCAAGACCGTGAGAGGGCTTTCTGTTAGATATATGTATGCCCTAAAGGCCATTATATGTATAGTGGATGCTTGGACATGTATATATGGATTTAGATGACTTTCTTGCTCAACATTATAGTATGCTATCTGGTTTACTTTATCTTGACATGTTGATTTGATCATGCTTTTATTCATTTGCACATATTGATAAAGCCCTCAGGATATTTGCTTGACTACTGTGACTATGATGCGGATCATACTAATGGGGCATGTGAAGTTTATAAGCATATCCTTGAACTGTTCCTAGTCGTGGGTGTATCGAGACGGGGCATCGATATTCCAGAGTAGACTAGCGTGTACTATTCTTGTCCCATATGATGGGCGATGGATGATTCCATATCCATCTGGTGAAGTGACACCAAAGATTGTATGCGGGTGCTCAGTGGAGACTGGGTACACTGAACGGACTCACAGAGAACTCCTATGTGGTATTATATCTATCATCGGATAGAAGTTCTCAGGTGACACTAGTACACGTTAGTCTGTAGACCCATGATCGTCATAGAGTCTTGTGTGTCCTCCCACTATACTTTGATTTCCACCCTACCACGGCTCTACTGAGTCATGCAAACAGGTGGACTTTGGGTACAGTCCCGAGGCACATAGAAGCGATGAGCGATAGGAGGGGTTTCGTCTCTCCCGGTATTGGGAGTTGATGTTGTGCTATGCTCGATAGGCTATAACAGGAAGTCCCTGGCCAGGGCTACTGAGATTGACTGATAAGTGTTATCAGTAGTTTTCTCGATCTGTTACGAGCCATACACCAGCATGACTTATTGAGTTATTGGGGTCGACGATTCCATCCCTAGACTCGATATGCAACATATCTGATGAGGAGACCGGACTGTACGGTAAGTGTTGCCAGTTGGCTCGACGGGAGTTTTGACAGCTTCGCTGGTTTTCTTCTGATCGCTCAATACCCGGGTGGCCGTTACGTTTAGCTGACCGCTTGCGACTTGTAGGTATTTGATATGATCATTACCTACTTCCGGCGTATTGACAAGTCTTAGAGTCCCACAATGAAGTTTCCTGGATCAGGCAAAAAGATATGGTGTGCATATGAGATATGCGCGGGAACCCGATTAAATACGGATATGTGATACCGTACATTAATCGGGCATTTTCTATTGGTCGGGTCGTATGTGATATGACCAGTTTGCAAAATCAAGTGTTGATTTAACAAATGACTTTTAGATTAATTCTTTAATTAAACCCTTTTTCTATTTTTGTATGCATGCATGCATACACATGATGATGTGCATGGACACATACATACATACATTGTATCATGGTTGTTGATACATATTTGGTGGCAATGCAAGACTCATATTGTAGTAATTATCTATTTATTTATCATTTTGAATAAATGAAAGGATAATTCACACATGGTTAATGTTTATCATCTTTGACCATACTTCAACTACTTTTTAGCCTTAAGTTAATTATCCTTTTGCCTTTTTAACTCAATGATAAAGATCTAGATGATTACTAACCATGGTTGAAGTGAGAAGGATTAATATAGATTATTCTTTCTCATTTCAATTATTCACATATATCATTATCCTTTGAGCTCAAGCTTAGCCACCATCTTCTTCTTCCTCTCTTGAAATTTTCTTTGAGTGAAGTTGATAAAAAGAAAGGGTTTTTATTATAGAATACAAACCACATCATCATACTACACACATCTAGCCCATTTGTGTAGGGTGTTTGCTCTACTTCATTCACATATCAAGTAAAGCAAGGAGCTTTGGGCAAAGGGACTTCGGGTGGATCTTCGTGGATTAGGAAGGTTTCCATCGATCCGTTCCAAACTCTCAAAGTGCCAAGGAGTCACCAAGGGAGGTCTACAAAGGTTGTAATCTCTACTCTTAGTGATACTTTTTCTTTTGCATGTGTTGCTTAGTCAAAAGAAACCCTAAATTTCTAGTTATGATTCTTTGTAAGTTCACTTAGCACCTTCAAAATTTGATTTTGGCATATGTGATGCTTCTAAACCCTTGATAAGGTGCTAGGTAAACCCAACAATGGTATCAGAGCCAAGCTAGAGCTTTAGGCGATATTTAGGCTGTTAGTTATATGTATGCCTTAGAGGCCATTACTGTACATACGATGTATATTGTAATGGATGCTTGGACATATATAGGGAGGACTTTCTTGCTCGACATGATAGTATGCTATCTGGTTGTACTTTATCTTAACATGTACTCTGATTGTCTCTATATTAGATGTTGATAAAACCCTTAGGATGTGTACTCGACTTCTGGGACTATGATGAGATCATACTAGTGGGGCCACGGTAGTCGACGAGTACATTCTATAACTGTTCCTAGTCGAGGGTATATCGAGACAGGGCATCGATGCACCAGAGTAGACTAGCGTATACGCATCTTGACCCATATGATGGGCGATGGATGATCCCATATCCATCGGTGTTTGAAATCAAGGATGGTGTACGTGTGCTCAGTGGAGACTGGGTACACTGGACGGACTCGCCGAGAACTCCCAGATGGTATTATACCTTACGTCAGATGGCAGTTCTCTGGTGACACTGGTACAGGTTAGTCTGTTGACCCGAGATCGTCATAGAGTCTTATGTGATTCCCACTGTGCTTTGATTTCCATCTTACCACGTCCAAGAGGGCGTGCAAAACGGTGGTTTTTGGGTACAGTTCCGAATCACATGGAGGCAATGACCGATAGGAGGGGATTCGTCTCTCCCGGTATAGGGAGTTGATGTTGCGCTGTGTTCGATTGGCTATAACCGGAAATCCCTGGCCAGGGTTGCTGAGATTTACTGGTAAGTGTTACCAGTAGTTTCTCGAACTGTTATAGACCTCATATCGACACGACTTATCGAGCTATTGGGGTCTGACGTTTACCACCCCTAGGCGAGATATGCGACATATCAGACGATCAGACCGGACTGTACGGTAAGTGTTACTGGTTGGATTCACAGGAGTGTGAGCGGGCTTGCTCGTCGATCTTCTGATCGCTCAATACCCGGGTGGACGTTACGTTTAGCAGACCGCTTGCAGCTTGTGGGTGCTTGATACCACAAGTCTTTAGATCTTCTGATCATCATCTGCTACCGGCGTATTGACGAGTCTTTAGAGTCCTACACAGAGGTTTCCTGGCTCAAGCGAAACGAAATAGAAGCGCATATGAGATATGTGCAGGACCGAGAATAATACCAGTATGTGATACTGTATTCGATTCTCACGATTTGTGACATTGATTGGTTATATGCGATATAGCCGGGTTATCGGATCAAGTATTGATTCGATAAGTTGTTACTATTGATATTAGTCGGTTATATGCATTATGACCGGATCATTAAATCAAGCGTTGATTTAATAATTTAATGCATAATTATATATTTGATATATTACTTTGCATTAACTGGTATTGGTTCACTTAAGATGGATTTTCTCACTCGAATATGCATATTGTATATATGATATAGTTTTGTGCACTAGTTTGTATCATGTATGATGATACATGCAAACTTGGGTTTGTGTAAGACTTAAACCATGTTTAATGAATGGTTAGGGTTTCATTTGCCTTATTTGTTTATTTCATTTATTTATTTTTGGCAAGAAACTAAAACAAAATGGTGGTGGCATTCTCATTTTGACTTGAAGCTTCATGAAGCTTCATAACTTTATCTACCATTTTGTTTTTTCCTTTGACCCTAACCATTCACCTAACTATAGTTTATTCTCTACACTAAACTATGGTTGAAAATATGATAAGTATTATTTTATTTCCTATTTTTCAAATACTTATCATATTCTTTTCTTATTCTTCTCATTCTTCAAGATGAAGAAAAGCTTGCTACCATCAATGGTGAAATGAGAAAAAGAGTGAGAAATCCAATTCTAAAATGAACCCACTTCCTATTTCTTCATCCTCTACCACTTGCTAAGTAGTATAGGGTGTTTTCTTCACAAGTTTCATGACTTGGTGAAGTTGGAGCTTGATCTTGTGTTGCCTCGACGTAGATCATCTTCGGTATCGAAGTCGACGACCTAGCCCGATCATTTCTTCGACGAAACCATCGCTAGAGTCCGGGATCCGATGATCACAGCGGAGGGATGTCAACACGGAGCTATGAAGGTGGAGGACCGGATCTACAAAGGTTGTATTTCCGTTCACTCTTAGTTAAGTTGTTAACTAGTTATCGTTTTCACCTTAAACTCTAGTCAACGATCCGTATTAGGGTTTCTCGGCACTTGTAAAATTTGATTTTGGCATAGTTGATGCCTTGTGAGACCTCATTAGCGTGCCTAGGAACCCTACAATAGTATCAGAGCTACTAGGCATTAGATGTCGACCTATGGGGGGTTCTCACTGTGTGACAGTGTGGCGAAGCATAGGCTCTTACCCCCAAGGGTGTCCCGAGACCGGAAGGTGTTCCGGCGGGTTGTAGTCCTCGTGAGGGGGCATGCGTAAAAAGTAGCTGCTGAGGGACCCGTTGGTGCCACGGTGACCCCATTGGATGGGGTGGCTTCCTGACCTACAGTGGTATCAGAGCCTAGCTAGAGCCTTAGGCGATTCGTAGACGGAGTTAGAAACCCGATCGAACCCGAAACGCCAATCCATGACCCCTCTCTGGACATTTTTTCAAAACTCGGTTTTTTCCAGATTAAAAATTCTTAAAAAATTCAGCAGGAAATTATAAGAATTACGGTGCAAAAATGACCAAAAGTTACGGCTAAATCGCGGCGGAACCGCGGCATAAGCTTGGCTTCTGCGGCGGTTCCGCGGCCATATAATGAGATCATCCCTCTATTTTTGCACAGTAATTTGTTTCTTCAGGTGCTGAGTTTTCTGGGAATTTTTAATTTGCACTCAAGAGTTGAGTTTTCTGGGGTGTTTTGGAGCTTCGATGATTCGATCGGAAATTTCAAACTTTGTCTATGTGCTTTTCCGGGTAATTTTAGAATATGTTAAAAAGTTCCACAGGATATAAATACCCAATTTTTCCCCGCCGGGAAATTTCCAAGTGTTGGATTTTTCCGTGGTTTAAGAACGTTCTAAGTAGTGCAAGTAACGCGATGGACCCTCTAGAAGACAACAAACCTTCGATTATGTGACCGTCTTGAACTGCCCTTTGAACCTTAGGGGTTGGGATAGTACGGCGTGCCACATGTGAGGCGTTGGCTTGACCCTTCTACGGCTGGACCGTTGGTACTGAGGCATGAAGTTGATGTTTTTAAACTTATTTCATGTGTTGATCTGTTTCGGGAAAACTTGGGTGTTTGCTTGTTCGATCGGAAAGTTTAACATTTTCTATTTATCTGGAATGTGATACAATACTTGGAATCCACAAGAAGTTATGAGATAACTGTTTGAATATTATAAACATAGCACTTTAGTCTCACTTGATCGGTTGCCACGGAATTTTGATGTGATCAAAAGTCCGTCGCAATCACGTAGCGTATGCGGATACTCGCCGGGTAAACTTAATAGACAGCTACACCCCATAGCTCCGACCAAGTGACTGTAGGAGAACCCCGTCGCCGAAAGCATCCGTTCGGGTGCTCGCGGCAGCGGTGTTCCGCCTTGGTTCACTTCGTCGGCGGCATCGGCGGTGCAGCCGTCTACTGAAGTTTGCGACGAGCATTCGATCAGGATGTCGGGAATCTTGTTGAATTTCCCGACTAGACATTGAAAAGTGTTTTCGATATAGAGACTAAAATGCGGGGTTTATAATTGTTAGGCATGCGATGTCTAAGTAATTCATTTGATTAGGCATGCGATGTCTAAGGAGGTTGCGGATTCCAACTGTTGTAGTTTTACACTTTCTTTTCTGTGACCGTAAGTGTAATATGTGATATCGCCGGTTTCGTTGCTATATGCCAACGACAATTGGGATGCGCATATTTACTTACGTTGATGACATGTGATGTTATGTGTTGCTGGATATGTTATATTGGATCGTCATGTTTGAATAGCCGGGGGGGTTTATGTGAGATGAGTGTTTTTCATTTTCATTCATGTAAAAACTTGTATGTAATATTCTTTTATTGGGGCACTTCCAGGTTGCGGAAGATGTCACCTTTTGTATATTATTTACTTTTCTGCACTAGGATAGACCCAAGGAGGAGGGCACAAGTAACCGGGTTCTGGAGTCCAGTAGGAGACCAACTCGAGGAGTCGAGTCCGGGTCTCCTAACTCTAGAATTGGTAGGGTTGCTTGCCGCTCTCGTAGGGGTCTAGGGGTGTGGGTTTGGCTATTCATCGCGACCGTGGAATCCGTGTTTTATACTGGCTCGTATTGAAAACACGGACGTCCTAGTATATCCAATATTTCATATGATTTTTTCTGCTGCGTTATCTGTGATATGATCATGTGATATGTTCTGTGATAAATACTGTATATAGTATATACGATATATTATATAGACGTTACTTATGTTTTACACCCGCGCTAGCCCTGCCCGGCTCTGCCGTTAGTTACCTAACCTAACGGTGCACGAGGGGACATCGAGGCGAATGCGGATGGCATTAGTGTACGTCGTATTTATCTGTGATGTTTAGGTACTTAAATGATGGGACTTCATTAATGTGATTAATGAAAGAAAAGAAACCTAAGATGTTGTGGAATCGAATTTCAAAAATAAAACAGGTAGCTACAGTTCTTGTTTTGCACAGCGGTATATATGATATATCCTGCACCTTATTCGATGAGGAAAGGGCCGACGATCCCTTCACCGGGAGTGACCCCTTTAGCAATAACTGGCAGATGCTACACACTCGGTTTGTATTTTGATTGCTTTTAAGAGTTTTGCTTTGCAAAGTGATATATATGATATTTCCCGCACCTTATTCGATGAGGAAAGGGCCGACGATCCCTTCACCGGGAGTGACCCCTTTAGCAAAACTAGAAACGCCTCGAAAACACTCCATTTCAAAATCATTTGATTCTACAACGATATCAAGTTCATTACGCAATAGGTTTTCAGAAAAACCTGTCGTAGCCCTCCGTCATTTCAGATAAGTACTAGTTAGTATTCGTGCTACGTTTGTTGACTATGTTAAGGCGTGGTGTGCGGTTGCTAATTAGTGCTTATCTGTATAAGCATATGATGCGATTGGATTAGGGTAGTCGTGCGACTTTGTTGACTATGTTAAGGGTCGTGCGGGTGGGTTTAATTCAATCGGGAAATGACGGGTTGAACTTGACTAGCACTTATGATTTGTTGACTATGTTAAGGTCATATAGCTGCTAGGGGCAAAATATTATCGGGAATTTCAAGTGTTGAAATTTGCAATGAGATTGCATACCTTCTATGAGATAGTTGGATCCCGATACCCGCTGTGAGTAAGAGTTACTCCTGGGAGAGTTTTACACATTACAATTAGCCGATCAAGTAGGTGTCTAGAAAGGTGTCAACGGGGTTACGCCTCTGGGAAAACGAGGTTTACTGTAATTAGGTTCGTGCGAAAGCACGGGGGACCTCCCTCAAAGTACCGACATTGGCCTGGCTGAAAGATTGGCGAACTTGTAGTGTGTAATTAATCCCGGCTAGTCTTTCCTTTTAGGGTTTGAAGGAAGATTTGATAAAAAACAGTGGGAGCCATCCTGATTAGATAAAATAATAACCAATCTGATCTTGCAAGAGCATACGCTGAGTGTTTTCTTCTCTCTCTCTCCAGGTAGCGACCATATCACGCCTTAATCAAGATAATAATACGGAATATTGACCGAACCCGCTTGTTATACTGAGCTGGGGAACGTTGGTCCCGCTCCAACTTATAATTGTTATAAGACAGAGCAGGAAATTGGGGATTACCAGAATTCCCGTGCCGCCCAAACGAAGAAAGTGCATACTGATGCATCATCTTCGGGTTTGTTCATTATACAGAACTTTTTCTCAGTATTCTTTACGTCCTGGATATGAGATACCGGATCAGGATCCCGCATATGTAATTTGTTACATGGGCTACAGATAGGTAAAGAATTGAGAACAGGTGATAAGTTTCATGAGACAGAAAACGGGGCAAGTGTTGCAGCCAAGTCTGTTGGTCACTGTCACCCTGTATTTCCAATACATTTATTCTGAACGAATGTTTTTAGATACCGAACCTGATACAAAATCATATCACTCTCTTTATTAGTAAAGAAATGATAAAATTTTGTATTGTTGGATAATATTTTGAACATTTCCTATATCAAAAGTTGATCGGTTCAGGCACGTTATCTAAAAGCATTGATGTTCTAAATCAAACTACAGTTTTTAAGTATACAGAACACACACAAGAGGAAGAGTTCAGAAATAAACGAATCCTTCTTGAGGTATTGTAGAATGGGTCATATCAATGCGACCCGACTAGCTGAAGTTACATGTAGATACATATTTAAATCAGTTTGAATTTACATCTTGTGAAACTTGCCAGTCATGTCACAAAGATACGATGACCACAGCTCTGTTTGTTGGAAACAGAGAAAGAGTTAGTGAACTCTTGGGATGATACATGTTGATGTATGAAGGCCCCCTATCTATACATACCAAGACCGGTTCTTTCTACTTCATTACATTCTCTGATAATCTCTCAAGATTCAGACATATGTTCCTGTTGAAACACAAGTCCGAACCTTTTGAGATATTCATAGAATATAAGTTAGAAGTAGAGAACCAAGATACTGGTATAAGTATTATGTCCTTTGATATGATCAGGGAGGAGAATACTTGAGCACGGAAATCCTGGGTTATTCTAAAGGAGAATGAGATTCTCTCTCAGCATTACTCCTCCGTATACACCATAGCACGATGGTATATCGGGGCGGAGCATTTGCACCCTATATGATAAGGTGTGCACTATGATGAGTACTACTGAGTTACCTATTTCCTTTTGGGAGTTATGCACTTATGAAGTTGCATACCTATTGAATAGGGTTCCAATCAAATCAGTTGTCTACCGCTTCATATGTGATATGGAAAGGGAAGAGCCCATATCTTAAGTTGGTTAAGATTTGGGGTTGTCCGGGCTATGTCTAAAAGCATAATCCGGATAAGCTTGAGGCAAGGTCTGTTATGTAGAACTGGAAAGGTTCCAGATATACAAACTACAGCTGATGATTTGGAAGAACCAAAGGATTCAATAGTTACCAACGAACCTCAGCCTCTCCGCCGATCTAGTAGGGATCCTCACCCACCTAAGAGATATTTCCGTTTCTCTATGACAATGGGAGCGAGGATTGCGTCATGAGATGATGACCCAACTAGTTTCGAGCTGGCCATCAAGAGTGGGACTCTGTGAGAATCGCTGGATGCTTAGCGATCTGAGATGGAATCCTTATACATCAACAAAGTATGGACTTTGGTTGCTTTATCTGAAGGGTTAAATCTCCATCAGGAGCAAGTATATCTTGAGAAGATTACTTGGTGTACATGGAAAAGTTGAGACTTTCAAAGCTAGACTTGTTAAAAGTTTGCATCATTGACCATGTATGGATTATGATGAAACCTTTTCTAAGTAACTATGCTTAAGTCCATCCAGATCCTACTTGCCACGGCTACATACCATGACTACGATATCTGGTGGTTGGGTGTCATGACTGCTTTTCTAAAATGATACATGGTTTCAGAAAAGAGAGTCTGTAAGTGCACAGTCAGAGGGCTTCATAGACAGTGGGAGCAGCGGAAACGTGTGCAAGATGTTTTATGTGATAAAGCAGGCAACGCGGAGTTGGAACATCTGTTTTGATGTATTAGTCAAAGAGTTTGACATCATCAAAATGGTAGATGAACCTTGTATAAACAAAAAGATAGTAGGGAGTATGGTGACGATCCTCGTAGAGTACGTGGATGACATACTCTTGATAGGGAAGGAGTTTCCTATGCTACACTCGGTCAATCTCCGCTTATCACAAGGATTCTTCATATAGGATCAAAATGATACCTACTAAATCCTGGGTTTTGGATCTATGAGATGATCTAAATGGATGTTAGGATTCTCACTAGTTGAAGTGAGATGGTATCAAATGATCCTGGGGAGAATCACTGGAAGTGTTCCAGGGTGATGAGAACGACTGAATGCCAGTCACAAGCATTGTCTTTACCCTCAGTGGAGGGACGGTATGTTGGAAGAGTTCCAAGCTAGATACCGTGACATACTAGACGGTTAAAGGCAAGATACATCGTTACCACGGATGCTACCAAAGAGGCAGTCTGGATATATATTAGTTCATGAGATGAACTTCGTTCCTACCATTATGTGACAATGGAGTTGTGGCTTTAGCCAAGGAACTACCGTCCCATCAGAAATCCAGATATAATTCTTAGGTAGTATCACCTGATCATGGAGATGGTTGATCTCCAGGGAGATCGAGGTTAGGAGAGTAGACACAGAGGACGACAGCGCGGATCCACTCACAAAGGCCTTTTTCCCAGTAGAGACTTTTATGGGATGGTTAAGTTTGAGATACTTCAACCGCAGCTAATTGTTGGGTATGCGATACCACAACAGATGGCCCTAGTGCAAGTGGGAGATTGTTAGTTATATGTATACCCTAGAGGCCATTACTGTACATACGATGTATATTGTAATGGATGCTTGGACATATATAGGGAGGACTTTCTTGCTCGACATGATAGTATGCTATCTGGTTGTACTTTATCTTAACATGTACTCTGATTGTCTCTATATTACATGTTGATAAAGCCCTTAGGATGTGTACTCGACTACTGGGACTATGATGAGATCATACTAGTGGGGCCACGGTAGTCGACGAGTACATTCTATAACTGTTCTTAGTCGAGGGTATATCGAGACAGGGCATCGATGCACCAGAGTAGACTAACGTATACGCATCTTGACCCATATGATGGGCGATGGATGATCCCATATCCATCGGTGTTTGACATCAAGGATGGTGTACGGGTGATCAGTGGAGACTGGGTACACTGGACGGACTCGCCGAGAACTCCCAGATGGTATTATACCTTATGTCAAATGGCAGTTCTCTGGTGACACTGGTACAGGTTAGTCTGTTGACCCGAGATCGTCATAGAGTCTTGTGTGATTCCCACTGTGCTTTGATTTCCATCTTACCACGTCCAAGACGGCGTGCAAAGCGGTGGTTTTTGGGTACAGTCCCGAATCACATGGAGGCAATGACCGATAGGAGGGGATTCGTCTCTCCCGGTATAGGGAGTTGATGTTGCGCTGTGTTCGATTGGCTATAACCGGAAATCCCTGGCCTGGGTTGCTGAGATTTACTTGTAAGTGTTACCAGTAGTTTCTAGAACTGTTATAGACCTCATATCGACATGACTTATCGAGCTATTGGGGTCTGACGTTTACCACCCCTAGGCGAGATATGCGACATATCAGACGATCAGACCGGACTGTACGGTAAGTGTTACTGGTTGGATTCACAGGAGTGTGAGCGGGCTTGCTCGTTGATCTTCTGATCGCTCAATACCCGTTTGGCCGTTACGTTTAGCAGACCGCTTGCGGCTTGGGTGCTTGATATGATCATCATCTGCTACCGGCGTATTGACGAGTCTTTAGAGTCCTACACAGAGGTTTCCTAGCTCAAGCGAAACGAAATAGGAGCGCATATGAGATATGTGTGGGACCGAGAATAATACCAGTATGTGATACTGTATTCGATTCTCGCGATTTATGACATTGATCGGTTATATGCGATATAGCCGGGTTATCGGATCAAGTGTTGATTCGATAAGTTGTTACTATTGATATTAGTCGGTTATATGCAGTATGACCGGATCATTAAATCAAGCGTTGATTTAATGATTTAATGCATAATTATATATTTGATATATTACTTTGCATTAACTGGTATTGGTTCACTTAAGATGGATTTTCTCACTCGAATATGCACATTGTATATATGATATAGTTTTGTGCACTAGTTTGTATCATGTATGATGATACATGCAAACTTGGGTTTGTGTAAGACTTAAACCATGTTTAGTGAATGGTTAGGGTTTCATTTGCCTTATTTGTTTATTTCATTTATTTATTTTTGGCAAGAAACTAAAACAAAATGGTGGTGGCATTCTCATTTTGACTTGAAGCTTCATGAAGCTTCATAACTTTATCTACCATTTTGTTTTTTCCTTTGACCCTAACCATTCACCTAACTATAGTTTATTCTCTACACTAAACTATGGTTGAAAATATGATAAGTATCATTTTATTTCCTATTTTTCAAATACTTATCATATTCTTTTCTTCTTCTTCTCCTTCTTCAAGATGAAGAAAAGCTTGCTACCATCAATGGTGAAATGAGAAAAAGAGTGAGAAATCCAATTCTAAAATGAACCCACTTCCTATTTCTTCATCCTCTATCACTTGCCAAGTAGTATAGGGTGTTTTCTTTATAAGTTTCATGACTTGGTGAAGTTGGAGCTTGATCTTGTGTTGCTTCGACGTAGATCATCTTCGGCATCGAAGTCTACGACCTAGCCCGATCATTTCTTCGACGAAACCATCGCTAGAGTCCGGGATCCGATGATCGCAATGGAGGGATGTCAACGCGGAGCTATGGAGGTGGAGGACTGGATCTACAAAGGTTGTATTTCCGTTCACTCTTAGTTAAGTTGTTAACTAGTTATCGTTTTCGCCTTAAACTCTAGTCAGCGATCCGTATTAGGGTTTCTCGGCACTTGTAAAATT
Source organism: Agapanthus africanus (assembly GCA_030015575.1). Classification (NCBI taxonomy): domain Eukaryota; kingdom Viridiplantae; phylum Streptophyta; class Magnoliopsida; order Asparagales; family Amaryllidaceae; genus Agapanthus; species Agapanthus africanus. The sequence goes on from CM057343.1 coordinate 265,189,653, forward strand.
TGATTTTGGCATGGTTGATGCCTTATGAGACCTCATTAGCGTGCCTAGGAACCCTACATAGGCGAAGTTAAAACTCCGATCGAAACACAAAATACCAAATTAGACCCCTCTCTGGACAATTTTTAAAACTGTGATTTTTTCTGAATTAAAAATTCTTAAAAAATTCAGCAGGGAAATATAAGCATCACTGTAAAAAACAAGGCTATAATCCGTACAATCCACCGCGGAACCGCAGCCATACCTTGCTTGGGCCGCGGATCCGCAGCCGTACAGAAGTAATATTGCATCGTTTTTGCACAGTAATGTCCGTAGCTGCTTGTACTTATTTTTGGGTATTTTTAATCTAACTCAAGTGTTGAGTGTTCTGGGGATTATTTTGAATTCGTTGATTAGATCGAAAAATTTAATTTCGTGCTGTTTTCGGGTAATTTAGAAAGTATTAAAATGTTCGAACGGATATCATTAACTCACTTTTTACCGGCACGAAAATACTTTCAAGTGTTGATTTTTTCTCGAGTTTAAATCTTTCGGAAAAACGTGCAAGTAACGTGGTGGACCCTCTAGAAGAACACAAATCTTAACTCAATTATGTGACCATCTGAACCGTCTCTAAACCTTAGGGTTTGGGGCAGTACGTCGTGCCACATGTGAGGCGTTGACTTGACCCTTCTACGGCTGGACCACTGCTACTGTGACATGTTCTGGGATTTTTGAACTCCACTCAAGTGTTGAGCTATTTAGGAAATCTTGGGTATTTGATTATTCGATTGGAAAGTTTAATACTGTCTATTTATCTGGAATGAGATACAATATGTGGAATTCATATAGTTAGGCATGAAATGCGAAGTATGTGATATTTCGGATTTACGATGTCTAAAGAGATTGTGGATTCCGAATGTTGTAATTTTACACTTTATTTTCTGTAACCGTAAGCGTAGTATGTGGAGTATCGCCGGCTTCGTTTCTATACATCAACGACAATCGGGATACCCATACTTGCTTACGTTGACGATATGAGATATTATGTGTTACTGAGATATGATGTGTAGGATTGTCGCGATTGAATAGCCGGGGGGTTTTATGTGAGATGAGAGCTTTATTTTCATTCCTGTATAAATCAATTGTATGTAATATTCTTTTATTTGGGGCACTTCCGGGCTGAGGAAGATGTTTCCATCATTGTATATTATTTTCTTTTCCGCATTAGGATAGACCCAAGGAAGGGAGCACAAGTGACCGGGTTCTAGGGTTCAGTGGGAGGCCATCTCGAGGAGTCGAGACCGGATCTCCTAAACTCTAGAATTGACAGGATCACTTGCCGCTCTCGTAGGGGTCTAGGGGTATGGGCTTGGCTATTCATCACGACCGTGGAATCCGTATTTTCTATTGTTGGCTAAATACAAAATACGGACATCCTAGATATCCTTTTATTTTCATATGTGCTTCTGCTGTTGATATTCTGTAATGTGATTACTTAGTATCTGAGACGAATGGATTATTATTATATATAAGATATATAATAAACGTTGCTTATGTTTTACACCCGCACTAGTCCCGCCCCGCTATGCCGTTAGTTAAGTAACCTAACGGTGCATAACGGGACACTGTGGCGAATGCGGATGGTATAAGTGTACATTCTATTTTCGTTTCTTTTCTGTGATGGCTTAGGAAATTAAATGATGGGATTACATTAATGAGATTAATGTAAAGAAAAAGAAACCTAAAAGATATTGTAGAATCAGATTTGAAACCCACTCGGCCTTTTCATAAAAAATGCAAGTTTCAAAAGATGCAGAGCTTAAGCCACTCCTTTTCTAAAACTGTTTTGATTCTACAACGAGATCAAGTTCAAATCGTTAAAGGTTTTCATAAAAACCATCCGCAACCCTCCGTCATTTTAGGAAGCAGAGTACTTAGTATTCGTGCTGCGTATTTTGATCATAGTCAAGGCGTAGTGTACGGTAGCTAAGTGATGTCTTCCTACAAAGCATATGATGCGATCAGTTAGGACATTGATGTGATTATGTTGATCATAGTCAAGGGTCATATGGGTGTTGGTTGTATGTATGCCCTAGAGGCCAGTATTGTACAGATGATGTATATTATATTGGATGCTTGGACATATATAGAGATGACTTTCTTGCTCGATATGATAGTATGCTATCTGGTTACTCTTTATCTTAACATGTACACTTGTCTCCTTAAACTGTCTTATAGTTACATGTTGATAAAGCCCTTAGGATGTGTACTTGACTACCTGGACTATGATGCAGATCATACTGGTGGGGACATGGTAGTCCATAAGTACATCCTTCAAGGTCCCTAGTCGTGGGTGTATCGAAACAGGGCATCGATATACCAGTGTAGACTAGCGTATACGCTTCTCGACCCATGAGATGGGCGATGGATGATCCCATATCCATTGGTGTTTGACATCAGAGATGGTATACGGGTGCTCAGTGGAGACTGGGTACACTGGACGGACTCGCCGAGAACTCCCAGATGGTATTATACCTCACGTGAGATGGCAGTTCTCAGGTGACACTTGTGCAGGTTAGTCTGTAGACCCGAGATCGTCATAGAGTCTTGTATGATTCCCACTGTGCTTTGATCTCCACCTTACCACGTCCATGAGGGCGTGCAAAACGGTGGTCTTTGGGTACAGTCCCGAGTCACATGGAGACAATGAGCGATAGGAGGGGTTTCGTCTCTCCCGGTATTGGGGGTTGATGTTGCACTGTGCTCGATTGGCCGTAACAGGGAAGTCCCTGGCCAGGGCTGATCAGAGATTTGCTGGTAAGTGTTACCAGTAGTTTCTCGACCCGTTATGAGCCTCACATCGGCACGACTTATCGGTTATTGGGGTCTGACGTTTACCACCCCTAGACTTGATATGCGACATATCAGACGAACAGACCGGACTGTACGGTAAGTGTTACTGGTTGGATTCACAGGAGTGTGAGCGGGCTAGCTTGTCGATCTTCTGATCGCTCAATACCCGGATGGCCGTTACGTTTAGCAGACCGCTTGCGGCTTGTGGGTGCTTGATATGATCATCATCTGCTACCGGAGTATTGACGAGTCTTTAGAGTCCTACACAGAGGTTTCCTGGCTCAAGCGAAACGAAATAGGAGCCCATATGAGATATGTGCAGGACCGAGAATAATGCGTGTATGTGATACCATATTCCATTCTCGCGATGAATGTATCGATTGGTTATATTCGATATAACCTAGATATCGAATCAACGATTGATTCGATAAGCCGATACATAGGATACTAGTCGGTTATATGCGATATGACCGGATCGTTAAGTCAAGTGTTGATTTAATGATTTAATGTATAATTATATATTTGATATATTATTTTGCATTAACTAGTATTGGTTCACTTTAAATGGATTTTCTCACTTGATGTGCAAGTTGTATATGTGATATACTTTTGTGCACATCTTTGTATCATGTTTGATGATGCTTGCTCATTTGGTTAAGTGTAAAGAATTAAACCTAGGTTAAGAAAGTGATTAGGGTTTTAATTATCCATTCTTTTATTTATTGATTTTGGAAAAAGAATGGGATAAGAATACAAAATGGTTGCTTTCATTCTTGAACCTTTGTGAAGCTTCATGAAGCTTTGACCAAAGTGACCAATTTGTCTTCATGCTTAACCCTAACCACTCTTCTAACCTTGGTCAATTCTCTACACCTAACCATGGTTCCTATTATGATAAGTATTCATTTCTTTTTCATTTTGGATTAACTTATCATAATATTTCCTTCTTCTTGATCTTCTTCTTCAAGAAAGAAAGCTTGATGCCATCAATGGCAACTTGAGTTCTAAAGTGAGAAATCCAATTCTAAAGTGAACCCGCCTCCTATTTCTTCACCCTCTACCTCTTGCCAAGTTGTTTTGGGTGTTTTCTTCACAAGTTTCACAAATTTGTGAAGTCGGAGCTTGAACTTGTGATGCCTCGACGTAGATCATCTTCGGCACGAAGCCGACGACCTAGTCCGCCCATTTCTCCGATCAAGCCGACGATTGAGTCCGGGATTCAAGATGGACAGCGAGAGGACGCCTACGTGGAGCTAAGGAAGTGGAGAACCGGATCTACAAAGGTTGTAGCCTCTCTCCTTTAGTTAAGATGTTAACTAGTTTAATGTTTCGCCTAAATTTCTAGTCGACGATCCGTATTAGGGTTTCGCGGCACCCGTAAAATTTGAAATTGGCATGGTTGATGCCTTGTGAGACTTTATTAGCGTGCCTAGGAACCCTACAGTGGTATCAGAGCCTAGCTAGAGCCTTAGGCGAAGTCTAGACGATGTTTGAAACCCGATCGAACCGAAACCCTAAAACCCAAAATGCTCTCTGGAAATTTTCTGAAAATTTGGATTTTTGTCTATTAAAAATATGCAGAAAAATAAGCAGGGTCTTATTTGAATTACTGTGAAATACGAGGGCCTAAATCGATTTTTCCACCGTGGAACCGCGGCACTATCTAGGCATGTGCGGCGGTTCCGCGGCCGTTCTGTCCCCTTGTCAGATGATTTCTGCACAGTAACTCATATAAATTAATGCTATATTTTCTGGATATTTTTATTGTGACTCTACAGATGAGTATTCTGGGGTTGTATTGGGAATCAAAGATTCGATCGGATTTTCAAATTTTGTCTGTGTGGTTTTCCGGATAATTTTCGAATATGTTAAAAAGTTCGACCGGATATAAATACCCAACTTTTCCCCTGCCGGAAAATTTCCAAGTGTTGGATTTTTCTGTGGTTTAAGGACGTTCTAAGTAGTGCAAGTAATGCGATGGTCCCTCTAGAAGACAACAAACCTTAACTCGATTATGTGACCGTCTTGAACTGCCCTTTGAACCTTCGGGTTTGGGGCAGTACGGCGTGCCACATGTGAGGCGTTGGCTTGACCCTTCTACGGCTGGACCGTTGGTACTGAGGCATGAAGTGAATGTCTTTGAACTTATTTCATGTGTTGATCGGTTTCGGGAAAACTTGGGTGTTCGAATGTTCGATCGGAAAGTTTAATATTTTCTATTTATCCGGAATGGGATACAATAATTGGAATTCACAAACAGTTATGAGATAACTGAATGAATGTTATAAATCTAGCGGTTTAGTCTCACTTCATATTGAAAAGTGTTTTCGATAATGGGACTAAAATGCGGGGTTTATAACTGTTAGACATGCGATGTCTAAAGAGGTTGCGGATTCCAACTGTTGTAGTTTTACACTTTCTTTTCTGTGACCGTAAGTGTAATATGTGATATCGCCGGTTTCGTTGCTATATGTCAACGACAATTGGGATGCGCATATTTACTTACGTTGATGACATGTGATGTTATGTGTTACTGGATATGTTATATTGGATCGTCGTGTTTGAATAGCCGGGGGTTTTTATGTGAGATGAGTGTTTTTCATTTTTCATTCATGTAAAAACTTGTATGTAATATTCTTTTATTTGGGGCACTTCCAGGTTGCGGAAGTTGTCACCCTTTGTATATTATTTACTTTTCTGCACTAGGATAGACCCAAGGAGGGGAGCACAAGTAACCGGGTTCTAGGGTCCAGTGGGAGACCATCTCGAGGAGTCGAGTCCAGGTCTCCTAACCCTAGAATTGGTAGGGTTGCTTGCCGCTCTCGTAGGGGTCTAGGGGTGTGGGATTGGCTATTCATCACGACCGTGGAATCCGTGTTTTATACTGGCTCGTATTGAAAACACGGACGTCCTAGTATATCCAATGTTTCATATGTTTCTTCTGCTGCGATATCTGTGATGTGATCATGTGATGTTCTGTGATAGATACAGTATATAGTATATATGATATATTATATAGGCGTTACTTATGTTTTGCACCCGCACTAGCCCTGCCCTGCTCTGTCGTTAGTTACCTAACCTAACGGTGCACGAGGGGATATCGAGGCAAATGCGGATGGCATAAGTGTACGTCGTATTTATCTGTGATGTTTAGGTATTTAAATGATGGGACTTCATTAATGTGATTAATGAAAGAAAAGAAACCTAAGATGTTGTAGAATCGAATTTCAAAATAAAACAGGTATCTACAGTTCTTGCTTTGCATAGCGGTATATATGATATACCCTGCACCTTATTCGATGAGGAAAGGACCGAGATCCCTTCACCGGGAGTGACTCCTTTAGCAATAACTGGCAGATGCTACACACTCGGTTTGTTTTTGATTGCTTCTATAGTTTCTGCTTTGCACAGTGATATATATGATATATCCCGCACCTCATTCGATGAGGAAAGGGCCGACGATCCCTTCACCGGGAGTGACCCCTTTAGCAAAACTAGAAAAGCCTCAAAATCACTCCATTTCAAAACTTCATTTGATTCTACAACGATATCAAGTTCATTACGCTCATGGTTTTCTGAAAACCTGCGTAGCCCTCCGTCATTTCAGATAAGTACTACTTAGTATTCATGCTACGGTAATTTGGCATTCGTCAAGGCGTAGTGTACGGTAGCTAACTAGTATTTATCTGCTTGTGCATATGATGCAGATTGGATTAGGGTATTCGTACGGCGTTGTTTGGCATTCGTCAAGGGTCGTGCGGGTGGGTTTAATTCAATCAAGAAATGTACGGGTTGAACTTGACTAGTGGACTATGGGTTGTTTGGCATTCGTCAAGGTCATAGAACACTAGGGGCAAAATATTATCGGGAATTTCAAGTGTTGAAATTTGCAATGAGATTGCATACCTTCTATGAGATAGTTGGATCCCGATACCCACTGCGAGTAAGTGTTACTCCTGGGAGAGTTTTACACATTACAATTAGCCGATCAAGTAGGTGTCTAGAAAGGTGTCAACGGGGTTACGCCTCTGGAAAAACGAGGTTTACATTAATTAGGTTCGTGCGAAAGCACGGGGGACCTCCCTCAAAGTACCGACACTGGCCTGGCTGAAAGATTGGCGAACTTGTAGTGTGTAATTAATCCCTGCTAGTCTTTCCTTTTAGGGTTTGAAGGAAGATTTGATAAAAACCAGTGGGAGCCATCCTGATTAGATAAGATAATAACCAATCTGATCTTGCACGAGCATACGCTAAAGTGTTTTCTTCACTCTCTCCAGGTAGCGACCATTTCATGCCTTAATCAAGATAATAATATGGATGTATTGACTGAACCCGCATGTTATACTGTGCAGGGGAACGTTGGACCCGTTCTTTCTTATAAGAGTTATGAGACTGAACAGGGAATAGGAGAATATCTAGATTCTCAAGCCGCCCAGAAGAACATGCATGTTGATGCATCTTCTACAGGTGTGTTAGTTATTGAGAACTGTTTCTCAGTTCACCCTACGTCCTGGGTATTAGATACCGGATCAGGATCCCATATATGTAAACAGTTACATGGGCTACGAAAAGGTAGAGAACTGGGAAAAGGTGATCATTCCGTTCAAGTTGGAAACGGTGCAAATGTTGCAGCCAAAGCAGTTGGTGAATATCACCTAGTATTACCAAGTGGTGATACAATGATTCTGAATGAGTGCTATTATATACCGAACATGATGTGCAACATTATATCAGTTTCTTTATTGAGTAAAGAAGGATATAATTTTGTAGTAAAGGATAATGTTATGAATATATTCCTAGATCAAAAGTTGATTGCATCAGGCTTGCTACATAATGGCATATTCATTCTAAATCAAAATACAGTCCTCAATATACAAAACACACACAAGAGGAAAAATTCAGAAATGAACGAATCCTTCTTGTGGCATTGTAGACTTGGTCATATCAATGCGACACGACTGGCTAAGTTACATAAGGATGGTTATTTGAATCCGTTCGAATTATCATCTTATGATACTTTCCATTCATGTCTCAAAGGAAAAATGACCAAAGCTCCGTTTAGTGGACACGAAGAAAGAGTTACTGAACTCTTAGGACTGGTACATAGTGATGTATGCGGTCCCATGTCTACCCTTTCCAGGAACGGTTCTTCCTACTTCATTACATTCACTGACGATCTCTCTAGATACGGGCATGTGTTCCTATTGAAACACAAGTCTGAAGCTTTTGAGAAATTCAGAGAATATAAGCACGAAGTAGAGAACCAAACGGGCAAAAGTATTAAGATCCTTCGATCTGATCGAGGAGGAGAATACTTGAGCAATGAGTTCCAAGATTATCTAAAAGAGAATAGGATTCTCTCTCAGCTTACTCCACCTTATACACCACAGCACAACGGTGTATCAGAACGAAGGAATCGCACTCTATTAGATATGGTGCGTTCAATGATGAGTACAGCTGAGTTACCTATTTCCTTCTGGGGGTATGCGCTTGAGACAGCCATACACCTATTGAATATGGTTCCTACCAAATCAGTGCCTACCACTCCATATGAGATATGGAAAGGGAAGAGACCATCTCTTAAGTATGTTAAGATATGGGGTTGTCCAGCCTATGTCAAAAGACAAAATCCGGACAAACTCGAGGCAAGATCAGTCTTATGTAAGTTTGTAGGATATCCCAAAAATTCACAAGGGTATATCTTCTACCACCCCGAGGAACATAAGGTGTTTGTTTCTCGACATGCCACTTTCTTAGAAAAAGGTTTTCTTATGAAACAGATTAGTAGCATTGAGATAGAACTGGAAGAGGTTCCAGCAACACAAACTATAACAGAAGACTTGGTAAAACCAGAGGATTCAGTAGTACCCGACGAACCCCAGCCTCTCCGCCGATCTAGCAGGGTTTCTTGTCCACCTGAGAGATACTACGGTTTTCTTATTGACGGTGGGAGCGAGGATTGCATCATGGAGGATGATGACCCAACTAGCTTCGAGCAGGCCATCACGAGTAGGGACTCGGTAAAATGGCTGGATGCTATGCGGTCCGAGATGGAATCCATGTACACCAACAAAGTATGGACTTTGGAAGTTGCTCCTGAAGGGGTAAAACCCATTGGGAGCAAGTGGATCTTCAAGAAGAAACTTGGTGTAGATGGGAAAGTGGAGACTTTCAAAGCTAGACTTGTTGCAAAGGGATTTCGTCAAAGACCAGGTGTGGACTATGACGAAACCTTTTCTCCAGTGGCTATGCTTAAATCCATCCGGATCATGCTTGCCATCGCTGCATATCATGATTACGAAATCTGGCAAATGGATGTTAAGACCGCCTTTCTAAATGGTGATTTAGAAGAGTGCGTGTACATGACTCAGCCAGAGGGCTTCGTAGACAGTGGGAGCAGCGGGAAGGTGTGCAAGCTGCTTAAATCCATTTATGGATTAAAGCAAGCATCGTGGAGTTGGAACATCTGCTTTGACGTCGTTATCAAAGAGTTTGATTTTGTCAAAAACCCAGATGAACCTTGTATCTACAAGAAGGTGGCAGAGAGTAAGGTTGTCTTCCTCGTATTGTACGTGGACGACATACTCTTGATAGGAAATGATATTCCTATGCTGCAATCGGTCAAGCTCTTCTTATCACAAAGATTCTCAATGAAAGATCTTGGTGATGCCTCCTGCATATTGGGAATAAGGATCTATAGAGATAGATCCAAACGGATATTGGGATTGTCCCAATCCAGGTACATTGACACCATACTAAAGAGGTTTAGTATGGAAGAATCCAAGCGTGGGAACTTGCCCACGATCTCTGGAGTCACTCTCTCCAAAGAGATGTCTCCCAAGACTGATTTGGAGAGAGCTCGCATGCAAGGGATACCCTATGCTTCGGCTGTAGGCTCTATCATGTATGCGATGCTATGTACCAGACCCGATGTAGCATACTCACTAAGTATAGTGAGCAGGTATCAAGCTGATCCTGGAGAGAGTCACTGGACGGCTGTGAAGAGCATTCTCAAGTACTTACGAAGGACTAAAGAGATGCTCTTGGTGTATGGTAACGGAGAACTCCAAGTGGAGTCCTTTACCGATTCGAGCTTCCAGAGTGGTAAGGACGACTCTAAGTCGCAGTCGGGATTTGTCTTTACCCTTTACGGAGGGGCGGTTAGCTGGAAGAGTTCCAAGCAGGAAACCGTGGCAGACTCGACGATGGAGGCTGAATACATCGCTGCCAACGATGCTGCTAAAGAAGCTGTCTGGATCAAGAAGTTCATTACTGAACTTAGAGTGGTTCCATCCATTGAGCGTCCAATACCTCTGTATTGCCATAACAATGGAGCGGTGGCTTTGGCCAAGGAACCCAGGTCCCATCAGCGATCCAGGCATATTCTGAGGCGGTATCACCTGATCCGGGAGATAGTTGATCGCCGGGAGATCGAGGTCAGGAGAGTTGACACGAAGAACAACACGGCGGATCCACTCACGAAGGCCATTCCCCAGATACAGTTTGAGAGACTCTTCGGGATGCTCGGTATGTGATACTACAGCAGCTGGCCCTAGTGCAAGTGGAAAATTGTTGGTTGTATGTATGCCCTAGAGGCCAGTATTGTACAGATGATGTATATTATATTGGATGCTTGGACATATATAGAGATGACTTTCTTGCTCGATATGATAGTATGCTATCTGGTTACTCTTTATCTTAACATGTACACTTGTCTCCTTAAACTGTCTTATAGTTACATGTTGATAAAGCCCTTAGGATGTGTACTTGACTACCTGGACTATGATGCAGATCATACTAGTGGGGACATGGTAGTCCATAAGTACATCCTTCAAGGTCCCTAGTCGTGGGTGTATCGAGACAAGGCATCGATATACCAGTGTAGACTAGCGTATACGCTTCTCGACCCATGAGATGGGCGATGGATGATCCCATATCCATTGGTGTTTGACATCAGAGATGGTATACGGGTGCTCAGTGGAGACTGGGTACACTGGACGGACTCGCCGAGAACTCCCAGATGGTATTATACCTCACGTGAGATGGCAGTTCTCAGGTGACACTTGTGCAGGTTAGTCTGTAGACCCGAGATCGTCATAGAGTCTTGTGTGATTCCCACTGTGCTTTGATCTCCACCTTACCACGTCCATGAGGGCGTGCAAAACGGTGGTCTTTGGGTACAGTCCCGAGTCATATGGAGACAATGAGCGATAGGAGGGGTTTCGTCTCTCCCGGTATTGGGGGTTGATGTTGCACTGTGCTCGATTGGCCGTAACAGGGAAGTCCCTGGCCAGGGCTGATCAGAGATTTGCTGGTAAGTGTTACCAGTAGTTTCTCGACCCGTTATGAGCCTCACATCGGCACGACTTATCGGTTATTGGGGTCTGACGTTTACCACCCCTAGACTTGATATGCGACATATCAGACGAACAGACCGGACTGTACGGTAAGTGTTACTGGTTGGATTCACAGGAGTGTGAGCGGGCTAGCTTGTCGATCTTCTGATCGCTCAATACCCGGATGGCCGTTACGTTTAGCAGACCGCTTGCGGCTTGTGGGTGCTTGATATGATCATCATCTGTTACCGGAGTATTGACGAGTCTTTAGAGTCCTACACAGAGGTTTCCTGGCTCAAGCGAAACGAAATAGGAGCGCATATGAGATATGTGCAGGACCGAGAATAATGCGTGTATGTGATACCGTATTCCATTCTCACGATGAATGTATCGATTGGTTATATTCGATATAACCTAGATATCGAATCAACGATTGATTCGATAAGCCGATACATAGGATACTAGTCGGTTATATGCGATATGACCGGATCGTTAAGTCAAGTGTTGATTTAATGATTTAATGTATAATTATATATTTGATATATTATTTTGCATTAACTAGTATTGGTTCACTTTAAATGGATTTTCTCACTTGATGTGCAAGTTGTATATGTGATAAACTTTTGTGCACATCTTTGTATCATGTTTGATGATGCTTGCTCATTTGGTTAAGTGTAAAGAATTAAACCTAGGTTAAGAAAGTGATTAGGGTTTTAATTATCCATTCTTTTATTTATTGATTTTGGAAAAAGAATGGGATAAGAATACAAAATGGTAGCTTTCATTCTTGAACCTTTGTGAAGCTTCATGAAGCTTTGACCAAAGTGACCAATTTGTCTTCATGCTTAACCCTAACCACTCTTCTAACCTTGGTCAATTCTCTACACCTAACCATGGTTCCTATTATGATAAGTATTCATTTCTTTTTCATTTTGGATTTACTTATTATAATATTTCCTTCTTCTTGATCTTCTTCTTCAAGAAAGAAAGCTTGATGCCATCAATGGCAACTTGAGTTCTAAAGTGAGAAATCCAATTCTAAAGTGAACCCGCCTCCTATTTCTTCACCCTCTACCTCTTGCCAAGTTGTTTTGGGTGTTTTCTTCACAAGTTTCACAAATTTGTGAAGTCGGAGCTTGAACTTGTGATGCCTCGACGTAGATCATCTTCGGCACGAAGCCGACGACCTAGTGCGCCCATTTCTCCGATCAAGCCGACGATTGAGTCCGGGATTCGAGATGGACAGCGAGAGGATGCCTACGTGGAGCTAAGGAAGTGGAGAACTGGGTCTACAAAGGTTGTAGCCTCTCTCCTTTAGTTAAGATGTTAACTAGTTTAATGTTTCGCCTAAATTTCTAGTTGACGATCCGTATTAGGGTTTCGCGGCACCCGTAAAATTTGAAATTGGCATGGTTGATGCCTTGTGAGACTTCATTAGCATACCTAGGAACCCTACAATGGGTGGGTCTAGTTGATCTCGAAATGACGGGTAGAACTTGACTAGTGCTTATGATATTTTGACCATAGCCAAGGTCATAAGAAACTAGGGGTAAAAACCATATCGGGAGTTTCAAGAGTTGAAATTTGCAATGAGATTGCATACCATCTATATAATAGTTGGATCCCGATCCCACTGCGAGTAAGTGTTACTTCCAGGAGAATTTTGCACTTTACAATTAGCTGATCCAGTAGGTGTCTAGAAAGGTGTTAACGGGGTTTGATCTCTGGGAAAACGAGGTTTACTTTAATTAGGTCCGTGCGAAAGCACGGGGAACCTCCCTCAAAGTACCGACACTGGCCTGGCTGACCGGTTAACGAAACTGTAGAATGTAATTAATCCTGGCTAGTTTTCTTTTCAGGTTTTGAAAGAAAATTTGATTAAAGTAGTGGGAGACATCGATTAGATAAGATAATAACCAATCTAATTCTTTGCAAGAGCATTTCGCTGAGTGTATTCTTTTCTCTCTCCTAATGGCAGATACCAATGACGGGACTTAAGCTTCTACTAGAGAAAAATAAACTGACGAGACCGAACTATAAAGAATGGTTGAGGAACTTGAACATTGCACTTGCATATGATAAAGTATCATATGTCCTCACAACCAATGCCCCACCCGTCCCAGGACCTGAATCATCTGTCTCGGATAGGGAGATCCGAAAAACTTGGGATACTGATTGTAACACGGCCAAGTGCCTCGCGCTTGCTTCTATGGACAATATCCATCAGAAGCAACACGAGAATATGGATGTACAATCCATCTTTCTTCACACAAAGGACTTGTATGAAGAGCAATCTCGTACTTTGAGATACGAGGCATCTCGAAAGCTGTTTTAGATGCGAATGGCCCCTGGTACATCAGTAGGAGACCATGTTTTGAAGATGATTGGTCTTATAGAAGAACTTGAGGAACTGGGATGGACCATGGTTAATGAGCTGTATACGGATATTGTTCTACAGTCTCTCCCCCTGCCTTTGCTCCCTTCATAGTAAATTTCAATATGAACGATTTGGAGAAATCATTGCCTGAACTTCTTAATATGTTGAGAAGTGCAGAGAGCACATTGAAAACAACGAGGACTCCCGCTCTGCTTGCTGGGCCATCTTCTTCTTCAGTCCCAAAAGCGAAGGCCAAGGGAAAGAAAAAGAAGAAGTCCATCAAACAGAAAGGTGGAGTTAAAAAGGCAAAGGGGAAAGACAAATCCGGGGCTGCGGGAAGCGGGAAAGGAGAATGTTTTTACTGCCACAAGTCAGGACATTGGAAATGCAACTGTGCTGTGTATCTTGCTGATCTCAAGAAGAAGAAGCATGCTGATGCTTCCACTTCAGGTGTGTTTGTAACTGAAAACTGTTTTTCTTTAAACTCTGCATCTTGGGTATTAGATACCAGTTCTGGTTCTCACATCTGCAATTGTATGCAGGGATTGAGAAACAGTAGAGTTTTGAAGACAGGTGACCATACTCTGCGGGTTGGAAATGGTTCCAATGTACATGCTGTATCCGTGGGAGAGTATCGCCTTGGGTTGCTTTCGGGTTGTATTTTGGTTTTGAACCCGTGTTATTTTGTACCCAGTATGCTATGTAATATAATATCCGTTTCTTTGTTGGACAATGAAGGATATCATTTTGTATTGCAAAATAATGTTATGAACATTAACTTGAATCAAGAGTTGATTGGGTATGGTACATTAAATAACGGTATTTACGTCCTGAACCAATACACAGTTTTCAATATACAACATACTAATAAAAGAAAGTTTTCAGATATAAATGAAGCTTTTCTTTGGCATTGTAGACTTGGTCATATTAATGAAACAAGACTAAACAAACTACATAAAGATGGATATTTAAATCCTTTTGAATATAAATCTTATGCAACTTGTCAGTCTTGTATCAAAGGTAAAATGACCAAAACTCCATTTACTGGACACAGAGAAAGAGCTGTAGAACTCTTGAGCCTCATACATAGTGATGTATGCGGACCAATGTCTACACATGCTAGAAGTGGTTTTTCATACTTCGTTACTTTTACTGATGATTTCTCAAGATTCGGACGCGTGTTTTTGATAAAGCACAAATCCGAAGCTTTCGAGAAATTCAAGGAGTACAAACTTGAAGTAGAAAAATAAACAGGCTTGAGCATCAAGAAACTTCGATCAGATCGAGGTGGAGAATATTTAAGTACAGAGTTTTTAGACTTCTTAAAAGAGAATGGGATTCTCTCTCAGCTCACTCCTCCTTACACACCACAGCACAATGGTGTGTCAAAACGGAGGAATCGTACCCTATTAGATATGGTACGATCCATGATGTGTGATGCTGAGTTACCGCTTTCCTTTTGGGGGCATGCATTAGAGACAGCAATGTTTCTATTAAACAGGGTTCCAACCAAGACCGTGTCTACCACTCCATATGAGATATGGAGTGGAAAGAGACCATCTCTTAAAAGAGTTAGGATTTGGGGTTGTCCGGCTTTTGTTAAAAAGCAGAATCCAGACAAACTCGAGACACGATCGGTCATGTGTAAATTTGTGGGGTATCCAAAACATTAGTATGGATATCTATTCTACCACAAGGAGGAACAAAAGGTGTTTGTTGCTCAGCATGCCACAATTTTGGAAAATGAAATCTTTACAGACAGTACTGATGGCAATGTGGTAGAACTAGAAGAGGTTCTAGAGACACAAATTGCCCAGGACGAATTGGTTGAAACTGATGTTGCAGTAGAACTTCAAGAACCTCAGCCGCTCCGGAGAGCTAGTAGAACTTCTCGCCCACCAGAGAGATACTATGGGTTTATCATTGATGGTGATAGAGAAGATTTCATCATGGATGATGATGGCCCTACTAGTTTTCAGCAAGCTATCACGAGTGGTGACTCAGTGAGGTGGCTGGAAGCCATGAGATCCAAAATGGAGTCCATGTATACCAATAAAGTATGGACTTTGGACGTTGCGCCTCCTGGGATAAAACCTGTTGGGTGCAAATGGATCTTTAAAAGAAAGATTGGTATAGATGGACAGGTAGAGACCTTTAAAGCAAGACTTGTAGCAAAAGGTTTTCGTCAAAGACCAGGATTGGACTATGATGAAACTTTCTCTCCAGTAGCAATGCTTAAATCCATTAGGATCCTACTTGCTATTGCTGCTCACTATGATTATGAAATCTGGCAGATGGACGTTAAAACTGCATTTCTAAATGGTGATTTAGAAGAATGCATTTTTATGGATCAACCAGAGGGCTTCATTGATAGTGGGAGCAGCGGGAAAGCATGTAGAATGCTTAAATCCATTTATGGATTAAAGTAGGCCTCACGGAGCTGGAACATCTGCTTTGATGATACAATCAAAGAGTTTGATTTTATCAAAAATATAGATGAACCATGCATTTATAAGAAGATTGTAGGGAGTACTGTCACATTTCTTGTATTGTACGTAGATGACATTCTCCTGATAGGAAATGATATTCCTATGCTATAATCGGTCAAACTATTCTTATCACGAAGGTTCTCCATGAAGGACCTCGGTGATGCCTCATGCATTTTGGGCATAAGGATCTATAGAGATAGATCCAAGAGGTTATTGGGATTGTCCCAATCAAAGTACATAGACACCATCCTAAAAAGGTTTAGTATGGAAGATTCCAAGCGTGGTGCCTTGCCTGCTTGTCATAGAATCACTCTCTCCAAAGACTTCTGTCCGAAGACTGATGAAGAGAGAGCTCGCATGAGCGTTATACTCTGCGCTTCAGTCGTAGGATCTATAATGTATGCGATGTTATGTACTCGCTCTGATGTAGCTTATGCACTAGCTGTAGTAAGCAGGTATCAATCCAACCCAGGGGAGAAACATTGGATAGCAGTGAAGAACATTCTTAAATACTTGCAAAGGACTAAAGAATTGTTCTTGGTATATGGTAACGGGGATCTCCAGATAGAGGCCTTTACCGATTCCAGCTTCCAAAGTGATAAGGATGACAGCAAATCTATCTCAGAGTTTGTATTTATCCTCAACGAAGGGGCGGTTAGTTGGAAGAGTTCCAAACAGGATACTGTTGCAGACTCTACGATGGAAGCTGAGTATATTGCTGCAAATGATGCTGCCAAGGAAGCCGTCTGGATGAGGAAGTTCATCGCGGAACTAGGAGTAGTTCCAACCATTGTTGATCCAATACCATTGTATTGTGATAATAATGGAGCTATGGCATTAGCCAAAGAACCAAGGTCCCATCAGAAATCCAGACACATCCTGAGGCGATATCATTTGATCCGGGAGATAATAGATCGCCAGGAGATCGAGATTCGGAGAGTAGATACAAAGGATAACACAGCGGATCCACTCACCAAGGCCCTTCCACACCCGCAGCATGAGCGACTTTTTGAGATGTTGGATATGAGATACGCCAATAACTGGCCTTAATGCAAGTGGGAGATTGTTAGATATATGTATGCCCTAGAGGCCATTATATGTATAGTGGATGCTTGGACATGTATATATGGATTTAGATGACTTTCTCGCTCAACATGATAGTATGCTATCTGGTTTACTTTATCTTGACATGTTGATTTGATCATGCTTTTATTCATTTGCACATGTTGATAAAGCCCTCAGGATATTTGCTTGACTACTGTGACTATGATGCGGATCATACTAGTGGGGCATGTATAGTTTATAAGTATATCCTTGAACTGTTCCTAGTCGTGGGTGTATCGAGACGGGGCATCGATATTCCAGAGTAGACTAGCGTGTACTATTCTTGTCCCATATGATGGGCGATGGATGATCCCATATCCATCTGGTGAGGTGACACCAAAGATTGTATGCGGTGCTCAGTGGAGACTGGGTACACTGAACGGACTCACAGAGAACTCCTATATGGTATTATATCTATCGTCGGATAGCTGTTCTCAGGTGACACTGGTACAGGTAAGTCTGTAGACCCAAGATCATCATAGAGTCTTGTGTGTCCTCCCACTGTACTTTGATATCCACCTTACCACGGCTCTACTGAGTCGTGCAAACAGGTGGACTTTGGGTACAGTCCCGAGGCACATGGAAGCGATGAGCGATAGGAGGGGTTTCGTCTCTCCCGGTATTGGGAGTTGATGTTGTGCCATGCTCGATTGGCTATAACAGGAAGTCCCTGGCCAGGGCTACTGAGATTGACTGATAAGTGTTATCAGTAGTTTTCTCGATCTGTTATGAACCATACACCAGCATGACTTATTGAGTTATTAGGGTCGACGATTCCATCCCTAGACTCGATATGCAACATATCTGACGAGGAGACCGGACTGTACGGTAAGTGTTGCCAGTTGGCTCGACGGGAGTTTTGACAGCTTCGCTGGTTTTCTTCTGATCGCTCAATACCCGGGTGGCCGTTACGTTTAGCTGACCGCTTGTGGCTTGTAGGTATTTGATATGATCATTACCTACTGCCAGCGTATTGACGAGTCTTAGAGTCCCACAATGAAGTTTCCTGGCTCAGGCGAAAAGATGTGGTGTGCATATGAGATATGCGCGGGAACCCGATTAAATACGGATATGTGATACCGTACATTAATCAGGCATTTTCTATTGGTCGGGTCGTATGTGATATGACCGGTTTGCAAAATCAAGTGTTGATTTAACAAATGACTTTTAGATTAATTCTTTAATTAAACCCATTTTCTATTTTTGTATGCATGCATGTATGCACATGATGATGTGCATGGACACATACATACATACATACATACATTGTATCATGGTTGTTGATACATATTTGGTGGCAATGCAAGACTCATATTGTAGTAATTATCTATTTATTTATCATTTTGAATAAAGGAAAGGATAATTCATACATGGTTAATTTTATCATCTTTGACCATACTTCAACTACTTTTTAGCCTTGAGTTAATTATCCTTTTGCCTTTTTAACTCAATGATAAAGATCTAGATGATTACTAACCATGGTTGAAGTGAGAAGGATTAATATAGATTATTCTTTCTCATTTCAATTATTCACTCATATCATTATCCTTTGAGCTCAAGCTTAGCCACCATCTTCTTCTTCCTCTCTTGAAATTTTCTTTGAGTGAAGTTGATAAAAAAGAAAGGGTTTTTATTATAGAATACAAACCACATCATCATACTACACACATCTAGCCCATTTGTGTAGGGTGTTTTCTCTACTTCATTCACATATCAAGTAAAGCAAGGAGCTTTGGGCAAAGGGACTTCGGGTGGATCTTCGTGGACTAGGAAGGTTTCCATCGATCTGTTCCAAACTCTCAAAGTGCCAAGGAGTCACCAAGGGAGGTCTACAAAGGTTGTAATCTCTACTCTTAGTGATACTTTTTCTTTTGCATGTGATGCTTAGTCAAAAGAAACCCTAAATTTCTAGTTATGATTCCTTGCAAGTTCACTTAGCACCTTCAAAATTTGATTTTGGCATATGTGATGCTATTAAACCCTTGATAAGGTGCTAGGTAAACCCAACACATTCTCTTGCTCTAGAGCTAGAGAAGCCGAGATGATGAATGGGAGGGTCTCGTTTTCACCTAAGTAAGCATACTTGAGGTGAGACGGCAAAGGCTTGAGTTCGAGCGTAGGAGGTGAAATGACTAAATGCAAGATTGGAGAAAATGTCTCAAACCCAAAAGATTCCAACAGGGGCTCAAAGTGAGTGTATGCGACCGAGTCGGATGGTTCAACCAACTCATCCGTAAATTCAAAAGATTCGAACTCAGGTGGTGACAAGCCAAGATCATTTGAAAATGTGAAGCATTCGTAATCGTTGTCAGACGTGGAAGCATCAGGTTCAAAAAGGAACGCACTAGTGGCGTCAAGATCACTGTGATCAAACAAGAATTCCTCAAATTCACAATCCTCGGGTGCGATCTCCTGAATGGAACATGTTGGATATAGTGCCCTCAAAGTCAATTATTGGATCGCAGGCACGTGATTGCAATGATTGAGGGAGGACCTATACCGGTAGGACAGTCTTGCTCGAGATGATAGTATGCTATCTGGTTTATCTTTATCATCGTGTACTGATTTAGGTGACATGACATGTATCACTATTACATGTTGATAGAGCCCATAGGATTCTTGCTTGACTACCAGTATGATGGCGATCATATACGTGAGAGTTGGGTTGTCTATAAGCACATCCTTAAATGTGGTCCCTAGTCACGGGAGTTTCGAGATAGGGCATCGATACTCCGGAGTAGACTAGTGTATACAGTCGAGACCCCGACGAGGGGCGATGGCCGGTCTTACAAGCCATTGGTGTCAGTTGGTTCACCTAAGATGTATACAGGTGCTCATTGGGTTATGAGTACACCGGACAGGACTCGCCAGGAATATGCTAGCTGGTTTTTAAAACCCGTCGTCAGATAGCAATTCCCAGGTGACATATGTACAGGTTAGTCTATCGACCTGAGATCATCATTTATCTCGTGTGAGTTCCCACTGTGCTTTGATTATTACCCTACCACGGCTCAAAGGAGTCATGCAAACAGGTTCTAGTTGGGTACAGTCCCGAGCCACATGGAGGCAGTGAGCGGATCGGCAGGGGATTCGTCTCTCCCAACGTTGGGAGTGAGATCGTGCTGTGTCTAGGAAAGCCATTACACAAAATCCATGGCCATGGTAAGCGATATTTACTGGTAGGTATTCCAGTAGTATCTTAGGTGTTTTGGGCTACACTCCGACACGACTTATACCGCTTTTGGGGGTCTGACGTTTACCAACTCCCTAGGCCCGATATGTGATACTCATAGACGAACGGACTGGACTGTACGGATATTATCACACATAGGATCAGTAGGGTTCCAGGATGAGTTCGCTCATCGGACTCCCTTTCACTCAGTACATAGGCAGCCATTACGTACAGCTAGTACCACTGACGGCTTGTAGTTAAACCCACTGCCAGAGTATTGACGAGTCTTTAGAATCCCCCACAGAAAGTTTCCCAGTTCGGGTGAAACGTTGTATAAGCCGTATGGTTTTATGGCAGGGTTCGAACGTACGCATGCACTTGTGCACGTGTCATAGTTCGGACGGATAATACTAGCGGGCTTTGGTTTAAACCGGATCCTAGTATTATACTGTGTAGATTTTGTCTCATTGCATTTGTATTCGGTCGGAATACAAATGCGGGTATGTATATACAGTTGCGGGGTTATCCTGTAATTTATTACGGGATCGCTTTTTGAAGTTGCCAGTTTGCATTCTTTATTTGGCCAAATATCATTCTATCCTTTCTTCGCTGAATTTTGTCAGGAGGGGGTTCCTTGCAAATTTCGAATTAGTGAAGGGAGGGGCTTTTTTTGTGGTGCCCGGGGCCCCAGGCCATTCCAGCAAGTTCCTTATGGTTTCTAGATGAGCTTGACTTTTTCTTTGCATCATTGTTAGCATTTAATGTTTCTTGGAAATCCAAAGTTTGTTTTGATATAGATCTTTTCTTATGGTCACCATTCACTCTTGCTTGTGCTCACCCCTCTCCTCTTCATTCCCTGGCCGAGCATAAATTGGGCAGCCCCCATTTTGTGAGTAGGATTTTGATTCATTCATTTTAAGAAAATCTCAAGCTCCATTTCCAAAAGCTCATTTCCACCTTCACCTCCAAAAGGCAACTTCGATTAACCCTCGAGACAAAGCATTCTACACTTACTCCACTATAATCTTGGACACGTCGGCTAGCAAACTTCGTGTCCGAGTTGCCTCGGTTCTGAGGTGGGAGCCCGTATAAAGATTCGATGATGTGGCGCAGTTTTCGGCAAGGAGGAAATCGTAGATCGAGCGAGATCGGAGAGCGAGCTTCGTCGGTGCATCCGCAACATGCTAGGGGCAGAGGTTAAAGACCGAAGGACACGGATCGATCGGTATAATCTCTAAACCCCCTTTTACAGTATTCTACTTTACGGTTAATGGAACGATCCGGTTTTTGGGTTGCGGTTAGCGCCAGTTCGTAAAAAGTTTTTGTTCCGCATTTGGCCTCGAAAAGACGGCCGGGGCGCCGCCGTAACCCAACAGAACAAACATCTAGTATATGAGCACTTGGTTCGGGTGGCGAATTCCTAACCTAAAAATGTTGAGTTCAATTGTCATGTTGCCAAAAGATAGGGTCATGGAACCATTTCGACAATTGATCATAGCATTTGAGGTTGCAAGGAATGGGCGACCGAGTATCACCAGAATTTGATTCCGGGGGTTAGCTGCAGGTTGTGTATCTAAAACAATGAAGTCGAGTGGGAATATGAAGTCCCCAACCTTAATTAACACATCCTCTAGCTCATCCCTAGGATGGGTGATAGATCGGTCGGCCATTTGAAGAGTACAGCGTGTGTGTTTTAGATCTCCTACACCTAGTTGCTCATATACAGAATAAGGAAGCAGGTTAACACTGACACTAAGATCCAAAAGAGCGCGGTTGATGTTCTTATCCCTAATGGTTATAGAAATCGTAGGACAGCCAGGGTCCTTCCGGTTTTATGGTAAATTTTGGGTAAGACCATCACTCACGTTATTAGCTAGGAAAACCTTTTTTGGTACCTGAGATTTCCTCTTCTTAGTGCACAAGTCTTTCAAGATTTTTGCATAGGAGGGGACTTGTTGGATTGCATCTAAGAGGGGAATGTTGATGTTAATATGTTTGAACAACTCCAGAATCTTCTCTATTTGTGGATTTTTTTTATTGGACCTCAACCGGTTTGGAAATTGAACATTTTTGAAATTGGTTGAGTCCAATGCTTGTGGAGGAGATTGTGGAGTTGGAACGGAACCCAAAACTGGAGTTTGAGTGAAGTGAGATGTGGATCTATTCGGAGCAGCGGTTGAAGAAGAAGAGCCTTTTGAAGAATGGAGAATAGGCACAGAAGAAGAAGTAGGAGTAGAAGAAACGGTCGGGGTGTCATCATTATCGATTCGTGTGCCGATGTTGTTTTTCAGCATTCTTCCAGATCTCAACGTAGTCACTGTTGGCTATAGTGCCCTCAAGTCAATTATTGGATCGTGGGCACATGATTGCAATGATTGAGGGAGGACCTATACTGGTAGAACAGTCTTACTCGAGATGATAGTATGCTATCTAGTTTGTCTTTATCATCGTGTACATGCTTCATGTGACATTACATATCACTATTACATGTTGATAGAGCCCATAGGATTCTTGCTTGACTACCAGAAGTATGATGGCGATCATATACGTGGGAGCTGGGTGGTCTGTAAGCACATCCTTAAAGTGTCCCTAGTCGTGGGAGTTTTGAGACTGGGCATCGATACTCCAAGAGTAGACTAGTGTATACGGATCGAGACCCCGACGAGGGGCGGTGGCCGGTCTCACAAGCCGTTGGTGTCAGTTGGTTCACCTAAGATGTATACAGGTGCTCATTGGGTTATGAGTACACCGGACGGACTCGCCGAGAATATGCTAGTTGGTATTATACCTATTGTCAGATAGCGGTTCCCTGGCGACATGTGTACAGGTTAGTCTATCAACCTGAGATCATCATTTGTCTCGTGTGAGTTCCTACTGTGCTTTGGTTACTACCCTACCACGGCTCAAAAGAGTCTTGCAAACAGGTTTTAGTTGGATACAGTCCCGAGCCACATGGAGGCAATGAGCGGATCGTCAAGGGATTCATCTCTCCCGGTATTGGGGGTTGATGTCGCGGTGTGCACGGGTGGCCATCACTAGAAATCCTTGGCCAAGGTAGTCGAGAATTACTGATCTAGGATCTGTAGTTTCTCAGGTGGTGATAGGTTTCATACGGACACTAAATGTCAAGTTATTAGGGGTCTGACTTTATCCACCCCCTAGACTCGATATGCGATACTCATAGACGAACGGACCGGACTGTACGGATATTGTTACTGTCAGGCTCAGTAGGGGTTTCAGGATGAGTTTGCTCGTCGGCCTCCTTTTTGCTCAATACCCGGGTAGCCGTTACGTACAGCTAGTGCCACTGACGTGCTTGTGGTTAAACCCACTGCCAGCATATTGACGAGTGTTTAGAGTCCCACACGGAGGGTTTCACTGCTTTGGGTGAAACGTTGTAAAGGCCGTATGGTTTTATGGCAGGGTGCGATCAGATACGTGCACTTGTGCACGGATCATGATCGGACGGATAATACTGGTGGGCTTTGGTTTAAGCCGGATCATAGTATTTATTGTTGGATTATTTTCGTCTCGTTGTATTCGTATTCAGTCTAATACGGATGCAGGTATGTATATACGGATGAGGGGTATTCTTGTAATTCATTACAAGATTACTTTAGATAATGCCACTTCTTTTCTATTACACATTTTGGTTTAAATGTTTATTGTGAGAAAAGTGTGACTCATTGTTTTGGCATGGTTCATGCATGCACTTGGTGACTCATAGTGGTGGGTCATGGTGGCATGATGAATTCTTTGTTTGTATTGTGAGATATTTGTAGTAAGCATGTTAGATATTTATTCTTAAGTTGTTTTCTTTACTTGCTCACAAAATATAACACAACACACAACAAAAGAAAAAGGGGCAGCCACCATTTCTTCACTTGCTTTTTCTTTTGCTTCACACTTTCCTCACTTGGCTTCTTCTTCAACCTCCACCTTACAAGTCTCATGTGTTAAGAAACCTAGGGTGTATTGAGACAAAGTAATCCTGCACACTCTCTACTTCAACTTGGCTATCTAGGCTAGCAAACTAGATACTCGAGTTGCCTCGGTTTTGAGGCGGGAGCCCGTATTATATACTCTCAAGGTGGATCGTCTTTGATGGGGAGACCGGAGATCAAACTTGATCAAGGACGCTGCGAGGAGCTTGGGACAGAGGTTGAAGACCAAAGGACACGGATCGTTCGGTATAATCACTCTAACCCTTTGCATGTTTTTGTTAGTAGGGCTTATGGGTCGATCCGTAGAATCGGGTTCCGTTAGCGCCGGTTTCTAAAAGTTTTTGTTCCGCATTTGGCCACGGATTGATGGCCGGGACACTGGCGTAACCCAACATGGTATCAGAGCCACTCCATAAGCCATAGTTAACTCGTTGCTGTTAGTTATGTATATGCCCTAGAGGCCATTATTGTACGTATGATGTATATTGTAGTGGATGCTTGGATATATATATAGAGAGGACTTTCTTGCTCGATATGATAGTATGCTATCTGGTTTCACTTTGTCTTAACATGTTGACTTGTATTGGTTTACTGTCTTGCTCTCACATGTTGATAAAGCCCTTAGGATATGTAATCGACTATTAGGGCTATGATGCAGATCATACTAGTGAGGCCAGGGTAGTCCAAGAGTACATCCTATAACTGTTCCTACCCGAGGGTGTATCGAGACAGGGCATCGATACTCCAGAGTAGACTAGCGTATACGCATCTTGACCCATATGATGGGTGATGGATGATCCCATATCCATCGGTGTTTGACATCAAAAATGGTGTACGGGTGCTCAGTGGAGACTGGGTACACTGAACGGACCGCCGAGAACTCCTAGATGGTATTATACCTATCGTCAGATAGCAGTTCTCTGGTGACACTAGTACAGATTAGTCTGTAGACCCGAGATCGTCATAGAGTCTTGTGTGATTCCCACTGTGCTTTGATTTCCACCTTACCACGTTCATAAGAACGTGCAAAATGGTGGCTTTTGGGTACAGTCCCGAATCACTTGGAGGCAATGAGCGATAGGAGGGGTTTCGTCTCTCCCGGTATTGGGGGTTGATGTTGTGCTGTGTTCGATTGGCTATAACTGGAAGTCCCTAGCCAGGGCTGATACTGAGATCTACTGGTAAGTGTTATCAGTAGTTTCTCGACCCGTTATGAGCCTCACATCGACATGACTTATCGGTTACTGGGGTCTGACGTTTACCGCCCCTAAACTAGATATGCGACATATCAGACGAAGAGACCGGACTGTACGGTAGTGTTACTGATTGGATTCACAGGAGTGTGTGCAGGCTTGCTTGTTGATCTTCTGATCGCTCAATACCCGAGTGGCTGTTACGTTTAGCTGACCGCTTGCAGCTTGTGAGTGTTTGATATGATCATCACCTACTGCCGGCGTATTGACGAGTCTTTAGAGTCCTACACAGAGGTTTCCTGGCTCAGGCGAAATGGAGTAGGAGCACATATGTGATATGTGCGGGACCGAGATTGATACGGTATATGATACCGTATTCGATTCTCGCGATATGTGATATCGGCCGGGTATATGAGATATAGCCGGGTCATCGGATCAACTGTTGATTCGATGAACTGATACATATTATATTAGTCAGTTATTTGTAACATAGCCGGATTATTAAATCAAGTGTTGATTTAATAATTTAATGTATAATTATAATTGTGATATATTACATTACATTAACTAATATAAGCTCACTTAAATGATTCTTTTTCTCACTTGATGATACATTGATATATATGTGATATATGTTAATTGTATTATTTTCTTTTGTTACAAAATTGTATATATGTGATATGTATAATTGTAACATGTTAGGTTACAAATGCAACTAGGGTTTATGAGATTAAACCATGCTAGGGTTTAGATTAGGGTTAATGTTTTATTTTAGATAAATTCTAAATTGTGGATTTATTCTTGAGATTTTTTTTTCATGTTGACTAAAGTCCACCCTTTAGATATTTTCTAGATATTTGTTAATCTAACCTTTTAACCCCTACCCCATGGTTTATTCTCTACAAGGGTTAAGCATGCCATGCTTAACCCATGGTTGCATTTCTAACCTCAACAATAATTATTCTTTGATCACAACTTCGTCTTCTTCTTCCTCCTCAAAAAAGCTTTCTAGCTTTTTGATTTGTGATGAAAGATTGTGAGAAATAGAAAATAAAAGAGAGCAAAATTCCTACTTCATCATCCTCTTCTATACTAGCCATACAGATTAGTGTGTTTGTTTCACTAATTTCTCATTAGTGAAAGAGAAAGCTTGGGTTTGTGATTCCTCAAGGTAGATCATCTTGGATTGTGAACTCTTCTCGCAAGGATGCCTCATTCACCTCATGGAGCCTCTCTAGAGTTCGGGAGCATAATGATCGCAGTGAAGGGACCTCAACTCGGAGCTTATGAAGCGAAGAAACGGACTACAAAGGTTGTAATCCCTAACACTTAGAAGTATAGATGTTTGCTTTTAGTTTTAGTTTAATACTCTAGTTAAAGATCTTGTTAAGGGTTAGTTTAAGCATAGCAAAATTTTAAATTGGCATGTTTGATGCCTCCCGAAACCTTATTGTGATGCTTAGTAACCCAACGGTGGTATCAGAGCCTAGCTAGAGAATTAGACGGATAAGTGTAGAATTACGAAACCGAAACAACTCCGAAACACCCGAATCGAAACCCTAGTTTCTGTCGAAATTTTTCAGGTGTCAAAATTTTTTTTAAACAGTTGCAGAGTGTTGTATGAGATACAACATGAACACAGTACAAATTTCAACCCCTACCCTCAGTTTTTGGCCTGCCACATGAGGCAAAAAACCGGCCTGCTCAGTTTTCTGGGGGCCTTTTGTGTTGGACTTTGCACTGTGTTCCAGTCTCTGGGGTTTGGTATTTCAGGTGTTGTTTGTTTTTTTTAAATTTGCATGTGATGTTATCTTTTTACATAGGCAATTCGGAGTGTTTCTTATTCGGAATTCTAGTTTGTTTTCGGGTTATTTAGACGGTGTTAAAAAGTTCGAACGGATATCAATAACTCACTTTTTCCCTTGCTAGAAATTTTTCCAAGTGTTGGATTTTTCCTTAATTTAAAACTTTCAGAAAATCATGCAAGCGATTCTGTGGATCCTCTAGAAGAACGAAACCTTAACTCGGTTATGTGACCGCCATAACCGCCACTAAACCCTAGGGTTTATGGTAGTTCAGCGGTGCCACATGTGAGGCATTGGTTGACCCTTCTACGGCTGGTTCATAGGAGCTGTGGCATGTTCTGGGACTTTTTGAACTTCGCTCAAGTGTTGAGGTCAATTGGGAAATCTTGGGTGTTTGTTTATTTGATCGGAAAGTTTAACATTGTCTAGTTATCTGAAATGTGATACAATATGTGGAATTCATATAGTTAGGCATGAAATCCGTAATATGCGATTTTTCGGGTTTATGATGTCTAAGGTGATTGTGGATTCCAAATGTTGTAGTTTTTCACTTTCTTTTCTGCGACCGTAAGTGTAATATGTTGTGTATTGCCGGTTTCGTTGCTATAGATCAACGACAATTGGGATACGCATATTTACTTACGTTGATGACATGTGATGTTATGTGTTGCTGTAATATGTTATATTGGATCGTCGAGTTTTGAATAGCCGGGGGTTTTATGTGAGATGAGGGTTTTTATTTTCATTCATATAAAATTCATTGTATGTAATATTCTTTTATTGGGGTACTTCCGGGTTGAGGATGATGTTACCATTGTATATTATTACTTTTCCGCACTAGGATAGATCCAAGGAGGAGAGCATAAGTAACCGGGTTCTAGTGTCCAGTGGGAGGCCATATCGAGGATTCGAGACCGGGTCTCCTAACCCTAGAATTGGTAGGGTTGCTTGCCTCTCTCGTAGAGGTTTAGGGATGTGGGTATGGCTATTCATCGCGACCGTGGAATCCGTGTTTTATACAGGCTAAAAATAAAACGCGGACCTCCTAGTATATCCAATATTTCATATGTTGCCTTCTGTTGCTGATATTATGTGATGTGATCATATTATATGCGTGAGATGAATGCTTTATTATTGTATATATATGATATATAATAAACGTTGCTTATGTTTTGCACCCGCGCTAGTCCCGCCCCGGTATGCCGTTAGTTAAGTAACCTAACGGTGCATAACGGGACACTGTGGCGAATGCGGATGGAATAAGCGTACGTTATATTTTTGTTTCTTCTGTGATGCTTAGAAAGCTTAAATGATGGGACTTCATTAATGAGATTAATGAAAGAAAAGAAACTTAAAAGATGTTGTAGAATCAAATTTATAAAAAGGGTAGCTCTAGTTTTTGCTTTGCATAGCGGTATTTGTTCATATCATAATTTTGCATTATTATATTCCCCATTCTTATTCATTTTAGAAATAAACAGGTGCTTTTGATCCATGTCTGCTACATAGTTGCAGGTTACAGGTTCTCGGAACAAAAACAGTGAAAATGATGAAAAGACGGCACAAAAGTGAGACTACGACCAACAAATGGAAGAATCTTGAACATGCCTACAGTTCGAAAAATAAACGAAGATCAATGGACAATTTCATAAAGCACAAAGCAGCGCAAGGTTCAAGACTTCCACACGAAGCAAAGGGTAAAAGTCCACGACATTAAGCACTCTGAAAATCTGGAAGAAAACTAGATAACAATCTGAGAAACCAAGTGAAGAAACAAGAAGCCAAATGCAACCAGAACCATCCCAGAAAACCCCAGTCTAAGAGCTTCCAAGATGGCCGCGGAACCGCGGCCAAACAGGGCTTTTGCCCACGGTTCCGCGGCCATGATAAGCACGTGTCGGTGTGTCGTTTGACGGTTTGGCGGTGCGTTGACTAGGCTTCTTTGGGGAAAATTTG
The DNA here is from genome assembly GCA_030015575.1 of Agapanthus africanus. Lineage (NCBI taxonomy): Eukaryota > Viridiplantae > Streptophyta > Magnoliopsida > Asparagales > Amaryllidaceae > Agapanthus > Agapanthus africanus. The sequence goes on from CM057343.1 coordinate 265,218,861, forward strand.
TAAATGCAGATATGTATCGAATGTAACCCTAGGGTTTTTATGATCTATAAATAGAAACCCTAAACCTCTTTTGAGGTATGCCTCTTCTTGTGCCTCATTTTATTTATCAAAATTCATAATTTCAATTCCTGTAATGTTTGAAGTGAGCATCAAATAAAAATTAAAGTAAGTTTTCTTTTCTTGCCTTAGTTTAATTTTCCTTTCTGCCCTTGTATAACTTTTATTTATCTGCCCTAGTTTAGATTTTATTTATCTGCCGTAGATTAGATAATTAGGTTATTAAAAACAATCATAAAAAAATGTCTCGTTTAACAATTCCCTAATGAGTGAGTAGTTCCTCACTTGTTAGAGTTAGGAATAGGAAAGATTTGAGAGATGAAAATCTCTCACCCCTTTCTTTCCCGTCATACACTTTAATAGGACTCTATGCATACATACACACACCGCTCACTACGGCACCCTATCCTACGAGGTAGCGGTGATACCATAGTTTAAAAGACCGGTTGTATATGTTTTCCATGGAGGTTAAGGTAAGAATTAACAAAGGACGGACAAGGACCTAGAAGAAGAAACCTAGTTTCTTCCCAATGGTACTAATCCACTTTATTAATTATTACCATAACACCTAAATAGATCTTATTTAGGGCATAGAAAGCGGTGAGAAATATTGAATTTCCAAACTTAACCTAAACCTAACCCTAGCAAGATTTTAATCGTAATCAAACTCATTTCAGTTTTTAGTGATAATAAATCCAACACCACTTAGAATTAACACGTTAGAACAAATAGAAAATACACAAAATCCCTGTGGACTGACCCGTACTCACCGGCTAGCTACCAAGCGACACCGTTCTTGATTGCGGTTAACAATTCTTTGATCACAAAATCTCATTCCAATCAAATGGCGCCGTTGCCGGGGATGGCATAGTTATTTTCTTTTTGTAATTTCGGGTGAATATAAAAATTTAAAAATCATAAAAACTGAAAAATAAAAAAATATAAAAAAATTATCATCTTGTTATTCTTTGAAGGGTGTTTCGTTTGAATTGTGCAGGATCGACGAATAGATTCAGATCTGGTAAAATCCAGTGAGCAAAACAGCAAACAGCATATCTGAACAAACAGAGGATAATCAGAACAGAGAACAGAAGAATTTTCTTAGGAACTGAACCGGCTAAAGGACTGCGGATCCACCGCACAAAGCCCACTTTGACCACGGTTCCGCCGCGGGTTGCTGACGTCAGCAATCCGAAACCCCTCTGTAAGCTTTCTTTTCTTCTTCTGAACCCCTGATCTCCTCTGAAAAATTTTCCTGCAGGGTTCTTTGCGCAAAAACTTCTCCCCCTTCTCTAATAACTTGATCTTGTGCAGGATTTTTTGCGCCGCAATAAAAAAAATTGTTTGCAAGTGTTTTGTGTGTTTTACTTCTTTGCATCTTTAAAACTGACTTTAAGGGGCTTGAACACCAATCCAGATTGGGTGGGGATTTCATTACCCTTCCTAGGACCCCAAAAATCACAAAAATATTGCATTGACCATCGAGTTAATTAAAAAATATTAAACTCGGTCTATAAGGACTGTCGCGCTCAATAAGACAAAGAAATAGATGTAGGCATCGATCGTTTATCCAAACCAGACTTTGTGGTGCATAGGCTAGACAGGAGTAATTTTAAAAGGCCTGTCTCACGATAATTCATGAGCGGATCCATCCTTTCTTATCTTGTGCTTACCTGGCCACAATTGGCGGTGAAGAGGCGATTTGAGGTCCTCACAACTTGCCCTTTGGAATAGTTAGGAGCAGTCTAGTTGACCTAGGTGACCCTAGATCTAGGCTTGATTGTGCATATTGTGATTGATTGAACGCGTGTCTAAGCTTCTTATTAAAAAAATCTTTTTGCAAAAAGCTCCTTATAAAAATAAAAAAACACAAAACGAAAAAATTTTTACAAAAACTTGCCACTTGTCGCTAAGAAATCCATTGCACCCCACTTGCACCCACATTCTTTTCTCTTCCCCTTCTTACATCATGGGTACCCCACCTCCCAAAACTCTTGCCGAACTTTGGTACCCTCATCCAAACATTGCTTCCTACACGAATTGGAAACTTTGGTACCCTCATCCAAACTTTGGTACCCTCATCCAAACTCTTGCCGAACTTTGGTACCCTCATCCAAACTTTGGTCGAATTACGGACGACCCCTGCATGCCCAAAATTTCTTTGAAAGATCGAATAGAAGCGTCTAGGAGAAACAGTTCGACCCCGCAATCCCCTTTGTATCAACCATTTCAACCTTCACCACCTTCATACGTTGATACTACCTTTTCGAGTTCTGTTGTAACTCCGAAACCCATGTCTATTGCTGAACATATTGAACAATCTCGTAACCGATCTTTCACTCCTTTCAACACCTCCAGTTCTTGGGATCAACAAGTCCATTCACCTTTTTATCTAAATGTTGATCCTACTCCTGTCCAACTATTCAATTCCTACCAGTCCTACCTGACTTTCGCACCTTCCCTAGACATTGCTTCTACACAACCATTTGGGAGTTTCACGTATCCAAACAACTTTGAATCTTTTACTGAAACCCCTTCACAACCCATGTCTAGTCTGAAACAGTCGTTGGAAGCTTATATTGAAGTGACAAACCAACATATGAGGAATTTGGATGTGTCCATTGCCGCCCTTATGCAACCTAATGACCCGGTAGCTAGTTTCCAACTAGCCCCAAAATTTCCAATGTATGATGATGCGGTTGGACAGATTGAGAATTTGAGTGGAGAAAGTGAGCTGTGCACCCTTCCAAATCAAACTTACCCATCACCAATTGAATCCCACAACTCCGGTTTTGAATATCTATCAAGTGTCCCAAATGATTCACCAGTTGAAAATAAAACGTTTAATGAGTTGTGTGACTTTGTAGTGCTTGATTTGCCATACTGTGAAGGGTCCCTTTCGAGTGAAACCATCACCAATCCTTTCGACCTCTACACCTCTAATCTAGAACCTGAATTGATAAATATCCATGCTTTTGATGAGGTGTCCAAAAAAATTGATTTTCACTTGATTAAGGATATTGACGCGGGAATACTTTGGATGATGAACCCGCAGATTTGACTGAATTTTTCTCAACAATTCATCATCCCGAGTCATTAAATGTTTCTCCCGAACTTCATATGGGTCTTGATTTTGATGATAATTGCATGGATGAGATAACTTTTGAGGAGAATTATGAGGATAGTATTGAGGAGAGTATTGAGAATGAACCAGTTTTGTTTGATGAGTAGGATTTTCCAATTCATCCTCCTGAACCTTTAACTGTTATACTTCCTAAATCACCCCCCTTCATCCTTTCCATCATTCCAACCACGCAAGGGATCACGCAGGAGGACTGTGAGCTTGAAAATTTTCTGTTCGATCATAGCAGTTTTGACGCCACTAGTGTGTTCCTCTTTGAATATGACACAGTTCTCACAACCGATAACGATTACGAGTGTTTCACTTTTTCGGACGATTTTGAAGACTCACCGCCCAAGTTTGAGTCCTTTGAATTTTCATATGAGTTAGTTGAACCATCAGACTCGGTTGCTTACAGTCATTTCGATCCATTGATGGAATCCTTCGAGTTCGAGACAGTTTCACCAATTTCACCTCTGAAACTCGAACTCAAGCCATTGCCGTCTCACCTTACATACGCTTACTTAGGTGAGAATGAGACCCTTCCTAAATCACTCCCCTTCGTCTTTTCCATCGTTTCGACCACGCAAGAATCCGTCACGCTTCCATTTTCAATGGATGGTTTACCAAGTTCAACGTACCCATGTTTTCTCGCGAGTCTTGAGGGATTTGACCCCATTTCTCGACGGGTTGATAGATTAGCACAATCGCTTTTAACACATCGGTCATCACAATTTGTGCTAATTTATTCACTCAATTTACACCCTCAAGTTCGTACTACACTTCTTTCTCTTTTCCGCCATTCTACTCCTCCACCGAGACCGTATACTACTTATATTCCCACACGGTCTCGTGTGCTTCTCATTTCTTTTCTCTACACTCCATTCTTTCACCAACCACACCATTATAACGATAAAATTTTTGAATGGTTGGTGCTAATCTTTGGCCTGTGTAAGGCCTTGTATAGCTTGATACTGTGTTTTTCTCCCCCCCCCCAACTCTAAACTTTAACGCTTCAACAGTGGAAACACTGTTTCACTTAAGTTTGGGGGTACTTTTTTTTGTATATATATTTTGTCTTCTTTTTCTGTTATTAATAATAAAATATAAAAAATTATAAAAAAAAATAAACAGGGGAGTGCCAACAATTTTGACCTTCTTGATGTAGCCTGACAGTGAGAACACTGTCAAGTTTAAGTTTGGGGATGTGCTCGGTAAGCTTTCTTCCTTCGCATTCATCTGTATATTTTTGCATTTGCATACTTATTTTAAAACCTATATAAACTGAAAAATAAAAAAAAATAAAAACCATAAAAATTGAAAAATTCAATTTTGGCCATAATTGATTTGAGTTTGACAAGAAGGTTAACTAGCTAGGAACAACTAGATCCTAGACTTAGTAAATTAAAAACCCTAAAAATAATCTTTCTTAAAATTTAACGGTAGAAAATATATGTCTTTGTAGTTTACTTAGAAATAGGCAAATTTTGAGTTCACTTCTTGGGCTAAGTCAAAATAAAGGAAGAGTATTGATATTTTCATTAAAGTATAAGTCTGAAAAATAATCCCTAAGCTTAAGTCTAAATTCTGAAAATATACACCCTACAACTTGCACAAACACGAACCTTGAAACTTGGAATAGTAGAGGAGACCTTGAAATGCTCTAGTCTAAAATCCTTAGTATGAAGGAAAATAAAACTATAAGTGTGAATAAAGAGATATAAAAAAAATGAACACTGACTTTGTAATTACTTAAGGCTGTGTAAAATAAAAAAAATATATAACGAAGGTGCTTTATCACCTAGTGCCTTAGACCAACTGGTTTAGGAATCACTGCTAAAAGCCTCAGGTATTACAAGACGAGGAATTACGCCTTAATGCGCAAACACATTTTGTAATCAGTCGTTGGTACCTCAAGAAGTATTAATGGTCGCATGAAGGATGTGTGAGCAATTTCATCTAAAAATTCACCAACTAAAAGTACTTTGGACGATGGACAAGAGTATAAGAGCTTGAATTGAATTTCCAAGTGTAGGGGTGATACATACACACACGTAGGGGTATATGATTGGGGTTTGGATAAGAGATAGGAATGAAAAATAGGACTTATATCTTTAGTTGAGATGATAAAAATTCCTAAGTTGAGATGGAACCTTAGAAGGAAAACTCAAAAGATGCTAAAAACTAAGTGAATTTACAAAACATATACAATCTTAAGTTAAATGATAAGGAAGTGTGAAAATACAGGTTGATAATTTCTGAGTTGAAGATCATAGAATTTCTTGCTAGAAAACCGAATTGGAGAATAAAAGTCAATAGGACAAATTGATAGGATTTTGTGGGTGGTATCCGCTGAAAACCCTCAGGAGACAACACTCCTCCTACTAGGGACACCTGGAGGTTTAATGGCTTGTTGCACGAGCTCAGTGCAATCGCGTTTCCCTGCGAAAGTGAGGCTAGGTCTTTTTCGAGAATAAAACTAGTTTTGCTCGAGGACGAGCAAAAGATAAGTTTGGGGGTATTTGTTCATATCATAATTTTGCATTATTATATTCCCCATTCTTATTCATTTTACAAATAAACAGGTGCTTTTGATCCATGTTTGCTACATAGTTGCAGGTTACAGGTTCTCGGAACAAAAACAGTGAAAATGATGAAAAGACAGCACAAAAGTGATACTACGACCAACAAATGGAAGAATCTTGAACATGCCTATAGTTCGAAAAATAAACGAAGATCAATGGACAATTTCATAAAGCACAAAGGCAGCGCAAGGTTCAAGACTTCGACACGAAGCAAAGGGTAAAAGTCCACGACATTATGCACTGTGGAAATCTGGAAGAAAACTAGATGACAATCTGAGAAACCAAGTGAAGAAACAAGAAGCCAAATGCAACCAGAAGCATCCCAGAAAACTCCAGTCCAAGTGCTTCCAAGATGGCCGCGGAACCGCGGCCAAACAGGGCTTTTGGCCGCAGTTCCGCGGCCATGATAAGCACGTGTCGGTGCGTCGTTTGACGGTTTGGCGGTGCGTTGACTAGGCTTCTTAGGGGAAAATTTGTAAATGCAGATATGTATCGAATGTAAACCTAGGATTTCTATGATCTATAAATAGAAACCCTAAACCTCTTTTTGAGATATGCCTCTTCTTGTGCCTCATTTTATTTATCAAAATTCAGAATTTCAATTCCTGTAATGTTTGAAGAGAGCATCAAATAAAAATTAAAGTAAGTTTTCTTTTCTTGCCTTAGTTTAATTTTCCTTTCTGCCCTTGTATAACTTTTATTTATCAGCCCTAGTTTAGATTTTATTTATCTGCCGTAGATTAGATAATTAGGTTATTAAAAACAATCATAAAAAATGTCTCGTTTAACAATTCCCTAATGAGTGAGTAATTCCTCAGTTGTTAGGGTTAGGAATAGGAAAGGTTTGAGAGATGAAAATCTCTCACCCCTTTCTTGCCCGTCATACACTTTAATAGGACTCTATGCATACATACACACACCGCTCATTACGACACCCTATCCCATGAGGTAGCGGTGATACCGTAGTTTAAAAGACCGGTTGTATATGTTTTCCATGGAGGTTAAGGTAAGAATTAACAAAGGACGGACAAGGACCTAGAGGAAGAAACCTAGTTTCTTCCCAATGGTACTAATCCACTTTATTAATTATTACCATAACACCTAAATAGATCTTAATTAGGGCATAGAAAGCGGTGAGAAATATTGAATTTCCAAACTTAACCTAAACCTAACCCTAGCAAGATTTTAATCTTAATCAAACTCATTTCAGTTTTTAGTGATAATAAATCCAACACTATTTGGAATTAACTCGTTAGAACAAATAGAAAATACACAAAATCCCTGTGGACCGACCCGTACTCACCGACTAGCTACCAAGCGACGCCGTTCTTGATTGCGGTTAACAATTCTTTGATCACAAAATCTCATTCCAATCAGTATTCCTTGGAGAATATCCAGCACCTTATTCGATAAGGAAAGAGCCGAGATCCCTTCACCGGGAGTGACCTCTTTAGTGTAACTAGCAGATGCTATAACTCACTCGGTTATGTTTTTGATTGCTTCTATAGTTCTTGCTTTGCATAGCGGTATTTGTGAAATTTCCTGCACCTTATTCGATAAGGAAAGAGCCGAGATCCCTTCAATGGGAGTGGCCTCTTTAGCGAAACTAGTAAAAGCCTAAAAAACACTCATTTTCAAAATCACTTGTTTCTACAACGATATCAAGTTCATTACGCAAAAGGTTTTCTGAAAAACCTGTCGTAGCCCTCCGTCATTTCAGATAAGTAATATTTAGTATTCGTACTGCGGTAGTTTGGCCTCCGTCAAGGCGTAGTGTACGGTAGCTGATTACTACTTATGTGTAGTATGAGATGCGATTGGATTAGGGTATTCGTACGGCGTTGTTTGGCCTCCGTCAAGGGTAGTGCGGGTGGGTATGATTCAATCAGGAAATGACAGGTTGAACTTGACTAGCGCCCTATGGGTAGTTTGTCCTCTGTCAAGGTCATAGGACGCTAGGGGTAAAAAGCATTATCGGGAATTTCAAGAGTTGAAATTTGCAATGAGATTGCATACCTTCTATGAGATAGTTGGATCCCGATACCCACTACAAGTAAGAGTTACTCCTGGGAGAGTTTTACACATGACAATTAGCCGAACAAGTAGGTGTCTAGAAAGGTGTTGACGGGGTTATGCCTCTGGGAAAACGAGATTTATTTTAATTAGGTCCGTGTGAAAGCACGGGGAACCTTCCTTAAAGTACCAACACTGGCCTGACCAAAAGATTAGCGAACTTGTAAGGTGTAATTAATCCCGGCTAGTCTTACCTTTTAGGGTTTGAAGGAAGATTTGATGAAAACAGTGGGAGCCATCCTGATTAGATAAGATATTAACCAATCTAATCTTGCAAGAGCGCACGCTAAAGTGTTTCTTCTCTCTCTCTCCAAGTAGCTACCATGTCAAGCCTTAATCAAGATAATAATATGGATTTATTGACCGAACCCGCTTATTATACTGAGCAGGGGAACGTTAATTCCGTTCTCTCTTATAACTATTATAAGACTGAACAGGAAATAGGGTTACATCCGGATTCTCACGCCACCCAAATTAAGAACAAGCATGTTGATGCATCTTCTTCGGGTGTGTTAGTATCGAGAACTGTTTCTCAGTTCACTCTACGTCCTGGGTATTAGATACCGGATCAGTATCCCACATATGTAATATGTTACATGGGCTACGGAAAGGTAGAGAACTGGGAGAGGGTGATCATTCCGTAAAAGTTGGGAATGGTGCAAATGTTGCAGCCAAAGCAGTTGGTGAATATCACCTTGTATTACCAAATGGTAATACATTGATTCTAAACGAATGCTATTACATTCTGACCCTGATATGCAATATTATATCAGTTTCTTTATTAAGTAAAGAAGGATATAATTTTGTAGTACAGGATAATATTATGAACATCTTCTTAGATCAAAAGTTGATTGGATCAGGCTCGTTAAATAATGGCATATACGTTCTAGATCAAACCACGGTTCTTAATGTACAAAACACACACAAGAGGAAGAGTTCAGAAATGAACGAATCCTACTTGTGGCATTGTAGACTAGGTTATATCAATGCGACATGACCAGCTAAGTTACATAAGGATGGATATTTAAATCCGTTCGAATTTTCATCTTATGACACTTGCTAGTCATGTCTCAAAGGCAAAATGACCAAAACTCCGTTTAGTGGACACGGAGAAAGAGTTACGGAACTCTTGGGACTGATACATAGTAATGTATATGGTACCATGTCTACACATGCCAGGAATGGTTCCTCATGCTTCATTACATTCACTGACGATCTCTCAAGATACGGACATGTGTTTCTATTGAAACACAAGTCTGAAGCTTTTGAGAAATTCAGATAATATAAGCACGAAGTAGAGAACCAAACGTGTAAAATTATAGATCCTTCGATCAGATCGAGGAGGAGAATACTTGAGCAATGAGTTTCTGAACTATCTAAAAGAGAATAGGATTCTCTCTCAGAATACTCCTCCTTATACACCACAGCACAACGGTGTATCGGAACAGAGGAATCGCACCCTATTAGATATGGTGCGCTCTATGATGAGCACTGCTGAGTTGCCTATTCCTTTTGGGGTTATGCGCTGGAGACAGCAGCATACCTATTGAACAGAGTTCCAACTGTTGGATATAGTGCCCTCAATGTCAATTATTGGATCGCAGGTACGTGATTGTAATGATTGAGGAAGACCTATACCGGTAGGACAGTCTTACTCGAGATGATAGTATGCTATCTGGTTTATCTTTATCATCGTGTACTGCTTTAGGTGACATTACAGATCACTATTACACGTTGATAGAGCCCCTAGGATTTTTGCTTGACTACCAGCAGTATGATGGCGATCATATACGTGAGAATTGGGTAGTCTATAAGCACATCCTTAAAAGTGGTCCCTAGTCGTGGGAGTTTCGAGACAGGGCATCGATACTCCGGAGTAGACTAGTGTATACAGTCGAGACCCTGACGAGGGGCGGTGGCCGGTCTCACAAGCCATTGGTGTCAGTTGGTTCACCTAAGATGTATACAGGTGCTCACTGGGTTATGAGTACACCGGACAGGACTCGCCGGGAACCTGCTAGTTGGTTTTATACTTGTCGTCAGATAGCAGTTCCCTGGTGACATGTGTATAGGTTAGTTCATCGACCTGAGATCGTCAATTGTCTCGTGTGAGTTCCCACTGTGCTTTGATTATTACCCTACCACGGCTCAAAGGAGTCGTGCAAACAGGTTTTAGTTGGGTACAGTCCCGAGCCACATAGAGGCAGTGAGCGGATCGACAGGGGATTCGTCTCTCCCGGTATTGAGGGTGAGATCGTGATGTGTCTGGAGAGCCATTACACAAAGTCCCTGGAAAAGGCAAGCGAGATTTACTGGTAGATACTCCAGTAGTATCTCAGGGTGTTCTAGGCTACACTCTGATACGACTTATACCGCTATTGGGGGTCTGACATTACCAGCCCCCTAGGCCCGATATGCGATACTCATAGACGAACAGACCGGTCTGTACGGATATTGTCACTGATAGGCTCAGTAGGGTTTCTGGATGAGTTCGCTCATCAGCCTCCCTTTTGCTCAATACATGGGCAGCCGTTACGTACAGCTAGTACCACTGACGTGCTTGTGGTTAAACCCACTGCCAGAGTATTGACGAGTCTTTAGAGTCCCCTACAGATAGTTTCCCAAGTTCGGGCGAAACGTTGTAGAGGCGGTATGGTTTTATAGCAGGGTTCGAACATACGCGTGCACTTATGCACGTGTCATGGTTCGGACAGATAATACCGGTGGGCTTTGTTTTAACCCGGATACTAGTATTATATTGTGTTGGAATACTTTCGTCTCGTAGTATTCGTACTCAGTCGGAATACGGATGCAGGTATGTACATACAGGTGAGGGGTATTCTCGTAATCTGTTACGAGATTACTTTAGAAGATGCATTTGTTTTTGGTTAAACATTTTGGTTTAAATGTTTATTAGGATTTGGAAAGTGTGACTCATTTGGTGAGTCATTATTCTAGCATGTTCACTAATGACTCATGGTAATGAGTCATGTAGTGAGTCATGATAGACTTAATGACTTTTGGTTTTGGTAGGATATTTTGAGGTTTTTTGTGGGAGATATTTCGATATATCTTTTCTTTGTTTTAAACACAAAACCATCACAATATCACAACCACAAGCAAGAGAAGGCAGCCAAGGCTAAGTTTTGGGCTTGGTCTTTTGCTCTCTTGATATTTGCTTGAGCTCACACTCTTCAACTCTTTGCATCTTCTTCAACCTCCACCCTATCCCTCTCATGTGATGAGAATCCTAGGGTGTATTGAGACAAAGTATTCACACATCTCTCTACTTCAATCTTGGACATGTCGGCTAGCAAACTTCATGTCCGAGTTGCTTCGGTTTGAAGCGGGAGCCCGTATAACGATTCGTTGACATGGTGCCATTTCGACGAGGAAACCGGAGATCGAGCGAGATCGGAGATGCCGCAACAAGCTAAGGATGGTGGCTAAAGACCGAAGGACACAGATCAATCGGTATAGCCATTCTAACATCTTTGTAGTATACTAGTTTACGGTTAATGGAATGATCCGGGTTATAGGTTTACGTTAGCGCCGGTTTTGAAAAGTTTTTATTCCGCATTTGGCGTCGGATTGACCTCCGGGGCGCTGGCGTAGACTTACATGGTATCAGAGCCAAACTATTAACCGTTTACTAGTGGTTTAGACAATGTTAAAGTATTGAAACCGAAACAAAACCCAAACACTGCCACTGCACATTTCATTCTCTGTCGTTTTTGAAAGTGTCTTCTAAAATTATTTAAACAAGTGCAGAAGACTACTAACATGACCACAAGACAACACCCCAAACACGAGAACACCTCACTGGATTTTGGCCAAGCCCAAGCTCACAAAATCCGAGGTCGCCGGCCTATTATGGGCTTCTGGGTTTGGTTTTTGGGGTGTGTTCTGGTCTCTGGAAAGTTGGTTCAATGGTATTGTTTGTTTAGCCCAGTTTGAATATAGTTTTATCAGGTTGTTTGGGGCTATTCGAGGGTTATTTCGAAGTCGATATTTCTAACATCGTTTAAAGTTTTGCAGTGCTTACATTATATCTCCGACCGTGAATGTCATTAGAGCGGTAGATCTTGTCTAATTGCTATAGTCTTTTTAGACGGGTTTGCGAATGTGACATTCTCGTTGCTGTTCTGTGTTGTACTGTGATGTTGCGGATTTGTCGTGGTGGATAGCTTGCGTGCAATGTTAGTGCAGTTTGGATTTATTTTTACATTTGATATCGTGGGGCGAGCGTCCGACATGTGGACTGTCGTTGCTGTCTGTTTGTATATTATTCTTTTGGGGCACGACCGGGTTGAGGTCGATGTACCCGTTGTACATATTTTCTTTTCTGTACTAGGTTTACCCCGCGTTGGAGTGCAGGGATAGCCGGGTTCTAGAGGGAAACGGGGCCGCATCTCATGGCTTTGAGACGGAGGGGCATCACTCTAGAATTGGCAGGCTATTCGCCGCACTCGTAGGGGTACAGGTTGACCCAAGGTGGAGTGCTCAAGTTACCGAATTCCGTGAAGTGCAAGGTGGTCCATTCACTTTGTTGAAAGGGGCTGCCTCGCTTCAGGTTTTGGCGGGTAACTTGCCACACTCGTAGGGGTCTAGGTTTCATTGCACAGGCTATCATGTTAGTGTATATGCCCTAGGGGCCATTATTGTATCATACTAGCTTGTATATTACTTAATGGAAGCTTGGGATATTCACAGTTATATAACAATCTTGCTAAACATGGTAGTATGCTACTTGGTTTTATCTATCTTAATATGTGAGTATACGTATTGATAGAGCCCTTAGGATCTTGTTTGACCACCAGCGTTGTGATGGCAGTCACACTAGTAGGAGCTGGGTAGTCTACAAGCACATCCTTTTCAGGTCCCTGGTCGTAGGATTATCGAGACAGGGCATCGATACTCCGGAGTAGACTAGTGTGTACGCTTCTCATCCCAGTTGGGGAGATGGTCGGTCCCACAGCCGTCAGTACGTCGTACTGGAGATAGTATACAGGTGCTCGTTGGGTTACGGGTACACCGGACAGGACTCGCAGGGAACTGTTGGTTGGTATTATACTCGTCGTCAGTTAACAGTTCCCAGGTGACATGAGTACAGCATAGTCCGCAGACTTGACACAGCTACTTCGCTTCGAGTGTGTCCCACTGTTCTTAGATTGCTACCCTACCACAGCTTAAAGTGTAGGGTTCCTAGGCACTCTCAAGAGGTCTCACAAGGCATCAACCATGCCAATTTCAAATTTTACGGGTGCCGAGAAACCCTAATACGGATCGTTAACTAGAAATTTAGGCGATAAACGAAACTAGTTAACAACTTAACTAAAGGAGAGAGGCTACAACCTTTGTAGATCCGGTTCTCCACTTCCTTAGCTCCACGTAGGCGTCCTCTCGCTGTCCATCTCGAATCCCGAACTCAAACGTCGGCTTCATCGGAGAATTGGGCGGACTAGGTCGTCGGCTTCGTGCCGAAGATGATCTACGTCGAGGCATCACAAGTTCAAGCTCCGACTTCACAAATTTGTGAAACTTGTGAAGAAAACACCCAAAACAACTTGGCAAGAGGTAGAGGGTGAAGAAATAGGAGGTGGGTTCACTTTAGAATTGGATTTCTCACTTTAGATCTCAAGTTGCCATTGATGGCATCAAGCTTTCTATCTTGAAGAAGAAGATCAAGAAGAAGAGAGAATATGATAAGTCTTGTTAAAATAAAAAGAAAACAATACTTTTCATATCCTAACTAAGGTTAAGTGTAGAGAATATACCATGGTTACTTGGATGAGTTAGGGTTAAGCATGAAGACAAGAATGGTTGCATAAGTCAAAGCTTCATGAAGCTTCAATAAGAGACAAAGAAAGCCACCATTCTCATCTAAACCTTTTATAAATAAATAAACAAACAAATAAATAAAAAGGCAAAACCCTAATCATCTCTTAACCATGGTTTAATTCTTCACACTTAACCATATGAGCAAGTATCATCAAACATGATACAAAGATGTGCACAAAAGTATATCACATATACAACATGTACATCAAGTGAGAAAATCCATTTAAAGTGAACCAATACCAGTTAATGCAAAGTAATATATCAAATATATAATTATACATTAAATCATTAAATCAACACTTGATTTAACGATCCGGTCATATCGCATATAACCGACCAGTATCCAATGTATCGTTTTATCGAATCAATGATTCGATAACTAGGTCATATCGCATACAACCAATCGAAACATTCATCGCGAGAATGAAATGCGGTATCACATACACGCATTATTCTCGGTCCCGCACATATCTCATATGCGCTCCTATTTCGTTTCGCTTGAGCCAGGAAACCTCTGTGTAGGACTCTAAAGACTCGTCAATACGCCGGTAGCAGATGATGATCATATCAAGCACCCACAAGCCGCAAGCGGTCTGCTAAACGTAACGGTCATCCGGGTATTGAGCGATCAGAAGATCGACGAGCTAGCCCGCCCACACTCATGTGAATCCAACCAGTAACACTTACCGTACAGTCCGGTCTTTTCGTCTGATATGTCGCATATCAAGTCTAGGGGTGGTAAACGTCAGACCCCAATAACCGATAAGTCGTGCCGATGTGAGGCTCATAATGGGTCGATAAACTACTGGTAACACTTACCAGCAAATCTCTGATCAGCCCTGGCCAGGGACTTCCCTGTTACGGCCAATCGAGCACAGCGCAACATCAACCCCCAATACCGGGAGAGACGAAACCCCTCCTATCGCTCATTGCCTCCACGTGACTCGGGACTGTACCCAAAGACCACCGTTTTGCACGCCCTCATGGACGTGGTAAGGTGGAGATCAAAGCACAGTGGGAATCACACAAGACTCTATGACGATCTCGGGTCTACAGACTAACCTGTACAAGTGTCACCTGAGAACTGCCATTTGACATGAGGTATAATACCATCTGGGAGTTCTCGGCGAGTCCGTCCAGTGTACCCAGTCTCCACTGAGCACCCGTATACCATCTCTGATGTCAAACACCAATGGATATGGGATCATCCATCGCCCATCTCATGGGTCGAGTAGCGTATACGCTAGTCTACACTGGTATATCGATGCCCTGTCTCGATACACCCACGACTAGGGACCTTGAAGGATGTACTTATAGACTACCATGTCCCCACTAGTATGATCTGCATCATAGTCCAGGTAGTCAAGTACACATCCTAAGGGCTTTATCAACATGTAACTATAAGACAGTTTAAAGAGACAAGTGTACATGTTAAGATAAAGAGTAACCAGATAGCATACTATCATATCGAGCAAGAAAGTCATCTCTATATATGTCCAAGCATCCAATATAATATACATCATCTGTACAATACTGGCCTCTAGGGCATACATACAACTAAAAATCTCCCACTTGCACTAGGGCCAGCTGCTGTAGTATCGCATACCGAGCATCCCGAAGAGTCTCTCAAACTGTATCTGGGGAATGGCCGTCGTGAGTGGATCCGCCGTGTTGTTCTTCGTGTCAACCCTCCTGACCTCGATCTCCCGGCGATCAACTATCTCCCGGATCAGGTGATACCGCCTCAGAATATGCCTGGATCGCTGATGGGACCTGGGTTCCTTGGCCAAAGCCACCGCTCCATTGTTATCACAATACAAAGGTATTGGATGCTCAATGGATGGAACCACTCCAAGTTCAGTAATGAACTTCTTGATCCAGACAGCTTCTTTAGCAGCATCGTTGGCAGCGATGTATTCAGCCTCCATCGTCGAGTCTGCCACGGTTTCCTGCTTGGAACTCTTCCAGCTAACCGCCCCTCCGTAAAGGGTAAAGACAAAGCCCGACTGCGACTTAGAGTCGTCCTTATCACTCTGGAAACTCGAATCGGTAAAGGACTCCACTTGGAGTTCTCCGTTACCATACACCAAGAGCATCTCTTTAGTCCTTCGCAAGTACTTGAGAATGCTCTTCACAGCTGTCCAGTGACTCTCTCCAGGATCAGCTTGATACCTGCTCACTACACTTAGTGAGTATGCTACATCAGGTCTGGTACATAGCATCGCATACATGATAGAGCCTACAGCCGAAGCATAGGGTATCCCTTGCATGCGAGCTCTCTCCAAATCAGTCTTGGGAGACATCTCTTTGGAGAGAGTGACTCCAGAGATCATGGGTAAGTTCCCACGCTTGGATTCTTCCATACTAAACCTTTTTAGTATGGTGTCAATGTACCTGGATTGGGACAATCCCAAAATCCGTTTGGATCTATCTCTATAGATCCTAATTCCCAATATGCAGGAGGCATCACCAAGATCTTTCATCGAGAATCTTTGTGATAAGAAGAGCTTGACCGATTGCAGCATAGGAATATCATTTCCTATCAAGAGTATGTCGTCCACGTACAATACGAGGAAGACAACCTTACTCTCTGCTACCTTTTTGTAGATACAAGGTTCATCTGGGTTTTTGACGAAATCAAACTCTTTGATAACGACGTCAAAGCAGATGTTCCAACTCCGCGATGCTTGCTTTAATCCATAAATGGATTTAAGCAGCTTGCACACCTTCCCGCTGCTCCCACTGTCTACGAAGCCCTCTGGCTGAGTCATGTACACGCACTCTTCTAAATCACCATTTAGAAAGGCGGTCTTAACATCCATTTGCCAGATTTCGTAGTCATGAAAGGCAGCAATGGCAAGCATGATTCGGATGGATTTAAGCATAGCCACTGGAGAAAAGGTTTCGTCATAGTCCACACCTGGTCTTTAACGAAAACCTTTTGCAACAAGTCTAGCTTTGAAAGTCTCCACATTCCCATCTACACCAAGTTTTTTCTTGAAAATCCACTTGCTCCCGATGGGTTTTACCCCTTCAGGAGCAACATCCAAAGACCATACTTTGTTGGTGTACATGGATTCCATCTCGGACCGCATTGCATCCAGCCATTTCACTGAGTCCCTACTCGTGATGGCCTGCTCGAAGCTAGTTGGGTCATCATCCTCCATGATGCAATCCTCGCTCCCACCATCCATGAGAAAACCGTAGTATCTCTCAGGTTGGCGAGGAACCCTACTAGATCGGCGGAGAGGCTGGGGTTCATTGGGAACTACGGAATCCTCTGGTTCCACCAGATCTTCTGTTGTAGCTTCTGCAGCTGGAACCTCTTCCAGTTCTACCTCATGACCACTAATCTCTTTTTCAAGAAATTCCTTTTCTAAAAAGGTGGCATGCCGAGAAACAAACACTCTTTGTTCCTCAGGGTGGTAGAAGATATACCCTTGAGAATTCTTGGGATATCCTACAAATTTGCATAGAACAGACCATGCCTCGAGTTTGTCCGGATTTTGTCGTTTGACATAGGCTGGACAACCCCATATCTTAACATAGTTAAGACTTGGTCTCTTTCCTTTCCATATCTCATATGGAGTGGTAGGCACAGATTTGGTTGGGACCATATTCAATAGATGTATGGCTGTCTCAAGCGCATACCCCCAGAAGGAAATAGGTAACTCAGCTGTGCTCATCATAGAGCGCACCATATCTAATAGGGTGCGGTTCCTCCGTTCTGATACACCATTGTGCTGTGGTGTATATGGAGAAGTCAGCTGAGAGAGAATCCCATTCTCTTTCAGGAAGTCCAGGAATTCATTGCTCAAGTATTCACCTCCTCGATCAGATCGAAGGATTTTAATACTTTTTCCTGTTTGGTTCTCGACTTCTTGTTTATATTCTCTAAATTTCTCAAAAGCTTCAGACTTGTGTCTTATCAAGTACACATGTCCGTATCTTGAGAGATCGTCAGTGAATGTAATGAAGTACGAAGAACCATCCCTGGCATGTGTAGACATTGGACCGCATACATCACTATGTACTAGTCCCAAGAGTTCCATAACTCTTTCCCCGTATCCCGTAAACGGAGTTTTGGTCATCTTGCCTTTGAGACATGACTGGCAAGTGTCATAAGATGAAAATTCGAATAGTTTCAAATATCCATCCTTATGCAACTTAGCCAGTCGTGTTGCATTGATGTGACCCAGTCTACAATGCCACAAGAAGGATTCGTTCAGTTCAGAACTCTTCCTCTTGTGTGTGTTTGTTATACTTAGAACTGTGGATTGATTTAGAATATAAATGCCATTGCACAATGTGCCTGATCCAACCAACTTTTGGTTACGGAAAATGTTCATAACATTATCCTGTAATACAAAATTATATCCCTCTTTACTTAATAAAGAAACTGATATAATGTTGCATATCAGGTTCGGCATGTAATAGCATTCGTTCAGAACCAATGTATTACCTGTTGGTAATGCAAGGTGATATTCCCCGACAGTCTTAGCTATAACTATTGCACCATTTCCAACTCTAATGTCTTTATCACCTTCTCCAAGTTCTCTACCTTTCCTAAGCCCATGTAACTGATTACATATATGGGATCCCGACCCGATATCTAATACCCAGGACGTAGAGCAAATGGAGAAACAGTTCTCTGTAACGAACACACCCGAAGAAAATGCATCATCATGTACTTTCTTCATTCGGGTGGAATGGGAATCCTGGTATTCCCCTATGTCCTGTTCATTCCTATAACTCTTATAAGAAAGAACGGAACCAACGTTCCCCAGCACAGTATAACATGCGGGTTCGGTCAATACATCCACATTATTATCTTTATTAGGGCATGAAATGGTCGCTTCCTGGAGAGAGAGAGAAGAAAACACTTTAGCGTATGCTCGTGCAAGATCAGATTGGTTATTATCTTATCTAATCAGGATGGCTCCCACTGGTTTTTATCAAATCTTCCTTCAAACCCTAAAAGGAAAGACTAGCCGGGATTAATTACACCCTACAACTTCGTCGATCTTTCAGCCAGGCCAGTGTCGGTACTTTGAGGGAGGTTCCCCGTGCTTTCGCACGGACCTAATTAATGTAAACCTCGTTTTCCCAGAGGCGTAACCCCGTTGACACCTTTCTAGACACCTACTTGATCGGCTAATTGTAGTGTGTAAAACTCTCCCAGGAGTAACTCTTACTCGCAGTGGGTATCGGGATCCAACTATCTCATAGAAGGTATGCAATCTCATTGCAAATTTCAACATTTGAAATTCCCGATAATGCTTTTGCCCCTAGCGTGCTATGACCTTGACGAAAGCCAACAAACCACAGCCCGCTAGTCAAGTTCAACCCGTACATTTCTTGACTGAATTAAACCCACCCGCACGACCCTTGACGAAAGCCAACAAAGCCGTACGACTAACCTAATCCAGTCGCATCATATGCAGCAGATAAACAGCACATAGCTACCGCACACTACACCTTGACGAAAGCCAACAAATGTAGCACGAATACTATATGTAATTTATCTGAAATGACGGAGGGCTACGACAGGTTTTTCTAAAAACCTATTGCGTAACGAACTTGATATCGTTGTAGAATCAAATGAAGTTTTGAAATGGAGTGATTTCGAGGCTTTTCTAGTTTTGCTAAAGGGGTCACTCCCGGTGAAGGGATCGTCGGCCCTTTCCTCGTTGAATGAGGTGCGGGATATATCATATATATCACTGTGCAAAGCAGAAACTATAGAAGCAATCAAAAACAAACCGAGTGTGTAGCATTTGCCAGTTATTGCTAAAGGAGTCACTCCCGGTGAAGGGATCTCGGTCCTTTCCTCATCGAATAAGGTGCAGGGCATATCATATATACCGCTATGCAAAGCAAGAACTGTAGCTACCTGTTTTATTTAAAATTTGATTCTACAACATCATTTGGTTTCTTTTCTTTCATTAATCACATTAATGAAGTCTCATCATTTGAATACCTAAACATCACAGATAAATACGACGTACACTTATGCCATCCGCATTCGCCTCGATGTCCCCTCGTGCACCGTTAGGTTAGGTAACTAACGACAGAGCAGGGCAGGGCTAGTGCGGGTGCAAAACATAAGTAACGTCTATATAATATATCATATATACTATATACTGTATCTATCACAGAACATCACATGATCACATCACAGATATCGCAGCAGAAAAAACATATGAAACATTGGATATACTAGGACGTTCGTGTTTTCAATACGAGCCAGTATAAAACACGGATTCCACAGTCATGATGAATAACCAATCCCACACCCCTAGACCCCTAAGAGAGCGGCAAGCAACCCTACCAATTCTAGGGTTAGGAGACCCGGACTCGACTCCTCGAGATGGTCTCCCACTGGACCCTAGAACCCGGTTACTTGTGCTCCCCTCCTTGGGTCTATCCTAGTGCAGAATAGTAAATAATATACAAAGGGTGACAGCTTCCGCAACCTGGAAGTGCCCCAATAAAAGAATATTACATACAAGTTTTTACATGAATGAAAATGAAAAACACTCATCTCACATAAAAAAACCCGGCTATTCAAACACGACAATCCAAATAACATATCCAGCAACACATAACATCACATGTCATCAACGTAAGTAAATATGTCCATCCCAATTGTCGTTGACATATAGCAACGAAACCGGCGATATCACATATTACACTTACGGTCACAGAAAAGAAAGTGTAAAACTACAACAGTTGGAATCCGCAATCTCTTTAGACATCACATGCCTAATCAAATGAAATACTTAGACATCACATGCCTAACAGTTATAAACCCCGCATTTTAGTCTCATTATCGAAAACTCTTTTCAATATCAAGTGAAACTAAACCGCTAGATTTATAACATTCATTCAGTTATCTCATAACTGTTTGTGAATTCCAATTATTGTATCACATTCCAGATAAACTGAAAATGTTAAACTTTCCGATCGAACAGTCGAACACCCAAGTTTTCCCGATACAGCTCAACACATGAAATAAGTCTAACAACATTCAGTTCGTGCCTCAGTACCAACGGTCCAGCCGCAGAAGGGTCAAGCCAACGCCTCACATGTGGCACGCCGTACTGCCCCAAACCCGAAGGTTCAAAGGGCAGTTCAAGACGGTCACATAATCGAGTTAAGGTTTGTTGTCTTCTAGAGGGTCCATTGCGCTACTTGCACTACTTAGAACGTCGTTAAACCATGGAAAAATCCAACTCTTGGAAATTTCCCGACAGGGGAAAAATTGGGTATTTATATCCGGTCGAACTTTTTAACATATTCTAAAAATTATCCGGAAAGCGACAAAGACAAAATCTGATACTCCGATCGAAACACTGAATCCCCAAAACAACCCCAGAAAATTCAACTCTTGAATAAAATTTAAAAATACTCAGAGAACTCAGCACTGTTAAATAGGAATTACTGTGCAAATTGGTAGGGCTGACGTCATACTTTAGCCGCGGAACCGCCGCATAAGCTAGGCTTATGCCGCGGTTCCGCCGCTCATGTGAGGGATCATGAAATAAATTTTGCGCCGTAATTCTTAGAATTCCCTGCTGAGTTTTCTGCATATTTTTAATTTGGAAAAAACCCATTTTTTAAAAAATGTACAGAGAGCCGTTTTCGGGTTAGGGTTTTGGTTCGATCGGACTTCAAACGTCGTCTAGACTTCGCCTAAGGCTTTAGCTAGGCTCTGATACCACTGTAGGATTCCTAGGCACTCTCAAGAGATCTCACAAGGCATCAACCATGCCAATTTCAAATTTTACGGGTGCCGAGAAACCCTAATACGGATCGTTAACTAGAAATTTAGGCGATAAACGAAACTAGTTAACAACTTAACTAAAGAAGAGAGGCTACAACCTTTGTAGATCCGGTTCTCCACTTCCTTAGCTCCACGTAGGCGTCCTCTCGCTGTCCATCTCGAATCCCGAACTCAAACGTCGGCTTCATCGGAGAATTGGGCGGACTAGGTCGTCGGCTTCATGCCGAAGATGATCTACGTCGAGGCATCACAAGTTCAAGCTCCGACTTCACAAATTTGTGAAACTTGTGAAGAAAACACCCAAAAAAACTTGGCAAGAGGTAGAGGGTGAAGAAATAGGAGGTGGGTTCACTTTAGAATTGGATTTCTCACTTTAGATCTCAAGTTGCCATTGATGGCATCAAGCTTTCTATCTTGAAGAAGAAGATCAAGAAGAAGAAAGAATATGATAAGTCTTGTTAAAATAAAAAGAAAACAATACTTTTCATATCCTAACTAAGGTTAAGTGTAGAGAATATACCATGGTTACTTGGATGAGTTAGGGTTAAGCATGAAGACAAGAATGGTTGCATAAGTCAAAGCTTCATGAAGCTTCAATAAGAGACAAAGAAAGACACCATTCTCATCTAAACCTTTTCTAAATAAATAAACAAACAAATAAATAAAAAGGCAAAACCCTAATCATCTCATAACCATGGTTTAATTCTTCACACTTAACCATATGAGCAAGTATCATCAAACATGATACAAAGATGTGCACAAAAGTATATCACATATACAACATGTACATCAAGTGAGAAAATCCATTTAAAGTGAACCAATACCAGTTAATGCAAAGTAATATATCAAATATATAATTATACATTAAATCATTAAATCAACACTTGATTTAACGATCCGGTCATATCGCATATAACCGACCAGTATCCAATGTATCGTTTTATCGAATCAATGATTCGATAACTAGGTCATATCGCATACAACCAATCGAAACATTCATCGCGAGAATGAAATGCGGTATCACATACACGCATTATTCTCGGTCCCGCACATATCTCATATGCGCTCCTATTTCGTTTCGCTTGAGCCAGGAAACCTCTGTGTAGGACTCTAAAGACTCGTCAATACGCCGGTAGCAGATGATGATCATATCAAACACCCACAAGCCGCAAGCGGTCTGCTAAACGTAACGGCCATCCGGGTTTTGAGCGATAAGAAGATCGACGAGCTAGCCCGCTCACACTCCTGTGAATCTAACCAGTAACACTTACCGTACAGTCCGGTCTGTTCGTCTGATATGTCGCATATCAAGTCTAGGGGTGGTAAACGTCAGACCCCAATAACCGATAAGTCGTGCCGATGTGAGGCTCATAACGGGTCGAGAAACTACTGGTAACACTTACCAGCAAATCTCTGATCAGCCCTGGCCAGGGACTTCCCTGTTACGGCCAATCGAGCACAGCGCAACATCAACCCCCAATACCGGGAGAGACGAAACCCCTCCTATCGCTCATTGCCTCCACGTGACTCGGGACTGTACCCAATGACCACCGTTTTGCATGCCTTCATGGACGTGGTAAGGTGGAGATCAAAGTACAGTGGGAATCACACAAGACTCTATGACGATCTCGGGTCTACAGACTAACCTGTAC
Organism: Agapanthus africanus; assembly: GCA_030015575.1. NCBI lineage: Eukaryota > Viridiplantae > Streptophyta > Magnoliopsida > Asparagales > Amaryllidaceae > Agapanthus > Agapanthus africanus. The sequence continues at coordinate 265,241,976 of CM057343.1, forward strand.
AAGTGTCACCTGAGAACTGCCATCTGACGTGAGGTATAATACCATCTGGGAGTTCTCGGCGAGTCCGTCCAGTGTACCCAGTCTCCACTGAGCACCCGTATACCATCTCTGATGTCAAACACCAATGGATATGGGATCATCCATCGCCCATCTCATGGGTCGAGAAGCGTATACGCTAGTCTACACTGGTATATCAATACCCTGTCTCGATACACCCACGACTAGGGACCTTGAAGGATGTACTTATAGACTATCATGTCCCCACTAGTATGATCTGCATCATAGTCCAGGTAGTCAAGTACACATCCTAAGGGCTTTATCAACATGTAACTATAAGACAGTTTAAAGAGAAAAGTGTACATGTTAAGATAAAGAGTAACCAGATAGCTTACTATCATATCGAGCAAGAAAGTCATCTCTATATATGTCCAAGCATCCAATATAATATACATCATCTGTACAATACTGGCCTCTAGGGCATACATACAACTAACATAAATGAGTCTTGCAAACAGGTAGCAGTTGGGTGCAGTCCCGAGCACTTGGAGGCAGTGGCGGTTAGACAGGATTCGTCTCTCCCGGTACTGGGAGTTGATATCGCGCTGTGTCAGAGAGCCATTACGCAAAGTCCCTGGCCAGGGCAAGCGAGATTTATTGGTAGGTTCCAGTAGTTTCTCAAGGTGTAATGGGCTTCACTTCGACACGACTTATACCGCTATTAGGGGACTGACGCTTGCCGCCTCCTAGGCCCGATATGCGATAGTCCTAGACGAACAGACCGGACTGTACGGAGATTGTCACATCAGGCTCAGTAGGAGTTCGGATGGGTTTCCTCATCGGCCTTCTTATCGACATCTACCTGGGGACCGTTACGTACAGCTAATACCGCTTGCGGTCTGTGGTTAAACCCACTGCCAGCGTAGTAGTCGAGTCTTTAGAGTCCCACACAGAGAGTTTCCCTTCTCCAGGAGAAACGATATAGAGGTCGTTTGGTTTTACGACAAGGGTTCGGATGCATACGTGTGTTTACGCGCGTACGACATTCGGACAGTTTTTACTAGCCGGCTTTGGTTTAAGCCAGATTCTAGTATCGGATTATTGGATTTATACAGTCTAAAGTTTTTCCGTGTTTTCACGGATAGGAGGGGCGTTCTCGTAATTTCGCGGGAAGCTTCTAGAAGGATGGTGACTTGGGGGTTTAGGTGGCATTTGCATTTATTGATTTAATGACTCATTTGTGTGATTCATCCATGGAGTTAATGCATCATTTATTGATCTAATAACTCATAAGATGAATCACTCATTTGAATCAATGAAGCATGGTTGTTAAATGATTTATATTATTTATTTCATAAAACATTATGCTTCATATATTCAAATGAGTTCATTATCTCTTCTGATTCTCATGCTCACCTTCTCTCTCCTCAAGCTCACTCTCTCTTCAAACCTTAATCCTACCACTCATGTGTTGAGACCAAGGATTAGAATAGACTAATTAATCCATAACCCTTCTCTATATCATCTAGGTACTTTGATTAGCAACTAAAGAAATCTAGTTACCTCAAGTTTAGAGGTGAAGCCTGGAGTATAGCTCTCGGGTGGATCATCTACTACATAGAGAAAGCCGGAGAGGAGGTGGAGAACGAAAAGACGAAGGACACGGTTCATTAGGTATAATTACTTCTCATAGTAGTTAACAACTTCTATGTTTCTTGTTAATTATAGTTTAGCAAAGATTCTTCGGTTAGTCGATGTTTACGCAAAGAACAAGATCGTTTTTCAATTTTCCGTCTCCCCGCAAGTCGTGGGGTGTAGTACATCGACTTACAGTGGTATCAAAGCCTTGCTAAACAATAATTAACTTATTAGCAAAGTCGTATGAATTTCGAACGCAAAACGAACCGGAAAAAACATCGATATCACTAAGTTTCTGTCGAATTTAAAACGAGGCCTAAAAATTTTTCAGGGACCTCTAAAATAACAAGCAGAGAATTATAAGGTTGCTGGAGAAAAATGGGTCCATGAATCTGTAAGTCCATGCTACCTCTCCCGGTACTTACGGGCTTGCGGAAATGATGAAAAACGATTTTTTCAAGAGGTGGTAACATGGACTCAAAATACGGATCTTTGTTAAACATCTATCTAACAAACCTAACAAGAGTTTTACCTACTCGGTTAGGGGGTTATACCTTTCTTGAACTCCTTCGTCTTCAACTCTTTGCGGTGTACGGATCGGCCTCACCTCGTCGTCTCCTTGCGCCGAAGATGGATCCACCTGAAAGCTTCTACCTTTGGCTTCTCTTCAAACTAGAAGAAACTAGAATACTTGGTTTGCCAAACCTTGTGAACTAGGATGAGTAGAGGAGTGTGTTGGGATTTATCTCTATGGTTCTTGCTTCTCAACACATGAGACAAGTGAACCATAGACTAGAGAGAGAGCAAGAGGAAGAGGGAGAGCTCAAGCAAGAGAGAGAAATGAAATGAGAGAATGAGTAACTCTTTTGCCATCCAAGCTCTCATAATCCAAAACCATCATAACAAAAATAGTAATCAAGTATTATGTGATGGTTCAAGTCAAAATGGCTATATCATTTCATGCACTCATTTTGCAAAAACAAACAAGCAAGCAAAAGTCTTTGCCATGAAATGATAGCCATTGTCATGATGATGGTCAACTAGTCCAACCTAGTCAACCGGTCAACAAAGTTAACAAGTCAACAAAGTCAACCCCTCAACAACCATGTCACCATAATACTTAATTAATATTATTGTTAATTATATTTCTTATTCTCATTAGGATTTAGCCAAAATTCAATAGTCAACAGTCAACAGTCAACAACCCCAATGAGAATCCTCTGCCTCTGTCTCTCTGTCAACTGTGCATACACACCCGCATCCGCGTTCCGAGGAACACGAATACAAACGAGATAAAACCAATCCCAAAATGTACACTAGGATCTGGCTTAAACCAAAGCCCGCTAGTGTTAACTGTCCGGACACCAAACGTGCATAAGTGCACGGATGTGACCGAACCCTGTCGCAAAACCATGCGACCTGTCGCAAAACCATGCGACCTCTACTCTTTTGCCTAAAGGCGAATAGCTTTCTGTATGGGACTCTAAAGACTCGACACTACGCTGGCAGTGGGTTTAACCACAGACCGCAAGCGGCACTAGCTGTGCGTAACGGTCCCCAGGTAGATGCCGACAAGAAGACTGACGAGGTGAAACCCATCTGAACTCCTACTGAGCCTGAATGTGACAATCTCCATACAGTCCGGTCTGTTCGTCTGATACATCGCATGGCGGGCCTAGGGGGCGATAAACGTCAGTCCCTTAATAGCGGTACAAGTCGTGTCGGAGTGAAGCCCAGAACACCCTGAGATAGCACTGGAAACCTACCAGTATATCTCGCTTGCCCTGGCCAGGGACTACTCATGTAATGGCTCTCCTAGACACAGCGCGATGTCAACCCCCAATATCGGGAGAGACGAATCCTTTCTAACCGTCACTGCCTCCAAGTGCTTCGGGACTGCACCCAAAAACTACCTGTTTGCACGACTCCTTTGAGTCGTGGAAGGATAGTAATCAAAGTACAGTGGGAACACACTCGAGGCGAAGTGACAGTGTCAAGTCAACGGACTAAGCTGTACTCATGTCACCTGGGAACTGATAACTGACGATAGGTATAGTACCAACCAACAGTTCCCGACGAGTCCTGTCCAGTGTACTCGTAACCTAACGAGCACCCGCATACTATCTCAAGTACGACGTACTGACGGCTATAGGACAGACCATCTCCCAAGCTGGGATAAGAAGCGCATATGCTAGTCTACTCCGGAGTATCGATGCCCTGTCTCGATAGTCCTATGACTAGGGACCTGCATAAGGATGTGCTTATAGATTACCCAGCCCCCACGAGTGTGACTGCCATCACAACGCTGGTAATCTAGCAAGGATCCTAAGGGCTCCACTAATGTGTAAAGGCGATATGCTAAAAGAAACACATGCACACATTAAAGCAGAAACAAACCAAGTAGCATACTACCATTTTGAGCAAGATTGTCAATACAAGGTGAATATCCCAAGCTTCCATTAAGTAATATACATACTAGTATGATACAGTAATGGCCTCTAGGGCATATACACTAACAATCTCCCACTTGCACTAAGGCCATGTACTGGCGTATCGAAGACCTATCATCTCGATCAGCCGCTCGAACTGAGTCTGGGGTAAGGCCTTCGTGAATGGATCAGCAGTGTTATCTTCTGTAGCAACTCTCCGAACCTCGATCTCCTGGCGACCCACGATCTCCCTGATCAGGTGATACCGCCTTAAGATGTTCCTGGACTTCTGATGGGACCTGGGTTCCTTCGCTAAAGCTATAGCTCCGTTGTTGTCACAATACAGCGGTATTGTATCAACAATGGAAGGAACTACCTGAAGCTCCGTGAGGAACTTCTTCATCCAGACAGCTTCCTTTGCGGCATCTGCAGCAGCGATATATTCCGCTTCCATCGTCGAGTCAGCAATGGTTTCCTGTTTGGAACTCTTCCAACACACCGCCCCTCCATAGAGGGTAAAGACATAACCCAACATGGACTTGGAATCATCCTTGTCACTCTGGAAGCTGGAGTCAGCAAAGGCCTCGATCTGGAGGTCTTTTCCGCCATACACCAAGAATATCTCCTTAGTCCTTCTCAGATACTTGAGAATGTTCTTTACCGCTATCCAGTGCTTCTCCCCAGGGTTTGACTGATACCGGCTTACCACACTCAGTGCGTAAGCTACATCTGGTCTGGTACACAACATCGCATACATAATAGAGCCTACCGCAGAAGCGTAGGGTATAATAGACATGTGATCCCTTTCCAAATCAGTCTTGGGAGACATCTCTTTGGAGAGGGTGATCCCGTGACAAGCCGGTAGATTACCGCGCTTGGAATCTTCCATACTGAATCTTTTCAGTATGGTGTCGATATACCTGGACTGTGAGAGTCCTAATATCCTCTTGGATCTGTCACGATAGATCCGGATCCCCAGAATGTAAGAGGCATCACCCAGGTCTTTCATGGAGAACCTGTGTGACAAGAACCCCTTGACAGATTGTAGCATAGGAATATCATTTCCTATCAGAAGAATGTCATTCACGTTTAGAACGAGGAATACGACAGTTCTTGCTACAAATCTACTATAGATGCATGGTTCATCTGGATTTTTGATAAAGCCAAATTCTTTGACCGTCTCATCAAAACAGATGTTCCAACTCCGCGATGCCTGCTTTAGTCCATAGATGGACTTAATGTCACGTCCCGAAAGTACGGAACATGACCGGCACTTAAACTACGAAACGTCTTGAGGCGTACGTAATCCAAGTAAGCCGAAAACCCAGAAATGCAAACCAAGAAAAGTAGTAGAGTGAAAGAAAACCAATTTAAATAAGTAGTTTTAATAGCATAAGCCGAATTATGCGGGTTTCTAAAAATATCAAAAATTTACTGAAAATTTCGGCAGAATCTCCTTTGTAAATACTGGCCCCCAAACGGGATACAACATGAATAGTATACGAAATCAATAAAAGGCATCCACAAGCGGGAGCTAGCTCTTTGTCAATCGACGGTCACAACCACACAAGCAATATAATATACAAAGCCAACGGCGAGGATCAAAATTCAAAAGGAAACTCAAAACCACAAGAAAACCACAGAAATAAAGCGCGCGACTCTAAGGTCAAAGGAATAACATCACTGGTCTTTATCTCAAAATAAATACATGTTTGGTTGATGGAACTTCTAGATACAACATAGTAATAATATACAAGTTATATAATGGGGGTACGATACAAGTAAACCCACCTACTAGCAAATCACCCGAAGGAAACTATTCCCGCAAGCCGTAATGAAACCTGTACGACAAACCTGCAAGAAACTGGGGCACAACGGGGGTGAGTTGCCAACTCGTGAATAGAAAAACATCTACGCACAGAAATCGCATAAAAAAACGCAACCTAGGTCAATGATCATAATATATCCTCAAATATATGAATAACATGCAGCCTATAACAATGGCTAGGGTAATATCTAACCCGAGTGTGATCTCATGTGCCCGTGTCAGTGCCTCAGGTAGCAATATATCATATGAATGAGGTATGAATGCATGAAAACAGAATACATGTAAATGAAGAAACTGTTTTCATAAATTAGTGAGATTTCCTTTGTATTTTTAAAATGAGGTATCATAAATGAAATCAGCATCAACAGTGTCTAGCATCGACATAAAACATAAATCTCAATATCTCAAGACCTCAGGCTTTGGCTATCCGGACTGGCCTGTATCATCAAATCTCAGTACCTCAATATCTCGAAATCTCAATATCTAGGGCGCCGTCAGTCCAGACCGGCCCCTACCATCCATCTCAAGACCACGACGGTATCCTCCGGATATCCGACGCGTCGGGTAATATCACCGGTAGGTAGTCTCCCCCTGCCAGGCTCACATCGTCATCACCACGCGCTTCTTGCCCCGGGGTACCTTACCGGGTCCACCATGTACCCGAAACGGTTCCTCCACTCCTCGAACTCGGGTCTCACATGTCGCTCTCAGCACCGAGAAAACACATGGTGGACGTACTGAAATATCATATCAAGGGTAACCGGGTTTTTAAAACAATTACATACTCTCTTTTGAAATCCCCACGGTTCCCAAATCCAGAAATATCATGGAAATCCGAATCCAAAACCTCAATAGCACATAAACTAGTGAATATAGGCATGAGAATCCATGAATGCGGCATAACAATGAATAACAGTATGCATGAAGCGACAAGTAATAACTACAATGTCTAAACTGGCATATAAGGCAAGTACACTAATATCATGTCGAAACAACTAGCTAACAAGCTAAGTCAAGCAAATAGTCTTTTCTAAAGTGTACGTGACATGGCAATTACCGATGAAGATGTGTGTGAGACGGCAAGTAAGTGTACGTGGTACATACGCTTCATCGGTAATGGTGCTGGTGTCCTAACAGCTTAATATCAATAATGGCATATGAATCACAATATGTATGCGATGCGGAGCAACAGCAATAATGTGCGGGAGCTGAATACTAGACACAACGATAACTAATCTGCATTACCCTAATATAAGTCCTACAATAGTGCCTTTTGAAATAACACGAATCACGGTGTTTTGAAAATAAGGGCTACGGTGTTTTTAAGAAAAGATACGTCTTTTGAAATATCCGTAGAATCCCTTGACCTATCTTTTAAAATACCCACGATCCGTTAGTTTTGAAATAGGTAGGAGTCTAATCTAGTCTAACAACTACACTAAACTATACGGCTGAACTAACAAGCTGAACTACAGGTAAGGAAACCTCCTAACATCTGGGTCGATACATATACATACCTGTATATATATTAGTCGGTGATCCCGCCTCAATAATATCATATCCGATACCATATCTATAATCAGACATCCCAAGTCAAGAGTGCGGATCAATCATCAATATAGCTCGTACGTAAATCCGTCGTACGGCATCCCAAATCTGGGTACGGGTCAATATCACATTCATCATACTATTCACCTGGTATCCTCTTTATCAAATATCATGATCGGGGTACAGATCTACGTCTAGTACAATACTGATACCGCCTAAGTATGCATGGACGTGTGTGAAACACTACGTCAAGGACCCGCTACAACGTTATGTCGTATCTCAAATACGAATCCTGCCATATCACCGAATTCACAACCTCAATACAAATCTCATCGACTCATCTCAAACCGAAGTATCATCCTCAAATCCGTATGTGAACACATAGTCCCATACCCATGTGAACACATAACTATATATTCCCGTATAAGCACAAATGAAAGAAGAAGGTATGCAAGTATGGGTTGGTGTGTGCATGTGTGGTGCGACCACTACTCTAGGGTTTCGCGATACTAAATATCCAAGAACACCAAATATCCATCCTAAATATCGTTATTAATCCCAAATAACATATAATAATTGTTGGTGTGTATACGCAACCGTATACACCACCACGGACTGCGGGGGTGCTATACGCCATCCACCCGACTTCTCCCCGTAGATATAAATCTACTCACCTGGTCCTCGCTCGCCGGTGCCGACGTCACCATGCGTTTGCTTGTCGTCTCGAAGTCCACATGGGGGTACCTACATGTTACAACGTATCGTATCGCATAAAAACCCAATTTGAAATCGAAACGGCGTACGAAAACCAAATCGGTACGCGTATCACGCATAGGTCAAAACCTATCGCCTACGCATGCAAGAATAGCCAAACCAACCCTCGATGTCGATGTACAAACATCAACCCATCGAGAAAAACCCAAACACCCCAATCGTGTTTTCACAATCACTAATTTTAATATTAAGTAGATTGCAACTCATCAAAACCCCAAAATAACTCAAATCGATTTATTTCCGAAAACCTAGAAAGCGCTTAATTTTCGTTTTAATTCGAAACTTGATGTTTTATCAAAACTAATGGCCATAATATCCACTAAATATCATAACTAAGTCATATAAACCATTTCCATAATTTTATCTCGTCAATTTTTATTAAACCCAAAATTCTAGTTTGCAAAATATCACATTTAAACACTTTTTAAAGCAAAATTCACAATTCAACAATTAAGCTTGGTTTTGCATGAACTAAAGTAGTAAACTATAATTTAAAATTTTAATAATGTCATGAATACCCTTACTAGGTTTTAATCTCACATTTAAATAAATTTCTAAAAACCTAGTTTGCTTAAAAAAAAATCTTAATTTGGGTATTTTAAATGTTACAATTAGCAATAAGCAACAAGATTAAGTTTTGCATAGCATTAACATGTTAATCTACTCATTGTAACCTTAAGTAAGTGACAACCACTCTAATTGAATCCAAACCCTAACTTTTTAATTCAAAGTCTTCTCTTGAAAATCCAAGTGTTGAAATTGAATCCAAATTACACACCAAATTCAATTAAATTGGAGTAATTAACCAACCATGAAGACATAGGTTAAGATTTTTACCTCCCAATTCTAGAGATCTAGCTTGGAAAATAGCCTCCAAAACATCAACTTTCCTCCAAGATCCAAGTTAGAATAGGCCAAGGAGAAATGGGTAAAGCTTGGATTTGGAGTTGGTGTAAGTTTGTATGGTTTTTATTGCATTTTTGAGTGAGGTTTCTTCATGAAAAATGAAGATTTTGAGGAGGGTTGCTGCTGGATTTAGGGAAGAGGCTCGGCTGAAATGGAGAGGGGTGAAGGAGAGAGAATGTGTGGGTGCAAGTAGAAAGGTCCAAGTCAACAAAGTCATGCTCCATTCTTTATTAATTCCCTTTTCTTTTCTTTTGCTTTTCTCTTCAAATTCAAGTGGGGAAAAGGGTGGGGGCTGCTGAATTCAGCCAAGGGGAGAGGTAAATGGGTATGTGTGAGTGTGGGTATGGGTGTGGGGTGATGAAAAATGATAAATATAACACCCCAAACATCCATTTACACTAAAAAAAAGTCTTTTTTCTTTAATAATTTCTAAACCGTTTTGGCAACCGATTTCGTTTCAAAAACAACATGATAAAATTTTTTTTAATGTTTTATGATGCACAAAATTTGTTTCAACTCATTCCAATTTGTAATTTTCCCTAATTAAATGTATTAGTGACGGCTTAAAATAATATTAAAATAATATTTTTTTCAGAAAATTTGAAATTTCACCAGTGGCTCAATAAACACCAAATACTAACAATTACATAGCTAGAATATGTATATTTAATTTTATAATAAAGATATTTGCATTTTGACTTTTTACAGAAAACTCTTTTATTTTACCGGTTTTTTTTCGAAATTTCACCGAAACGATTTTCAAAACGTCACACTTAAGCAACTTGCACACCTTTCCGCTGCTCCCACTCTGAATTAAACCCTCTGGCTGGTCCATATAGACACACTCCTCTAAATTTCCATTTAGAAAAGCGGTCTTTACGTCCATTTGCCAAATCTCATAATCGTGGAAAGCAGCAATGGCAAGAAGGATCCGAATGGATTTCAGCATAGCCACTGGAGAAAAGGTTTTGTCATAGTCCAAACCAGGTCTTTGACGAAAACCCTTTGCAACAAGTCTAGCCTTATAGGTCTCAACCTGTCCATCTACACCAATCTTCCTTTTGAAGATCCACTTGCATCCTATGGGTTTTACCCCATCTGGAGCAATGTCCAACGTCCATACTTTGTTGGTGTACATGGACTCCATTTCGGTCCGCATTGCATCCAGCCATTTTACCGAGTCAACGCTCTGAACGGCCTGCTGGAAGCTAGTAGGCTCATCATAATCAATGATGCAATCCACTCTATCCCCGTCTATGAGAAAACCGTAGTATCTCTCGGGAGGATGAGACTGCTTACTACTCCTGCGGAGCGGCGTAGGAATGTCATGTTCTTTCGAACCTTCTGGTTCTACTAAGCTTTCAGTAATAGTCTGTGGTTCTGGAATTTCTTCCAGTTCTATTGCGCTCCCACTTATTTCTTTTTCTATGAACTGGTGTTTCAAGAAGTGGGCATGACGAGAAACAAAAACCTTTTGTTCCTCTTCGCAATAGAAGAAATATCCCTTGGAGTTCTTTGGATATCCCACAAACTTGCACTGTACTGAGCGTGCCTCGAGTTTGTCCGCATGCTGCTTTTTAACAAAAGCTGGACATCCCCATGTCTTAATGTGATTAAGATAGGGTCTCTTCCCACACCACATCTGATATGGTGTAGTAGGCACAGTCTTAGTTGGAACTCGGTTCAAAAGGTATGCAGCTGATTCTAGTGCATATCCCCAGAATGATCGCAGTAACTCAGCGTTACTCATCATGGACCGTACCATATCCAATAGGGTTCGGTTCTGTCTCTCCGATACACCGTTATGTTGCGGAGTGTATGGAGGAGTAAGCTGAGAGGGAATTCCATTCTCTTTTAGGTAATCCAGGAACTCGGCACTCAAGTATTCACCACCTCGATCAGATCTCAGTGTCTTGATACTTTTGCCGGTTTTTTTTCTACTTCATTCTTGTATTCCTGGAATTTTCCAAAGGCTTCGGATTTATATTTCATTAAGAAGACATAACCGTACCTTGAAAAGTCATCCGTAAAAGTAATGAAGTAAGAATAACCGCTTCGTGCATGCGTAGACATTGGACCGCACACGTCGCTGTGTACGAGTCCCAAGAGCTCGCTCGCTCTCACTCCGTGTCCAGTGAACGGAGTCTTTGTCATCTTTCCTTTGAGACAGGATTGACAAGTTCCATATGATTGATATTCGAACGGATCCAAATATCCTTCTGTATGTAACTTCGTCAACCTTCTCTCATTGATGTGACCCAGTCTACAATGCCATAAGAAAGTCTGATTTATTTCCGGAGACTTTCTTTTGTGTGTATTCTGGATATTGAAAATCTGTGGTTGGTTTAATACGTATATACCATTGCTTAATGTACCTGACCCAATCAGAACTTGATTAAGGTGAATGTTCACAACATTACTTACAAATGCAAATTCATAACCTTCTTTAGATAATAAAGATACAGAAATGATATTACAAGTTGCATTGGGTACAAAATAGCAATTACGCAAAACCAAAACGTGTCCATCTGACAACCCCAGGTGATAGTCCCCCACGGACTCAGCATCCATGCCAGCTCCGTTTGTAACTCTGAGGGTCATATCACCTGCCTTCAAAACCCTACGCTTTCTCAACGCCTGCAAAGAATTACAGATATGAGATCCTGATCCGGTATCCAATACCCAGGACGTAGAGTTTATTGAAAGACAGTTTTCAATAACATACACACCTGAAGCTGAAGCCGCAACCTTCTTCAGATCCTATGTTCTGGCTTTCCAAGCCCTGCAATCTTTCTTCCAGTGTCCACTCTTATGACAGTAGAAGCATTCTTCCTTATCCACAAGCTTTCCCGCTACCTTTGTTGCTTTTGTCTTTCCCTTTGTATCCACTTTACTAACACCGCCCCTTAATTTGGCGGGGGCTTTCTTCTTCTTTCCTTTGGCTTTCGCCTTGGACCTAGAAGAGGAAGATCCTCCTACAAACAAAGTGGATGTTTCCCTACCTTTCTGTAGGGTGCCCTCTGCACTCCTCAGCATGTTGAGGAGCTCTGAAAGTTCAACTTCTTTTTCTTGCAAGTTGAAATTCAGGATGAAGTGGGCGTAAGTGGAAGGAAGGGACTGAAGAATCAAGTCCGTATAGAGCTCATTCTCCAACGTGGTCCCAAGATCTGCGAGCTCCTCTATGTAGCCAATCATCTTAAGCACGTGTTTCGCTACCGATGATCCGACGGCCAATCTTGCCGAAAACAACTTCTTCGACACTTCGTATCTGGCGATACGAGATTGCTCTCCATACAGTTCTTTTGTATGGAGAAATATGGATTCGAAGTCCATATTCTCGTGCCTCCTCTGATGTTCGTTGTCCATAGAGGCAAGCACGAGGCACTTGGCCTTCGCGCAATCGATTTCCCAGGTCTTACGGATTTCCCTATCCGCGACGCTGGTTTTGGGACCTGGGACAGGGGGAGCTTTGGTGGTAAGGAGATACCCCAACTTGTCATAAGTGATTGCCATTTTGACATTCCTGAGCCAATCTTTGTAGTTTGGCCTTGTCAGTATGTTTTTATCTAGAAGTAACTTAAGTCCGGTCATGTCGATTGGTCGCTGCAATTAGGAGAGAGAGAAGAAACACTCAGCATGATGCTCTTGCAAGTTTAGAGTGGTTTTTAGTTTGTCTAAACAGGATGGCTCCCACTATCTCTCGAATCCCTCCTCGAACCAAAAAGGAAGAATTAGTCAGGATCAATCTCACCGTACAATACTTGCTTAACCGTTCAGCCAGGCTAGTGTCGGTACTTCGAGGGAGGTTTTCCAACGCTTTCGCGAAGTTCCTTAATTAAATAACCTCTTTTCCCTGGGGGCGTAGCGCCGCTAACACCTTTCTAGACACCTACTTGGTTTATAGCATTGATCGTTAAGTGAGAAATTTCCCGAGGAGTAGCATATACTCACAGTAGGATCGGGATCCAAATATCATTGCGTGACAAAACTGAAGGAATCCTACCAGAATCATCACACTCCAAATGGTATGCAACACTAGCAAGTTTCAGTTCTTTTGAAACTCCCGATGTGGATTTTTGCCCCATGCTCTTATGACCTTGACTTTGGCCAAAATATCATAAGTCACATGTCAAGTTCTACCCGTCATTCTCCAGGTTAATTTGAACCCACCCGTACATACCCTTGACTTTGGCCAACATGGCAGTACGACTGTCCCAATCCAATGCATCTATCTATGCTGCACATGAATACCCAATAGCTACCAATCACTATGCCTTGACTTTGGCCAACATACATAGCTTGAATACCATTGACTATTCATGTGAAACGACGGAGGGATATTTATGGTTTTGGCGAAACCGTGAACGTAGTGAACTTGATATAATCGATGGAATGAGATAGCTTTTAAAAGGAGTGGCTCAAGCTCCGCATTTAAAAGTTTGGTTTTGAAAAGAACCGAGTGGTTTTCAAAGTGTTCCAATGACTTTTACTTGGTTTATTTTTTCTTGCATTAATTCCAATGCGTCCCATCATTTAATCCTACCATTGCAGAAAACAACCAAAATATGGCGTACGCTTATGCCATCCGCATTCGCCACGGGGCCCCGTCATTACCCGTTAGGTTACTTAACTAACGACAGAGCGGGGGCTGGACTAGCGCGGATGCAAAACATAAGCAACGCCTAAATAATATCATATATAGATATATTGCAATGATAGCCATTTCAGATCACAGATGAACACATTGGATATACTAGGAATCCGCAATTCGTACGAGCCTGTAACGAAAAGCGTATTACACGGTCGCGGTGAATAGCCAAACCCCACCCTAGACCCGTACGGGTGCGGCAAACTACCCGCCAAGTACCCGAAGTGAAGCAACCTCCCTCAACTCGTGAGTAGGCCACTCGGCGCTTCGAGATACCCGGTAGTTTGTGCACCCCACCTTGGGTCTATCCTAGGAGCAAAAACAATAAAAAGAAATTATACAATGACGGCTGCATCCCCGACCCGGTTGTGCAGCCATACAAATAATATTACATCAATTTACAAATTTTACATGAATTGAAAGAAAAGAAAACTCTCATCTCAAAACCCCCGGCTATTCACCCGCGACAATCCAATGAATTCATATACACATACCATCAACATTACAGATCACAGATATGTATAACCCCTACTAATCGATGTATAGCGATTAGCGGACGTTCAATACATATATCACATCACAGATATATACCCGTCAGCTTAAGTCTTTAGAAGTTCGATCAAAATACGGATTTTTAGGCCCCAAACACAAATTTTTCTTTCTAGAAAATCTGGGCAGAAAAAACATATTTTAAAAATCCAAAAACAACCCCAGAAACACACTGCAGCAAAATTGTGCCACGGCCGAGTCAACTAGGCCGCGGAACCGCGGCTGGAGCATGCTCCCGCCGCGTTTCCGCGGCGACTTGACCAGTTCGTTAGACCAATTTTCTTGGGTGTTTAAACAAAAGCCTGAGCCGATTTTTCATGTATGATTTATTATTTTTTGAACAGAGGGAAAATCGGCAAAAACAATGCTATTCGGGTATGTTTCGTGATATTTTCTCCGATCGAACTTCTACTTACTTTGCTAACATGTTAGATAGTGTTTAACTAGGCTCTGATACCACTGTAAGTCCATGCTACCTCTCCCGGTACTTACGGGCTTGCGGAAATGATGAAAAACAATTTTTTCAAGAGGTGGTAACATGGACTCAAAATACGGATCTTTGTTAAACATCTATCTAACAAACCTAACAAGAGTTTTACCTACTCGGTTAGGGGGTTATACCTTTCTTGAACTCCTTCGTCTTCAACTCTTTGCGGTGTACGGATCGGCCTCACCTCGTCGTCTCCTTGCGCCGAAGATGGATCCACCTGAAAGCTTCTACCTTTGGCTTCTCTTCAAACTAGAAGAAACTAGAACACTTGGTTTGCCAAACCTTGTGAACTAGGATGAATAGAGGAGTGTGTTGGGATTTATCTCTATGGTTCTTGCTTCTCAACACATGAGACAAGTGAACCATAGACTAGAGAGAGAGCAAGAGGAAGAGGGAGAACTCAAGCAAGAGAGAGAAATGAAATGAGAGAATGAGTAACTCTTTTGCCATCCAAGCTCTCATAATCCAAAACCATCATAACAAAAATAGTAATCAAGTATTATGTGATGGTTCAAGTCAAAATGGCTATATCATTTCATGCACTCATTTTGCAAAAACAAACAAGCAAGCAAAAGTCTTTGCCATGAAATGATAGCCATTGTCATGATGATGGTCAACTAGTCCAACCTAGTCAACCGGTCAACAAAGTCAACAAGTCAACAAAGTCAACCCCTCAACAACCATGTCACCATAATACTTAATTAATATTATTGTTAATTATATTTCTTATTCTCATTAGGGTTTAGCCAAAAGTCAATAGTCAACAGTCAACAGTCAACAGTCAACAACCCCAATGAGAATCCTCTGCCTCTGTCTCTCTGTCAACTGTGCATACACACCCGCATCCGCGTTCCGAGGAACACGAATACAAACGAGATAAAACCAATCCCAAAATGTACGCTAGGATCTGGCTTAAACCAAAGCCCGCTAGTGTTAACTGTCCGGACACCAAATGTGCACAAGTGCACGGATGTGACCGAACCCTGTCGCAAAACCATGCGACCTCTACTCTTTTGCCTAAAGGCGAATAGCTTTCTGTGTGGAACTCTAAAGACTCGACACTACGCTGGCAGTGGGTTTAACCACAGACCGCAAGCGGCACTAGCTGTGCGTAACGGTCCCCAGGTAGATGCCGACAGGAAGACTGACGAGGTGAAACCCATCTGAACTCCTACTGAGCCTGAATGTGACAATCTCCGTACAGTCCGGTCTTTTTGTCTGATACATCGCATGGCAGGCCTAGGGGGCGGTAAACGTCAGTCCCCTAATAGCGGTATAAGTCATGTCGGAGTGAAGCCCAGAACACCCTGAGATAGCACTGGAAACCTACCAGTATATCTCGCTTGCCCTGGCCAGGGACTACTCGTGTAATGGCTCTCGTAGACACAGCGCGATGTCAACCCCCAATACCGGGAGAGACGAATCCTTTCTAACCGTCACTGCCTCCAAGTGCTTCGGGACTGCACCCAAAAACTACCTGTTTGCACGACTCCTTTGAGCCATGGTAGGGTAGTAATCAAAGTACAGTGGGAACACACTCGAGGCGAAGTGACAGTGTCAAGTCAGCGGACTAAGCTGTACTCATGTCACTTGGGAACTGATAACTAACGATAGGTATAGTACCAACCAACAGTTCCCGACGAGTCCTTTCCAGTGTACTCGTAACCTAACGAGCACCCGCATACTATCTCAAGTACGACGTACTGACGGCTGTGGGACAGACCGTCTCCCAAGCTGGGATAAGAAGCGCATACGCTAGTCTACTCCGGAGTATCGATGCCCTGTCTCGATAGTCCTGCGACTAGGGACCTGCATAAGGATGTGCTTATAGATTACCCAGCCCCCACGAGTGTGACTGCCATCACAACGCTGGTAATCAAGCAAGGATCCTAAGGGCTCCACTAATGTGTAAAGGCGATATGCTAAAAGAAACACATGCACACATTAAAGCAGAAACAAACCAAGTAGCATACTACCATTTTGAGCAAGATTGTCAATACAAGGTGAATATCCCAAGCTTCTATTAAGTAATATACATACTAGTATGATACAATAATGGCCTCTAGGGCATATACACTAACAGAATCGGCCAAACAGCCGCAGAACCGCGGCCGATCCCATCGATCCGCTGCGGATCCACGGCCGAGTTGAAGCCGATTCAACCCAGTTTGCTCCAGTAACTCTTCTGTGATGTTTTTGTATTTTCTGGAATGTTTATTTTCTGCTCAAGTCTCAGGTGCACAGAGAAGTTTTGGAGTAGAATCTAAAGTGTTTGATCGATCGAAATTATACAATGTTTGCTAATTAGATTATATCTGTGAACTGTATAATGTGTTCGTAAACCTCCCCTAACTGCTAGTATGTCGGTTGGCAAGGGGTTGCACATTTTTGTAATGGATTTTACTGTTTGTGGTTATGAACTGTATTGGATTGTTGTGATGATTAGCCGGGGTTTGTGATGGGTTGTTATATTCATTCATTCAATGTAATTGTAATATGTTGTAATATTATTTTGCGGGGCACATCCAGGTTGCGGTTGTAGCCACCGTTGTGTTATTTCATTTTACTGTTTTTGCTCCTAGAATAGACCCAAGGTGGGGTGCACAAACTACCGGATACTTTGAAGTGTTTAGTGGCCTACTCATGTTGTTGAGGGAGACCGCTTCACTTCGGGTACTTGGCAGGTAGTTTGCCGTACCCGTAGGGGTCTAGGGTGGGGTAATGGCTATTCATCACAACTGTGTAATCCGTCTTTCGTTGCAGGCTCAAAAGAAACGTGGATTGCTTGCATATCCAATATTGTTCATCTGTGATCTGGAATGCCTATTATTGCGTCTGACGGATGTACAATATCTATATATGATAGCTATTTAGACGTCACTTATGTTTTACACCCGTGCTAGCCCAGCCCCCGCTCTGCCGTTAGTTAAGTAACCTAACGGGTGATGACGGGACCCGGTGGCGAATGCGGATGGTATAAGAGGACGTTGTATTTTCGTTGTTTTCTGCAATGATAGGTTAATGATGGGACGCATTATTATTAATGCAAAGAAAATAAACCAAAGTTTAATCGTTGGAACAATTTAAAAGAAAGCACTCGGTTATTTTTAAAACAGAAGATATTTTTTAATTGCGGAGCTTTAACCACTCCTTTTAAAAGCTATCAGGTTCCTTCAGTTATATCAAGTTCACTACGTTCACGGTTTCGCCAAAACCATTCGTAGCCCTCCGTCATTTCATTTGAGTATTCAGTAGTATTCAAGCTATGTATTTTGACCTAACGCCAAGGCATAGTGTTTGGTAGCTGCTGGGTATTCATTTGTTGCATAGATAGATGAGTTAGTTTGGGACAGTCGTATTATCATTTTGGCCGAACGTCAAGGATATATACGGATGGGTTCAAATTAACAAGATAATGATGGGTAGAACTTGACATGTGACTTATGACATTTTGACCTAACGCCAAGGTCATAAGAGCATGGGGAAAAAATATATATCGGGAATTTCTAAAGAAACTGAAATTTGCAAAGAGATGCATACCATTTGGAGTTTGATGAATGCTGGTAGGATTCTTTCAGCATTATCATACGATGATATTTGGATCCCGATCCTACTGTGAGTATATGCTACTTATCAGGAGATTCATCACTAAACGATTAATGATATAAACCAAGTAGGTGCCTAGAAAGGTGTCAGCGGGGTTATGCCCCCAGAGAAAAGAGGTTATTTAATTAAGGAACTTCGCGAAAACGTTGGAAAACCTCCCTCGAAGTATATCGACACTGGCCTGGCTGAACGGTTAAGCAAGTATTGTACGGTGAGAATAGTCCTGGCTAGTTCTTCTTTTTTGGTTTGAGGAGGGATTTGAGAAACAGTGGGAGCCATCCAGTTTAGATAAATTAAAAACCACTCTAAACTTGCAAGAGTATCATGCTAAATTGTTTCTTCTCTCTCTCCTACTTACAGCGACCCTGAAAATGACTGGACTTAAGTTACTTTTAGAAAAAAATATACTGACAGGGCCAAACTATAAAGATTGGCTGCGGAATGTCAAAATGGCTTTGACCTATGACAAGTTAGGGTATGTCCTCACCACTAAAGCACCTGAAGTCCCAGGTCCCAAATCCAGTAATGCGGATAAGGAAATCCGCAAAACCTGGGAGATAGATTGCGCGAAGGCCAAGTGCATCGTGCTTGCCTCGATGAACAATGAACATCAAAGGAGGCACAAGGATATGGATCTTGAATCCATATTTCTCCATACAAAAGATCTGTATGGAGAGCAATCTCGTATAGCAAGATACGAGACCTCAAAGAAGCTGTTTCAGGCGAGGTTGGCCGTCGGATCATCGGTAGGAGAACATGTCCTAAAGATGATTGGCTATATTGAAGAGCTCGCAGACCTTGGGACGACTTTGGATAATGAGCTCTAAATAGACCTTATTCTACAGTCCCTCCCTTCCACCTACGCCCAGTTTATTCTGAACTTCAACATTCAAAAAAAAGAAGTTGAACTTTCAGAACTCCTTAACATGTTGAGGAGTGCAAAGGGCACCTTGCAGAAGGCAAAGGAAACACCCGCTATATTTGTTAGCGGTGCTTCTTCTTCCAGGTCCAAGGCTAGGGCCAAAGGAAGGAAGAAGAAGGCCGCCACCAAACCGAGAGGAGGTGTTAGTAAGGTGGGAGCGAAGGGAAAGAAAAAGATTGCGGTGCCAGTAGTGGCCCAGGATGAGTGCTTCCATTGTCATAGGAAAGGGCACTGGAAGAAAGACTACAAGGCGTGGAACGCCAAGAACCAGGAACCGAAGCAAGCTGTGGCTTCGACTTCAGGTGTGTTTGTAATTGAGAATTGTCTGTCAATCAACTCTACTTCCTGGGTATTGGATACCGGATCAGGATCTCATATATGCAATTCACTGCAGGCACTGAGAAACCGTAGGGTGCTGAAGGAAGGTGATATGACCCTAAAGGTTGCTAACGGAGCTAGCGTGGGAGCTGTGTCCGTCGGGGATTATCACCTAGGATTGACAAGCGGACACATTTTGGTTTTACATAACTGTTTTTTGTGTACCTAGCTTAACGTGTAATATCATATCAGTTTCCTTGTTATCAAATAAAGGTTATGATTTCACGTTTGTAAGTGATGTTGTTAACATCCACCTTAATCATAGTTTGATTGGGTCCGGTACACTGGATAACGGTATATATGTCTTAAACCAACTACAGATTTTCAATGTCCAGAACACACTAAAAAGAAAGTCTCCAGATTTAAATAAGGCTTTCTTATGGCATTGCAGACTGGGTCACATCAATAAGACAAGGTTAGCTAAGTTACATAGAGAAGGATATTTGGATCCGATCGACTATCAATCTTATGACACTTGTCAATCATGTTTCAAAGGAAAGATGATAAAGACTCCATTCACTGGACATGGAGTAAGAGCGAGCGAGCTCTTAGGACTCATACACAACGATGTATGTGGTCCAATATCTACACATGCAAGAGGTGGTTTTTCCTATTTCATTACTTTTACGGATGATTACTCTAGGTACGGATTCATTTATCTGATGAAACATAAATCCGAGGCTTTTGAGAAATTCCAGGAGTATAAGAATGAAGTAAAAAACCAAACCGGAAAAAGTATCAAGACACTAAGATCTAATCGAGGTGGTGAATACTTAAGTGCCGAGTTCCTAGGTTACCTAAAAGAGAAAGGAATTCTCTCTCAGCTTACTCCTCCATACACTCCACAGCATAACGGTGTATCGGAGAGATGGAATCGAACCCTATTGGATATGGTACGTTTCATGATGAGTAATGCTGAGTTACCGCGATCTTTTTGGGGTTATGCGCTAGAATCAGCGGCATATATTTTGAACATGGTTCCTACCAAGACTGTGCCTACCACTCCATATCAGATGTGGAGTGGGAAGAAACCCCATCTTCAATACATGAAGATATGGGGTTGTCCAGCTTTTGTTAAAAAGCAGCATGTGGACAAGCTCGAGGCACGATCAGTACTGTGTAAGTTTGTGGGATATCCAAAGAACTCTAGGGGGTATCTATTCTATTACGCAGAGGAACAAAAGGTTTTTGTTTCTCGTAATGCCCATTTTCTAGAACATCAGTTTTTAGAAAAGGAAACAAGTGGGAGCGAAATAGAACTGGAAGAAATTCCAGAACCATAAACTACTGCTGAAAGTTTAGTAGAACCAGTAGTTCAAGAAGAACAGGACATTACCGTGCCCCTCCGCAGGAGTAGTAGGCCGTCTCATCTGCCTGAGAGATACTACGGTTTTCTCATAGATGGGGATAAAGAGGATTGCGTCATTGATGATGATGAACCTACTAGCTTCCAGCAGGCCATCCAGAGCGGCGACTCGGTACGATGGCTAGATGCAATGCGGACCGAAATGGAGTCCATGTACACCAACAAAGTATGGACTTTGGACTTTGCTCCAGATGGGGTAAAACCCATAGGATGCAAATGGATCTTCAAGAAAAAGATTGGTGTAAATGGACAGGTAGAAACTTATAAGGCTAGACTTGTTGCAAAGGGTTTTCATCAAAGACCTGGTTTGGACTATGACGAAACTTTTTCTCCAGTGGCTATGCTCAAATCCATTTGGGTCCTTCTTGCTATTGCTGCCTTCCATGATTATGAAATCTGGCAGATGGATGTAAAGACGGCTTTTCTGAATGGTAATTTAGAAGAGTGCGTCTATATAGATTAGCCAGAAGGTTTCAATCAGAGTGGGAGCAGCGGGAAAGTATGCAAGTTGCTTAAGTCCATTTATGGACTAAAGCAGGCATCGCGGAGTTAGAACATCTGTTTTGATGAAACGGTCAAAGAATATGACTTTATCAAAAATCCAGATGAACCATGTATATATAGTAAAGTTGTAGCACGAACTGTCGTATTCCTCATCTTGTACGTGGATGACATTCTATTGATAGGAAATGACATTCCTATGCTACAATCTGTCAAAGGATTCTTGTCACACAGGTTCTCCATGAAAGACCTGGGTGATGCCTCTTACATTCTGGGGATCCGGATCTATCATGATAGATCCAAGAGAATGTTAGGACTTTCGCAGTCCAGGTATATCTACACTATATTGAAAAGATTCAGTATGGAAGATTCTAAGCGCGGTAATCTACCGGCTTGTCACGGAATCACCCTATCCAAAGAGATGTCTCCCAAGACTGATTTGGAAAGGGAACGCATGTCCATTATACCCTACGCTTCTGCGGTAGGCTCTATAATGTATGCGATGTTGTGCACCAGACCAGATGTAGCTTACGCACTCGGCGTGGTAAGCCGGTATCAGTAAGACCCAGGGGAGAAGCACTGGATAGCAGTAAAGAACATTCTCAAGTACCTGAGAAGGACTAAGGAGATGTTCTTGGTTTACGGCGGAAAAGACCTCAAGATGGAGGCCTTTGCTGATTCCGGCTTCCAGAGTGATAAGGACGATTCCAAGTCCATGTCTGATTATGTCTTTACCCTCAATGGAGGGGCGGTGTGCTGGAAGAGTTCCAAGCAGGACACCGTTGCTGACTTGACTATGGAAGCGGAGCATATTGCTGCTTGCGATGCCGCAAAAGAAGCGATCTGGATGAAGAAGTTCCTAACAGAACTTCAGGTGGTTCCTATCATAGTTGATCCAATACCTCTGTATTGCGACAACAACGGAGCTATAGCTTTAGCGATGGAACCAAGGTCCCATCAGAAGTCCAGACACATCTTAAGGCGGTATCACCTGATCAGGGAGATCATAGGTCGCAGGGAGATCGAGGTCCGGAGAGTTGCTACTGAAGAGAACATTGTTGATCCATTCACAAAGGCCCTACCTCAGATTCAGTTCGAGAGGCTACTCGAGATCATCGGTCTTCGATATGCCAGTACATGGCCCTAGTGCAAGTGGGAGATTGTTAGTGTATTTGTCCTAGGGGCCATTATTGTATCATACTAGCTTGTATATTACTTAATGGAAGCTTGGGATATTCACAGTTATATAACAGTCTTGCTAAACATGGTAGTATGCTACTTGGTTTTATCTATCTGAATATGTGAGTATACGTATTGATAGAGCCCTTAGGATCTTGCTTGACTACCAGCGTTGTGATGGCAGTCACACTAGTGGGGGCTGGGTAGTCTACAAGCACATCCTTTTCAGGTCCCTGGTCGTAGGATTATCGAGACAGGGCATCGATACTCCAGAGTAGACTAGTGTGTACGCTTCTCATCCCAGTTGGGGAGATGGTCTGTCCCACAGCCGTCAGTACGTCGTACCAGAGATAGTATACAGGTGCTCGTTGGGTTACGGGTACACCGGACAGGACTCGCAGGGAACTGTTGGTTGGTATTATACACGTCATCAGTTAACAGTTCCCAGGTGACATGAGTACAGCATAGTCCGCAAACTTGACACTGCTACTTCGCCTCGAGTGTGTCCCACTGTTCTTAGATTGCTACCCTACCACGGCTCAAAGAAGTCGTGCAAACAGGTAGCAGTTGGGTGCAGTCCCGAGCACTTGGAGGCAGTGGCGGTTAGACAGGATTCGTCTCTCCCGGTATTGGGAGTTGATATCGTGCTGTGTCAGAGAGCCATTACGCAAAGTCCCTGGCCAGGGCAAGCGAGATTTACTGGTAGGTTCCAGTAGTTTCTCAAGGTGTAATGGGCTTCATTCCGACACGACTTATACTGCTATCAGGGGACTGATGCTTGCCGCCCCCTAGTCCCGATATGTGATAGTCCTAGACGAGCAGACCGGACTGTATGGAGATTGTCACATCAGGCTCAGTAGGAGTTCGGATGGGTTTCCTCATCGGCCTTCTTATCGACATCTACCTGGGGACCGTTACGTACAGCTAGTGCCGCTTGCGGTCTGTGGTTAAACCCACTGCCAGCGTAGTAGTCGAGTCTTTAGAGTCCCACACAGAGAGTTTCCCTGCTCCAGGCGAAACGATATAGAGGTCGTTTGGTTTTACGATAAGGGTTCGGACGCATACGTATGTTTACACACATACGACATTCGGACAGTTTTTACTTGCCGGCTTTGGTTTAAGCCAGATTCTAGTATCGGATTATTGGATTTATACAGTCTAAAGTTTTTCCGTGTTTTCACGGATAGGAGGGGCGTTCTCGTAATTTCGCGGGAAGCTTCTAGAAGGATGGTGACTTGGGGGTTTAGGTGGCATTTGCATTTATTGATTTAGTGACTCATTTGTGTGATTCATCCATGGAGTTAATGCATCATTTATTGATCTAATGACTCATGAGATGAATCACTCATTTGAATCAATGAAGCATAGTTGTTAAATGATTTATATTATTTATTTCATAAAACATTATGCTTCATATATTCAAATGAGTTCATTATCTCTTCTGATTCTCATGCTCACCTTCTCTCTCCTCAAGCTCACTCTCTCTTCAAACCCTAATCCTACCACTCATGTGTTGAGACCAAGGATTAGAATAGACTAATTAATCCATAACCCTTCTCTATATCATCTAGGTACTTTGATTAGCAACTAAAGAAACCTAGTTACCTCAAGTTTAGAGGTGAAGCATGGAGTATAGCTCTCGGGTGGATCATCTACTACATAGAGAAAGCCGGAGAGGAGGTGGAGAACGAAAAGACGAAGGACACGGTTCATTAGGTATAATCACTTCTCATAGTAGTTAACAACTTCTATGTTTCTTGTTAGTTATAGTTTAGCAAAGATTCTTCGGTTAGTCGATGTTTACGCAAAGAACAAGATCGTTTTTCATTTTTCCGCCTCCCCGCAAGTCGTGGGGTGTAGTACATCGACTTACATATCCACACGACCAGGGAAACGTCGGGTTTCATTTATGGCTCAAAGGAAACCCGGGGATCCCAGATTATCTGTATTGTTCTGTGATGCTTATTACTTTTCTGTGATGTTGCATTTATCATGCCTGGAGCGATTATTGTATATTGATATATATACTAGTCGATGTTGTATATGTTTTACACCCGTGCTAGTCCAGTCCCCACTCTGTCGTTAATTAAGTAACCTAACGGGTGATGACGGGACCCAGAGGCGAATGCGGATGGCATATACGTACATTTTATTTTTGTTCTTTTCTGGTGTGATTAATTGATGGGACTGCGTTGATTCTGATCATTGCAAGGAAAACAAACATGTTGGATGTTGTTGGAACATTTTTCAAAAAGCTGTTATTGCAAGAACGTTCTCTTTTGTTATGCACAGTGGTATTCGGTTATGAATATCCAGCACATCATTCGACGAGGCAAGGGCCGAGATCCCTTCATCGGGAGTGACCCCTTGGGCAGAGGTTTGCGTCAGGGTAATAACTTCACTATAGTCGATTACCTTTTGCTTTGCATCACGGTATTCAGTTGGAATATCATACATCTCATTCTACAGGGAAAGAGCCGAGATCTCTTCACCGGGAGTGACCTCTTTAGCAAAGGTTTTCGCCACTATATTTTTGTAAAAAGCTATCAGGTTCCTTCAATGATATCAAGTTCATTACGTTAAAGGTTTTTCGCCAAAAACTACCCGTAGACCTCTGTCATTTCAGACAGGTAGCACTTAGTATTCATGCTATGTTTGTTGGCCTTAGTCAAGGCATAGTGTATGGTAGCTGCTTGTTACCTTTCTGTTGCATAGATAGATGCGTTGGTTTGGGACAGTCGTACAGCCTTGTTGGCCTTAGTCAAGAGCTTGTACGGTGGTTCAAATTAACCTGGACAATGACGGGCAGAACTTGACATGTGACTTATGATTTGTTGGCCTTAGTCAAGATCATAAGAGCATGGGGTAAAAATCATATTGGGAGTTTCAAACATACAGGAAACTTGCCAGGCATGCGCATACCTTCTAGAGTGTGATAACGTGAGTGGATTCCATCACGTTATCATACGATGATAGTTGGATCCCGATTCCCACCGATGAGTTGGTTTACTCTTCGGGTGATCCCGACTATTTCTTCATTTAGGTTTGGAGGAGAATTTGAGGATACATCGGGAGGTTTCCTGATTAGATAAAGTGATAACCATTCTGATCTGTTGGATATAGTGCCCTCAGAAGCAATTATTGGATCACAGGCACGTGATTGCAATGATTAAGGGAGGACCTGTAGGGTTGCTAGGCATGCGCACAAGGGTCTACGAGGCATCAACCATGCCCGATTAAAAATTTAGCCGTGCCGAACAACCCGAATACGGATCTTTAAACTAGAGATTAGGCGAAAACCAGCATGTTAACAACTTTAACACTAAGTGAGAGGGATTACAACCTTTGTAGATCCAGTCCTTCACTTCATATGCTCCGTGTTGTGGTCCCTTCGCTGCGATCATCGGGATCCGGACTCTCGAGAGGTTCCACAAAGAGAAAGATGCAACCTTTGCTTCCGATCTTCGATACTAAGATGATCTACCTTGAAGTTCCATTAACACAAGCTAACACTCATGAAATGATGTGAACACCCTCATCTAAATGGCAAGGGAAGATGAGGATGATGAAGTAGGATTTTTGCTCTCTTTATTTATCTTTTTCTCATATTTATTCATCACTTTTATCAAAGCAAGAAAGCTTTTCAAGAAGAACTCAAGGAAGAAGAAGAAGAATCATGTTAGAATCCTTTTGTGATGAATAGTAAAAGAAATGATATGAAGAATAATGCAACCATGGTTGACTTAACCAATGTAGAGAATTGACTAAGGTTAAAGGTTTGGTTAGGTTAAGAAAATATCTAGCATAATATCTTAACAAAGACAAAGAAAGAAAGCTTCTAGAAACTTCTAGAAAACCTTAACCCTAATCAAACCCTAACCATGTTTAATCTCTACTAAACAAGTTGCATTAGTTATCATATCATGTTACAATATTATATATCACATATATAATATTTATCGTAACAAAATAAAATAATACATTTAACATATATCGCATATATATCAATGTATTACCCGAGTGAGAAAAAGAATCTTTTAGTGAGCAAATATTAGTTAATGCAATTTAATATATCAAATATATTATTATACATTAAATTATCGAATCAACACTTGATCCGACAATCCGGCTATATCGCATATAACCGACTAATATTTATCCGTACCGATTCATCGAATCAACACTTGATCCGATGACCCGGCTGATATCAAATATCGCGAGAATATAATACGGTATCACATATCGCATTATCCTCGGTCCCGCACATATCACATATGTGGTCCTACCCTGTTTTGCCTGAGCCAAGAAACCTCTGTGTAGGACTCTAAAGAATCGTCAATACGCCGGCAGTAGGTGATGATCATATCAATCACCCACAAGCTGCAAGCGGTCAGCTAAACGTAACAGCTACCCAGGTATTGAGCGCTCAGAAGATCAACAAGCAAGCCTGTACATTCTCCTGTGAATCCAAACAGTAACACTCCCGTACAATCCGGTCTCGTCGTCTGATATGTTGCATATCTCACCTAGGGGTGGTAAACGTCAGACCCCAGTAGCTTGATAAGTCGTGTCGATTTGAGGTCTATAACAGTTCGAGAAACTACTGATAACACTTACCAGTAAATCTCAGCAACCCTGGCCAGGGATTTCCGGTTATAGCCAATCGAACACAGCACAACATCAACTCCCTATACCGGGAGAGACGAATCCCCTCCTATCGCTCATTGCCTCCATGTGATTCGGGACTGTACCCAAAAGCCACCTTTTTGCACGCCCTCTTGGACGTGGTATGATGGAAATCAAAGCACAGTGGGAATCACACAAGACTCTATGAAGATCTCGGGTCAACAGACTACTCTGTACCAGTGTCACCGGAGAACTGCCATCTGACGTATGGTATAATACCATCTGGGAGTTCTCGGCGAGTCCGTCCAGTGTACCCAGTCTCCACTGAGCACCCGTACACCATCCTTGATGTCAAACACCGATGGATATGGGATCATCCATCGTCCATCATATGGATCAAGATGCGTATACGCTAGTCTACTCTGGTGTATCGATGCCCTGTCTCGATACACCCTCGACTAGGAACAGTTATAGGATGTACTCGTCGACTACCATGGCCCCACTAGTATGATCTCATCATAGTCCCAGTAGTCGAGTACATATCCTAAGGGCTTTATCAACATGTAACATAGAGACAATCAGAGTACATGTTAAGATAAAGTACAACCAGATAGCATACTATCATGTCGAGCAAGAAAGTCCTCCCTATATATGTCCTAGCATCCACTACAATATACATCGTATGTACAGTAATGGCCTCTAGGGCATACATATAACTAACAATCTCCCACTTGCACTAGGGCCATCTGTTATGGTATCGCATACCCAACAATTAGCTGTGGTTGAAGTATCTCATACTCAACCATCCCATAAAAGTCTCTACTGGGAAAAAGGCCTTCGTGAGTGGATCCGCGCTGTTGTACTCTGTGTCTACTCTCCTAACCTCGATCTCCCTGGAGATCAACCATCCCCATAATCAGGTGATACTGCCTAAGAATTATATCTGGATTTCTGATGGGACGGTAGTTCCTTGGCATAAGCCACAACTCCATTGTCACACAATGGTAGGAACGAAGTTCATCTTATGAACTTATATATGTCCAGACTGCCTCTTTGGTAGTATCCTTGGTAACGATGTATCTTGCCTTTAATCGTCTAGTATGTCACGGTATCTAGCTTGGAACTCTTCCAACATACCGTCCCTCCACTGAGGGTATAGACAATGCCTGCGACTGACATTCAGTCGTCCTTATCACCCTGGAACCTTTCCAGTAATTCTCTCCAGGATCGATTAATACCATCTCACTACAACTAGTGAGAATCCTAACATCCAATCAGATCTATCTCATAGATCCAAAACCCAGGATTTAGGAGGTATTATTTCGATCCTATATAGAGAATCCTTATGATAAGCGGAGAATGACCGAGCGTAGCATAGGAAACTCCTTCCCTATCAAGAGTATGTCATCCACGTACTCTACGAGGATCATCACCATACTCTCTACTATCTTTTTGTATATACAAGGTTCATCTACCATTTTGATGAAGTCAAACTCTTTGACTACCACATCAAAACAGATGTTCCAACTCCGCGATGCCTGTTTTATTATATAAAACATCTTTCACACGTTTCCGCTGCTCCCACTGTCTACGAAGCCCTCTGGCTGTGTACTTATAGACGCTCTTTTCTAAAACATCATTTAGAAAAGCAGTCATGACACCCAACCACCAGATATCGTAGTCATGGTATGTAGCCGTGGCAAGTAGGATCTGGATGGACTTAAGCATAGCTTTGAAAGTCTCAACTTTTCCATGTACACCTAGTAATCTTCTCAAGATATACTTGCTCCTGATGGAGATTTAACCCTTCAGATAGAGCAACCAAAGTCCATACTTTGTTGGTGTATAAGGATTCCATCTCAGATCGATAAGCATCCAGCCATTCTTACAGAGTCTTACTCCTGATGGCCAGCTCGAAACTAGTTGGGTCATCATCTCATGATGCAATCCTCGCTCCCACTGTCATAGAGAACAGAAGTATCTCTCAGGTGGGTGAGGAACCCTACTAGATCGGCGGAGAGGCTGAGGTTCGTTGGAATCTACTGAATCCTTTGGTTCTATCAAATCATCAGCTGCAGTCTGTATAGCTGGAACATTTCCAGTTCTACATAACAGACCTTGCCTCGAGCTTGTCCGGATTTTGCTTTTTAGACATAGGCCGGACAACCCCAAATCTTAACAAACTTAAGATATGGGCTCTTCCCTTTCCATATCACATATGAAGTGGTAGGCAACTGATTTGATTTGAACCCTATTCAATAGGTATGCAGCTTCTCAAGCGCATAACACCCAAAAGGAAATAGGAAACTCAGTAGTACTCATCATAGAGCACACCATATCAAATAGGGTGCTATTGCTCCGCCCCGATACACCGACGTACTGTGGTGTATACGGAGGAGTAATGCTGAGAGAGAATCTCATTCTCCTTTAGAATAGTCCAGGAATTTCGTGCTCAAGTATTCTCCTCCTTGATCTTATCAAAGGACATAATACTTATACCCGTATTTTGGTTCTCTACTTCTAACCTATATTCTGTGAATATCTCAAAAGCTTCGGACTTGTGTTTCAACAGGAACACATGTCTGAATCTTGAGAGATTATCAGAGAACGTAACGAAGTAAAAAGAACCGGTCTTGGCATGTGTAGACAGGGGACTTTCATACATCAACATGTATCAATCCCAAGAGTTCACTAACTCTTTCTCTGTTTCCAATAAACAGAGCTGTGGTCATCTTATCTTTGTGACATGACCGGCAAGTTTCACAAGATGTAAATTCAAACTAATTTAAATATGCATCTATATGTAACTTAGCTAGTCGGGTCGTATTGATATGACCTAGTCTACAATACCACAAGAAGGATTCGTTCATTTCTGAACTCTTCCTCTTGTGTGTGTTCCGTACACTAAGAACTGTAGTTTGATTTAGAACGACAATGCTTTTAGATGACGTGCCTGAACCGATCAACTCTTGATATAGAAAATGTTCAAAACATTATCCAGCAATACAAAATTATATCCTTTCTTTACTAATAAAGAGACTGATATGATTTTGTATATCAGGTTCGGTATCTAATAACATTTGTTCAGAATCAATGTATTCAGGTAATACAGGGTGACAGTGACCAACAGACTTGGTTGCAACACTTGCACCGTTTTCTGTCTCATGAAACTTATCACCCGTTTTCAGTTCTCTACCTATCTGTAGCCCATGTAACAGATTACATATACGGGATCCTGATCCGGTATCACATACCCAGGACGTAAAGGATACTGAGAAACAGTTCTGTGTAATGAACACACCCGAAGATGATGCATCAGCATGCACTTTCTTCATTTGGGCGGCACGGGAAATCTGGTATTCCCTAATTTCCTG
Organism: Agapanthus africanus; assembly: GCA_030015575.1. Lineage (NCBI taxonomy): Eukaryota > Viridiplantae > Streptophyta > Magnoliopsida > Asparagales > Amaryllidaceae > Agapanthus > Agapanthus africanus. Next base: position 265,272,735 of record CM057343.1, read on the forward strand.
CTCTGTCTTATAACACTTATAAGTTGGAGCGGGACCAACGTTCCCCAGCGCAGTATAACAAGCGGGTTCGGTCAAATGTATGTGTATTATTATCTTGATTAAGGCGTGATATGGTCGCTACCTGGAGAGAGAGAAGAAAACACTCAGCGTATGCTCTTGCTAGATTAGATTGGTTATCTAATATATCTAATCAGGATGTCTCCCACTGTTTTAATCAAATCTTCCTTCAAACCCTAAAAGGAAAGACTAGCCGGGATTAATTACACGCTACAAGTTCGCCAATCTTTCAGCCAGGCCAGTGTCGGTACTTTGAGGGAGGTCCCCCGTGCTTTCGTACGAACCTAATTAATGTAAACCTCGTTTTCCCAGAGGCGTAACCCCGTTGACACCTTTCTAGACACCTACTTGATCGGCTAATTGTAATGTGTAAAACTCTCCCAGGAGTAACAATTACTCGCAGTGGGTATCGGGATCCAACTATCTCATAGAAGGTATGCAATCTCATTGCAAATTTCAACACTTGAAATTCCCAATAATATTTTGCCCCCAGCGTCCTATGACCTTGACGGAAGTCAACAAACCATAGGCTACTAGTCAAGTTCAACCCGTCATTTCCTGATTGAATTAAACCCACCCGCACGACCCTTGACGGAGGTCAACAAGGCCGCACGACTACCCTAATCCAATCTGCATCATATGCATAAGCAGATAAATACTAGTCAGCTACCGCACACTACGCCTTGACGGAGGCCAACAAACGTAGCACGAATACTAAGTAGGACTTATCTGAAATGACAGAGGGCTACGCAGGTTTTTCAGAAAACCCTGAGCGTAATGAACTTGATATCGTCGTAGAATGGAGTGATTTTAAAATGGAGTGTTTTTTAGGCTTTTCTAGTTTTGCTAAAGGGGTCACTCCCGGTGAAGGGATCGTCGGCCCTTTCCTCATCGAATAAGGTGCAGGATATATCATATATACCGCTGTGCAAAGCAAGAACTATAGAAGCAATCAAAAGACAGACCGAGTTTGTAGCATCTGCCAGTTATTGCTAAAGGAGTCGCTCCCGGTGAAGGGATCTCGGTCCTTTCCTTATCGAATAAGGTGCTGGATGTTCTACAAGGAACCGCTATGCAAAGCAAGAACTGTAGCTACCAGTTTTTATAAACAAGTCTCTACAACATCTTAGGTTTCTTTTATTTCATTAATCTCATTAATGAAGTCCCATTTTATTATGCTTCACAAGCATCTCTTTTGAAACGAAATCTACAATATAACATATATCTCATATATATAATATAAACATTCGTCTCAGGCAGTAATATAATCTCATCACAGAACATTGCAGCAGAAGAACATATATGAAATATTGGATATACTAGGATGTCCGTGTTTTCAATACGAGCCTGTATAAAACACGGATTCCACGGTCGCGATGAATAGCCAAACCCACATCCCTAGACCCCTACGAGAGCAGCAAGTAACACTGCCAATTCTAGGGTTAGGAGACCCGGTCTCGACTCCTCGAGATGGTCTCCCACTGGACCCTAGAACCCGGTTACTTGTGCTCCCCGCCTTGGGTCTATCCTAATGCGGAAAAGTAAATAATATACAACGGTGACATCTTCCGCTACCTGGAAGTGCCTCAATAAAAGAATATTACATACAAATGAATTTTACATGAATGAAAAAGAAAAAACTCTCATCTCACATAAAACCCCCGGCTATTCAAACGCGATGATCCAATACAACATATCACAGCAACACATAATATCTCATATCATCAACGTAAGCAAGTATGCGTATCCCGATTGTCGTTGATGTATAGCAACGAAGCCGGCGATACACCACATACTACGCTTACGGTCACAGAAAAGAAAGTGTAAAACTACAACAGTTGGAATCCGCAACTTCCTTAGACATTGCATGCCTAACCAAATGAATTCCTTAGACATCACATGCCTAACAATTATAAACCACGCATTTTAGTCTCATTATCGAAAACTCTTTTCAATATCAAGTCGGGCAATTCAACAAGATTCCCGACGTCCTGATCGAATGCTCGTCGCAAACTTTAGTAGACGGCTGCACCCCTGGATGCCGTCGACGAAGTGCACTAAGGCGGAACACCGCTACCGCGAGCACCCGAACGGATGCTTTCGGCGACGGGGTTCTCCTACAGTCACTTGGTCGGGGCTAAAAGGTGTAGCTGTCTATTAAGTTTTCCCGGCGAGTATCCGCGTACGCTACGTGATTGCGACGGACTTTTGATCACATCAAAATTCCATGGCAACCGATTATTTGAGACTAAACTGCTATGTTTATAATATTCAAATTAGTTATCTCATAACTACCTGTGGATTCCAAATATTGTATCACATTCCAGATAAATAGACAAAGTTAAACTTTCCGATCGAATCATCAAACACCCAAGATTTCCCCAATATATCTCAACACTTGAAATCAGTTTAAAAACATCCATCACATGCCACAGTACCAATGGTCCAGCCGTAGAAGGGTCAAGCCAACGCCTCACATGTGGCACGCTGTACTGCCCCAAACCCTAAGGTTCAAAAGGCAGTTCAAGACTGTCACATAATCGAGTTAAGGTTTGTTGTCTTCTAGAGGGTCCACCGAGTTACTTGCACGACTTAGAACATTCTTAAACACGAGAAAAAATCCAACTTTTGAAAAATTTTCCGACAGGGGAAAAAGTGAGTTATTGATATCCGTTCGAACTTTTTAACAGTTTCTAAAAGTTATCCGGACAAAACACAAAGACGCAGTTAAAGTTCCCGATCGAATCATCGAATCCCCAATATAGCCCAGAAAATTCAACAGTTGAATAAATATTAAAAATTTCCAGAAAATACAGCACTAAAAGACAAGAATTACTGTGCAAATTTCAAACAGTGAAGCAACAAAAGGGCCGCGGAACCGCCGCACATGCCATGCATTTGCCGCGGTTCCGCCGCTCTTTGGTGGAATTAGGCGCACGTGCTTCACAGTAACTCTTGTATTTCCCTGCTGATTTTTTTGGGCATTTTTAATTTGGAAAAAATCACAGTTTTAAAAAATTTCCAGAAACTAGGGTATATCGGGTTTTCCGGGTTCGATCGGACTTTAAACTTCGTCTAGACTTCGCCTAAAGCTCTAGCTTGGCTCTGATACCACTGTAGGGTTGCTAGGCATGCGCACAAGGGTCTACGAGGTATCAACCATGCCCGATTAAAAATTTAGCCGTGCCGAACAACCCGAATACGGATCTTTAAACTAGAGATTAGGCGAAAACCAGCATGTTAACAACTTTAACACTAAGTGAGAGGGATTACAACCTTTGTAGATCCGGTCCTTCACTTCATATGCTCCGTGTTGTGGTCCCTTCGCTGCGATCATCGGGATCCGGACTCTCGAGAGGTTCCACGGAGAGAAAGATGCAACCTTTGCTTCCGATCTTCGATACTAAGATGATCTACCTTGAAGTTCCATTAACACAAGCTAACACTCATGAAATGATGTGAACACCCTCATCTAAATGGCAAGGGAAGATGAGGATGATGAAGTAGGATTTTTTCTCTCTTTATTTATCTTTTTCTCATATTTATTCATCACTTTTATCAAAGCAAGAAAGCTTTTCAAGAAGAACTCAAGGAAGAAGAAGAAGAATCATGTTAGAATCCTTTTGTGATGAATAGTAAAAGAAATGATATGAAGAATAATGCAACCATGGTTGACTTAACCATTGTAGAGAATTGACTAAGGTTAAAGGTTTGGTTAGGTTAAAGAAATATCTAGCATAATATCTTAACAAAGACAAAGAAAGAAAGCTTCTAGAAACTTCTAGAAAACCTTAACCCTAATCAAACCCTAACCATGTTTAATCTCTACTAAACAAGTTGCATTAGTTATCATATCATGTTACAATATTATATATCACATATATAATATTTATCGTAACAAAATAAAATAATACATTTAACATATATCGCATATATATCAATGTATTACCCGAGTGAGAAAAAGAATCTTTTAGTGAGCAAATATTAGTTAATGCAATTTAATATATCAAATATATTATTATACATTAAATTATCGAATCAACACTTGATCCGACAATCCGGCTATATCGCATATAACCGACTAATATTTATCCGTACCGATTCATCGAATCAACACTTGATCCGATGACCCGGCTGATATCAAATATCGCGAGAATATAATACGGTATCACATATCGCATTATCCTCGGTCCCGTACATATCACATATGTGCTCCTACCCCGTTTTGCCTGAGCCAAGAAACCTCTGTGTAGGACTCTAAAGAATCGTCAATACGCCGGCAGTAGGTGATGATCATATCAATCACCCACAAGCTGCAAGCGGTCAGCTAAATGTAACAGCTACCCAGGTATTGAGCGCTCAGAAGATCAACAAGCAAGCCTGTACATTCTCCTGTGAATCCAAACAGTAACACTCCCGTACAGTCCGGTCTCGTCGTCTGATATGTTGCATATCTCGCCTAGGGGTGGTAAACGTCAGACCCCAGTAGCTTGATAAGTCGTGTCGATTTGAGGTCTATAATAGTTCGAGAAACTACTGATAACACTTACCAGTAAATCTCAGCAACCCTGGCCAGGGATTTCCGGTTATAGCCAATCGAACACAGCACAACATCAACTCCCTATACCGGGAGAGACGAATCCCCTCCTATCGCTCATTGCCTCCATGTGATTCGGGACTGTACCCAAAAGCCACCTTTTTGCACGCCCTCTTGGACGTGGTATGATGGAAATCAAAGCACAGTGGGAATCACACAAGACTCTATGACGATCTCGGGTCAACAGACTACTCTGTACCAGTGTCACCGGAGAACTGCCATCTGACGTATGGTATAATACCATCTGGGAGTTCTCGGCGAGTCCGTCCAGTATACCCAGTCTCCACTGAGCACCCGTACACCATTCTTGATGTCAAACACCGATGGATATGGGATCATCCATCGTCCATCATATGGATCAAGATGCGTATACGCTAGTCTACTCTGGTGTATCGATGCCCTGTCTCGATACACCCTCGACTAGGAACAGTTATAGGATGTACTCGTCGACTACCGTGGCCCCAGTAGTATGATCTCATCATAGTCCCAGTAGTCGAGTACATATCCTAAGGGCTTTATCAACATGTAACATAGAGACAATCAGAGTACATGTTAAGATAAAGTACAATCAGATAGCATACTATCATGTCGAGCAAGAAAGTCCTCCCTATATATGTCCTAGCATCCACTACAATATACATCGTATGTACAGTAATGGCCTCTAGGGCATACATATAACTAACAGGACCTATACCGGTAGGACAGTCTTACTCAAGATGATAGTATGCTATCTGGTTTGTCTTTATCATCGTGTACTGCTTTAGGTGACCTTATAGGTCACTATTACACATTGATAGAGCCCTTAGGATTCTTGCTTGACTGCCAGCAGTATGATGGCGATCATATACGTGGGAGCTAGGGTCTATAAGCACATCCTTAAAAGGTCCCTAGTCGTGGGAGTTTTCGAGACAGGGCATCGATACTCCGGAGTAACTAGTGTATACAGTCGAGACCCCGACGAGGGGTGGTGGCCGTTCTCACAAGCCATTGGTGTCAGTTGGATCACCTAAGATGTATACAGGTGCTCATTGGGTTATGAGTACACCGGACAGGACTAGCCGGGAACATGCTAGTTGGAATTATACCTGACGTCAAATAGCAGTTCGCTGGTGACATGTGTACAGGTTAGTTTATCGACCTGAGATCGTCATTTGTCTCGTGTGAGTTCCCACTGTGCTTTGATTACTACCCTACCACGGCTCAAAGGAGTCGTGCAAACAGATTTTAGTTGGGTACAGTCCCGAGCCACATGGAGGCAGTAAGCGGATCGGCAGGGGTTCGTCTCTCCCGGTATTGGGGGTGAGGTCGCTCTGTGTCTAGGAGAGCCATAACACGAAGTCCTTGGCCAAGGCAGGAGATTTACTGGTAGGTATTCCAGTAGTATCTCAGGGTGTTCTGGGCTACACTCCGACACGACTTGTACCGCTTTTTGGGGTCTGACTTTTACCAACCCCCTAGGCCCGCCATGCGATGCTCATAGACGAATGGACCGGACTGTACGGATATTATCACTGACAGGCTCAGTAAGGTGTCGGGATGAGTTCGTTCATCGACCTCCCTTTTGGTCAATACCTGGTAGCCCGTTACATACGGCTAATACCTCTGACGTGCTAGTGGTTAAATCCACAGCCAAAGTATTGACGAGTCTTTAGAGTCTCCCACAGACAGTTTCTCAAGTTTCGGGCGAAACGTTGTAGAGGCCGTATGATATATGGCAAGGTCCGATCATATACGTGCAGTAGTGCACGGATCATGATCGGGCGGATCATACTAGTGGGCTTTGGTTTAAGCCGGATCCTAGTATTAGATTTGTCGGATTACTTTAGTCTCATCGCATTCGCATTCAGTTGGAATGCGGATGCAGGTATGTATATACAAGTGAGGGGTATCTTTGTGATCCGTCACGAGTTTACTTTAGATATTGCCGGATCTTTTTGTTGGACCAAACATTTGTATTAATGTTTGGATGGTGGAAATAATGAGCTAGAATTCATCATGAGATGCATTAATGTGACATGAACATATATGATGACTCATGGTCTCTTTTAGTGTGTAAATGTCACATTATGAGCTTGATTTATGTTGATATGATAAGAGGAGAGAGAGTGGGGCTGCCATGAGGAGGTGAGCTCTCATATTATTGTTACAACTTTCTCACTCTCATTATCATTCCATAACAAAAGAAAAGAGCTTCTTCTTCTTCTTCCTCCTCTAGCTCATTGTCTCCATCAATGGCAACACCTCTAACCTCCATCCAAATCAATGGATGCAAGAGATAAAGTGATTACAAACATTCTCTACATCACCTTGGACACGTCGGCTAGCAGACTTCATGCCCGAGTTGCTTCGGATGAAGCGGGGGCCCGTAAAAAGACTCATAGATGTGGTACCCTTTCCGACGAGGAGATCGAGACCAGAGTTGCCGCAAGGAGCTTGGGATGGTGGCCAAAGACCGAAGAACACGGATCGATCGGTATAGCCTTTCTATCCCTTCTCTAGATAGCTAGTTGTAGGTTAATGGTTCGATCCGGGTTTTAAGCATACGATAGCGTCGGTTTCTAGTTTGAAAAAGTTTTTGTTTTCCGCATTTTGGCCTCGGATCGACGGCCGGGGCGCTACCGTAGACTTACATGGTATCAGAGCCACGCCATTAACCTTTACTAGCTTGCTCTAACGTGTTTACAACTTCGATCGGACGAAATTTCCAAAAACTGCATTTCCAAGTCACAGTTTCTGTCGAATTTTTCCTGTGGTCAAAAAATTATTTTGTGTGCTGCAGAAAAACAGGCAGGGTTTTTTAAGAGGACTGAGAAAATTTGGTGGGCTGATTTCACTGTAACGCGGCGGATCCGCGGCTGTACCCATGTTTTGGCCGCGGATCAGCCGCCGTACTGTAGCCACAGTGCACGAAATTTTCTGAGGTGGTCTCTGACTTGGAAATGTGGTTTCTGGTATTTTTTGTTTGGGCCCAGATTTGTCTGAGTACTGGGAGTTGTGCTTGGGGCCCACTTCGGGAAACTTTGTCGATCGAAATTTTAAAACATATTAGTTCACAGTATTTACATTATATCTGCGACCATGAATGTCATTCGAGCGGTAAATCCTGTCTAATTGATATAGCTCTTTTAGACGGATTTGCGAACGTGACATTCACGTTGATGTTATGTGTTGTGCTGTGATGTTGCGGATTTGTCGTGGTGGATAGCCTGGATGCAATGTTAGTACAGTTTGGTATTATTTGAACATTTGATATTGCGGGGCGAGCGTCCGACATATGGACTGCCGTCACTGCCTGTTTGTATATTATTCTTTTGGGGCACGACCAGGCTGAGGTCGATGTACTCGTTGTATATTTTACTTTCTGTACTAGGATTACCCCGCGGAGAGGTGCACGGGTAGCCGGGTTCTAGAGGACAATGGGCCCGCATCTCATGGCTTTGAGATGAAGGGGGCTTCACTCTAGAATTGGTGGGCTATTCGCCGCTGTCACGACCCGAAAGTACGGAACATGACCGGCACTTAAACTACGAAACGTCTCGAGGCGTACATAACCTAAGTAAGCCGAAAACCCAGAAATCCAAACCAAGAAAAGTAGTAGAGTGAAGGAAAAACCATTTTAAATCAAATAGTTTGCAACACACGCCGAAATGCGCATTTTAAAATCACAAGTCTTTTCTAAAAATTTCGGTAGAGTTTCCCTTGTAAAAACTGAGCCCAAACGGGTACAAAACCTGATAAAGCATATATAATGAATAAAGGCATCCCCAAGCGGGAGCTAGCTCTTCGTCAATCGACGATCACAACCATGCAAGCAATATAATATACAATGCCGAAAAGCGAGGATCACAACAGAAAAGGAAACTCAAAACAGCATGAAATCCATAGAAATATAGCGCACGACTCTAAGGTCGAAAGAATAAACATCACTGGTCTCTACTTCTGAAAGAAATACATGTTTGGTTGATGGAGTTTACTAGATACAACTGAATAATAATATACAAAGTATAATGATGGTCACGATGCAAGTGAACCCACCTACTAGCAAATCACCTGGAAAGGAAGCAGTGTGCCAGCAAAGCTGTAATGAAATCTGTGCGGCAAAACCTGCAAGAAACTGTGGCACAACGAGGGTGAGTCGTGAGTAGAAAACATCTACGAGCTGAAATCGCATGGATAACGCAATCCTAGGTCATACGATCACTATATATATAATCCTCAAAATAACAAGTCTGGGCATGAAAAGGGGGCAAGGGTAAGTATCTAACCCAAGTGTAATCCCATGTGCTCATGTCAGTGCCTCAGGTAGAAATATATCATATGGATGAGGTATGAATGCATGAAAACAGAATACATGTAAATGAAGAAACTGCTTTCATAACTCAGTGAGATTTCTGTATATTTAAAACGAGGTATCATAAATGAAATCAGCATAAACAGTGTCTAGCATCGACACAAAACATAAATCCCAATATCTCAGTATCTCAGTGACTCAATCTCACTATCTAGGGCGCCGTCAGTCCAGACCGGCCCCTAACATCAATCCCAAGACCATGACGGTATCCTCCGGATATCCGACGCGTCAGATAAAATCACCGGTAGGTAGTCTTCCCCTGCCAGGCTCAACGCCATCATCTGCGACCTTCTCGCCCCGGGGTTCCTTACCGGGTCCACCATGTACCCAAGACGGTTCATCCAACTCCTCGAATCGGGTCTCGAAATCCATCAACAATCATGAAAACTCATGGTGGACGACTCATACATCATGGGAAAACCGCACTTTTCATTTTTAAAAAGAGAAAGAGAGAGAAGAAGTTTATATATGTTCTTGCGGTTTTCCCCCAAATCAAGGAAATCTCATGAAAATACGAATCCAATCATCAATAGCACGTAAAACAGTGAATATAGGCATAAAAATCCATGAATGCGGCATAACAGTGAATAACAATATGCATGAAGTAGCAAGTAATAGCTGCAATGTCTAAACTGGCATATAAGGCAAGTACACTAATATCATGTCGAAACTATTAGCTAACAAGCTATGTCAATGTAATAGTATTTTCTAAAGTGTACGTGACATGGCAATTACCGATGATGATGTGTGTGAGCCGGCAAGTAAGTGTACGTGGTACATACGCATCATCGGTAATGGTGCCGGTGTCCAAACAGCATGATATCAATAATAGTATATGAAATCACAATATAAGTATGCGATGCGGAGCGAACAGCAATAATGTGCGGGAGCTGAATACTAAACACAATGATAACTAATCTGCATTTAATATAATATAAGTCATACAGTAGTGCCTTTTGAAATGACACGAATCGTGGTGTTTTGAAAATAAGGGCTACGGTGTTTTAAGAAAAGATACGTCCTTTGAAATATCCATAGAATCCCTTGGCCTGTCTTTTAAAATACCCACGATTTGTTAGTTTTTGAAATAGGTAGGAATCGAATCTAGTCTAACAACTACACTAAACTATAGGGCTGAGCTAACAGGCTAAACTAAAGGTAAGGAAACCGTCTAACATCTGAGTCGATACATATTTATATATATTAGTCGGTGATCCCGCCTCAATAGTATCACATCCGATACAATATCTATATTCCGACATCCCAAGTCAAGAGTGCAGATCTATCATCAATATATAGCTCGTACGTAAATCCGTCATACGGCATCCCAAATCTGGGTATGGGTCAATATCACATTCATCATATTATTCCTCTGGTATCCTCTTTATCCAAGATCATAATCCAGAGTACTGATCTACGTCTAGTACAATACTGACACCACCTAAGTATGCATGCACGTATATGAAACACTACGTCAAAGGACCCGCTACAACGTCATGTCGTATCTCAAATACGAACTCTGCCATATCACCGATCTCACGGCCTCAAATCAAATCTCATCGACTCATCTCAAATCCCAAGTACTATCCTCAAATCCAGTATATGAACACATAGTCCCATACCCATGTGAACACATAAATATATAATCCCATATACGCACATGTAAAAGAAAGAATGTATGCAAGTATGTGTGTGCGTGTGTATATGGGTGCAACCCCTACTCTAGGGTTTCGCAACTACACTAAACCAATCCAAGAACACCAAAAATCCCTCTTTATCATCAATCAACTCAAACAACATATAATAAATATATGTGTGTATACGTATTCGTATACATCACCACGAACTGCGGGGGTGCTATACGCCATCTACCCGACTTCTCCCCGTAGATATAAATCTACTCACCTTGCTTCTTGTGTGCCGATGCCGATGTCGTCATCTTCATCTTCAACGCCTCGACATCACGTAGGGTACCTACAAAGATAACACAATCGCAAAAGCATATGAAAATCACATCGGAAACCAAAACAGCACACGCTACTCTCATAGGTAAAAACATATAGTCTCGCATGCAAACACGACCAATAACCCTTTGTCGGGTGACGTTCAAATGCCACCCGGCAGAAACGAATCACCAAATACCAAATCCATGTTAAAACAAGTCGTAAAACCACACGCCAACACAAGAAAATTACCCCAGATTCTACCCTATGTGGAATCAGTCAAAATTGCATATGCCAAGGGTCTAGTTTATAGGGGATAAAGCTACAGAACCAACACGGATCCCAGAACCCATGCTCTGGCCGCAAATTACGGCCAGAATGGATTAATTGGCGGCCTGAAGGAGGGGGTAGGAGCTAGGGCTTTGGGTGATGGTTCCTAGTTGCCTGCACATCTCACTGTCAAACAAAAATATTTTCAGGTGACCCGGGTGTTAGCAGATTTCCAAATACACTCACAGAATCACAGTTTTTCCCAATATCATTTTCATAAATCCATATTCTGGGTTCTAGTCTCTGGTTTAGTCCAATGTAACATCACAACAGGGGTTGTAGTCCCTAATTACACCTCAATTCACCTTTGATTTCATTTCAAACCCTAAACCCTAACTTGGAATTTCCAAAGTTCATCAAAACCACAACATATCGACATGAAAAGTATAGATGCATAAGGAATTGAAACACTACTTTAATGGTGCAGAAATTACCTCCTTTGGCAACTCAAGAATTTTCTTGAGTTGCTCAAAGTCCTCAAAATCCTCTCTTTCTTGGTCTAATGTGTTCCTCTCGAGCTTGTGCACAATATTTGTGAAATGGGGATAGGGTTTTGGAGTTGTATTCATGGTGTTATGGGCTTGAAGATGGAGGAGGAAGAGGGAAAGGGCAGCAGCAGCAGCTCAGGGGAGAGAGGGGAGAGAAATGAGAAGAAGAATGATGGAGGAATGGTTCAACAAATCAAAGGTAGACCCCTCACCCACTCTTTCTCTCTCTTAATCATTCTATTCTTTCCCTTTTCTTTTCTTCTCACATCAATGGTAAATCCTAAGCAACCATGCTAAAATGAAAAGAAGGCAAAGAAACAAATGTAACAAAGTGTAAAAATGATATGTGCATGTTTTGCACAAAAATGCTAAAAATCCGATTAGCGATTTTTAATCGCGATTAGCACTAAATTAGCATATAATAAATCATAAAAACTTTAAAATGGCATAATTCCATAAAATACCCTATTTTAGAATTTTCCATAATTTTTCCAAAATTTTCCCCATTTATCGGTATTTAATTATACCGAAATATTAAAATATTCATTAAAAATTAACATTAAATTATAAAAATTCCAAAAAATAATATTTTATTTTTTTGAAATGTTACAGCCGCACTCGTAGGGGGTACAGGCTGACCCAAGGAGGGGTGCTCAAGTTACCGGATTCCGTGAAGTGCTGGGTGGTCCATTCACATTGTTGAAGGGGGCTGCCTCGCTTCAGGTTTTGGCGGGTAACTTGCCTTGCCCGTAGGGGTCTAGGATTTCATTGCACAGGCTATCCACACGACCAGAGAAACGTCGGCTTTCAGTAGCGGCTCTATGAAACCCGGGGATCCCAGATTATCTGTATTGTTCTGTGATGCTTATTACATTTCTGTGATGTTGCATTTTATCACGCCATGGGCGATTATTATATAATGATATATATACTTGAATGTTTTCAAAATAATAAAATATGATTTTTAGGAAATTTTATAATTTAATATTATTTTAATGAATATTTTAATATTGTGGTATAATTAAATACAAATAAATGGGGGGGAAATTTGGAAAATTATGGAAAATTCTAAAATAGGGTATTTTATGGAATTATGCCATTTTAAAGTTTTTAAGACTAGTTATATGCTAATTTAGTGTTAATCGCGATTAAAAATCGCTAATTGGATTTTTAGCATTTTTGTGCAAAAATGTGCACATATCATTTTCCACACTTGTTACACTTGTATTACATTTCTATTGCCATGATTGTTCATTTGGGTTCACTATTGGAATGAGAACGAAAAGAAAAAGGAAAAGAAAAGAAGAAAGAAAAAGTAAGTGATGATGAGAGAGAGAGAGAGAGAGAGTAGGTTGCTTTTGACTTTTGACCCTTTCCTCCATCATTTCCCTTCTCATTTTCTCTCCCCTCTTCAAACAAGAGCTGTTGCTGCCCTTGCTCCTGCTCCCTCATCTCCCTCCCCTTCATTTCCTAGATCCATCTCATTTCCCTCACCAAAACCACATTCCCACTTCACAAAACTTGCTCCCAAGCTCACTAGCTACACTTTGAACCTAGCAAGATTGGATTTGGAGGACTTTGAGCAACTCGAGAATTTTCTTGAGTTGCCAAAGGAGGTAATTTCTGCACCCTCATGTAGTATTTCAATTTCCTTGTGCATCAATTCTAGTTTCATATCGATATTGTGTCGTTTTGTGGATTTTGGAGAATTCAAGTTAGGGTTTAGGGTTAGACCTGAAATCAAATGAAATTGAGGATGGTGGTGACCTTAGAACCCCTTGTGTGATGTTATTTTAGACCCTAACCTGGAACTAGAACCAGAATATGGAATTACGGAATCGATATCGGGGAAAACTGTAAATCTGGGAGTGTTTTGTAGAATCTGCTATCACCCCGAGACCCCAAAAATAAAACTGAGTTGACAGTGAGATGTGCAGGCACCATGGAACCACCACACCAAACCCTAGCCCCCAACTCAAATGTACGGCCGCCAATTTATTCCTTCTGGCCGCAAATTGCGGCCAGAGCAGGAGGGAACTGTCTCGATTTTTGTGTATGGCCCTATTTCCTCTAGTCTTGACCCTGGGTATGTCTAGTTTTGACTGATTCCAGTTAGGGTAAAATCTGGGTTGATTTTCTTGAGTTGGTGTATGATTTACGACTTGTTTTAGCATGGATTTTGGTATTTGGTGATTCGTTTCTGTCGGGTGGCGTTTGGACGTCAACGACAAGTGGATATTGAACGTGTTTACATGCGAGGCGATAGGTTTTTACCTATGTGAGTAGCGTGTGCTATTTTGGTTTCCGATGCGATTTTCATGTGCTTTAGCATTGTGATATACTCGTAGGTACCCTACGTGATGTTGAGGCAAAGAAGATGAAGATAGCGACATCGGCATCGGCACATGAGAAGCAAGGTGAGTAGATTTATATCTACGGGGAGAAGTCGGGTGGATGGCGTATAGCACCCCCGCAGTCCGTAGTGATGTATACGAATACGTATACACACATATATTTATTATATGTTGTTTAGGTTTAGTGATGGTAATAATGGTATTACTGGTGATAAGGATGTATCGGTTTAGTATAGTGCGAAACCCTAAAGTAGTGGTTGCACCCACACATACACGTGCACATATACTTGCATGCATTCTTTCGTTTATCTGTGCGCATATAGAGGTGTGTATATCTACACATGGGTATGGGACTATGTGTTCATATACGGGATTGAGGATGATATATGGGATTGAGTTGAGTCGATGAGGTTTGATTGAGGCCGTGAGATTCGGCGGTATGACAGAGTTCGGGTTTGAGATGTGATATGATGGTAGCGATACCGGATACGTGATGAGATGAATGGGATATTGACCCGTACCCAGCTATTGGGATGCCGTACGACGATTTACCGTACGAGCTTCATATTGATGTTAGATCCGCACTCATGACTCGAGGATGTTATATGATATACTGTATCGTATGTGATACTATTGAGGCGAGATCACCGAATATATATATTTATATATGTGTGTGTGTGTGTGTGTGTCGACTGAGATTTTGGTGGTTTCCATACCCCTCCCGATTGACTTGATTGTTGGGTTCGTAGTTCGCATAGTAGGCGTTAAACTAGACCCGAGTCATACCTATTTCAAAACTAACGAATCGGGGATATTTTAAAGATAGGCAGAAGGGTTTATACGGATATTTTCAAATGACGCATCTTTTCTTAAAACACCGTAGCCCTTATTTTACCAAAAGCCCTGATTCTTCTTATTTCAAAAGGCAAGGTTGCATGATATATCTATTGAGGCAGGTTCTCTACTGTTGCGTTGATTATTCGATTCCACATTTTCATGCTATTTACATTGCATCGCTTGTATTGTTGATATATTGCAGTCATGCTGCTAGGACACCAGCACCATTATTGATGATGCGTATGTTCCACGTACACTTGTTTGCCGGCTCACACTTCAACATCGATAATTGCCATGTCACTACACTGTAGTACTGTTGCATTCGGTGTATGTTTCTTACATTTCTTTACATGTCGCATACATCATGCTTTCTGATTATACGCATTGAGATATGTTGTTTCCAGGATATTTCTTGTTTTTGGGAACCGTGGGTGTTTCAAAAAGAGAATGTGTAATTGTTTTAAAACCCGGTTACCCTTGATATGATATTTCAGTACGTCCACCGTGTGTTTTCTCGGTGCTGAGAGCGACATGTGAAACCCGATTCGAGGAGGCGGATGAGGCCGATTGAGGGTACATGGTGGACCCGGTATGGTTTCCCGGGGCAAGAAATGTTTTTCGTGGAGTAGATGATGAGCCTGGCAGGGTGGCGAGTACCTACCGGTGATTGGTTGGACCTGGCGGTTATCCGGAGGATACTAACCAGAGTCGATAGATGGATATGGGCGTACTGCCGGGGCCGAGGGCCGATACCGCAGACAGAGCCCGTGGGCCGATCCGGACTGACGGAGCCCGATATATGAGGATTCACGTGCCGATACTGGGCACAGTTTTCATGATGTTTTCGAGTGTCGATGCTGGGCACTCCGGTTCCATGATTTTGACGTGTCGCAATGGACACGGATGGTTTATATCCTCATATTATTCCCATGCACATGCTTTATGATATTTGCATGCATGATGATTATTGTCATTGGGTGACGAGTGGACGGGATCCACGTATATGCAGATTTGATTACATTGATCATACCTCACATTTATGATATGCTATTATCTGAGGCACTGACACGAGCACTTGGCACTACACTCATGCATAGAGATTACCTTACCAGTTTTGCATGCTTCAGACTTATTCATATTGAGGTTTATTTATATCTGATTGTATTGACCTAGGGTGGGTCATGCATTCGATCTCTGCTTGTGGATATTTTCTATTCACGAGTTGGCAACTCACCCCCGTTGTGCCATAGTTCTTGCAGGTTTTGCCGTACAGATTCCATAGCGGCATTTCTGGCACACTGCTTCCTTATGGGTGACTTGCTTGGATAGGTGGGTTCTTTTGTATCTGAACCGCCATTGTTCATGTTTTATTTATTGTATCTAGAAATTCCATCAACCAAAAACTTGTATATTGTTTCAGACTTAGAAAACAGTGTTGTATTATTTCGACCTTAGAGTCGCGCTTGTAGTATTACGGTTTTCTGGCTGTTTTAAGTTTCTTTTTGGGTTTTGATCCTCGCCCTTTGGCGTTGTATATTATTATTGCTTGCGTGGTTGTGACCGTCGATTGACGAAGAGCTAGCTCCCGCTTGGGGATGCCTTTTATCATTTCATATATATTATTCTTGTTGTACCCCGTTCGAGGCCAGTTTTTACAAAGGAAACTCTGCCGAAATTTTCAGGAAAGGTTACACGTTTTAAAAATGCATTTTCGGCTTAGTTATTTAAAAACTTTGATTTTCGAAACATGATTTCCTTACTTCTTAAAACTATTTTTCCTTATTTACTCTTTAAATGGTTTTAGATTTCTGGGCTTTTGGCTTACTTGGATCAGATGGGGTCCTATAGACTTCATATGGTTCAAGGGCCAGTCACGTGCTCTTTCAGGTCGTGACAAAGTTGGTATCAGAGCGCTAGGTTGACCTTGGTTCGAGTCTACGTTTGACTATGTGGAGCCTAGGGCGTTATCTATATACGGAACTTAGGCTTGACCTTACGGAACTTAGACCTAGTCGAGGGGGTATTAGACCCGAATTTTCGTCGCGTAGGATAACCCTTGGTTGATGGAATAGGTGACTAAAGTAGAGTGACGTACCGTGGGTATGTTCCGCGGCATACTTACGACACGCCACTCTGCTTAAGAAACCTTAGGTTGTACATTTCCTTGCACCGTATTATATTCCTTCCTATGATCTATCCTCATCGATACTAGTTATGGTTTTGCTGCCACGATTGCTCAGGCAGAGTGAGCTACGGCTCGAGTTGCGTCAGCATGAGCTCGTCGTGGACGAGGACTGACCAGGGCGTGATTCCAGAGACATACGATTGCATATTGAGGAGTCGTCTTATTGTGTTTTCGCGCCATGAGCGTTGGATTGATCGCTTTTACGAGATTTCCGGATGTGCTGATCGGCACCAGAGGATTGAGCCACTGATAGAGGCCAGCCAGGATGTGATGACCGTTGATATTATCGCTTATCTAGGACGATTGAGGTGTTGTCCAGCGCACGGACGAATGAGCCAGTTGTGCTGCGAATGATGAGATATCGCCCAGGTGATTTGAGCTACTGCAGCATAAGCATATTCTTAGAGATATGATAGTGAGTCGCTAGTCACCGAGGATTAATGACTAGGACATATGGTTCGTTCGCTTACCCCGATGCAAGGTCATCAGATAGATTGATTCCAGCTGGAGGCGACTTCACGCAGATTTGTTGAGAGTCGATTGAGACGATCGAATGTCAGGAACCCATTTTCCAAGTTTAAGGTATTCGGAAAGACATGCAAGTGATTCTATGGAACCTCTAGAAGAATGAAACCCTAACTCGACATAATGACCGTGTGAAAGCCTTTGAACCTTAGGGTTTGAGGCAGTTCCGCGGCGCCATTAGTGAGGCTTGGGTTTGCCCTTCTACGGCTGGACCACCGATGCTGTGGTATGTATTCGATACTATTAAACTGTACCCAAGATGTTGATCTCTTAGGGGATTATGAGGTTCTGACATATCGATCGGATGGTTCGACATCATTCGGATACCTTGTGATGGGATACATTGCTTGGGAGACTGCAGATACGAGCATAGCAGTTGGAGCGCGGTCCTTATAGCCACGAGAAGACGAGTCCGAATCAGTCGACATTGAAGCAGAGTGGAGTAGAGTTCGCATGAGATTTCGACGAGATGACGTTCCACTCCGCTGACATCAGAGATGTGATATGCACGTTGAGGACGTGATCGGCTAGATATCTCCTACCAAGTGACGAAGATACTGAGTTCGTAATTTCGAGTCCGTGTTAGAGACTTCGGAGGGACCGTAGCCGAGGACATTGTAGTGCGGAGATAAAGACGCGACGTCAAATGGTCGATGATACAGACAAGCGGGACAAGAAGTTCGTGCGAGATGCAGACGAGCTGTTACTACACCCCGTTAAGATTAAAGGTCGGATATGCATACAGAGGCACAGGGATGCGACCAGCTTCCGAGGAGATGTTGTACTAAGGACGCAGATGTCCAGAGAGCGAGAAAAGATTATGCCAGAGTACCAGCCTCCGTACAGTTTGGCTTAGGCGAGATCAGAAGAGACCTTGAGCAGGGATTCCTTCCAGTACACTGCTGCAATAAGATTTATACCAGGAGCAGATGCGTGATGTGCATTTAGAGGACCAGAGGTCGGCGCCAGAGATGTGCTACGTTACGAGCAATCATGAGGATTGACCGAGTGATGACTTGAAAAGTGCCAGAATGGGATCGTTCCTGTCAGCACACCTGACCGGGCCGATGAGCCGATGGATTGCGAGATTGGTAATCTACAGGAAAGATCAGGGACCAGAGGCAGAGGACGCCAGCCGCGAGCAAGAGGCAAGTAGATATCTTGCGCCGCTAGCATTGGATGTACCGGCACCTTCTCGACTTGAAGGAAGACATACCAATGACGGTATTTATGATGTATGATTTGTGATTTTGTGATTTGATTATCATGTATCCGTCATCTTGGATTTCGGTATTTTGGGCGATCTATTCGCATGATTAGTTTTGATGACTGAGTTCCATGATATTTTATTTTATGCACCATGGTTGCACCTACTGGGTATTTATACCTTGCGCATAGTTATTATTCTTGAGGTATTGATTGTGATTTCATGCCTATTTTATGCCGGTGATTTGATTTACGCTTCCAGCATAGTTTTCATACCCTTTTTGTGTTTTGATGTGATTTGTGCACGTTGATACACACGGTTGTGAGATTTTCTATCACGGTACACTTGATTTTGATTGAGCCGCATTATATATCGTCAGTTTTGACCCTGATATTTATGATTCTTGCACTCCGTGCTTTCGACTGGACTTACGCATGTTCGACGTTTGCTATTGGATTTTGTGATTCCGTGCATGTTGAGTGCGCAGGGTTTAGATTTCATTCGTGCACGATGGATGCGCCGATTTGGATTTTCGCGCATGTTTTGAGATACGATTTTGGTGCACACCCGATGCACTAAATCGAGATTCTTCGTGCATGTCAGATGCACCGGATTTTTGGCTGTCAGGCACACACGTTGCCTATGACAGATGCTTCGTGCACGCCCGTTGCACCTAGATGTTGTTTTGTGCACCTGTATGGCACATATATGGATTTTGATTTCCGTGCGCACCAGACGCACAGGGTGGTGTTATGTGCATTTTTGGGATTTATTCCTTTTGGAGCAGTACATTTTTATGATATTGGATATTTGTTTTCATACTGAGCAGGACTAGTCAGAGGACGGTACCTGGATATATTTTGCATGCATTGACAGTTCGAAGGGATTTCCAAAGAGCGAGCTATGGTCTCGATTTATATATACCTACGTGTCTGATATGACACGAAACGTTTTAAAAATAAGGAAACCCTTCTAAATTGTTCTCAAAACGGCGGAACGTACCTATTAAACAAAGGATATATATACGTATATAGTTATTTTCTTATGAAAAACGTCCGCCACTGTGCAGTGTTACGCGCATCGCACAGCAACTCAAAAAGATTTGGCATGCATTTACATCAGCTATTCACATGTATAGATTGGATGTCTACATGTATAATTCTGGTCTATATCATATTGGTTTTGCATTGGATTTGACATTTGTGTCTTTAGCATGACTCCGATGATTGCGGGATGCATGATGGAGTGTTTCTTTTGAGTTATCTGCTCAGTACTCATGCGCATGCATTGCGCTATGATACGTTTTATGTATTGCTGATTTCGGAGCCCCGATGACTTGGGATTTATATTGAAATATGTTAGTATTTGGGGGTTTAAATTTAAATTCGGGGACCGAATTTCTTTAAGGGGAGTAGATTGTAACGTTTTCAAAATAATAAAATATGATTTTTGGGAAATTTTATAATTTAATATTATTTTAATGAATATTTTAATATTCTGGTATAATTAAATACAAATAAATGGGGGAAATTTTTTGGAAAATTATGGAAAATTCTAAAATAGGGTATTTTATGGAATTATGCCATTTTAAAGTTTTTAAGACTAGTTATATGCTAATTTAGTGTTAATCGCGATTAAAAATCGCTAATTGGATTTTTAGCATTTTTGTGCAAAAATGTGCACATATCATTTTCCACACTTGTTACACTTGTATTACATTTCTATTGCCATGGTTGTTCATTTGGGTTCACTATTGGAGTGAGAAGGAAAAGAAAAAGGAAAGGAAAAGAAGAAAGAAAAAGTAAGTGATGATGAGAGAGAGAGAGAGAGAGAGTAGGTTGCTTTTGACTTTTGACCCTTTCCTCCATCATTTCCCTTCTCATTTTCTCTCCCCTCTTCAAACAAGAGCTGCTGCTGCCCTTGCTCTTGCTCCATCATCTCCCTCCCCTTCATTTCCTAGATCCCTCTCATTTCCCTCACCAAAACCCCATTCCCACTTCACAAAACTTGCTCCCAAGCTCACTAGCTACACTTTGAACCTAGCAAGATTGGATTTGGAGGACTTTGAGCAACTCGAGAATTTTCTTGAGTTGCCAAAGGAGGTAATTTCTGCACCCTCATGTAGTATTTCAATTTCCTTGTGCATCAATTCTAGTTTCATATCGATATTGTGTCGTTTTGCGGATTTTGGAGAATTCAAGTTAGGGTTTAGGGTTAGACCTGAAATCAAATGAAATTGAGGATGGTGGTGACCTTAGAACCCCTGGTGTGATGTTATTTTAGACCCTAACCTGGAACTAGAACTAGAATACGGAATTACGGAATCGATATCGGGGAAAACTATAAATCTGGGAGTGTTTTGTAGAATCTGCTATCACCCCGAGACCCCAAAAATAAAACTGAGTTGACAGTGAGATGTGCAGGCACCATGGAACCACCACACCAAACCCTAGCCCCCAACTCAAATGTACGGCCGCCAATTTATTCCTTCTGGCCGCAAATTGCGGCCAGAGCAGGAGGGAACTGTCTCGATTTTTGTGCATGGCCCTATTTCCTCTAGTCTTGACCCTGGGTATGTCTAGTTTTGACTGATTCCAGTTAGGGTAAAATCTGGGTTGATTTGCTTGAGTTGGTGTATGATTTACGACTTGTTTTAGCATGGATTTTGGTATTTGGTGATTCGTTTCTGTCGGGTGGCGTTTGGACGTCAACGACAAGTGGATATTGAACGTGTTTCATGCGAGGCAATGGGTTTTTACCTATGTGAGTAGCGTGTGCTATTTTGGTTTCCGATGCAATTTTCATGTGCTTTAGCGTTGTGATATACTTGTAGGTACCCTACGTGATGTTGAGGCAAAGAAGATGAAGATAGCGACATCGGCATCGGCACATGAGAAGCAAGGTGAGTAGATTTATATCTACGGGGAGAAGTCGGGTGGATGGCGTATAGCACCCCCGCAGTCCATGGTGATGTATACGAATACGTATACACACATATATTTATTATGTGTTGTTTAGGTTTAGTGATGGTAATAATGGTATTACTGGTGATAAGGATGTATTGGTTTAGTATAGTGCGAAACCCTAGAGTAGTAGTTGCACCCACACATACACGTGCACATATACTTGCATGCATTCTTTTATTTATCTGTGCGCATATAGAGGTGTGTATATCTACACACGCGTATGGGACTATGTGTTCATATACGGGATTGAGGATGATACATGGGATTGAGTTGAGTCGATGAGGTTTGATTGAGGCCGTGAGATTCGGCGGTATGACAGAGTTCGGGTTTGAGATGTGATATGATGGTAGCGATACCGGATATGTGATGAGATAAATGGGGTATTGACCCGTACCCAGCTATTGGGATGTCGTACGACGATTTACCGTACGAGCTTTATATTGATGTTAGATCCGCACTCATGACTCGAGGATGTTATATGATATACTGTATCGTATGTGATACTATTGAGGCGAGATCACCGACTATATATATATATATATATATATATATATATATATATATATATATATGTATTTATATCGACTGAGATTTAGGTGGTTTCCATACCCCTCCCGATTGACTTGATTATTGGGTTCGTAGTTCGCATAGTAGGCGTTAAACTAGACCCGAGTCATACCTATTTCAAAACTAACGAATCAGGGATATTTTAAAGATAGGCAGAAGGGTTTATACGGATATTTTCAAATGACGCATCTTTTCTTAAAACACCGTAGCCCTTATTTTACCAAAAGCCCTGATTCGTCTTATTTCAAAAGGCAAGGTTGCATGATATATCTATTGAGGCAGGTTCTCTACTGTTGTGTTGATTATTCGATTCCGCATTTTCATGCTATTTACATTGCATCGCTTATATTGTTGATATATTTCAGTCATGCTGCTAGGACACCAGCACCATTATCGATGATGCGTATGTTCCACGTACACTTGTTTGCCGGCTCACACACTTCATCATCGATAATTGCCATGTCACTACACTGTAGTACTGTTGCATTCAATGTATGTTGTTTACATTTCTTTACATGTCGCATACATCATGCTTTCTGATTATACGCATTGAGATATGTTGTTTCCATGATATTTCTGGTTTTTGCGAACCGTGGGTGTTTCAAAAAGAGAATGTGTAATTGTTTTAAAACCCGGTTACCCTTGATATGATATTTCAGTGCGTCCACCATGTGTTTTCTCGGTGCTGAGAGCGACATGTGAAACCCGATTCGAGGAAGCGGATGAGGCCGATTGTGGGTACATGGTGGACCCGGTATGGTTCCCCGGGGCAAGAAATGTTTTTCGTAGAGTAGACGATGAGCCTGGCAGGGTGGCGAGTACCTACCGGTGATTGGTTGGACCTGGCGGTTATCCGGAGGATACTGACCAGAGTCGATAGATGGATATGGGCGTACTGCCGGGGCCGAGGGCCGATACCGCAGACAGAGCCCGTGGGCCGATACGGACTGACGGAGCTCGATATATGAGGATTCACGTGCCGATGCTGGACACAGTTTTCATGATGTTTTCGAGTGTCGATGCTGGGCACTCCGGTTCCATGATTTTGACGTGTCGCGATGGACACGGATGGTTTATATCCTCATATTATTCCCATGCACATGCTTTATGATATTTGCATGCATGATGGTTATTGTCATTGGGTGACGAGTAGACGGGATCCACGTATATGCAGATTTGATTACATTGATCATACCTCACATTTATGATATGCTATTACCTGAGGCACTGGCACGAGCACTTGGCACTACACTCATGCATAGAGATTACCTTGCCAGTTTTGCATGCTTCAGACTTATTCATATTGAGGTTTATTTATATCTGATTGTATTGACCTAGGATGGGTCATGCATTCGATCTCTGCTTGTAGATATTTTCTATTCACGAGTTAGAAACTCACCCCCGTTGTGCCACAGTTCTTGCAGGTTTTGCCGTACAGATTCCATAGCGGCATTTCTGGCACACTGCTTCCTTATGGGTGACTTGCTTGGGTAGGTGGGTTCTTTTGTATCAGAACCACCATTGTTCATGTATTATTTATTGTATCTAGAAATTCTATCAACCAAAAACTTGTATATTGTTTCAGACTTAGAAAATAGTGTTGTATTATTTCGACCTTAGAGTCGCGCTTGTAGTATTACGGTTTTCTGGCTGTTTTGAGTTTCTTTTTGGGTTTTGATCCTCGCCCTTTGGCGTTGTATATTATTATTGCTTGCGTGGTTGTGACCGTCGATTGACGAAGAGCTAGCTCCCGCTTGGGGATACCTTTTATCATTTCATATATATTATTCTTGTTGTACCCCGTTCGGGGCCAGTTTTTACAAAGGAAACTCTGCCGAAATTTTCAGGAAAGGTTACACATTTTAAAAATGCATTTTCGGCTTAGTTATTTAAAAACTTTGATTTTCGAAACATGATTTCCTTACTTCTTAAAACCAGTTTTCCTTATTTACTCTTTAAATGGTTTTAGATTTCTGGGATTTTGGCTTACTTGGATTAGATGGGGTCCTATAGACTTCATATGGTTCAAGGGTCAGTCACGTCCTCTTTCGGGTCGTGACATATACTAGTAGATGTTGTATATGTTTTACACCCGCGCTAGTCCAGTCCCCGCTCTGTCGTTAGTTAAGTAACCTAACGGGTGATGACGGGACCCAGTGGTGAATGCGGATGGTATATACGTACATCATTATTTTCGTTCTTTATTGGTGTGATCAATTGATGGGACTGTGTTGATTCGGATCAATGCAAGCTAAAAAAAACCAGTTTGATGTTGTTGGAACATTTTTCAAAAAGCTGTTATTGGAAGAACGTTCTCTTTTGTTTTGCACAGTGGTATTCGGTTATGAATATCCAGCACCTCAGTCGACGAGGCAAGGGCCGAGATCCCTTCACCAGAAGTGACCCCTTGGACAGAAGTTTGCGTCACGGTAATAACTTCACTATAGCCGATTACTTTTTGCTTTGCATCGCGGTATTCAGTTGGAATATCCTGCACCTCATTCTACGGGGAAAGAGCCGAGATCTCTTCACCGGGAGTGACCTCTTTAACAAAGGTTTTCGCCACTATATTTTTATAAAAAGCTATCCAGTTCCTTCAACGATATCAAGTTCATTACGTTAAAGGTTTTTCGCCAAAAATCATTCGTAGCCCTCCGTCATTTCAGAGAGGTAGCACTTAGTATTCATGCTATGTATGTTGGCCTTCGTCAAGGCATAGTGTATGGTAGCTATTTGTTACTTTTCTGCTGCATAGATAGATGCGTTGGTTTGGGACAGTCGTACTACTATTTTGGCCTTCGTCAAGGGTATGTACGGGTGGGTTCAAATTAACCTGGACAATGACGGGTAGAACTTGATATGTGACTTATGATATGTTGGCCTTCGTCAAGGTCATAAGAGCATGGGGTAAAATTCACATCGGGGGTTTCTAAAGAAACTAAAACTTGCCAGATATGCGCATACCTTCTGGAGTGTGATAATGTGAGTGGATTCCATCACATTATCATGCGATGATAGTTGGATCCCGATTCCCACTGATGAGTTGGTTTACTCCTCGGGTGATCCTGACTAATTCTTCTTTCAGGTTTGGAGGAGAATTTGAGGTTACAGTGGGAGATTTCCTGATTAGATAAAGTGATAACCATTCTGATCTAGGTTAGAGTGCACGCTGAGTGTTTCTTTTCT
Source organism: Agapanthus africanus (assembly GCA_030015575.1). NCBI lineage: Eukaryota > Viridiplantae > Streptophyta > Magnoliopsida > Asparagales > Amaryllidaceae > Agapanthus > Agapanthus africanus. Next base: position 265,298,328 of record CM057343.1, read on the forward strand.
CTCTCTCTCTTTGGCAACGACCATGGCCCAACCCTTGACTATGACTCAGTGACCAAGTTAACCGAACCTTCTTAAAACACTGGCTTTTGGATTGTCAGAGTTGCATACCTCATTGCCACTCCTACTTTTACACTTTTCTCCAGAACACCCCGTATTACTACGAACATCCACTTCCATTGGATAAAACCATCGTATGGTTATCTACGAACTCGAAGGAACTTGTTCCAGATTCGAGGATGGTTTCCGGTTCTGGAGAAAACGAATAGGACTATTCAGTTGTCTTTTCCTTTTACCTTCTCTCAGGTTGCGAGTGCTCCTTGGATTAGGACGGTACACCTATTATGCTAATTGGATAGTCTTCTTCCAAACCATAGGCAGGTGCCGAGCGGTAGGGAATGAAGAAAACCATTTAGCCTAACGATGGTGTACAGAAGGTAATAAGTCAAGACAAATAAAGGGATTAGTAAGAGGGCAAAGTAAATTGCGACTGCTATTCACAACCAAACCAAGTATTTCATCGCCACTCCTACATCACCTTTGTATTTCTCCAGAACACTCCGTATCACTACGAAGATCCACAGTTATTTGGATACTCCATCGTATGGTTATATACGAACTCGAAAGAACTTGTTCCAGTTCGGGGATGGATTCTGGTTCAGGAGAAATAGGAATAAGGTTTTATTCAGTTGTCTTTTATCTTTACCTTCTCTCGGGTTGCGAGTGTTCCTAGGATTGGGACAGTACACCTATTACGCTTATTGGATAGTCTTCTTCCAAACCATAGGCTGATGCCGAATGGAAGGGAAGGAAGAAAACCATTTAGCCTAAGAGGGTGTACAGAAGGTAATGACTAAAGACATATAAATGGATTTGGAAAGATGGCAAAGAAATATACGGTTACAGTTGTGAATCTGATAATGGAAGAGGCATATCTAGGAATACCCGGATACCCCTTCGAAACATTTATATGTTTCAGTTTCACTGCGTATTGTTAAAAGAAAACTGATTTCCCAATTAGCCATTCCCTTCCTCCAGGTTATGTATTTACCAGGTTTGATTCTCACATCTGTATGGTTTTACAGATGATGAGTGGGAGTAAGTTATTGGGAATTGGGTGATTATCCTCATTATATCGGGATTCGTTGTGGTTGGTGATATTTGAGGAAATCGCCTGGGTTGTTTGCCGGACGGCAAATATTTGGTTTTGAATATCCGTTGTAATGCACCAATTTCAAATTGATATATCTGTACGTTTATTTTTATAAAGTGAGATATAACTTTTTGAAATTATGTCTATGACATTTACCTATATCAGTGGATGGTTAGGTAAGGAGCATTAAAACAGCGGTGTAATTCTTTTTAACCATAAGTACAGTTTTCAACCTACGACACACAGGGAATGAGTTATTAGACTCAGGGGACTTATACAAAGTATTGTATGTTGTCCAGTGTCCATGAGGACAGAGGGGTTGGTATTTGTACTATATTCTATTTACTTGTGACTTCTCTAGTTCTTAGACATGTGTTTCGATGAAATGCAAGGTCTAAGTTTTGAGAAGTTATAGGTATAAGAATAAAGTAGAGAACCAGGCATTGCAAGTATCAGGATTCTTCAAGGTGATCGAAGATGTAGATACTTGTGTATGGTATTCAGTTGATAGTAATGATTATGAGAACTTGCTTCTCTTTCAGGTTACTCATAATTGGATGTATTCCTAAGTTGAGTAATGTTGATCAGCCTCTCTCCATTTAGTTGACATGCACTGGAGACAGCTGCATGATTTGAATCTGGTTCCAATTAGATTAGTGCCTCTGTTTCTATATTGGATATAGAATAGTTCATATCTTAACAATGTTAAGGTACGGGGAGTTGTCCGGCTTATGCTTAAAACTAGACTCTGGATAACTCAAGGCACGTTTCTGTAATGGTTGTTTGTGGGTTGACCCGGGCTATGACAAGGGTTGACTTTCTACCATTTGGAAGATCAATAGTGATATTGTTCTTGACTTGCAACAGTTTTAATAAAAATGGATTTTTTCAGAAAACAGTAGTGGGAGTATGGTAGAACTGGAAGTGATTCCAGAACCGCAAACGATTACTGAAAATTTGATAAGAACCTAAAGATTCAATCTGGTTTGATATTCCATTGGCCACTCCGCAGATATGGTGGGTAACCTCAGGCACCCGAGAGGTAATCCGGTAGCCTCAAGGACAGTGACAGGGAGGTTCTTGTTTACCCAGATTTGACACTACTGTTGTTCTAGGCTATGAGACCCGGCAGAAGGATGAGTATAACGTCGTTCTAAATTAGCTTTAGAAGTGCACGTGTATATGACTCTGCCAGAGGGTTGTCGTAGTCACTGGGAGCAGCGGAAGCAAAGTGGACAAGTAGCTTATGTCTATTTATAGACTAAAGCAGATATAGCGGAGATAGATCATCTATTTCTGATGTGACAGTCATAGGTTTGACTTCATCAGAATAGGGGGTGGATCTGTTAAGAAGGTAGTAGGGTGTGATGTCCTGGTATTTGGATGACATACACAGAGTAGGAAGTGAAATTCCTATATTACGATCGGTTATACTTTGGTTGTCATACAGTGGTTTCTCCACATAGGACTTGGATATTATATCTGACATTCTGGTTACTAGATCTATGGTTTTAGGTCTAGATTTGGGTAGTATCCCAATCTGGATACTTAGACAGCATTCTAAAAGTGTTTTAGAATGGACGACTCCTGGCACGGTAGTGTACCTGCAGGTAATGGAGTCACCCTCTCTAAAGGTGTCTTACAGACTAAAGGGGAGAGGGATGTGCATGATTGGCAGATCACTTGCTTAGGCAATTGAGTCAATCATGAGATGTCAAGTACCACACCAGATATTGTTTTTGCACTAGATGCAATAAGTTGATATTGATCCTATCCTGGAGAAAAGTTCAGAAGCAGTTTTAGAACATAAGTCGATGTTCTAGGGATATGATAACAACAGCCTCTTTAAGGAGACAGTTATCATTCCAGGCTTCCAAGGTGACCTGGATGACAAAGTGACTGTCAGAGTTGCAGTTTTCCCTCTGACGAGGGGCAGTATTTTGGACAGGTGGTCCAAACAGATACTGAGGGAGGCATGACGCAGGATACTGATTAAATTCAGTTGACGATACAATCTAAGAAGTTTGGATTTGGAGTTCATTTATGAACTAGGTCCCATCAAACATCCAAATATATTCTAAGACAGGTATTGCTCATTTCGGGAGATGGCTTTCTCCGCGAACTTGAGATAAAGAGAGACATAGAAAGAAACATCAGGGCGGATCCACTCACTGAGGCTATTCCTCGAACGCAATAGTTTCGCAAACGGCCTTTATGAGACTGATTAGTAGAGGAGTTGGGTGTTCGGTATCACACGGGCTGTGAGTATGCAACATCGCAATAATTAGCCTTGAGTGCAAGTGGGAGATTGTTAGATATAGTGCCCTTAGAGTCAATTATTGGATCACAGGCACGTGATTGCAATGATTGAGGGAGGACCTATACCGGCAGGACAGTCTTGCTCAAGATGATAGTATGCTATCTGATTTGTCTTTATCATCGTGTACTGCTTTAGGTGACTTTACAGGTCACTATTACACATTGATAGAGCCCTTAGGATTCTTGCTTGACTGCCAGCAGTATGATGGCGATCATATACGTGGAAGCTAGGGTCTATAAGCACATCCTTAAAAGGTCCCTATTCGTGGGAGTTTTCGAGACAGGGTATCGATACCCCGGAGTAGACTAGTGTATACAGTCGAGACCCCGACGAGGGGCGGTGGCCGGTCTCACAAGCCATTGGTGTCAGTTGGATCACCTAAGATATATACAGGTGCTCATTGGGTTATGAGTACACCGGACAGGACTCGCCGGGAACATGCTAGTTAGTATTATACCTGACGTCAGATAGCAGTTCCATGGTGACATGTGTACAGGTTAGTTCATCGACCTGAGATCGTCATTTTTCTCGTGTGAGTTCCCACTGTGCTTTGATTACTACCCTACCATGGCTCAAAGGAGTCATGCAAACAGGTTTTAGTTGGGTACAGTCCCGAGCCACATAGAGGCAGTGAGCGGATCTGCAGGGGTTCGTCTCTCCCGGTATTGGGGGTGAGGTCGCGCTGTGTCTAGAAGAGCCATTACACGAAGTCCTTGGCCAAGGCAGGAGATTTACTGGTAGGTATTCCAGTAGTATCTCAGGGTGTTCTGGGCTACACTCCGACATGACTTGTACCGCTTTTGGGTGTCTGACTTTTACCAACCCCCTAGGCCCGCCATGCGATGCTCATAGACGAACGGACCGGACTGTACGGATATTGTCACTGACAGGCTCAGTAAGGTGTCAGGATGAGTTCGCTCATCGACCTCCCTTTTGGTCAATACCTGGTAGCCCGTTACGTACGGCTAATACCTCTGACGTGCTAGTGGTTAAATCCACAGCCAAAGTATTGACGAGTTTTTAGAGTCTCCCACAGACAGTTTCTCAAGTTTCGGGCGAAACGTTGTAGAGGCCGTATGATATATGGCAGGGTCCGATCATATACGTGCAGTAGTGCACGGATCATAATCGGGCGGATCATACTAGTGGGTTTTGGTTTAAGCCGGATCCTAGTATTAGATTTGTTGGATTACTTTAGTCTCATCGCATTCGCATTCAGTCGGAATGCGGATGCAGGTATGTATATACAGGTGAGGGGTATCCTTGTGATCCGTCACGAGTTTACTTTAGATGTTGCCGGATCTTTTTGTTGGACCAAACATTTGGATTAATGTTTGGATGGTGGAAATAATGAGCTAGAATTCATCATGAGATGCATTAATGTGACATGGACATATATGATGACTCATGGTCTCTTTTAGTGTGTAAATGTCACATTATGAGCTTGATTTATGTTGATATGATAAGAGGAGAGAGAGAGGGGCTGCCATGAGGAGGTGAGCTCTTATATTATTGTTACAACTCTCTCACTCTCATTATCATTCCAAAACAAAAGAAAAGATCTTCTTCTTCATCTTCCTCCTCTAGCTCATTGTCTCCATCAATGGCAACACCTCTAACCTCCATCCAAATCAATGGATGTAAGAGACAAAGTGATTACAAACATTCTCTGCATCACCTTAGATACGTTGGCTAGCACATTTCGTGCCCGAGTTGCTTCGGATGAAGCGGGAGCCCGTAAATAGACTCGTAGATGTGGTGCCCTTTCCGGCGAGGAGATCGAGACCGGAGTTGCCGCGAGGAGCTTGGGATGGTGGCTAAAGACCGAAGGACACGGATCGATCGGTATAGCCTTTTTATCCCTTCTCCAGATAGCTAGTTGTAGGTTAATGGTTCGATCCGAGTTTTAAGCATACGATAGCGCCGGCTTCTAGTTTGAAAAAGTTTTTGTTTTCCGCATTTTGGCCTCAGATCGACGGCCGGGGCGCTACCGTAGACTTACATGATCTAGGTTAGAGTGCACGCATAGTGTTTCTTTTCTCTCTCTCTTTGGCAGCGACCATGGCCCGACCCTAGACTATGACTCAGTAACCAAGTTAACCGAACTTTCTTAAAACACTGGCTTTTGGATTGTCTGAGTTGAATACATCATTGCCACTCCTTCTTTTACCCTTTGCATTTCTCCAGAACACCCCGTATTACTACGAACATCCACTTCCATTGGATAAATCCATCGTATGGTTATATACGAACTCGAAGGAACTTGTTCCAGATTCGAGGATGGATTCAGGTTCTGGAGAAATTGAATAGGACTATTCAGTTGTCTTTTCCTTTTACCTTCTCTCAGGTTGCGAGGGCTCCTTGGTTTAGGAGGGTACACCTATTACGCTTATTGGATAGTCTTCTTCTAAACCATAGGCAGGTGCCAAAAGATAGGGAATGAAGAAAACCAATTAGCCTAAGTGTGGTGTACAGAAGGTAATAAGTAAAGACATATGAAGGGATTAGAAAGAGGGCAAATTAAATTGCGACTGCTATCATTAACGACCAAACCGCGTATTTTATCGCTACTCCTACTTCACCTTTGCTTTTCTCCGGTTCAGGAGAAATAGAATAAGGTTTATTCAGTTGTCTTTTATCATCACCTTCTCTTAGGTTGCGAGTACTCCTAGGATTAGGAGAGTACACCTATTACGCTTATTGGATAGTCTTCTTCCAAACCATAGGCTGGTGCCGAACGGTGGGGAAGGAAGAAAACCATTTAGCCTAACGATAGTGTATAGAAGGTAATAACTAAAGACAAATAATGGGATTTGGAGAGATGGCAACGAAATATACGGTTACAGTCATGAATCTAGATAATGGAAGAGGCATTACTAGGAATACCAGGATACCCCTACGAAACATTTTCATGTTTCAGTTTCACTGTGCATTGTTAATTGAAAAATGATTTTCCAATTAGACACTTGCTCCAGGATATGTATTTACCAGGTATGATTCTCACATCTGTATGGTTTTACAGATGATGAGTGGGAGTAAGTTATTGGGAATTAGGTGATCATCCTCATTATATCGAAATTCGTTGTAATTGGTGATATTTGAGAAAATCGCCTGGGTTTTTGCCGGACGGCAAGTATTTGGTTTAGAAGATCCGTTGTTGTGCACCAATTTTAAACTGATATATCTGTACGTTTATTTTTTAAAGTGAGATATAACTTTTTGAAATTATGTCGATGACATTTACCTATATCAGTTGATGGTTAGATAAGGAGCATTTAATAGCGGTGTAATTCTTCATAACTATAGGACGGTTTTCAACCTACGACGCACAGGGTTTGAGTTATTCAACTCAGGGGACCATACAGAGTATTGTATATTCTCCAGTGTCCGTTAGGACAAAGGGGTTGGTACTCGTACTATATTCTGTTTACTTGTGACTTCTCCAGTTTTAGATATGTGTTTCGTAGAAATACAAGGTCTAAGTTTTGAGAAGTTATTGGTACAAGAATAAAGTAGAGAACCAGGTGTCGCAAGTATCGGGATTCTTCAAGGTGATCGAAGATGTAGATACTTGTGTTTGGTATTCAGATGATAGTAATGGTTTTGAGAAACTTGTTTCTCTTTCAGGTTACTCATAATTGGATGTACTCCTAAGTTGAGTAATGCTAATAGGCCTCTCTCCATTTAGTTGACATGCACTGGAGACAGCTGCATGATTTTGAATCTGGTTCCAATTAAATCAGTACCTATGTTTCTATATGGTATATAGAATGGTTCATATCTTAACGATGTTAAGGTACGGGGAGTGTCCGGCTTATGCTTAAAACCGGACTCTGGATAACTCAAGGCACGTTTCTGTAATGGCAGTTTGTGGGTTGACCCGGGCATAGACGAGGGCTGATTTTCTACCATCTGGAAGATTAATAGTGATATTGTTCTTGACTCGCCACAGTTTTAGTAAAATGGATTTTTTCAGAAAACAGTAGTGGGAGTATGGTAGAACTGGAAGAGATTCCAGAACCGCAAATGATTGCAGAAAATTTAATAGGACCTAAAAATTCAATCAGGTTTGACATTCCATTAGCCACTCCGCAGATATGGTGGGTAACCTCAGGCACCCGAGAGGTACTCCGGTAGCCTCAAGAACGGTGACAGGGAGGTTCTTGTTTACCCAGACTTGTCATTACTGCAGTTCCAGACTATGAGACCCGGCAGGAGGATGAGTATAGCGTTTTTCTAAACTATCTTTAAAAGTGCACGTGTATATGACTCTGCCAGAAGGTTGTTGTGGTCAGTGGGAGCAGCGGAAGCATAGTAGACAAGTAGCTTATGTCTATTTATAGACTAGAGCCGATATAGCGGAGATAGATCATCTATTTTTGATGTGACAGTCATGGTCTTTAACTTCATCAGAATAGGGGATGGATCTATTAAGAAGGTAGTAGGGTGTGATGTCCTGGTATTTGGATGACATACACAGAGTAGGAAGTGAAATTCCTACACTACGATCGGTTATACTTTGGTTGTCACACGGTAGTTTCTCTACACAGGATATGGATATAATATCAGACATTCTGGTTACTAGATCTATGGTTTTAGATCTAGATTTGGGTAGTTTCCCAATCTGGATACTTAGATAGTATTCTAAAGATTTTTAGAATGGATGACTCCTGGCATGGTGGTGTACCTGCAGGTGATGGAGTCACCCTCTCTAAAGGTGTCTTACAGACTAAAGGGGAGAGGGATGTGCATGATTAACATATCACTTGCTTAGGCAATTGAGTTGATCATGAGATGTCAAGTACCACACCAGATGTTGTTTTTGAACTAGCTGCAATAAGTTGATATTAATCCAATCCTGGAGAAACGTTCGGAAGCAGTTTTGGAACATAAGTGGATGTTCTACGGATTTGATGACGGCAGCCTCCTTCGGGGGACGGTTATCATTCCAGGCTTCCAAGGTGACATGGATGAGAGAGTGATTGTCAGAGTTATAGTTTTGCCTCTGACGAGGGGCAGTAGTTTGGACAGGTGGTCCAAGCGGATACTGAGGGAGGCATGGTGCAGGATACTGATTAAGTTCAGTTGACGATACAGTCTAAGATGTTTGGATTTGGAGTTCATTTATGAACTAAACCCCATCAGATATCCAGACATATTCTAAGACAGGTATTGCTCAATTCAGAAGATGGCTTTCTCCGCGAATTTGAGATTAAGAGAGACATAGAAAGAAACATCAGGGCGGATCCACTCACTGAGGCTATTTCTGGAACAAAATAGTTTTACAAACGAGCTTTGTGACACTAATTAGTAGAGGAGTTGGGTGTTCGGTATCACACGGGCTGTGAGTATGCGACATCGCAATAATTAGCCTTAATTGCAAGTGGGAGATTGTTGGATATAGTGCCCTCAAAGTCAATTATTGGATCGCAAGTACGTGATTGTAATGATTGAGGGAGGACCTATACCGGTAGGACAGTCTTACTCGAGATGATAGTATGCTATCTGGTTTATCTTTATTATCGTGTACTGCTTTAGGTGACATTACAGATCACTATTACACGTTGATAGAGCCCCTAGGATTTTTGCTTGACTACCAGCAGTATGATGGCGATCATATACGTGAGAGTTGGGTAGTCTATAAGCACATCCTTAAAGTGGTCCCTAGTCGTGGGAGTTTCGAGACAGGGCATCGATACTCCGGAGTAGACTAGTGTATACAGTCGAGACCCTGACGAGGGGCGGTGGCCGGTCTCACAAGCCATTGGTGTCAGTTGGTTCACCTAAGATGTATACAGGTGCTCATTGGGTTATGAGTACACCGGACAGGACTCGCCGGGAACCTGCTAGTTGGTTTTATACCTGTCGTCAGATAGCAGTTCCCTGGTGACATGTGTACAGGTTAGTTCATCGACCTGAGATTGTCATTTGTCTCGTGTGAGTTCCCACTGTACTTTGATTATTACCCTACAACGGCTCAAAGGAGTCGTGCAAACAGGTTTTAGTTGGGTACAGTCCCGAGCCACATGGAGGCAGTGAGCGGATCGGCAGGGGATTCATCCCTCCCGGTATTGGGGGTGAGATTGTGCTGTGTATGGAGAGCCATTACACAAAGTCCCTGGCCAGGGCAAGCGAAATTTACTGGTAGGTACTCCGGCAGTATCTCAGGGTGTTCTAGGCTACACTCTGACACGACTTATACCGCTATTGGGGGTCTGACGTTACCAGCCCCTTAGGCCCGATATGGGATACTCATAGACGAACGGACCGAACTGTATGGATATTGTCACTGATAGGCTCAGTAGGGTTTCTGGATGAGTTCGCTCATCAGCCTCCCTTTTGCTCAATACATGGGCAGTCGTTACGTACAGCTATTACCACTAACGTGCTTGTGGTTAAACCCACTGCCAGAGTATTGATGAGTCTTTAGAGTCCCCCACAGATAGTTTCCCAAGTTCGGGCAAAACGTTATAGAGGCCGTATGGTTTTATGGCAGGGTTCGAACATACACGTGCACTTGTCCACGTGTCATGGTTCGGACAGATAATACTAGTGGGCTTTGGTTTAAGCCGGATCCTGGTATTATATTGTGTTGGAATACTTTCGTCTCGTAGTATTCGTATTCAGTCGGAATACGGATGCAGGTATGTACATACAGGTGAGGGGTATTCTCGTAATCCGTTACGAGATTACTTTAGAAGATGCATTTCTTTTTGGTTAAACATTTTGGTTTAAATGTTTATTAGGATTTGGAAAATGTGACTCATTTGGTGAGTCATTATTCTAGCATGTTCACTAATGACTCATGGTAATGAGTCATGTAGTGAGTCATGATAGACTTAATGACTTTTGTTTTTGGTAGGATATTTTGAGGGATTTTATAGGAGATATTTTGATATATCTTTTCTTTGTTTTAAACACAAAACCATCACAATATCACAACCACAAGCAAGAGAGGGCAGCCAAGGCTAAGTTTTGGACTTGGTCTTTTGCTTTCTTGATATTTGCTTGAGCTCACACTCTTCAACTCTTTGCATCTTCTTCAACCTCCACCCTATCCCTCTCATATGATGAGAATCCTAGGGTGTATTGAGACAAAATATTCACACTTCTCTCTACTTCAATCTTGGACATGTCTGCTAGCAAACTTCATGTCCGAGTTGCTTCGGTTTGAAGCGGGAGCCCATATAAAGATTCGTTGACGTGGTGCCACTTCGACGAGGAGACCGGAGATCGAGCGAGATCGGAGATGCCGCAACAACCTAAGGATGGTGGCTAAAGACCGAAGGACACGGATTGATCGGTATAGCCATTCTAACATCTTTGTAGTATTCTAGTTTACGGTTAATGTGTCACGACCCGAAGTTGGCACTTGACGGCCCTTAAACTACGCTACGTCTACAAGCGTGACGCAATTTAAGTAAGCCGAAAACCCAGCAATCTAAACCATCAAAAGTAGTAAGTGATAATAGCATTTTCAAAACTTTTGAAATCTCAAACCAAATTCTTTAAGTCCAACTTTACTTTCTTAAAAATTTCGGCAGCACTTCCTTTGTAAAAACCAACCCCAAAAATGGGTACAATATAAATATAAGTAAAGCATCCCCAACGGGAGCAAATCCATGCCCAACGGGGGAAAACAACCACCACAACAGTATACGATGCCGTAGCGAAAGAATAAAAAACGATATAAGTAAAACTGTATAAAAGACACCCAGGTCACCAAAATATACAATATCGTCCTCACATCAAGTCTCTAAGTCATACACATGAAAGTAGTAGATGGAGAGTACATGGATACAACGAATATACAATAAACATGAACGGATAACCACAAAACCCACCTAAAGCAAAACTGCACACTGTGAGCCGAAGCGGTATCCGCAGCAAAAGATGATAAGATAGATGTATAGCCTGCCTCGACTACTCTGGGGAACAACCAGCAAAACACTGTGGCACAATGGGGATGAGTTGCCAACTCGTGAATAGTAAATAACATATGCAGGTAATCGCAAGTATGCACGTACAGAGCGAATCTATCATAGGCAAGCTAATAGCAATAAAAGGTCATATGTATGCAATAGTCATGAAAGCTACACTAGCAAGTACAACTAATACATGAAACAATAATATGACAATATGTAAGCAACAGTCATGTAAGGTACTCTATCAGGACTACTAATATATGAAGCAATGATATGACAATGTATATATGCAACAGTCATGAAAGGTACTCTAGCAGGTACAACTAATACATGAAGCAATGCATATAAAATAAATGAGGAGTATGGGGTAAAACATGTCATTCCCACGGAATCCTGACATCGTGGTAGGACCTAAAGTCCATCAAGACAATCCAAATCCCAATTTCCTCAAATCAGCCCCCAAATTGGCTCTCATATCATGTAAGTCTCATAAATCCTGAATGTACAATATCAAATAAATCTCATATATCCTGAATGTACAATATCAATTCAATCTCATATATTCTGTATCCAATATCAAGTCATTCTCATTTATATTCTGTATCCAATTATCAAGTAAATCTCGTATATCCTAAGTGTCCAATATCAAGTAACTTTCATATATCCTGTAAGTCTCAGCGAATCCTAAGTGCCAAACACCGACACTCATGATCCAAAACAGTGAATCCTAAGTGCCCAACATCGACACTTATGATCCAAAACAGATTTATACGTCCTTTGAATCTTAAGTGCAAACACCGACACTCTCGATCCCGTATCGGTATTATACGTCCTTCGAATCTTAAGTGCCAAACACCGACACTCTCGATCCCGTATCGGTATTATACGTCCTTCGAATCTTAAGTGCCAAACGCCGACACTCTCGATCCCGTATCAGTATTATACTTCCTTCAAATCTTAAGTGCCCAATATCGACACTCTCGATCCCGTATCGGTATTAAAACAAATCTCTGAGTGGATGCATACAAATATCAAGTAAAGAATAAGAATACTTGCATAATTTCATGAAACCACCACGGTCCTCAAATCCAGAAAATATCAAGTAATGAATATGTATAAATGCATGAATCAATACACATATATTAGCATCCCATTCCGCTAATATATGTATATAGGCATATATAATAGCGTCCCATTCCACTGTTATATATACTAAGGAGTAAAAATATCAGAGAACATCATATGAAATCCATGAATGTAATATATGCAACATGAAACAATAATATAAGCATATAAAGGAAAAACCGCTATTTAACTGCAACAAGTTAATATATATATCATGCGGTTCCTAATTTCTCCAAGTCCATACAACATCATATTGGAGATAGTGCCCTCAGAGTCAATTATTGGATCACAGGCACGTGATTGCAATGATTGAGGGAGGACCTATCCCGGTAGGACAGTCTTACTCAAGATGATAGTATGCTATCTGGTTTATCTTTATCATCGTGTACTTCTTTAGGTGACCTTACGAGTCGCTATTACACGTTGATAGAACCCCTAGGATTCTTGCGTGACTACCAGCAGTATGAGGGCGATCATATACGTGAGAGCTGGAGTCTATAAGCACATCCTTAAAAGGTCCCTAGTCGTGGGAGTTTTGAGACAGGGCATCGATTATCCAGAGTAGACTAGTGTATACAGTTGAGACCCCGACGAGGGGCGGTGGCCGGTCTCACAAGCCACTGGTGTCAGTTGGTTCACCTAAGATGTATACAGGTGCTCATTGGGTTATGAGCACACCGGACAGGACTCGGCGGGAGCCTGCTAGTTGGTATTATACCTGACGTCAGATAGCAGTTCCCTGGTGACATGTGTACAGGTTAGTTCATCGACCTAAGATCGTCATTTGTCTCGTGTGAGTTCCCACTGTGCTTTGATTACTACCCTACCACGGCTCAAAGGAGTCGTGCAAACAGGTTTTAGTTGGGTACAGTCCCAAGCCACATGGAGGCAGTGAGCGGATCTGCAGGGATTCGTCTCTCCCGGTATTGGGGGTGAGGTCGCGCTGTGTCTACAAGAGCCAGAACATGAAAAGTCCTTAGCCAAGGTAGGAGATTTGCTGGTAGGTATTCCAGTAGTATCTCAGGGTGTTCTGGGCTACACTCCGACATGACTTGTACCACTATTGGGGGTCTGACTTTTACCAACCCCCTAGGCCCGCCATGCGATGCTCATAGACGAACGGACCGGACTGTACGGATATTGTCACTGACAGGCTCAGTAGGGTGTCAGGATGAGTTCGCTCATCGACGTCCCCTTTGGTCAATAGCTGGTGGCCCGTCACGTATGGCTAATACCTCTGACGTGCTAGTGGTTAAATCCACAGCCATAGTATTGACGAGTCTTTAGAGTCCACCACACTCAGTTACTCAGGTTTCGGGCGAAACGCTGTAGAGGCCGTATGGAGATATGGCAGGGTTCGATCAGATACGTGCGGTATTGCACGGATCGTGATCGGACGGTTTTTACTAGCCGGCTTTGGCTTAAGCCGGATCCTAGTATTAGACAGTGTAGTTTTGTCTCTTTGCATTTGTATTCAGTGGGAATACAAATGCGGGCATGTATATGCAGTAGCGGGGTTTTCCTGTAATTTATTACGGGATCACGTTTTCTGAAGTTGCCAGTTTGCATTCCGTTCCGACCGGTTTTTCTTTGTTCCTTCCCGGCCGGACTTTCCGATCGAAGGGGGTTATTTGCAAGTTTGCAAATAACATTAGTGGAGGGGCTTTCTTGCTTTTATGGATTATGATATGACCATCATCATGAGATTCTCTTTGCATCATTCTTTTGCATTAATGTGAAGAGATTGGTATATGACTTGAGATAAGAAATGGGTGCGACTTTATTCCATGTTTATCTTCACGTTTCTTATTGTGATTTTTTTTGCTTTTCCTCCCCCATTCCATATGAGGCCGGCCACATTTTTCTTGGTGGGGGAATGAGAGAGATTTCATTTTTGGTGTTGGTGGAAAATTATTCTCATTCTCATGTTGCATCAAAGTTTCATAGCTCATTTCTCCTCTCCTCCACATCCATGGCAACTTCACTACCCACTTGAGACAAGCCTGCTACACTTAGTCTACAGCATTCCTTGAACGCGTCGGCTAGCCAACTTCGCGCCCGAGTTGCCTCGGTCCAGAGGTGGGAGCCCGTAAACGAACCCGGCTACGTGGTGCCCTTTCCGACGAGGACGTGACGGATGGAGATTCCGCGGGAGATCGGAGTGGAGACGAAGACCGAAGGACACGGATCGCTTGGTATACTTCTCTACTCTTATTCTTGTTTGCTAGTAGCTAGGTTAATGGCCCGATCCGGGTTAAAAGTGCACGGTGGTGCCGGTTTGCTAGTTTGCAAAGTTTTTCGTTTCCGCATTACGGCGTCGGATCGACGGCCGGGACGCCGCCGTGGACTTACATTGGTATCAGAGCCACGCCATTAACTTAGCCTAGCTTGCTCTAACGTGTTTAGAACTCGATCGAACAATAAAACCCCAAAAACCGTATTTTTCTTTGCATCTGGTTTCTGTCGAAATTTTTTGGGCTCTAAAAATTTTTCAGGTTGTTGCAGAAACACATGCAGGTAATTAGAAGCATTCTATGAAAATTTGGTCGCACGTTCTCACTATACCACCGCGGAACCGCGGCCAAACCCATGCTTGGGCCGCTGTTCCGCCGCCATATGTACTGTTCAGTGCACTAAATTTTCACAGAGAGCTCCTGAGATGAAAATGGGGTTTTTGGAATATTCTTTTTGGGCCCAAATTTTCTGTGAGTGCAACAGTACCGCTTGGGGCGCACTTCGATAAATTTGTTCGATCGGATATTTTAAACATGTTAGTTCACAGTATTTACATTATATCTGCGACCGTGAATGTCACTCGATCGGTAAATCCAGTCTATCTGCTATAGCCCTTTTAGACGGATTTGCGAACATGACATTCACGTTGATGTTCTGTGTTGTGCTGTGATGTTGCGGATCGGTCGTGGGGATAGCCTGGATGCAATGTTAGTACAGTTTTGTTTTATATGTACATTTGATATTGCGGGGCGAGCGTCCGACATGTGGACTGTCGTCACTGACTGTTTGTATTATTCTTTTGGGGTACGACCGGGTCGAGGTCGATGTACCCGTTGTATGTATATTTTACTTTCTGTACTGGGATTGCCCCGCGGAGGGGTGCACGGATAGCCGGGTTCTAGAGGGCAACGAGCCCGCATCTTATGGCTTTGAGACGGAGGGGGCTTTACTCTAGAATTGGCAGGCTATTCGCCGCACTCGTAGGGGGTATAGGATTGACCCAGGAGGGGTGCCCAAGTTACCGGATTCCGTGAAGTGCTGGGTGGTCCATTCACGTTGCTGAAGGGGGCTGCCTCACTTCAGGTTTTGGCGGGTGACTTGCCGCGCCCGTAGGGGTCTAGGATTTTCATTGCACAGGCTATCCACACGACCAGGGAAACGTCGGGTTTCAGTAGCGGCTCTATGAAACCCGGGGATCCCAGATATCTGTATTGTTCTGTGATGCTGGTTACATTTCTGTGATGTTGCATTTTATCACGCCTTGAGCGAAAATTATATATTATATATATACTAGTAGATGTTGTATATGTTTTGCATCCGCGCTAGTCCAGTCCCCGCTCTGTCGTTAGTTAAGTAACCTAACGGGTGATGACGGGACCCAGTGGCGAATGCGGATAGCATATACGTACATCATTATTTTCGTTCTTTTGTGGTGTGATCAATTGATGGGACTGCATTGATTCGGATCAATGCAAGATAAACAAACCTATTCTGATGTTGTTGGAACACTTTTCAAAAAGCTGTTATTGCAAGGGCGTTCTCTTTTGTTTTGCACAGTGGTATTCAGTTGGAATATCCTGCTCCTCAGTCGACGAGGCAAGGGCCGAGATCCCTTCACCGGGAGTGACCCCTTGGACAGAAGTTTGCGTCAGGGCAATAACTTCACTATAGCCGATTACTTTTGTTTTGCATCGTGGTATTCAGTTGGAATATCCTGCACCTCATTCTACGGGGAAAGAGCCGAGATCCCTTCACCGGGAGTGACCTCTTTAGCAAAGGTTTTCGTTACTATATTTTTCTATAAAGCTATCAGTTCCTTCAACGATATCAAGTTCATTACGTTAAAGGTTTTCGCCAGAAACCATCCGTAGCCCTCCGTCGTTTCATATGGATAGTCAATAGTATTCAAGCTGTGTATGTTGGCCAAAGTCAAGGCACAGTGTTTGGTAGCTGTTGGGTATTCATATGCAGCATAGATAGATGCGTTGGTTTGGGACAGTCGTACTACTATTTTGGCCAAAGTCAAGGGTATGTATGGGTGGGTTCAAATTAACCTAGAGAATGACGGGTAGAACTTGACATGTGACTTATGATATGTTGGCCAAAGTCAAGGTCATAAGAGCATGGGGCAAAAATCCACATCGGGAGTTTCTAAAGAAACTGAAACTTGCCAGATATGCGCATACCTTCTGGAGTGTGATAACATGAGCGGATTCCGTCACGTTATCATGCGATGATAGTTGGATCCTGATTCCCACTGATGAGTTGGTTTACTCCTCGGGTGATCCCGGCTAATTCTTCTTTCAGATTTGGGGAAGAATTTGACGTTACAGTGGGAGGTTTCCAGATTAGATAAAGTGACAACCATTCTGATCTAGGTTAGAGTGCACGCTGAGTGTTTCTTTTCTCTCTCTCTTTGGCAGCGACCATTGACCCGACCCTAGACTATGACTTAGTGACCAAGTTGACCGAACCTTCTTAACACTGGCTTTTGGATTGTCAGAGTTGCAGACCTCGTTGCCACTCTTACTTTTACCCTTTTCTCCAGGACACCCTGTATTACTACGAACGTCCACTTCCATTGGAAAAAACCATCGTATGGTTATATACGAACTCGAAGGAATTTATTCGAGGATGGTTTCTGGTTCTGGAGAAAACGAATAGGACTATTCAGTTGTCTTTTCCTTTTACCTTCTCTCAGGTTGCGAGTACTCCTTGGTTTAGGAGATAGTACACCTATTACGCAAATTGGATAGTCTTCTTCCAAACCTTAGGCTAGTGCCGAACTGTAGGGAATGAAGAAAACCAATTAGCCTAAACGGTGTACAGAAGGTATTAAGTTAAGACAAAGAAAGGGATTAGTAAGAGGGCAAAGTAAATTGCGACTACTATTCACGACCAAACCAAATATTTCTTCGCCAATCCTAAATCACCTTTGTATTTCTCCAGGACACTCCGTATCACTACGAAGATCCCAAGTTTATTGGATAATCCATCGTATGGTTATATACGAACTCGAAAGAAACTTGTTCCAGTTCGGGGATGGATCCTGGTTCAAGAGAAATGGGAATAAGGTTTATTCGGTTGTCTTTTATCTTCACCTTCTCTCGCATTGCGAGTGATCCTAGGATTAGGACAGTATACCCATTATGCTTATTGGATAGTCTTCTTCCAAACCATAAGCTGGTGCCGAACGGTAGGGAAGGAAGAAAACCATTTGGCCTAAAGGGGTGTACAGAAGGTAATGACTAAAGACATATAAAGGGATTTGGAGAGATGGCAAAGAATTATACGTTATAGTTGTGAATCGGATAATGGAAGAGGCATTACTAGGAATACTAGGATACCCCATCGAAACATTTTAATGTTTCAGTTTCACTGTGTACTGTTAAAGGAAAACTGATTTCCCAATTAGACACTTGCTCCAGGGTATGTATTTACCAGGTTTGATTCTCACATCTGTATGGTTTTACAGATGATGAGTGGGAGCAAGTTATTGGGAATTAGGTGATCATCCTCATTATATCGGGATTCGTTGTAATTGGTGATATTTGAGGAAGTCACCTGGGTTGTTTGCCGGACGGCAAATATTTGGTTTTGAATATCCGTTGTTATGCACCAATTTCAAATTGATATATCTGTACGTCTATTTTTATAGAGTGAGATATACCTTTTTAAAATTATGTCTATGATATTTACGTATATCAGTGGATGGTTAGGTAAGGAGCATTGAACAACGGTGTAATTCTTCTTAACCATAAGTACAGTTTTCAACCTACGACACACAGTGAATGAGTTACTAGACTCAGGGGACTTATACAGAGTATTGTATATTGTCCAGTATCCATTAGGACAGAGGGGTTGGTCCTCGTACTATATTCTGTTTACTTATGACTTCTCTAGTTCTTAGACAGGTGTTTCGTAGAAACACAGGGTCTAAGTTTTGAGAAGTTATAGGTATATGAGTAAAGTAGAGAACCAGGTATTGCAAGTATCGGGATTCTTCAAGGTGATCGAAGATGTAGATACTTGTGAATAGTATTCAGTTGATAGTAATGATTAAGAGAACTAGCTTCTCTTTCTGGTTACTCATAATTGGAAGTACTCCTAAGTTGAGTAACGCTGATCGGCCTCCTTCCATTTAGTTGACATGCACTGGAGACAGCTGCATGATTTGAATCTGGTTCAATTAAATCAGTGCCTCTGTTCCTGTATTGGATATAGAACAGTTCATATCTTGATATTGTTAAGATACGGGGAGTTTTCCAGCTTATGCTTAAAACCAGACTCTGGATGACTCAAGGCACGTTTCTGTAATGGCTGTTTGTGGGTTGACCCGGGCTATGACGAGGGTTGACTTTCTACATTTGGAAGATCAATAGTGATATTGTTCTTGACTCGCCACAGTTTTAATAAAAATGGATTTTTTCAGAAAACAGTGGTGGGAGTATGGTAGAACTGGAAGTGATTCCAGAACCGCAAACGATTACTGAAGATTTGATAAGAACTTAAAGATTCAATCTGGTTTGACATTCCATTGGCCACTCCGCAGATAAAATGGGTAACCTCAGGCGCTCAAGAGGTACTTCGGTATGCTCAGGGACGGTGCCAGGGAGGTTCTTGTTTACCCAGACTTGCCATTGCTGTTGTTCCAGACTGTGAGACCCGGCAGGAGTATGAGTATAGCGTCGTTCTGAGCTAGCTTTAGAAGTGCACGTGTATATGACTCTGCCAGAGGGTTGTCGTAGTCAGTGGGAGCAGCGGAAGCATTGGTGGACAAGTGGCTTATGTCTATTTATAGACTAAAGCAGATATAGCGGAGATAGATCATCTATTTCTGATGTGACAGTCATAGGTTTGACTTCATCAGAATAAGGAGATGGATCTGTTGAGAAGGTAGTAGGGTGTGATGTCCTAGTATTTGGATGACATACACAGAGTAGGAAGTGAAATTCCTATACTACGATCGGTTATACTTTGGTTGTCACACAGTAGTTTCTCCACATAGGAATTGGATCTTATATCGTACATTCTGGTTACTAGATCTTTAGATCTAGATTTGGGTGGTTTCCCAATCTGGGTACTTAGACAGCATTCTATGAGTATTTAGAATGGACGACTCCTGGCATGGTAGTGTACCTGCAGGTGATGGAGTCACCCTCTCTAAAGGTTTCTTACAAACTAAAGGGGGGAGAGATGTGCATGATTGGCAGATCACTTGCTTAGGCAATTGAGTTGATCATGAGATGTCAAGTACCACACCAGATGTTGTTCTTTCAGTAGATGCAATAAGTTGATATTGATCCAATCCTGGGGAAACAGTCGGAAGCAGTTTTAGAACATAAGTGGATGTACTAGGGATATGATAACGACAGCCTCCTTTAGGAGACGGTTATCATTCCAGGCTTCCAAGGTGACCTGGACGGCAGAGTGGCCGTCAGAGTTTTAGTTTTCCCTCTGACGAGGGGCAGTATTTTAGACAGGTGGTCCAGGCGGATACTGGGGGAAGGATGGCGCAGGATACTGATTATGTTCAGTTGACGATACAGTCTAAGAAGTTTGGATTTGGAGTTCATTTATGAGCTAGGTCCCATCATACATCCAGACATTCTAAGATAGGTATTGCTCATTTCGGGAGATGGCTTTCTCCGTGAACATGGGATATAGAGAGACATAGAAAGAAACATCACAGCGGATCCACTCACTGAGGTTATTTCTCGAACGCAATAGTTTCGCAAACGAGCATTGTGAGACTGACTAGTAGAGGAGTTGGGTGTTCGGTATCATACGAGCTGTGAGTATGCGACATCGCAATAATTAGCCTTGAGTGCAAGTGGGAGATTGTTGGAGATAGTGCCCTCAGAGTCAATTATTGGATCACAGGCACGTGATTGCAATGATTGAGGGAGGACCTATCCCGGTAGGTTAGTCTTACTCAAGATGATAGTATGCTATCTGGTTTATCTTTATCATCGTGTACTGCTTTAGGTGACCTTACGAGTCGCTATTACACGTTGATAGTGTTGGAGATAGTGCCCTCAGAGTCAATTATTGGATCACAGGCACGTGATTGCAATGATTGAGGGAGGACCTATCCCAGGAGGACAGTCTTACTCGAGATGATAGTATGCTATCTGGTTTACCTTTATCATCGTGTACTGTTTCAGGTGACCTTACAGGTCGCTATTACACGTTGATAGAGCCCCTAGGATTCTTGCTTGACGACCAGCAGTATGATGGCGATCATATACGTGGGAGCTGGGGTCTATAAGCACATCCTTAAATGGTCCCTAGTCGTGGGAGTTTCGAGACTGGGCATCGATACTCCATTAGTAGACTAGTGTATACAGTCGAGACCCCGACGAGGGGCGGTGGCCGGTCTCACAAGCCACTGGTGTCAGTTGGTTCACCTAAGATGTATACAGGTGCTCATTGGGTTATGAGTACACCGGACAGGACTCGCCGGGAACCTGCTAGTTGGGATTATACCAGACGTCAGATAGCAGTTCCCAGGTGACATGTGTACAGGTTAGTTCATCGACCTGAGATCGTCATTTGTCTCGTGTGAGTTCCTACTGTGCTTTGATTACTACCCTACCACGGCTCAAAGGAGTCGTGCAAATAGGTTTTAGTTGGGTACAGTCCCGAGCCACATGGAGGCAGTGAGCGGATCTGCAGGGGTTCGTCTCTCCCGGTATTGTGGGTGAGGTCGCGCTGTGTCTAGGAGAGCCATTACGCAAAGCCCTCGGCCGAGGCAGGAGATTTACTGGTAGGTATTCCAGTAGTATCTCAGGGCGTTCTGGGCTACACTCCGACACGACTTGTACCGCCTTTGGGGGTCTGACTTTTACCAACCCCCTAGGCCCGCCATGCGATGCTCATAGACGAACGGACCGGACTGTACGGATATTGTCACTGACAGGCTCAGTAGGGTGTCAGGATGAGTTCGTTCATCGACGTCCCTTTTGGTCAATAGCCGGTGGCCCATCACGTATTGGCTTATACCTCTGACGTGCTGGTGGTTAAATCCACAGCCATAGTATTGACGAGTCTTTAGAGTCCACCACACTTTCAGTTACTCAAGCTTTCGGGCGAAACGCTGTAGAGGCCGTATGGAGATATGGCAGGGTCCGATCAGATACGTGCGGTATTGCACGGATCAGGATCGGACGGTTTGTACTAGTGGCCGTATGGATATATGGCAGGGTTCGATCCGATACGTGCGGTATTGCACGGATTAGGATCGAACAGATATTACTAGCCGGCTTTGGTTTAAGCCGGTCCTAGTTTAGTACAGTGTAGATTTTGTCTCATTGCATTTGTATCCGGTCGGAATACAGATGCGGGTGTGTATGCACAGTATTGGGGTTTTCCTGTAATTTATTACGGGACCAGTTTTCTGGAGTTGCCAGTTTGCATTCCGTTCCGGCCGGTTTTCCTTTGTTCTTTCCCGGCCGGACTTTTCCGATGGAGGGGGGTTATTTGCAAGTTTGCAAATAACACTTTGTGGAGGGGTTTCTTGCAAATGCTTTGATTATGATAGCATCATTTATTTTGCACCATAACTTGCATTTATTGTGATGTGAAAGGATTTGATTTGGATTTGAGTTTTGGTTATGATTATGTTTGCTTGTGGTCACCCCTTCCTACCATCACCTTCCTTCTCTTCTTTTGTTCACCTCCCCATTCCTACAAGATGATGGCCGGCCACAACTTTTTGAAAAAGGAATTTCATTTTGGTAGAGTGGAGAAATTATCATCTCATTTGGATACACCAAAGTTCATCTCCATTTTGTTCTTCACTTCCCTCCATCCAATGGCAACTTCATTACCCCAAATGAGACAAGCATCATCTACACTACATTCTACAGCAAACCTTGGGCACGTCGACTAGCCAGCTTCGTGCCCGAGTTGCCTCGGTATTGAGGTGGGAGCCCGTAAAAGATGCAGACGATGTGGTGCCCTTCCGGCAAGGATGCGACAACCGGAGTTTCCGCTGGAGATCGGGACGACGACGAGAAGACCGGAGGACTCGGATCACTCGGTATATCTCTCACCCCATCTCTAGTTAGCTAGTATAGGTTAATGGTTTCGATCCGGGTATATTGTCCGCGGTAGCGCCAGTTTAAAGTTAAGAAAAATTTTGATTCCGCATTTTGGCCTCGGATAGACGGCCGGGGCGCTGCCGTGGCGCAACATGGTATCAGAGCCACGCCATTAACCTTGCCTAGCTTTTTCTAATGCGTTTTTCTTATCCGATCGACCAAAATTCCAAAAACCGCGTTTTTGTGTACATCAGTTTTCTGTTGTTTTTTTTCTTGCTCGAAAATTTTTTCAGGTTGTAGAAAATTGATGTACTAGAAGTTCTAAGAGATCTGGGAAAATTCGAGACATTGATCTCTCAGGAATAGCGCGGATCCGCCGCAAAATCCCCCTTGTTGCCGCTGATCCGCCGCAGGTTTAAGGGATCAATGGGTCGAAATTTTCCAGTGGGCTTGTGGACTATTTTTGGGGGTTTTGGAATATTAAACTTGGGCCCAGAATTTCTGTGAGTGCTACAGTATTGCTTGGGGGCCCACTTGTTAATTTTTGATCGATCGGATATTTTAAACACATTATTTCACAGTATTTACATTATATCTGCGACCGTGAATATCACTTGATCGGTAAATCCTGTCTAACTGCTATAGCCCGGTTAGACGGATTTGCGAACGTGATTTTCACGTTGATGTTCTGTGTTTATGCTGTGTTGTTGCGGATCGGTCGTGGGGGATAGCCTGGATGCAATGTTAGTACAGTTTTGTTTTATATGTACATTTGATATTGCGGGGCGAGCGTCCGACATGTGGACTGCCGTCACTTCCTGTTTGTATTATTCTTTTAGGGCACGACCTGGTTGCAGTCGATGTACCCGTTGTATGTATATTTTACTTTCTGTACTAGGGTTACCCCGCGGAGGGGTGCACGGATAGCCGGGTTCTAGAAGGCAACGGGCCCGCATCTCAGGGCATTGAGACGGAGGGGGCTTCAGTCTGGAATTGGCGGGCTTTTCGCCGCACTCATAGGGGGTACAGGTTGACCCAGGAGGGGTGCCCAAGTTACCGGATTCCGTGAAGTGATGGGTGGTCCATTCACGGTGCTGAAGGAGGCTGCCTCGCTTCAGGTTTTGGCGGGTGACTTGCCGCGCCCGTAGGGGTCTAGGTTTTCATTGCACAGGCTATCCACACGACCAGGGGAACGTCGGGTTTCAGCAGTGGCTCTGTGAAACCCGGGGCTTCCAGATATCTGTATTGTTCTGTGATGCTGTACATTTCTGTGATGTTGCATTTTATCACGCCTTGAGCGAAATACTATATATTGGTATATATATTAGTAGATGTTGTATATGTTTTTCATCCGCGCTAGTCCAGTCCCCGCTCTGCCGTTAGTTAACTAACCTAACGGGTGATGACGGGACCCAGTGGCGAATGCGGATGGCATATACGTACGTCAGTATATTTTCGTTCTTTGTGGTGTGATCAATTGATGGGACTGCGTTGATTCGGATCAATGCAAGCTAAACAAACCTATTCTGATGTTGTTGGAACATTTTTCAAAAAAAAGCTGTTATTGCAAGGACGTTCACTTTTGTTTTGCATCGTGGTATTCATTTGGAATATCCTGCTCCTCAGTCGACGAGGCAAGGGCCGAGATCCCTTCACCGGGAGTGACCCCTTGGACAGAAGTTTGCGTCAGGGCATTGACTTCACTATAGCCGATTACTTTTGCTTTGCATCGTGGTATTCAGTTGGAATATCCTGCACCTCATTCTACGGGGAAAGAGCCGAGATCCCTTCACCGGGAGTAACCTCTTTAGTAAAGGTTTTCGTCACTATATTTTTTATAAAAAGTTATCCAGTTCCTTCAACGATATCAAGTTCATTACGTTAAAGGTTTTTCGCCAAAAACCAGTCGTAGCCCTCCGTCATTTCAGATCAGTATTGCTTAGTATTCGCGCTGCGTTTGTCGTTGCTATTCGCCGAGGCGTAGTGTGCGGTAGCTTTGTTGTGCTTTTCTGTCACATGGATATGTGGATTGGTTAGGACAGTCGTACGACTTTGTTGATTATTCGTCAAGGGTCGTGCGGGTGGGTTTAACGCAATCAAGATAATGACGGGCTGAACTTGACTAGGACCTTTTGATTTGTTGATTATTCGTCAAGGTCACTTGAGTCCTAGGGGTAAAAACATCACATCGGGAGTTTCAAAAGAACTGAAACTTGCCAGACATGCGCATACCTTCTGGAGTGTGATACCGTGAGCGGATTCCGTCACGTTATCATGCGATGATAGTTGGATCCCGATTCCCACTGATGAGTTGGTTTACTCCTCGGGTGACCCCGACTAATTCTTCTTTCAGGTTTGAAGGAGAATTTGAGGTACAGTGGGAGGTTTCCAGATTAGACAAAGTGATAACCATTCTGATCTAGGTTAGAATGCACGCTGAGTGTTTCTTTTCTCTCTCTCTTTGGCAGCGACCTTTGACCCGACCCTTAGACTATGACTCAGTGACCAAATTGACCGAACCTTCTTAACATTGGCTTTTGGATTGTCAGAGTTGCAGACCTCTTTGCCACTCCTACTTTTACTCTTTTCTCCGGGACACCCCGTATTACTACGAACGTCCACTTCCATTGGACAAAACCATCGTATGGTTATATACGAACTCGAAGGACTTCGAGGATGGTTTCTGGTTCTGGAGAAAACGAATAGGATTATTCAGTTGTCTTTTCTTTTCACCTTCTCTCATTGCGAGTACTCCTTGGTTTAGAAGATAGTACACCTATTACGCAAATTGGATAGTCTTCTTTCAAACCTTAGGCTGGTGCCGAACGGTAGGGAATGAAGAAAACCAATTAGCCTAACGATGGTGTACAGAAGGTATTAAGTTAAGACAAAATAAAGGGATTAGTAAGAGGGCAAAGTAAATTGCGACTGCTATTCACGACCAAACCGAGTATTTCTTCGCCAATCCTAAATCACCTTTGTATTTCTCCAGGACACTCCGTATCACTACGAAGATCCTAAGTTTTTGGATACTCCATCGTATGGTTATATACGAACTCGAAAGGAACTTGTTCCAGTTCGGGGATGGATTCTGGTCCAGGAGAAATAGGAATACGGTTTATTCGGTTGTCTTTTCTCTTCACCTTCTCTCGCATTGCGAGTGCTCCTAGGACTAGGACAGTACACCCATTATGCTTATTGGATAGTTTTCTTCCAAACCATAGGCTGGTGCCGAATGGTAGGGAAGGAAGAAAACCATTTGGCCTAAGGGGTGTGCAGAAGGTAATGACTAAAGACATATAAAGGGATTTGGAGAGGTGGCAAAGAATTATACGGTTGTAGTTGTGAATCTGGATAATGGTAGAGGCATTACTAGGAATACCAGGAAACCCCATCGAAACATTTCAATGTTTCAGTTTCACTGTGTAATGTTAAAAGAAAACTGATTTCCCGATTAGATACTTACTCCAGGGTATGTATTTATCAGGTATGATTCTCACATCTGTATGGTTTTACAGATGATGAGTGGGAGTAAGTTATTGGGAATTAGGTGACCATCCTCATTATATCGGGATTCGTTGTAATTGGTGATATTTGAGGAAGCCACCTTGGTTGTTTGCCGGTCGGCAAACATTTGGTTTTGAATATCCGCTGTTGTGCACCAATTTCAAATTGATATATCTGTACGTCTATTTTCATAGAGTGAGATATACCTTTTGATATTATGTCGATGACATTTACCTATATCAGTGGATGGTTAGGTAAGGAGCATTAAATAGCGGTGTAATTCTTCTTGACCATAAGTACAGTTTTCAACCTACGACACACAGTGAAAGAGTTGCTAGACTCAGCGGACTTATACAGAGTATTGTATGTTGTCCAGTGTCCATTAGGACAGAGGGGTTGATCCTCATACTATATTCTGTTTACTTTTAACTTCTCTAGTTCTTAGACATGTGTTTCGTAGAAACACAGGGTCTGAGTTTTGAGGAGTTATTGGTATAAGAATAGAGTTGAGAACCAGGTATTGCAAGTATCGGGATTCTTTAAGATGATCGAAGATGTAGATACTTGTGTATGGTATTCAGTTGATAGTAATGAGAACTTGCTTCTCTTTCAGGTTACTCATAATTGGAAGCATTCCTAAGTTGGGTAACGCTGATCGGCCTCCCTCCATTTAGTTGACATGCACTGGAGACAGCTGCATGATTTGAATCTGGTTCATTTAAATCAGTGCCTCTGGTTCTATATTGGATATAGAACAGTTCATATCTTAACGATGTTAAGGTACGGGGAGTTGTCCGGCTTATGATTAAAACCAGACACTGGACAACTCAAGGCACGTTTCTGTAATGGCTGTTTGTGGGTTGACCCAGGCTATGACGAGGGTTGACTTTCTACCATCTGGAAGATCAGTAGTGATATTGTTCTTAACTCGCCACATTTTAAAAGGAAATGGTTAATTTTCAGAAAACAGTAGTGGGAGTATGGTAGAACTGGAAGCGATTCCAGAACCGCAAACGATTACTGAAGATTTGATAAGGAACCTAAAGATTCAATCTGTTTTGACATTCCATTGGCCACTCCGCAGATAAGGTGGGTAACTTCAGGCACCCGAGAGGTACTCCGGTAGCCTCAAGGACGGTGACAGGGAAGTTCTTGTTTACCCACACTTGCCATTGTTGTTGTTCCAGGCTGCGAGACCCAGCAGGAGGATGAGTATAGCGTCGTTCTAAACTAGCTTTAGAAGTGCGCGTCTATATGACTCTGCCAGAGGGTTGTCGTAGTCAGTGGGAGCAGCGGAAGCATTGGTGGACATCAGGCTTATGTCTATAGACTAAAGCAGATATAGCGGAGATAGATCATCTGTTTCTGATGTGACAGTCATGGGTTTGACGTCATCAGAATAGGGGATGGATCTGTTGAGAAGGTAGTAGGAAGTGATATTCCTATACTACGATCGGTTATACTTTGGTCGTCACACGGTGTTTTCTCCACATGGGACTTGGACATTATATCAGACATACTGGTTACTAGACCTATGGTTTTAGATCTACATTTGGGTGGTTTCCCAATCAGGATACTTTGACAGCATTCTAAGAGTATTTAGAATGGACGACTCCTGGCATGGTAGTGTGCCTGCAGGTAATGGAGTCACCCTCTCTAAAGGTGTCTTATAGACTAAAGTAGAGAGGGATGTGCATGATTGGCAGATCACTTGCTTAGGCAATTGAGTCAATCATGAGATGTCAAGTACCACACCAGATGTTGTTCTTGCACTAGATGCAATAAGATGATATTGATCCAATCCTGGAGGAACAGTCGGAAGCAGTTTTAGAACATAAGTGGATGTTCTAGGGATATGATAACGACAGCCTCATTTGGGAGACAGTTATCATTCCAGGCTTCCAAGGTGACATGGATGGCAGAGTGGCTGTCAGAGTTGTGGTTTCTCCTTCAGACGAGGGGCAGTATTTTGGACAGGTGGTCCAAGGCAATACTGAGGGAGGCATGGCGCTGGATACTGATTAAGTTCAGTTGATGATACAGTCTAAGAAGTTTGGATTTGGAGTTCATTTATGAGCTAGGTCCCATCAGATATCCAGACATACTCTAAGACATGTATTGCTCATTTCTGGAGATGGCTTTCTCTGCGAACTTGAGATATAGGGAGACATAGAAAGAAATTTCAGCAGCGGATCCACTCACTGAGGCTATTCCTCGAACACAATAGTTTCGCAAAACGAGCTTTGTGAGACTGACTAGTAGAGGAGTTGGGTGTTCGGTATCACACGGGCTGTGAGTATGCGACATCGCAATAATTAGCCTTGAGTGCAAGTGGGAGATTGTTGGAGATAGTGCCCTCAGAGTCAATTATTGGATCACAGGCACGTGATTGCAATGATTAAGGGAGGACCTATCCCAGGAGGACAGTCTTACTCGAGATGATAGTATGCTATCTGGTTTACCTTTATCATCGTGTACTGTTTCAGGTGACCTTACAGGTCGCTATTACACGTTGATAGAGCCCCTAGGATTCTTGCTTGACGACCAGCAGTATGATGGCGATCATATACGTGGGAGCTGGGGTCTATAAGCACATCCTTAAATGGTCCCTAGTCGTGGGAGTTTCGAGACTGGGCATCGATACTCCATTAGTAGACTAGTGTATACAGTCGAGACCCCGACGAGGGGCGGTGGCCGGTCTCACAAGCCACTGGTGTCAGTTGGTTCACCTAAGATGTATACAGGTGCTCATTGGGTTATGAGTACACCGGACAGGACTCGCCGGGAACCTGCTAGTTGGGATTATACCAGACGTCAGATAGCAGTTCCCAGGTGACATGTGTACAGGTTAGTTCATCGACCTGAGATCGTCATTTGTCTCGTGTGAGTTCCCACTGTGCTTTGATTACTACCCTACCACGGCTCAAAGGAGTCGTGCAAACAGGTTTTAGTTGGGTACAGTCCCGAGCCACATGGAGGCAGTGAGCGGATCTGCAGGGGTTCATCTCTCCCGGTATTGGGGGTGAGGTCGCGCTGTGTCTAGGAGAGCCATTACGCAAAGCCCTCGGCCGAGGCAGGAGATTTACTGGTAGGTATTCCAGTAGTATCTCAGGGCGTTCTGGGATACACTCCGACACGACTTGTACCGCCTTTGGGGGTCTGACTTTTACCAACCCCCTAGGCCCGCCATGCGATGCTCACAGACGAACGGACCGGACTGTACGGATATTGTCACTGACAGGCTCAGTAGGGTGTCAGGATGAGTTCGCTCATCGACGTCCCTTTTGGTCAATAGCTGGTGGCCCGTCACGTATTGGCTTATACCTCTGACGTGCTGGTGGTTAAATCCACAGCCATAGTATTGACGAGTCTTTAGAGTCCACCACACTTTCAGTTACTCAAGCTTTCGGGCGAAACGCTGTAGAGGCCGTATGGAGATATGGCAAGGTCCGATCAGATACGTGCGATATTGCACGGATCAGGATCGGACGGTTTGTACTAGTGGCCGTATGGATATATGGCAGGGTTCGATCCGATACGTGCGGTATTGCACGGATTAGGATCGAACGGATATTACTAGCCGGCTTTGGTTTAAGCCGGTCCTAGTTTAGTACAGTGTAGATTTTGTCTCATTGCATTTGTATCCGGTCGGAATACAGATGCGGGTGTGTATGCACAGTATTGGGGTTTTCCTGTAATTTATTACGGGACCAGTTTTCTGGAGTTGCCAGTTTGCATTCCGTTCCGGCCGGTTTTTCTTTGTTCTTTCCCGGCCGGACTTTTCCGATGGAGGGGGGTTATTTGCAAGTTTGCAAATAACACTTTGTGGAGGGGTTTCTTGCAAATGCTTTGATTATGATAGCATCATTTATTTTGCACCATAACTTGCATTTATTGTGATGTGAAAGGATTTGATTTGGATTTGAGTTTTGGTTATGATTATGTTTGCTTGTGGTCACCCCTTCCTACCATCACCTTCCTTCTCTTCTTTTGTTCACCTCCCCATTCCTACAAGATGATGGCCGGCCACAACTTTTTGAAAAAGGAATTTCATTTTGGTAGAGTGGAGAAATTATCATCTCATTTGGATACACCAAAGTTCATCTCCATTTTGTTCTTCACTTCCCTCCATCCAATGGCAACTTTATTACCCCAAATGAGACAAGCATCATCTACACTACATTCTACAGCAAACCTTGGGCACGTCGACTAGCCAGCTTCGTGCCCGAGTTGCCTCGGTATTGAGGTGGGAGCCCGTAAAAGATGCAGACGATGTGGTGCCCTTCCGGCAAGGATGCGACAACCGGAGTTTCCACGGGAGATCGGGACGACGACGAGAAGACCGGAGGACTCGGATCACTCGGTATATCTCTCACCCCATCTCTAGTTAGCTAGTATAGGTTAATGGTTTCGATCCGGGTATATTGTCCGCGGTAGCGCCAGTTTAAAGTTAAGAAAAATTTTGATTCCGCATTTTGGCCTCGGATAGACGGCCGGGGCGCTGCCGTGGCGCAACAGATAGAGCCCCTAGGATTCTTGCTTGACTACCAGCAGTATGAGGGCGATCATATACGTGAGAGCTGGAGTCTATAAGCACATCCTTAAAAGGTCCCTAGTCGTGGGAGTTTCGAGACAGGGCATCGATTCTCCAGAATAGACTAGTGTATACAGTCGAGACCCCGACGAGGGGCGGTGGCCGGTCTCACAAGCCACTGGTGTCAGTTGGTTCACCTAAGATGTATACAGGTGCTCATTGGGTTATGAGTACACCGGACTGGACTCGCCGGGAGCCTGCTAGTTGGTATTTTACCTGACGTCGGATAGCAGTTCCCTGGTGACATGTGTACAGGTTAGTTCATCGACCTAAGATCGTCATTTGTCTCGTGTGAGTTCCCACTGTGCTTTGATTACTACCCTACCACGGCTCAAAGGAGTCATGCAAACAGGTTTTAGTTGGGTACAGTCCCGAGCCACATGGAGGCAGTGAGCGGATCTGCAGGGGTTCGTCTATCCCGGTATTGGGGGTGAGGTCGCGCTGTGTCTAGGAGAGCCAGAACATGAAAAGTCCTTGGCCAAGGCAGGAGATTTGCTGGTAGGTATTCCAGTAGTATCTCAGGGTGTTCTGGGCTACACTCCGACACGACTTGTACCACTATTGGGGGTCTGACTTTTACCAACCTCCTAGGCCTCCCATGCGATGCTCATAGACGAACAGACCGGACCGGACGGATATTGTCACTGACAGGCTCAGTAGGGTGTCAGGATGAGTTCGCTCATCGACGTCCCCTTTGGTCAATAGCCGGTGGCCCGTCACGTATGGCTAATACCTCTGACGTGCTAGTGGTTAAATCCACAGCCATAGTATTGACGAGTCTTTAGAGTCCACCACACTCAGTTACTCAGGTTTTGGGCGAAACGCTATAGAGGCCGTATGGAGATATGGCAGGGTTCGATCAGATACGTGCGGTATTGCACGGATCGTGATCGGACGGTTTTTACTAGCCGGCTTTGGCTTAAGCCGGATCCTAGTATTAGACAGTGTAGTTTTGTCTCTTTGCATTTGTATTCAGTGGGAATACAAATGCGGGCATGTATATGCAGTAGCGGGGTTTTCCTGTAATTTATTACGGGATCACGTTTTCTGAAGTTGCCAGTTTGCATTCCGTTCCGGCCGGTTTTTCTTTGTTCCATCCCGGCCGGACTTTCCGATCGAAGGGGGTTATTTGCAAGTTTGCAAATAACATTAGTGGAGGGGGTTTTTTTCTTTTGTGGATTATGATATGACCATCATCATGAGATTCTCTTTGCATCATTCTTTTGCATTAATGTGAAGAGATTGGTATATGACTTGAGATAAGAAATGGGTGTGACTTTATTCCATGTTTATCTTCACTTTTCTTATTGTGTTTTTTTTTTTGCTTTTCCTCCCCCATTCCATATGAGGCCGGCCACATTTTTCTTGGTGGGGGAATGAGAGAGATTTCATTTTTGGTGTTGGTGGAAAATTATTCTCATTCTCATGTTGCATCAAAGTTTCATAGCTCATTTCTCCTCTCCTCCACATCCATGGCAACTTCACTACCTACTTGAGACAAGCCTGCTACACTTAGTCTACAGCATCCCTTGGACGCGTCGGCTAGCCAACTTCGCGCCCGAGTTGCTTCGGTCCAGAGGTGGGAGCCCGTAAAGGAACCCGGCTACGTGGTGCCCTTTCCGACGAGGACGTGACGGACGGAGATTCCGCGGGAGATCGGAGTGGAGACGAAGACCGAAGGACACGGATCGCTTGGTATACTTCTCTACTCTTATTCTTGTTTGCTAGTAGCTAGGTTAATGGCCCGATCCGGGTTAAAAGTGCATGGTGGTGCCGGTTTGCTAGTTTGCAAAGTTTTTCGTTTCAGCATTCCGGCGTCGGATCGACAGCCGGGGCGCCGCCGCGGACTTACACATCAAATAAATGTGAATATGTAGCTATAGCCAAGTATGCGTAACCATGTTGGCATAGCAAGATATGTGTATCTACCTATCAATAATGATGTAATATACCCTCCGGGTATAAGTGAAGTATATACACAAGGTATACATGTAGCTATGTCATTACGTGTGAAATATACCTATCACTAATGGTAACTAGTATGTAAGCATGTCAAGGCATATGTGTAAGCATGAAGGTATACAGGTATGCTATATGTTATATACATAAAGAAATATGAATCAATGTCCTAATGTCCCTAACCAAACAATATCATATAAATATGTGTGTTGTGCGTATCATAGCAATTATTGACGGTGTGTGTGGCATACAATCAGTGTTCGTGCAACATGAGCCGTCAATAATAGTGCAGTGTCCTAAGGGTACAAGTCTAAGTACAATAAATAACTAGGAAATAAGGTGTATGCGCAACTATATATATGAAATAGAATATGCGACAATATCATGTCATCTCTAGCCCAGACGAATAACCCATGCGGGCGATTCCCCTGTAGATGTTAAATCTACTCACCAACCATCCTGGTTAAGTAAAGCCAACAACTCGCTTTCCCTTCTTCGCAGCGCCCGAAGTCCCCGCCTGCGATCCTGAAAGCATATAACAATATAACAAGTCTATATTAGCAATCGACCAATAACACGTACCAACTACGTTTGACCGACGCACAAACTCCAATCATACTCTCAAGTGTTCGTCAAGTGGCTAACACGCGTAGCAACACTACGAAACCAACTCAAGAGCAAAAGCTACACAAAGACACGATCGACATCGGCACGACCCTATCTAGGAATGCAAAGCGACACAACTACCAAGCCTAGACCTTGATCGTACCGATCGCGCATTCAAAACACCATAATAAATGTGAAATCAATATAATTAACGTCGCAACGTCAAAAGAAACCCACGCCTAAAATACACCGAAACCTAGTAAGCAACTTATCGCAATATTTTGCACAAGTCTAAAACTAATACAATTCTAGCGATTTCAAACATCTTAAAATAGCCTAACTAAGTTATCGAAACCACCTCCATATTTTTAAACTTGCCTAATTAAGCTTTAGAAAAACCTAGTAAGCAATATATATCATTTTACAAATTAGCAACTTGGTTTAGTTTTCATTTGTCTAAAATTATCAACTAACCATTTCACTAATCAAAACCCTAATTTAATTAACAAAACCCTTACTAGAAATTCTAAATATGAATTTAAAAGCTTAATTTAAACAACTAAATAAGATAATTAAAGTATTATCACCATAAAAAGATATTAGGGTTTGGATTTATACCTTCAAAGAAACACAACTTGAAACTAGAAAATCCAAAGATTAGCCTCCAAAAATCCTCACTTGAATGAAAAACAAAGTTTGTTTTGTGAAGAAGAAAGAAGGTTTTGATTTATTTTTGAGTTTGTATGAATTATTTAGGATTGTTCATCATTTTTTTGAAGCATGAAGTGTAGAAATGAGATGAGAAAATAAATGGGCAGCAAGAGGAAGAGGTTTCGGCCAAGGCAAGAGAGGCTAGAGTTTTGTGGAAATTTGTAGAAAAATCTAGAAGAAATTGACAATAATTGTATAATAAAACAAAAAAGCTTTAATCCACCTCATTCTTTCTTTTAAAAAATTCATTTTAAATCCTAAAAATCTAAATATTTTGGATGGATGGTTAAAAACTTAATCTAATGATTATCTTAGCACAAATCCACATTTGTAGTAATTAACCCAAACCAAAAAAGTAATTACCACAAATAAAGTGCACAAATAAAGCATTAAAATAATATTTTAATTAGGGAAAAATTCTATGTGAACCAAAACTTCCCATTGACCCCCAAAACCTGCGCACTAGCTTTATTCTAGCTAAACTAGGTGCCGACAAGTCTATACAGAAGTTTGATCATAATCGGGTTAAAACGGAAAACACCGACTATTTTACCCTAAAAACGGAAAATTCGTAAAAAGATTTCTAAAACGTTACATGATGGAACGATCCGGATTTTAGGTTTACGTTAGCGCTGGTATATGATACCGGATCCCTAGTCGTGGGTGTATCGAGACGGGGCATCGATATACCAGAGTAGACTAGCGTATACGCTTCTCGACCCATGAGATGGGCGATGGATGATCCCACATCCATTGGTGTTTGACATCAGAGATGGTATACGAGTGCTCAGTGGAGACTGGGTACACTGGACGGACTCGCCGAGAACTCCCAGATGGTATTATACCTCACGTCAGATGGCAGTTCTCAGGTGACACTTGTAAAGGTTAGTCTGTAGACCCGAGATCGTCATAGAGTCTTGTGTGATTCCCACTGTGCTTTGATCTCCACCTTACCACGTCCATGAGGGCGTGCAAAACGGTGGTCTTTGGGTACAGTCCCGAGTCACATGGAGGCAATGAGCGATAGGAGGGGTTTCGTCTCTCCCGGTATTGGGGGTTGATGTTGCGCTGTGCTCGATTGGCCGTAACAGGGAAGTCCCTGGCCAGGGCTGATCAGAGATTTGCTGGTAAGTGTTACCAGTAGTTTCTCGACCCGTTATGAGCCTCACATCGGCACGACTTATCGGTTATTGGGGTCTGACGTATACCACCCCTAGACTTGATATGCGACATATCAGACGAACAGACCGGACTGTACGGTAAGTGTTACTGGTTGGATTCACAGGAGTGTGAGCGGGCTAGCTCGTCGATCTTCTGATCGCTCAATACCCGGATGGCCGTTACGTTTAGCAGACCGCTTGCGGCTTGTGGGTGCTTGATATGATCATCATCTGCTACCGGCGTATTGATGAGTCTTTAGAGTCCTACACAGAGGTTTCCTGGCTCAAGCGAAACGAAATAGGAGCGCATATGAGATATGTGCAGGACCGAGAATAATGCGTGTATGTGATACCGCATTTCATTCTCGCGATATATGTTTCGATTGGTTATATGCGATATGACCTAGTTATCGAATCATTGATTCGATAAATCGATACATTGGATTCTAGTCGGTTATGTGCGACATAACCGGATCATTGAATCAAATGTTGATTTAATGATTTAATGTAAAATTATATATTTGATATATTACTTTGCATTAACTAGTAATGGTTCACTTTATATGGATTTTCTCACTTGATGTGCTAGAAGTATATGTGATATACTTTTGTGCACATATTTATATCATGTTTGATGATACTTGATCTTTTTGTTAAGTGTAAAGAATTAAAACCATGGTTAAGTGTTGATTAGGGTTTTGCATATTCATTTATTTATTTATTTATTTATTTGAAAAGGATTATGATGAGAATGGTGGCTTTTTTTGTTTTAAGTTGAAGCTTCATGAAGCTTTGACTTTTGTAACCATCCTTATCTTCATGCTTAACCCTAACCCATCCAAGTGACCATGGTTTATTCTCCACACTTAACCTAGGTTAGAATATGATAAGTATTTGATTTTATTATTCTTTTTCACAATACTTATCATAAACTAGCTTCATCTTCTCCTTCTTCTTCAAGAGAGAAAACTAGATGCCATCAATGGCAACTTGAGAAAAAGTGAGTGAAATCCAATTCTAAAGTGAACCCACCTCCTATTTCTTCACCCTCTACCTCTTGCCAAGTTGTTTTGGGTGTTTTCTTCACAAGTTTCACAACTTGGTGACGTTGGAGCTTGAACTTGCGCAACCTCGACGTAGATCGTCTTTGACACGAAGCCGACGACCTATTCCGCTCGTTTTTCCGATGAAGCCGACGAATGAGTCTAGGATTCATGATGGACAGCGAGAGCACACCCACGTGGAGCTAAGGAAATGGGGAACCGGATCTACAAAGGTTGTAGCATCTAACTCTTAGTTAAGTGTTAACTAGTTTACTTTTCGCCTAGAATTCTAGCCGACGATCCGTAGTTTAGGGTTTCTCGGCACCTAGATTTTTGAAATTGGCATGATCGATGCCTTGTGAGACCTCATTAGGGTGCCTAGGAACCCTACAGTGGTATCAGAGCCTAGCTAGAGCCTTTGGCGAAGTCTAGACGGAGTTTGAAGTCCGAACGAACCCGAAACCCTAATTCCAAGGTGCTCTCTGGAAATTTTCTGAAATTTTGGATTTTTGTCAATTAAAAATATGCAGAAAATTATGCAGGGTCTTATATGAAATACTGTGAAATACGAGGGCCTGATTCAACTTTTCCACCGCGGAACCGCGGCATGAGCTTTGCATGCGCGGCGGTTCCGCGGCCGTACTGTCCCCTTGTCTGGTGATTTTTTCACAGTAATTCATGAATTCAGATATTATATTTTCTGGGTATTTTTATTGTGACTCTACAGAAGAGTATTTTGGGGTTGCTTTGGGGATTCAATTATTCGTTCGGGTTATCAGATTTTGTCTATGTAGCTTTCCGGATAACTTTAGAATATGTTAAAAAGTTCGACCGGATTTAAATACCCAACTTTTCCCCTGCCGGAAAAATTCCAAGTGTTGGATTTTTCCGTAGTTTAACGACGTTCTAAGTAGTGCAAGTAACGCGATGGACCCTCTAGAAGACAACAAACCTTAACTCGATTATGTGACCGTCTTGAACTGCCCTTTGAACCTTCGGGTTTGGGGCAGTACGGCGTGCCACATGTGAGGCGTTGGCTTAACCCTTCTACGGCTGGACCGTTGGTACTGAGGCACGAACTGAATGTTGTTAGACTTATTTCATGTGTTGAGCTGTATCGGGAAAACTTGGGTATTCGACTGTTCGATCGGAAAGTTTAACATTTTCTGTTTATCTGGAATGTGATACAATAATTGGAATTCACAAACAGTTATGAGATAACTGGATGAATGTTATAAATCTAGCAGTTTAGTCCCATATGATATTGAAAAGAGTTTTCGATAATGAGACTAAAATGCGGGGTTTGTAACTGTTAGGCATGTGATGTCTAAAGAGGTTGCGGATTCCAACTGTTGTAGTTTTACACTTTCTTTTCTGTGACCGTAAGTGTAATATGTGAATCGCCGGTTTCGTTGCTATATGTCAACGACAATTGGGGTATGTATACTTACTTACGTTGATGACATGTGATGTTATGTGTTGCTGGATATGTTATATTGGATCGTCGTGTTCGAATAGCCGGGGGTTTTTATGTGAGATGAGTGTTTTTCATTTTCATTCATGTAAAAACTTGTATGTAATATTCTTTTATTTGGGGCACTTCCAGGTAGCGGAAGTTGTCACCCTTTGTATATTATTTACTTTTCCGCATTAGGATAGACCCAAGGAGGGGAGCATAAGTAACCGGGTTCTGGGGTCCAGTGGGAGACCAACTCGAGGAGTCGAGTCCGGGTATCCTAACCCTAGAATTGGCAGGGTTGCTTGCCGCTCTCGTAGGGGTCTAGGGGTGTGGGATTGGCTATTCATCACGACCGTGGAATCCGTGTTTTATACTGGTTCGTATTAAAAACACGGACGTCCTAGTATATCCAATATTTCATATGTTTCTTCTGCTGCGATATCTGTGATGTGATCATGTGATGTTCTGTGATAGATACAGTATATAGTATATATGATATATTATATAGAAGTTACTTATGTTTTGCACCCGCACTAGCCCTGCCCTGCTCTGTCGTTAGTTACCTAACCTAACGGTGCATGAGGGGACATCGAGGCGAATGCGGATGGCATAAGTGTACGTCGTATTTATCTGTGATGTTTAGGTATTTAAATGATGGGACTTCATTAATGTGATTAATGAAAGAAAAGAAACCTCAGATGTTGTAGAATCAAATTTTAAATAAAACAGGTAGCTACAGTTCTTGCTTTGCATAGCGGTATATATGATATACCCTGCACCTTATTCGATGAGGAAAGGACCGAGATCCCTTCACCGGGAGTGACTCCTTTAGCGATAACTGGCAGATGCTACACACTCGGTTTGACTTTTGATTGCTTCTATAGTTTCTGCTTTGCACAGTGATATATATGATATATCCCGCACCTCATTCGACGAGGAAAGGGCCGACGATCCCTTCACCGGGAGTGACCCCTTTAGCAAAACTAGAAAAGCCTCAAAATCACTCCATTTCAAAACTTCATTTGATTCTACAACAATATCAAGTTCATTACGCAATAGGTTTTCAGAAAAACCTGTCGTAGCCCTCCGTCATTTCAGATAAGTACTAGTTAGTATTCGTGCTGCGGTTGTTTGGCATGCGTCAAGGCGTAGTGTACGGTAGCTAACTAGTGCTTATCTGCTAGCATACGATGCGATTGGATTAGGGTATTCGCACGGCGTTGTTTGGCATGCGTCAAGGGTCGTGCGGGTGGGTTTAATTCAATCAAGAAAAGTACGGGTTGAACTTGACTAGCGGACTATGGGTTGTTTGGCATGCGTCAAGGTCATAGCACGCTAGGGGCAAAATATTATCGGGAATTTCAAGTGTTGAAATTTGCAATGAGATTGCATACCTTCTATGAGATAGTTATTGTTGGAGATAGTGCCCTCAGAATCAATTATTGGATCACAGGCACGTGATTGCAATGATTGAGGGAGGACCTATCCCGGTGGGACAGTCTTACTCGAGATGATAGTATGCTATCTGGTTTATCTTTATCATCGTGTACTGCTTTAGGTGACCTGACATGTCGCTATTACACGTTGATAGAGCCCTTAGGATTCTTGCTTGACGACCAGCAGTATGATGGCGATCATATACGTGGGAGCTGGGGTCTATAAGCACATCCTTAAAAGGTCCCTAGTCGTGGGAGTTTCGAGACAGGGCATCGATACTCCATTAGTAGACTAGTGTATACAGTCGAGACCCCGACGAGGGGTGGTGGCCGGTCTCACAAGCCACTGGTGTCAGTTGGTTCACCTAAGATGTATACAGGTGCTCATTGGGTTATGAGTACACCGGACAGGACTCGCCGGGAACCTGCTAGTTGGTCTTATACCAGATGTCAGATAGCAGTTCCCTGGTGACATGTGTACAGGTTAGTTCATCGACCTGAGGATCGTCATTTGTCTCGTGTGAGTTCCCACTGTGCTTTGATTACTACCCTACCACGGCTCAAAGGAGTCGTGCAAACAGGTTTTAGTTGGGTACAGTCCCGAGCCACATGGAGGCAGTGAGCGGATCTTCAGGGGTTCGTCTCTCCCGGTATTGGGGGTGAGGTCGCGCTGTGTCTAGGAGAGCCATTACGCAAAGCCCTCGGCCGAGGCAGGAGATTTACTGGTAGGTATTCCAGTAGTATCTCAGGGCGTTCTGGGCTACACTCCGACATGACTTGTACCGCTTTTGGGGGTCTGACTTTTACCAACCCCCTAGGCCCGCCATGCGATACTCATAGACGAACGGACCGGACTGTACGGATATTGTCACTGACAGGCTCAGTAGGGTGTCAGGATGAGTTCGCTCATCGACGTCCCTTTTGGTCAATAGCTGGTGGCCCGTCACGTATTGGCTTATACCTCTGACGTGCTAGTGGTTAAATCCACAGCCATAGTATTGACGAGTCTTTAGAGTCCACCACACTTACAGTTACTCAAGCTTTCGGGCGAAACGCTGTAGAGGCCGTATGGAGATATGGCAGGGTCCGATCAGATACGTGCGGTATTGCACGGATCAGGATTGGACAGTTTTGTACTAGTTGCCGTATAGTTATATGGCAGGGTTCGATCTGATACGTGCGGTATTGCACGGATCAGGATCGAACGGATTTTACTAGCCGGCTTTGGCTTAAGCCGGTCCTAGTCTAGTACAGTGTAGATTTTGTCTCATTGCATTTGTATCCGGTCGGAATACAGATGCGGGTGTGTATGCACAGTATTGGGGTTTTCCTGTAATTTATTACGGGACCAGTTTTCTGGAGTTGCCAGTTTGCCTTCCGTCCCGGCCGGTTTTCCTTTGTTCTTTCCCGGCCGGACTTTTCCGATGGAGGGGGTTGTTTGCAGTTTTGCAAATAACTTTTGGTGGAGGTTTTATTTGTAAGATGTTTTATTATGAAAGCATCTTTTGATACCTTTCTTATCCATCTTTATCATTTGCTTTTTGTTGATGAGATAGGATTAGGATTGATTTCATGTTGATGTGAGATTGTTATGATGAGGTTTGGATAAGGTCACCTTTCTTTTGCTCCTACACTCACCTTCCTTCTAAGGTGATGGTTTGATATTCTTTTCTTCTCTACCTCCACCATTCTTATGCTTACTAGATGATAAGTTTTTTCAAGAGAGAGAAAAAAAAAAAGAGAGAAGAAGAAGAAGAAGAGAGCTTGAGTTTCATTTCTTGATCTCATTCATGCTAGAAAAATGCAAGCACCATTTTTCTAATCTCATTTCCTCCATCATCCACAAATGGCAACAAACCCAAGTGAGACAATCTACTACACATTCTACAGCACATCTTGAGCATGTCGAGTTGCCGGCTTCATGCGCGAGTTGCCTCGGTATTGAGGCGGGAGCCCGTAAAAGAAGAAGGCGATGTGGTGCCCTTTCCGGCGAGGAGGCGATGATGTGGAGGCAACACTTTCCGCGGGAGATCGGGACGATGACGAGAAGACCGGAGGACTCGGATCACTCGGTATACTTCTCACCCTATCTCTTGTTTGCTAGCATTAGGTTAATGGTTACGATCCGGGTTTTCTTTGTCCGCGGTAGCGCCGGTTTCCGAGTAAGGAAAATTTTTATTCCGCATTTTGGCCTCGAGCAAGAGGCCGGGGCGCTGCCGTGGCGCAACATGGTATCAGAGCCACGCCATTAACCTTACCTAGCTTGTTCTAATGTGTTTGCATTTCCGATCGACCGAAATTTCCAAAAACCGTATTTTTCTAGCACATCAGTTTCTGTCGAAATTTTTTGGAGTCTAAAAATTTTTCAGGTTGTCTCAGAATGATGTGCAGGGAGTTCTAAGACTACTGAGAAAATTTGGTAAAGTGATCGTACATTTCGACCGCGGAAGCGCAGCCTTAGCCCCCCTTTGGCCGCTCTTCCGCCGCATAAATGAGCCTTCACTTCACCATTTTCTTTCAGTGGGCTTTTGGGCTTATTTTAGGGATTTTGGGATATTAATATTGGGCCCAAGTTTTCTGTGTGTGCTACAGTTTTGATTGGGGGCCCACTTGTTATTTTTTGGTCAATCGGAAAATTTTAAACACATTATTTCACAGTATTTACATTATATCTGCGACCGTGAATGTCACTCGATCGGTAAATCCGGTCTAACTGCTATAGCCCGGTTAGACGGATTTGCGAACGTGACTTTCACGTTGATGTTCTATGTTTATGCTGTGTTGTTGCGGATCGGTCGTGGGGGATAGCCTGGATGCAATGCTAGTACAGTTTTATTGTATTATGTACATTTGATATTGCGGGGCGAGCGTCCGACAT
The DNA here is from genome assembly GCA_030015575.1 of Agapanthus africanus. Classification (NCBI taxonomy): domain Eukaryota; kingdom Viridiplantae; phylum Streptophyta; class Magnoliopsida; order Asparagales; family Amaryllidaceae; genus Agapanthus; species Agapanthus africanus. Next base: position 265,340,481 of record CM057343.1, read on the forward strand.
GTGGACTGCCGTCACTGCCTGTTTGTATTATTCTTTTGGGGCACGACCTGGTTGCGGTCGATGTACCCGGTGTATGTATATTTTACTTTCTGTACTAGGGTTGCCCCGCGATGGGGTGCACGGATAGCCGGGTTCTGGAGGGCAACGGGCCCGCATCTCAGGGCATTGAGACGAAGGGGGCTTCAGTCCAGGATTGGCGGGCTATTCGCCGCACTCGTAGGGGGTACAGGTTGACCCAGGAGGGGTGCCCAAGTTACCGGATTCCGTGAAGTGCTGGGTGGTCCATTCACGGAGCTGAAGGGGGCTGCCTCGCTTCAGGTTTTGGCGGGTGACTTGCCGCGCCCGTAGGGGTCTAGGATTTCATTGCACAGGCTATCCACACGACCAGGGGAACGTCGGGTTTCAGCAGCGGCTCTGTGAAACCCGGGGCTTCCAGATATCTGTATTGTTCTGTGATGCTGTACATTTCTGTGATGTTGCATTTTATTCACGCCTTGAGCGAAATACTATATATTGGCATATATATTAGTAGATGTTGTATATGTTTTACATCCGCGCTAGTCCAGTCCCCGCTCTGCCGTTAGTTAGCTAACCTAACGGGTGATGACGGGACCCAGTGGCGAATGCGGATGGCATATACGTACGTCAGTATATTTTTTCGTTCTTTTTGGTGTGATCAATTGATGGGAATGCATTGATTCGGATCAATGCAAGATAAACAAACCTAATCTAATGTTGTTGGAACACTTTTCAAAAAGCTGTTATTGCAAGGACGTTTACTTTTGTTTTGCATCGTGGTATTCATTTGGAATATCCTGCTCCTCAGTCGACGAGGCAAGGGCCGAGATCCCTTCACCGGGAGTGACCCCTTGGACAGAAGTTTGCGTCAAGGCATTAACTTCACTATAGCCGATTACTTTTGCTTTGCATCGTGGTATTCAGTTGGAATATCCTGCACCTCATTCTACGGGGAAAGAGCCGAGATCCCTTCACCGGGAGTGACCTCTTTAGTAAAGGTTTTCGTCACTATATTTTATAAAAGGCTATGCAGTTCCTTCAACGATATCAAGTTCATTACGTTAAAGGTTTTTCGCCAAAAACCATTCGTAGCCCTCCGTCATTTCCTACAGGTATTATTTGGTATTCGTGCTGCGTTTGTTGACCTAGTCAAGACGTAGTGTTCGGTAGCTAAGTGGTACTTGTTTGTTGCATAAGTGGGATTGGTTAGGACAGTCGTGCGGCCTTGTTGACCTAGTCAAGGGCACGTACGGGTGGGTTTAATGCGATCCAGAACAATGACGGGTTGAACTTGACTGGCGGTTTATGGTTTGTTGACCTAGTCAAGGTCATAAACCGCTTGGGGTAAAAATCACATCGGGAGTTTCAAAAGAACTGAAACTTGCCAGGCATGCGCATACCTTCTGGAGTGTGGTGACTTGAGTGGATTCTGTCAAGTTATCATGCGATGATAGTTGGATCCCGATTCCCACTGATGAGTTGGTTTACTCCTCGGGTGATCCCGACTAATTCTTCTTTCAGGTTTGGAGGAGAATTTGAGGTACAATGGGAGGTTTCCAGATTAGACAAAGTGGTAACCATTCTGATCTAGGATAGAGTGCACGCTGAGTGTTTCTTTTCTCTCTCTCTGGCAGCGACCATTGACCCGACCCTGGACTTTGACTCAGTGACCAAGTTGACCGAACCTTCTTAACAATGGCTTTTGGATTGTCAGAGTTGCAGACCTCATTGCCACTCCTACTTTTACCCTTTTCTCCAGGACACCCCGTATTACTACGAACGTCCACTTCCATTGGACAAAACCATCGTATGGTTATATACGAACTCGAAGGATTTCGAGGATGGTTTCTGGTTCTGGAGAAAACGGATAGGACTATTCAGTTGTCTTTTTCTTTTCACCTTCTCTCAGGTTGCGAGTACTCCTTGGCTTAGGAGTAGTACACCTATTACGCAGATTGGATAGTCTTCTTCCAAACCTTAGGCTGGTGCCGAACGGTGGGGAATGAAGAAAACCAATTAGCCTAAACGGTGTGCAGAAGGTATTAAGATTAAGACAAAGCAAGGGATTAGTAAGAGGGCAAAGTAAATTGCGACTGATATTCACGACCAAACCAAGTATTTCTTCGCCAATCCTAAATCACCTTTGTATTTCTCCAGGACACTCCGTATCACTACGAAGATCCACAGTTTATTGGATATTCCATCGTATGGTTATATACGAACTCGAAAGGAACTTGTTCCAGTTCGGGGATGGATTCTGGTTCAGGAGAAATAGGAATAAAGTACATTCAGGTGTCTTTTATCTTCACCTTCTCTCGCATTGCGAGTGCTCCTAGGATTAGGACAGTACACCCTTTATGCTTATTGGATAGTCTTCTTCCAAACCATAGGCTGGTGCCGAACGGTAGGGAAGTAAGAAAACCAATTGGCCTAAAGGGGTGTGCAGACGGTAATGACTAAAGACATATAAAGGGATTTGGACAGGTGGCAAAGAATTATACGGTTACAGTTGTGAATCTGGAAAATGGAAGAGGCATTACTAAGAATACCAGGATACCCCGACGAAACATTTCAATGTTTCAGTTTCACTGTGTACTGTTAACAGAAAAACTGATTTCCCGATTAGACACTTACTCCAGGGTATGTATTTACCAGGTATGATTCTCACATCTGTATGGTTTTACAGATGAGGAGTGGGAGTAAGTTATTGGGAATTGGGTGATCATCCTCATTATATCGGGATTCGTTGTAATCGGTGATATTTGAGGAAGTCACCTGGGTTGTTTGCCGGTCGGCAGTTATTTGGTTTTGAATATCCGCGGTTATGCACCAATTTCAAATTGATATATCTGTACGTCTATTTTCATAGAGTGAGATATACCTTTTGATATTATGTCGATGACATTTACCTATATCAGTGGATGGTTAGGTAAGGAGCATTAAACAGCGGTGTAATTCTTCTTAACCATAAGTACAGTTTTCAACCTGCGACGCACAGTGAAAGAGTTGTTAGACTCAGCGGACTTATACAGAGTATTGTATGTTGTCCAGGGTCCATCAGGACAGAGGGGTAGGTCCTCGTACTATATTCGGTTTACTTATGACTTCTCTAGTTCTTAGACATGTGTTTCGTAGAAACACAGGGTCTAAGTTTTGAGGAGTTATAGGTATTTGAATAGAGTAGAGAACCAGCTGTAGCAAGTATCGGGATTCTTCAAAGAGATCGAAGATGTAGATACTTGTGTATGGTATTCAGTTGATAGTAATGATAAAGAGAAATTGCTTCTCTTTCAGGTTACTCATAATTGGAAGCATTCCTAAGTTGAGTAACGCTGATCGGCCTCTCTCCATTTAGTTGACATGCACTGGAGACAGCTGCATGATTTGAATCTGGTTCAATTAAATCAGTGCCTCTGGTTCTATATTGGATATAGAACAGTTCATATCTTAACGATGTTAAGGTACGGGGAGTTGTCCGGCTTATGCTTAAAACCAGACTCCGGATAACTCAAGGCACGTTTCTGTAATGGCTGTTTGTGGGTTGACCCAGGCTATGACGAGGGTTGACTTTCTACCATCTGGCAGATCAATAGAAATATTGTTCTAGACTCGCCACAGTTTTATTAAAAATGGATTTTTTCAAAAACAGCAGTGGGAGTATGGTAGAACTGGAAGTAATTCCAGAACCGCAAACGATTACTGAAGATTTAATAAGGAACCTAAAGATTCAATCTGATTTGACATTCCATTGGCCACTCCGCAGATACGGTGGGTAACTTCAGGCACCCGAGAGATACTCCGGTAGCCTCAAGGACGGTGACAGGGAAGTTCTTGTTTACCCACACTTGCCATTGTTGTTGTTCCAGGCTGCGAGACCCGGTGGGAGGATGAGTATAGCGTCGTTCTAAACTAGCTTTAGAAGTGCACGTCTATATGACTCTGCCAGAGGGTTGTCGTAGTCAGTGGGAGCAGCGGAAGCATTGGTGGACATCAGGCTTATGTCTATTTATAGACTAAAGCAGATATAGCGGAGTTAGATCATCTGTTTCTCATGTGACAGTCATGGGTTTGACGTCATCAGAATAGGGGATGGATCTGTTGAGCAGGTAGTAGGAAGTGATATTCCTATACTACGATCGGTTATACTTTGGTCGTCACACAGTGTTTTCTCCACATGGGACTTGGATATTATATCAGACATACCGGTTACTAGACCTATGGTTTTAGATCTAGATTTGGGTGGTTTCCCAATCAGGGTACTTTGACAGCATTCTAAGAGTATTTAGAATGGACGACTCCTGGCACGGTAGTGTACCTGCAGGTAATGGAGTCACCCTCTCTAAAGGTGTCTTACAGACTAAAGGGGAGAGGGATACGCATGATTGACAGATCACTTGCTTAGGCAATTGAGTCAATCATGAGATGTCAAGTACCACACCAGATGTTGTTCTTGCAGTAGATGCAATAAGTTGATATTAATCCAATCCTGGAGAAACAGTCGGAAGCAGTTTTAGAACATAAGTGAATGTTCTAGGGATACGATAACGGCTGCCTCCTTTGGGAGACAGTTATCATTCCAGGCTTCCAAGGTGACATGGACGACAAGGAGGTTGTCAGAGTTATAGTTTTCCTTCTGACGAGGGGCAGTATTTTGGACAGGTGGTCCAAGGCAATACTGAGGGTGGCATGGCGCAGGATACTGATTAAGTTCGGTTGACGATACAGTCTAAGAAGTTTGGATTTGAAGTTCATTTATGAGCTAGGTCCCATCAGACATCCAGACGTTCTAAGACAGGTATTGCTCATTTCGGGAGATGGCTTTCTCCGCGAACTTGAGATATAGAGAGACATAGAAAGAAACATCACAGCGGATCCACTCACTGAGGCTATTCCTCGAACGCAATAGTTTCGCAAACAGGCTTTGTGCGACTGACTAGTAGAGGAGTTGGGTGTTCGGTATCACACGGGCTGTGAGTATGCGACATCGCAATAATTAGCCTTGAGTGCAAGTGGGAGATTGTTGGAGATAGTGCCCTCAGAGTCAATTATTGGATCACAGGCACGTGATTGCAATGATTGAGGGAGGACCTATCCCGGTGGGACAGTCTTACTCGAGATGATAGTATGCTATCTGGTTTATCTTTATCATCGTGTACTGCTTTAGGTGACCTGACATGTCGCTATTACACGTTGATAGAGCCCTTAGGATTCTTGCTTGACGACCAGCAGTATGATGGCGATCATATACGTGGGAGCTGGGGTCTATAAGCACATCCTTAAAAGGTCCCTAGTCGTGGGAGTTTCGAGACAGGGCATCGATACTCCATTAGTAGACTAGTGTATACAGTCGAGACCCCGACGAGGGGCGGTGGCCGGTCTCACAAGCCACTGGTGTCAGTTGGTTCACCTAAGATGTATACAGGTGCTCATTGGGTTATGAGTACACCGGACAGGACTCGCCGGGAACCTGCTAGTTGGTCTTATACCAGATGTCAGATAGCAGTTCCCTGGTGACATGTGTACAGGTTAGTTCATCGACCTGAGGATCGTCATTTGTCTCGTGTGAGTTCCCACTGTGCTTTGATTACTACCCTACCACGGCTCAAAGGAGTCGTGCAAACAGGTTTTAGTTGGGTACAGTCCCGAGCCACATGGAGGCAGTGAGCGGATCTTCAGGGGTTCGTCTCTCCCGGTATTGGGGGTGAGGTCGCGCTGTGTCTAGGAGAGCCATTACGCAAAGCCCTCGGCCGAGGCAGGAGATTTACTGGTAGGTATTCCAGTAGTATCTCAGGGCGTTCTGGGCTACACTCCGACACGACTTGTACCGCTTTTGGGGGTCTGACTTTTACCAACCCCTTAGGCCCGCCATGCGATACTCATAGACGAACGGACCGGACTGTACGGATATTGTCACTGACAGGCTCAGTAGGGTGTCAGGATGAGTTCGCTCATCGACATCCCTTTTGGTCAATAGCTGGTGGCCCGTCACGTATTGGCTTATACCTCTGACGTGCTAGTGGTTAAATCCACAGCCATAGTATTGACGAGTCTTTAGAGTCCACCACACTTACAGTTACTCAAGCTTTCGGGCGAAACGCTGTAGAGGCCGTATGGAGATATGGCAGGGTCCGATCAGATACGTGCGGTATTGCACGGATCAGGATTGGACAGTTTTGTACTAGTTGCCGTATAGTTATATGGCAGGGTTCGATCTGATACGTGCGGTATTGCACGGATCAGGATCGAACGGATTTTACTAGCCGGCTTTGGCTTAAGCCGGTCCTAGTCTAGTACAGTGTAGATTTTGTCTCATTGCATTTGTATCCGGTCGGAATACAGATGCGGGTGTGTATGCACAGTATTGGGGTTTTCCTGTAATTTATTACGGGACCAGTTTTCTGGAGTTGCCAGTTTGCCTTCCGTCCCGGCCGGTTTTCCTTTGTTCTTTCCCGGCCGGACTTTTCCGATGGAGGGGGTTGTTTGCAGTTTTGCAAATAACTTTTGGTGGAGGTTTTATTTGTAAGATGTTTTATTATGAAAGCATCTTTTGATACCTTTCTTATCCATCTTTATCATTTGCTTTTTGTTGATGAGATAGGATTAGGATTGATTTCATGTTGATGTGAGATTGTTATGATGAGGTTTGGATAAGGTCACCTTTCTTTTGCTCCTACACTCACCTTCCTTCTAAGGTGATGGTTTGATATTCTTTTCTTCTCTACCTCCACCATTCTTATGCTTACTAGATGATAAGTTTTTTCAAGAGAGAAAAAAAAAAAAAGAGAGAAGAAGAAGAAGAAGAGAGCTTGAGTTTCATTTCTTGATCTCATTCATGCTAGAAAAATGCAAGCACCATTTTTCTAATCTCATTTCCTCCATCATCCACAAATGGCAACAAACCCAAGTGAGATAATCTACTACACATTCTACAGCACATCTTGAGCATGTCGAGTTGCCGGCTTCATGCGCGAGTTGCCTCGGTATTGAGGCGAGAGCCCGTAAAAGAAGAAGGCGATGTGGTGCCCTTTCCGGCGAGGAGGCGACGATGTGGAGGCAACACTTTCCGCGGGAGATCGGGACGATGACGAGAAGACCGGAGGACTCGGATCACTCGGTATACTTCTCACCCTATCTCTTGTTTGCTAGCATTAGGTTAATGGTTACGATCCGGGTTTTCTTTGTCCGCGGTAGCGCCGGTTTCCGAGTAAGGAAAATTTTTATTCCGCATTTTGGCCTCGAGCAAGAGGCCGGGGCGCTGCCGTGGCGCAACAGTTGGATCCCGATACCCACTGCGAGTAAGAGTTACTCCTGGGAGAGTTTTACATATTACAATTAGCCGATCAAGTAGGTGTCTAGAAAGGTGTTAACGAGGTTACGCCTCTGGGAAAACGAGGTTTACATTAATTAGGTTCGTGCGAAAGCACGGGGGACCTCCCTCAAAGTACCGACACTGGCCTGGCTGAAAGATTGGCGAACTTGTAGTGTGTAATTAATCCCGGCTAGTCTTTCCTTTTAGGGTTTGAAGGAAGATTTGATAAAAAGCAGTGGGAGCCATCCTGATTAGATAAGATAATAACCAATCTGATCTTGCACGAGCTTACGCTAAAGTGTTTTCTTCTCTCTCTCTCCAGGTAGCGACCATTTCATGCCTTAATCAAGATAATAATATGGATGTATTGACCGAACCCGCATGTTATACTGTGCTGGGGAACGTTGGTTCCGTTCCTTCTTATAAGAGTTATAGGAATGAACAGGAAATAGGGGAATACCAGGATTCCCATGCCACCCGAATGAAGAAAGTACATGTTGATGCATTTTCTTCGGGTGTGTTCGTTACAGAGAACTGTTTCTCCATTTGCTCCACGTCCTGGGTATTAGATACCGGGTCCGGATCCCATATATGTAATCAGTTACATGGGCTTAGGAAAGGTAGAGAACTTGGAGAAGGTGATAAAGACATTAGAGTTGGAAATGGTGCAATTGTTGCAGCTAAGACTGTCGGGGAATATCACCTTGCATTACCAACTGGTAATACATTGGTTCTGAACGAATGCTATTACATGCCGAACCTGATATGCAACATTATATCGGTTTCTTTATTGAGTAAAGAGGGATATAATTTTGTATTACAGGATAATGTTATGAACATTTTCCGTAACCAAAAGTTGGTTGGATCAGGCACGTTGTGCAATGGTATTTATGTTCTAAACCAATCAACAGTTCTGAGCATAACAAACACACACAAGAGGAAGAGTTCTGAACTGAACGAATCCTTCTTGTGGCATTGTAGACTGGGTCACATCAATGCGACACGACTGGCTAAGTTGCATAAGGATGGATATTTAAATCCGTTTGAATTTTCATCCTATGACACTTGCCAGTCATGTCTCAAAGGCAAGATGACCAAAGCTCCGTTTACGGGACACGGAGAAAGAGTTACCGAACTCTTGGGACTGATACATAGTGATGTATGCGGTCCCATGTCTACACATGCCAGGGATGTTTCTTTATACTTCATTACATTCACTGACGATCTCTCTAGGTTCGGGTATGTGTTCCTGATGAAACACAAATCAGAAGCTTTTGAGAAATTTAGGGAATATAAACAAGAAGTTGAGAACCAAACCGGAAAAAGTATTAAAATCCTACGATCTGATCGAGGAGGGGAATACTTGAGCAATGAATTCCTGGACTTCCTAAAAGAGAATGGGATTCTCTCTCAGCTGACTCCTCCATATACACCACAGCACAACGGTGTATCTGAACGGAGAAACCGCACCCTATTAGATATGGTGCGCTCAATGATGAGTACAGCTGAGTTACCTATTTCCTTCTGGGGATATGCGCTTGAGACAGCCATGGACCTATTGAATAGAGTTCCTACCAAATCGGTGCCTACCACTCCATATGAGATATGGAAAGGGATGAGACCACATCTTAATTATATTAAGATATGGGGTTGTCCAGCCTATGTCAAAAGACAAAATCCGGACAAACTTGAGGCAAGATCTGTCTTATGTAAGTTTGTAGGATATCCCAAAAATTCACAAGGGTATATCTTCTACCACCCCGAGGAACAAAAGGTGTTTGTTTCTCGACATGCCACTTTCTTAGAAAAAAGTTTTCTTATGAAACAGATAAGTGGCATTGAGGTAGAACTGGAAGAGGTTCCAGCGACACAGACTACAACAGAAGATTTGGTTGAACCAGAGGATTCCGTAGTTCCCGATGAACCCCAGCCTCTCCGCCGATCTAGTAGGGTTTCTCGTCCACCTGAGAGATACTATGGTTTTCTCATTGATGGTGAAAGCGAGGATTGCATCATGGATGATGATGACCCAACTAGCTTCGAGCAGGCCATCATGAGTAGGGACTCAGTGAAATGGCTGGATGCTATGCGGTCCGAGATGGAATCCATGTACACCAACAAAGTATGGACTTTGGAAGTTGCTCCTGAAGGGGTAAAACCCATTGGGAGCAAGTGGATCTTCAAGAAGAAACTTGGTGTAGATGGGAAAGTGGAGACTTTCAAAGCTAGACTTGTAGCAAAGGGTTTTCGTCAAAGACCAGGTATGGACTATGACGAAACCTTTTCTCCAGTGGCTATGCTTAAATCCATCCGAATCATGCTTGCCATTGCTGCCTTTCATGACTACGAAATCTGGCAAATGGATGTTAAGAGCGCCTTTCTAAATGGTGATTTAGAAGAGTGCGTGTACATGACTCAGCCAGAGGGCTTCGTAGACAGTGGGAGCAGCGGGAAGGTGTGCAAGCTGCTTAAATCCATTTATGGATTAAAGCAAGCATCGCGGAGTTGGAACATCTGCTTTGACGTCGTTATCAAAGAGTTTGATTTCGTCAAAAATCCAGATGAACCTTGTATCTACAAGAAGGTGGCAGAGAGTAAGGTTGTCTTCCTCGTATTGTACGTGGACGACATACTCTTGATAGGAAATGATATTCCTATGCTGCAATCGGTCAAGCTCTTCTTATCACAAAGATTCTCGATGAAAGATCTTGGTGATGCCTCCTGCATATTGGGAATCAGGATCTATAGAGATAGATCCAAACGGATACTGGGATTGTCCCAATCCAGGTACATTGACACCATACTAAAGAGGTTTAGTATGGAAGAATCCAAGCGTGGGAACTTGCCCACGATCTCTGGAGTCACTCTCTCCAAAGAGATGTCTCCCAAGACTGATTTGGAGAGAGCTCGCATGCAAGGGATACCCTATGCTTCGGCAGTAGGCTCTATCATGTATGCGATGCTATGTACCAGACCTGATGTAGCATACTCACTAAGTGTAGTGAGCAGGTATCAAGCTGATCCTGGAGAGAGTCACTGGACAGCTGTGAAGAGCATTCTCAAGTACTTGCGAAGGACTAGAGATATGTTCTTGGTGTATGGTAACGGAGAACTCCAAGTGGAGTCCTTTACCGATTCGAGCTTCCAGAGTGATAAGGACGACTCTAAGTCGCAGTCGGGCTTTGTCTTTACCCTTTACGGAGGGGCGGTTAGCTGGAAGAGTTCCAAGCAGGAAACCGTGGCAAACTCGACGATGGAGGCCGAATACATCGCTGCCAACGATGCTGCTAAAGAAGCTGTTTGGATCAAGAAGTTCATTACTGAACTTGGTGTGGTTCCATCCATTGAGCATCCAATACCTTTGTATTGCGATAACAATGGTGCAGTGGCTTTGGCCAAGGAACCCAGGTCCCATCAGCAATCCAGGCATATTCTGAGGCGGTATCACCTGATCCGGGAGATAGTTGATCGCCGGGAGATCGAGGTCAGGAGGGTTGACACGAAGAACAACACCGCGGATCCACTCACGAAGGCCATTCCCCAGATACAGTTTGAGAGACTCTTCGGGATGCTCGGTATGCGATACTACAGCAGCTGGCCCTAGTGCAAGTGGGAGATTGTTAGTTGTATGTATGCCCTAGAGGCCAGTATTGTACAGATGATGTATATTATATTGGATGCTTGGACATATATAGAGATGACTTTCTTGCTCGATATGATAGTATGCTATCTGGTTACTCTTTATCTTAACATGTACACTAGTCTCTTTATACTGTCTTATAGTTACATGTTGGTAAAGCCCTTAGGATATGTACTTGACTACCTGGACTGTGATGCAGATCATACTAGTGGGGACATGGTAGTCCATAAGTACATCCTTCAAGGTCCCTAGTCGTGGGTGTATCGAGACGGGGCATCGATATACCAGAGTAGACTAGCGTATACGCTTCTCGACCCATGAGATGGGCGATGGATGATCCCACATCCATTGGTGTTTGACATCAGAGATGGTATACGGGTGCTCAGTGGAGACTGGGTACACTGGACGGACTCGCCGAGAACTCCCAGATGGTATTATACCTCACGTCAGATGGCAGTTCTCAGGTGACACTTGTACAGGTTTGTCTGTAGACCCGAGATCGTCATAGAGTCTTGTGTGATTCCCACTGTGCTTTGATCTCCACCTTACCACGTCCATGAGGGCGTGCAAAACGGTGGTCTTTGGGTACAGTCCCGAGTCACATGGAGGCAATGAGCGATAGGAGGGGTTTCGTCTCTCCCGGTATTGGGGGTTGATGTTGCGCTGTGCTCGATTGGCCGTAACAGGGAAGTCCCTGGCCAGGGCTGATCAGAGATTTGCTGGTAAGTGTTACCAGTAGTTTCTCGACCCGTTATGAGCCTCACATCGGCACGACTTATCGGTTATTGGGGTCTGACGTATACCACCCCTAGACTTGATATGCGACATATCAGACGAACAGACCGGACTGTACGGTAAGTGTTACTGGTTGGATTCACAGGAGTGTGAGCGGGCTAGCTCGTCGATCTTCTGATCGCTTAATACCCGGATGGCCGTTACGTTTAGCAGACCGCTTGCGGCTTGTGGGTGCTTAATATGATCATCATCTGCTACCGGCGTATTGACGAGTCTTTAGAGTCCTACACAGAGGTTTCCTGGCTCAAGCGAAACGAAATAGGAGCGCATATGAGATATGTGCAGGACCGAGAATAATGCGTGTATGTGATACCGCATTTCATTCTCGCGATATATGTTTCGATTGGTTATATTCGATATGACCTAGTTATCGAATCATTGATTCGATAAATCGATACATTGGATTCTAGTCGGTTATGTGCGACATAACCGGATCATTGAATCAAATGTTAATTTAATGATTTAATGTAAAATTATATATTTGATATACTACTTTGCATTAACTAGTAATGGTTCACTTTATATGGATTTTCTCACTTGATGTGCAAGAAGTATATGTGATATACTTTTGTGCACATATTTATATCATGTTTGATGATACTTGATCTTTTTGTTAAGTGTAAAGAATTAAAACCATGGTTAAGTGTTGATTAGGGTTTTGCATATTCATTTATTTATTTATTTATTTATTTTAAAAGGATTATGATGAGAATGGTGGCTTTTTTTGTTTTAAGTTGAAGCTTCATGAAGCTTTGACTTTTGTAACCATCCTTATCTTCATGCTTAACCCTAACCCATCCAAGTGACCATGGTTTATTCTCCACACTTAACCTAGGTTAGAATATGATAAGTATTTGATTTTATTATTCTTTTTCACAATACTTATCATAAACTAGCTTCATCTTCTCCTTCTTCTTCAAGAGAGAAAACTAGATGCCATCAATGGCAACTTGAGAAAAAGTGAGTGAAATCCAATTCTAAAGTGAACCCACCTCCTATTTCTTCACCCTCTACCTCTTGCCAAGTTGTTTTGGGTGTTTTCTTCACAAGTTTCACAACTTGGTGAAGTTGGAGCTTGAACTTGCGCAACCTCGACGTAGATCGTCTTTGACACGAAGCCGACGACCTATTCCGCTCGTTTTTCCGATGAAGCCGACGAATGAGTCTAGGATTCGTGATGGACAGCGAGAGCACACCCACGTGGAGCTAAGGAAGTGGGGAACCGGATCTAGAAAGGTTGTAGCATCTAACTTTTAGTTAAAGAGTTAACTAGATTCTCATTTCGCCTAGAAATCTAGCCGACGATCTGTGTTAGGGTTTCTCGGCACCAATAATTTTTGAAATTGGCATATTCGATGCCTTGTGAGACTTCATTAGGATGCCTAGGAACCCTACAAGCGCCAGTTTGGAAAAGTTTTTATTCCGCATTTGGCGTCGGATTGACGTCCGGGGCGCTGGCGTAGACTTACACCAACCAAATCAGTGCCTACCACTCCATATGAGATATGGAATGGGAAGAAGCCATGTCTTAATTTTATTCAGATATGGGGTTGTCCGGCCTATGTAAAAACACAAAATCCGGACAAGCTCGAGGCAAGCTCTGTTCTATGTAAGTTTATTGGATATCCCAAGCATTCGCGAGGGTATATCTTCTACCACTCCGAGGAACAAAAGGTGTTTGTTTCTCGACATGCCACCTTTTTAGAAAAGGGTTTTCTTATGAAAGAAATTAGTGGCAATGAGGTAGAACTGGAAGAGGTTCCAGCTATACAAACTACGACAGAAGATTTGGTAGAACCAGAGGATTCAGTAGTTCCCGACGAACCTCGGCCGCTCCGCCGATCTAGTAGGGTTCCTCATCCACCTGAGAGATACTACGATTTTCTCATAGATGGTGCGAGCGAGGATTGTATCATGGAAGATGATGACCCGACTAGTTTCGAGCAGGCCATCACGAGTGGGGACTCTGTGAAATGGCTGGATGCAATGCGATCCGAGATGGAATCCATGTACACCAACAAAGTATGGACTTTGGAAGTTTCTCCTGAAGGGGTAAAACCCATTGGGAGCATATGGATCTTTAAGAAGAAACTTGGTGTAGATGGAAAAGTTAAGAATTTCAAAGCTAGACTTGTTGCAAAGGGTTTTCGTCAACGACCAGGTGTGGATTATGACGAAACTTTTTCTCCAGTGGCTATGCTTAAGTCCATCCGGATCTTACTTGCCATTGCCGCATACCATGACTATGAAATCTGGCAAATGGATGTTAAGACCACCTTTCTAAATGGTGTTTTAGAGGAGTGCGTGTACATGACTCAGCCAGAGGGCTTCGTAGACAGTGGGAGCAGCGGAAAGGTATGCAAGCTGCTTAAATCCATCTACGGGTTAAAGCAAGCATCACAGAGCTGGAACATCTATTTTGATTTTGTATTCAAAGAGTTTGATTTCATCAAGAACGTAGATGAACCTTGTATTTACAAGAAGGTGGAAGAGAGTAAGGTTGTCTTCCTCGTATTGTATGTGGATGACATACTCTTGATAGGAAATGATGTTCATATGTTGCACTCGGTCAAACTCTTCTTATCACATAGATTCTCAATGAAAGATCTAGGCGATGCCTCCTGCATTTTGGGAATTAAGATCTATAGAGATAGATCTAAATGGATACTGGGATTGTCCTAATCCAGGTACATTGACACCATACTAAAGAGGTTTAGTATGGAAGAATCCAAGCATGGGAATCCAAGGTTAGTGGAACCAGAGGGTTCAACAGAACAGGACATTCCTACGCCGCTCCGCAGGAGTAGTAGGCAGTCTCATCCGCCCGAGAGATACTACGGTTTTCTCATAGACGGGGATCGAGAGGATTGCATCATAGATTATGATGAGCCTACTAGCTTCCAGCAGGCCGTTCAGAGCATTGACTCGGTAAAATGGCTGGATGCAATGCGGACCGAAATGGAGTCCATGTACACCAACAAAGTATGGACGTTGGACATTGCTCCAGACGGGGTAAAACCCGTAGGATGCAAGTGGATCTTCAAAAGGAAGATTGGTGTAGATGGACAGGTTGAGACCTATAAAGCTAGGCTGGTAGCAAAGGGTTTTCGTCAAAGACCTGGCTTGGACTACGACGAAACCTTTTCTCCAGTAGCCATGCTGAAATCCATTCGGATCCTTCTTGCCATTGCTGCCTTCCACGATTATGAGATCTGGCAAATGGACGTAAAGACAGCTTTTCTAAATGGAAATTTAGAGGAGTGTGTCTATATGGACCAGCCAGAGGGTTTCATTCAGAGTGGGAGCAGCGGAAAGGTGTGCAAGTTGCTTAAGTCCATCTATGGACTAAAGCAGGCATCGCGGAGTTGGAACATCTGCTTTGATGAGACAGTCAAAGAATTTGGCTTTATCAAAAATCCAGATGAACCATGCATCTATAGTAGATTTGTAGCGAGAACTGTAGTATTCCTCGTTTTATACGTGGATGACATTCTCTTGATAGGAAATGACATTCCTATGCTACAATCTGTCAAGGGGTTCTTGTCACAAAGGTTCTCCATGAAAGACCTGGGTGATGCCTCATACATCCTGGGGATCCGGATCCATCGTGATAGATCCAAGAGGATATTGGGACTTTCTCAGTCCAGGTACATCGACACCATAGTGAAAAGATTCAGTATGGAAGATTCCAAGCGCGGTAACCTACCGGCTTGTCACGGGATCACCCTCTCTAAAGAGATGTCTCCCAAGACTGATTTGGAGAGGGATCGCATGTCTATTATACCCTACGCTTCTGCGGTAGGCTCTATAATGTATGCGATGTTGTGTACCAGACCGGATGTAGCTTATGCACTGAGTGTGGTAAGCCGGTATCAGTCTAACCCTGGGGAGAAACACTGGATAGCAGTAAAGAACATTCTCAAGTACCTGAGAAGGACTAAGGAGATGTTCTTGGTATATGGCGGAAAAGACCTCCAGATCGAGGCCTTTGCTGACTCCAGCTTCCAGAGTGACAAGGATGATTCCAAGTCCATGTCGGGTTTTGTCTTCACCCTCAATGGAGGGGCGGTGTGTTGGAAGAGTTCCAAACAGAAAACCGTTGCAGACTCAACGATGGAAGCGGAATACATCGCTGCATCTGATGCCGCAAAAGAAGCTGTCTGGATGAGGAAGTTCTTAAAAGAACTTCAGGTGGTTCCGTCCATTGTTGACCCAATACCTCTGTATTGCGACAACAACGGGGCTATAGCTTTAGCGAAGGAACCCAGGTCCCATCAGAGATCCAGGCACATCTTGAGGCGGTATCACCTGATCAGGGAGATCGTGGATCGCAAGGAGATCGAGGTTCGGAGGGTTGCTTCAGAAGAGAACACTGCAGATCCATTCACCAAGGCCTTGCCCCAGACTCAGTTCGAGCGGCTGATCGAGATGATAGGTCTTCGATATGCCAGTACATGGCCTTAGTGCAAGTGGGAGATTGTTAGTGTATATGCCCTAGAGGCCATTACTGTATCATACTAGTTTGTATATTACTTAATGGATGCTTGGGATATTCACCTTGTATATACAATCTTGCTCAAAATAGTAGTATGCTACTTGGTTTGTTTCTACTTCAATGTGTACTTGTGTTTATTTCAGTATATCACTTATACGCATTAGTGGAGCCCTTAGGATCTTTGCTTGATTACCAGCGTTGTGATGGCAGTCACACTAGTGGGGGCTGGGTAATCTATAAGCACATCCTTATACAGGTCCCTAGTCGCAGGACTATCGAGACAGGGCATCGATACTCCGGAGTAGACTAGCGTATGCGCTTCTCATCCCAGTGTGGGAGATGGTCTGTCCCACAGCCATCAGTACGTCGTACTGGAGATAGTATACGGGTGCTCGTTGGGTTACGAGTACACTGGACAGGACTCGTCGGGAACTGACAGGTTGGTATTATACCTATCGTCAGTTATCAGTTCCGAGGTGACATGAGTACAGCTTAGTCCGCTGACTTGACACTGGCACTTCGCCTCAAGTGTATTCCCACTGCATTTTGATCACTACCCTACCACGGCTCAAAGGAGTCGTGCAAACAGGTGGTGGTTGGGTGTAGTCCCGAAGCACTTGGAGGCAGTGACGGTTAGACAGGATTCGTCTCTCCCGGTATTGGGGGTTGACATCGCGCTGTGTCTAGGAGAGCCATTACACGAGTAGTCCCTGGCCAGGGCAAACAAGATATACTGGTAGGTTTCCAGTGTTATCTCAGGGTGTTTTGGGCTTCGCTCCGGCACGACTTGTACCGCTATTGGGGGACTGACGTTTACCACCCCCTAGGCCCGCCATGCGATGTATCAGACGAACAGACCGGACTGTACGGAGACTGTCACATTCAGACTCAGTAGGAGTACAGATGGGGTTTCACCTCGTCAGCCTTCTTGTCGACATCTACCTGGGGACCGTTACGCACAGCTAGTGCCGCTTGCGGTCTGTGGTTAAACCCACTGCCAGCGTAGTGTCGAGTCTTTAGAGTCCCACACAGAGGGTATTCGCCTCTGGGCAAAACAGAGTAGAGGTCGCATGGTTTTGCGACAGGGTTCGTTCTCATCCGCGCACTTGTGCACGTTTGGAGTCCGGACGGATTATACTGGCAGGCTCTGGTTTGAGCCAGATACCGGTATATGTTTTGAGGGTTGCTTTTATATCTTGGTATTCTTGTTCCTCGGAACGAGAATGCAGGTGTGTATGCACAGTTGCTTGAGGCGGAGGATGAGATATTTCATTAGGGTTTCGGAACGGGTGCGTATGCACAGTTGACAGTTATCTTTTTCCAAACCCTAATGGATTTATGGATTATCTATTTATAATAGTAATTAAATGAGAATTTTGTTATGGTTGATTTTGTTGACTTGTTGACCATGGTTGACTTGTTGACCATGGTTGAATGTTGACCACCATCATGCTTCAAAAAGTCCTCCTTGATTCATGCTTACATTTTTAAATGAAGCATGGTAGTGGTCATTCCAAATTACCATCAACTATTCTCATTTTCAATTATTATTATTAGATAATTCTTTTCTTTTGCATTATGGTTGCAAGAAAGAATAGAATAGCTCATTCTATCATATTCATTCTCTCTCCTCTCTTCATCTTCTTCTTCCTCTAGCAAAGAGAAACCTTCTCATGAGTTGAGAATCCTTCTCTTTAAAAAGAAAAGCAAACCCTAGTCACTCTCTACTCACTCTAGGATCAAGGGTTTAGCAAGCAGGCGATTCTAGTTCACTCCAAGTTCGAGAAAGAGCCCAAAGGTCGAGCCTTCGAGGTGGATCCATCTTCGACGGAAGAAGGCGACAAGAGAAGAGAACCATCAACCTCCACAAAGTTTGAAGAAGAAGGAGTTCAAGTTTAGGTATAACCATCTCTATCCGAGTAGCTAAATCCCTTTAGCAAGTTTGCTAGTTTTAGTTTAGGTAACGATCCCGACCTAGTTTAGTCCATGTTGCCTCTTGCACTAAAAATTTGATTTTTATACCGTTTCCGCCTCCCCGTAAGAACCGGGGGTCGCAACGTGGACTTACAGTGGTATCAAAGCCAGGTTAAACTTAAACTAGCTTGGTAGTGAAGTGTAACGAAGTTCGGAACCGAAAAAAATCACAAAACCGGAAAATTACAAAACCTGAGTTTCTGTTGAAAATTTTTTGGCTCAAAATGAAAACCTTTATACTTGTAAATTCGGCTCAGGGTTTTGTGTGAACACCCAAGAAAAACGATACAGTGATTCGACCAAACCGCCGCCCTTCCGCCGCAGAATCTAGGTAGTTGCCGCGGAACCGCCGCTCTTTGTCGTGTTCTCTGCATCGTTTTTCGTGCAGTGTGTGTCTGTGTTGGTTTTGGGATTTTTGAAATATATTATATGTGCCCAGATTTTGCAGAAAAGAAATTTCCTTTTGGGGTCCTATAATTCCGTATTTTTTCCGAACTTCACTACACTTTGACTATGATGGTTATATCTGTGATGTTTGCATGTATTGAACGTCGGCTAATCGCTATAAGACGATTAGTCGGGGTTATACATGATCTGTAATGTGCTGGAATGTGTATATGAATGTGTTGGACTGTCGCGGGTGAATAGCCGGGGTGGATGTGAGATGAGCTTTTGTTTTTCTTTCATTCATTGTAAATGTAAATTGATGTAATAATATTATTTGTTTGGCCGCACAACCGGGTCGGGGTTGTAGCCGTCATTGTATAATTCTTTTTACTGTTTTTGCTCCTAGGACAGACCCATGGAGGGGTGCACAAACTACCGAGGACTTGGCGGGTAGTTTGCCGCACCCGTAGGGGTCTTGGGTGGGGTATTTGGCTATTCACCGCGACCGTGTTATCCGCTTTTCGTTCCAGGCTCGAAAGGATTGCGGATTGCTAGTATATCCAATGTATTCATCTGTGATCTGTAATGTCTATCATTGCTTTCTATTTAGGCGTTGCTTATGTTTTACAGCCGCGCTAGCCCAGCCCCCGCTCTGTCGTTAGTTAAGTAACCTAACGGGTAATGACGGGGCCCCGTGGCGAATGCGAATGGCATAAGCGTACGTCATATTTTGGTTGTTTTCTGCAATGGTAGGATTAAATGATGGGACGCATTAAAAGTACTAATGCAAGAATATCACGCATTAAAAGAACTAATGCAAGATAATAAACCAAGTTAAAGTCGTTGGAACACTTTCGAAAAACCACTCGGTTCTTTTCAAAAACAACTTTTAAATGCGGAGCTTGAGCCACTCCTTTTAAAAGCTATCTCGTTCCATCGACCAAATCAAGTTCACTACGTTCACGGTTTTGCCAAAACCATCCGTAGCCCTCCATCATTTCAGTTAAATATTCGGTAGTATTCAAGCTATGTATTTTGACCTCACGCCAAGGCATAGTGATTGGTAGCTGCCGGATATTTATCTGTTGCATAGATAGAATGCGTTGGTTTGAGACAGTCATACTGCCATTTTGGCCTACGTCAAGGGTATGTACGGGTGGATTCAAATTAACCTGGATAATGATGGGACGAACTTGACATGTGACTTATGACATTTTGACCTCACGCCAAGGTCATAAGAGCATGGGGCAAAAATCCACATCGGGAGTTTCATAAGTACTGAAACTTGCTAGATTTGCATACCATTTGGAGTGTGGTGATTCTGGTAGGATTCCTTCAGTTTCGTCACGCGATGATATTTGGATCCCGATCCTACTGTGAGTATATGCTACTCCTCGGGAAATTTCTCACTAAACGATCAATGCTATAAACCTAGTAGGTGCCTAGAAAGGTGTTAGCGGGGTTACGCCCCCAGGGAAAAGAGGTTATTTAATTAAGGAACTTCGCGAAAGCGTTGGAAAACCTCCCTCGAAGTACCAACACTGGCCTGGCTGAACGGTTAAGCAAGTATTGTACGGTGGGATTGATCCTGACTAATTCTTCCTTTATGGTTTGAGGAGGGATTCGAGAAACAGTGGGAGCCATCCTGTTTAGACAAACTAAAAACCACTCTAAACTTGCAAGAGCATCATGCTGAGTGTTTCTTCTTCTCTCTCCTAATTGCAGCGACCAATCAACATGACTGGACTTAAGTTACTCCTAGATAAAAACAAACTGACAGGGCCAAACTACAAAGATTGGCTCAGGAATGTCAAGATAGCAATCACTTATGACAAGCTGGGGTATCTTCTTACCACCAAAGCTCCCCCTGTCCCTGGTCCAACTTCCAGTGTCGCGGATAAGGAAATCCGCAAGACTTGGGAGATTGATAGCGCGAAGGCCAAGTGCCTCCTGCTTGCCTCGATGGACAACGAACATCAGAGGAGGCATGAGAATATGGACATGGAGTCCATATTGGTCCATACAAAAGAACTGTATGGAGAGCAATCACGTATCGCAAGATACGAAGCGTCGAAAAAGTTGTTTTCGACAAGAATGGCCGTCGGATCATCAGTAGCCGAGCACGTGCTAAAGATGATCGGCTACATTGAGGAGCTCGCTGACCTAGGGATCACATTGAAGAGTGAGCTATATACGGATATAGTTCTCCAGTCCCTTCCTTCCACTTACGCCCAGTTTATACTGAACTTCAACCTACAAGAAAAAGAGGTTGAACTATCAGAGCTCCTCAACATGCTGAGGAGCGCAGAGGGCACCCTACAGAAAAGTAGGGATACATCCACTTTGTTTGTAGGAGGATCATCTTCTTCTAGGTCCAAGGCGAAAGCCAAGGGAAAGAAGAAGATGGCCCCCGCCAAACCAAGGGGCGGTGTTAGTAAAGTGGATACGAAGGGAAAAGGGAAAGCAACAAAGATAGCGGGGAAGCTTGTGGATAAGGAAGAATGCTTCTTTTGTCATAAGAAAGGACACTGGAAGAATGATTGCAGGGCCTGGAAGGCCAGAACACAGGAATTGAAGCAGGTTGCAGCTTCAGCTTCAGGTGTGTATGTTATTGAAAACTGTCTTTCAATAAACTCTACTTCCTGGATATTGGATACCGGATCAGGATCTCATATCTGTAATTCTTTGCAGGCGTTGAGAAACCGTAGGGATTTGAAGGCAGGTGACATGACCCTCAGAGTTGCGAACGGAGCTAGCATGGATGCTAAAGCCGTGGGGGACTATCACCTGGGAATGTCAGATGGACATGTTTTGGTTTTGCGTAATTGCTTTTTTGTACCCAACGCAACTTGTAATATCATTTCTGTATCTTTAATTTCTAAAGAAGGTTATGAATTTGCGTTTGTAAGTAATGTTGTAAACATTCACCTTAATCAAGTTTTGATTGGGTCAGGTACTTTGAGTAATGGTATATACGTGTTAAACCAACCACAGATTTTTAATGTCCAGAATACACACAAAAGAAAGTCTCCAGAAATAAATCAGACTTTCTTATGGCATTGTAGATTGGGTCACATCAATGAGAGAAGGTTGACGAAGTTACATACAGAAGGGTATTTGAATGCGTTCGAATATCAATCGTATGCCACTTGTCAATCCTGTCTCAAGGGAAAGATGACAAAGACTCCGTTTACTGGACATGGAGTAAGAGCGAGCGAGCTCTTGGGACTCGTACACAGTGACGTGTGCGGTCCAATGTCTACACATGCCCGAAGCGGACATTCTTACTTCATTACTTTTACGGATGACTTCTCAAGGTACGGTTATGTCTTCTTAATGAAACATAAGTCCGAGGCCTTTGAAAAATTCCAGGAGTATAAGAGTGAAGTAGAGAAACAGACCGGCAAAAGTATTAAGATTCTAAGATCGGATCGAGGTGGAGAATACTTGAGTGCCGCATTCCTGGACTATTTAAAAGAGAACGGAATTCTCTCTCAGCTTACTCCTCCTTACACCCCGCAACATAACGGTGTATCGGAGAGACGGAACCGCACCCTATTGGATATGGTGCGGTCCATGATGAGTAACGCTGAGTTACCGCGATCATTCTGGGGGTATGCGCTAGAATCAGCTGCGTACCTTTTGAACCGAGTTCCGACTAAGACTGTGCCTTCCACACCATATGAAATGTGGAGTGGGAAGAAACCCTATCTTCAATATCTGAAGATCTGGGGTTGTCCGGCTTTTGTCAAAAAGCAGCATGCGGACAAGCTCGAGGCATGCTCAGTACTGTGCAAGTTTGTGGGATACCCAAAGAACACCAGGGGGTATCTTTTCTACTACGCAGAGGAACAAAAAGTCCTTGTTTCTCGTAATGCCCACTTTCTAGAACACCAGTTCTTGGAAAAGGAGATTAGTGGGAGCGCAGTAGAACTGGAAGAAATTCCAGAACCACAGACTATTACTGAAAGGTTAGTGGAACCAGAGGGTTCAACAGAACAGGACATTCCTACGCCGCTCCGCAGGAGTAGTAGGCAGTCTCATCCTCCCGAGAGATACTACGGTTTTCTCATAGACGGGGATCGAGAGGATTACATCATAGATTATGATGAGCCTACTAGCTTCCAGCAGGCCGTTCAGAGCATTGACTCGGTAAAATGGCTGGATGCAATGCGGACCGAAATGGAGTCCATGTACACCAACAAAGTATGGACGTTGGACATTGCTCCAGACGGGGTAAAACCCGTAGGATGCAAGTGGATCTTCAAAAGGAAGATTGGTGTAGATGGACAGGTTGAGACCTATAAAGCTAGGCTGGTAGCAAAGGGTTTTCGTCAAAGACCTGGCTTGGACTACGACGAAACCTTTTCTCCAGTAGCCATGCTGAAATCCATTCGGATCCTTCTTGCCATTGCTGCCTTCCACGATTATGAGATCTGGCAAATGGACGTAAAGACAGCTTTTCTAAATGGAAATTTAGAGGAGTGTGTCTATATGGACCAGCCAGAGGGTTTCATTCAGAGTGGGAGCAGCAGAAAGGTGTGCAAGTTGCTTAAGTCCATCTATGGACTAAAGCAGGCATCGCGGAGTTGGAACATCTGCTTTGATGAGACAGTCAAAGAATTTGGCTTTATCAAAAATCCAGATGAACCATGCATCTATAGTAGATTTGTAGCGAGAACTGTAGTATTCCTCGTTTTATACGTGGATGACATTCTCTTGATAGGAAATGACATTCCTATGCTACAATCTGTCAAGGGGTTCTTGTCACAAAGGTTCTCCATGAAAGACCTGGGTGATGCCTCATACATCCTGGGGATCCGGATCCATCGTGATAGATCCAAGAGGATATTGGGACTTTCTCAGTCCAGGTACATCGACACCATAGTGAAAAGATTCAGTATGGAAGATTCCAAGCGCGGTAACCTACCGGCTTGTCACGGGATCACCCTCTCTAAAGAGATGTCTCCCAAGACTGATTTGGAGAGGGATCGCATGTCTATTATACCCTACGCTTCTGCGGTAGGCTCTATAATGTATGCGATGTTGTGTACCAGACCGGATGTAGCTTATGCACTGAGTGTGGTAAGCCGGTATCAGTCTAACCCTGGGGAGAAACACTGGATAGCAGTAAAGAACATTCTCAAGTACCTGAGAAGGACTAAGGAGATGTTCTTGGTATATGGCGGAAAAGACCTCCAGATCGAGGCCTTTGCTGACTCCAGCTTCCAGAGTGACAAGGATGATTCCAAGTCCATGTCGGGTTTTGTCTTCACCCTCAATGGAGGGGCGGTGTGTTGGAAGAGTTCCAAACAGAAAACCGTTGCAGACTCAACGATGGAAGCGGAATACATCGCTGCATCTGATGCCGCAAAAGAAGCTGTCTGGATGAGGAAGTTCTTAAAAGAACTTCAGGTGGTTCCGTCCATTGTTGACCCAATACCTCTGTATTGCGACAACAACGGGGCTATAGCTTTAGCGAAGGAACCCAGGTCCCATCAGAGATCCAGGCACATCTTGAGGCGGTATCACCTGATCAGGGAGATCGTGGATCGCAAGGAGATCGAGGTTCGGAGGGTTGCTTCAGAAGAGAACACTGCAGATCCATTCACCAAGGCCTTGCCCCAGACTCAGTTTGAGCGGCTGATCGAGATGATAGGTCTTCGATACGCCAGTACATGGCCTTAGTGCAAGTGGGAGATTGTTAGTGTATATGCCCTAGAGGCCATTACTGTATCATACTAGTTTGTATATTACTTAATGGATGCTTGGGATATTCACCTTGTATATACAATCTTGCTCAAAATAGTAGTATGCTACTTGGTTTGTTTCTACTTCAATGTGTACTTGTGTTTATTTCAGTATATCACTTATACGCATTAGTGGAGCCCTTAGGATCTTTGCTTGATTACCAGCGTTGTGATGGCAGTCACACTAGTGGGGGCTGGGTAATCTATAAGCACATCCTTATACAGGTCCCTAGTCGCAGGACTATCGAGACAGGGCATCGATACTCCGGAGTAGACTAGCGTATGCGCTTCTCATCCCAGTGTGGGAGATGGTCTGTCCCACAGCCATCAGTACGTCGTACTGGAGATAGTATACGGGTGCTCGTTGGGTTACGAGTACACTGGACAGGACTCGTCGGGAACTGACAGGTTGGTATTATACCTATCGTCAGTTATCAGTTCCCAGGTGACATGAGTACAGCTTAGTCCGCTGACTTGACACTGGCACTTCGCCTCAAGTGTGTTCCCACTGCATTTTGATCACTACCCTACCACGGCTCAAAGGAGTCGTGCAAACAGGTGGTGGTTGGGTGTAGTCCCGAAGCACTTGGAGGCAGTGACGGTTAGACAGGATTCGTCTCTCCCGGTATTGGGGGTTGACATCGCGCTGTGTCTAGGAGAGCCATTACACGAGTAGTCCCTGGCCAGGGCAAACGAGATATACTGATAGGTTTCCAGTGTTATCTCAGGGTGTTTTGGGCTTCGCTCCGGCACGACTTGTACCGCTATTGGGGGACTGACGTTTACCACCCCCTAGGCCCGCCATGCGATGTATCAGACGAACAGACCGGACTGTACGGAGACTGTCACATTCAGACTCAGTAGGAGTACAGATGGGGTTTCACCTCGTCAGCCTTCTTGTCGACATCTACCTGGGGACCGTTACGCACAGCTAGTGCCGCTTGCGGTCTGTGGTTAAACCCACTGCCAGCGTAGTGTCGAGTCTTTAGAGTCCCACACAGAGGGTATTCGCCTCTAGGCAAAACAGAGTAGAGGTCGCATGGTTTTGCGACAGGGTTCGTTCTCATCCGCGCACTTGTGCACGTTTGGAGTCCGGACGGATTATACTGGCAGGCTCTGGTTTGAGCCAGATACCGGTATATGTTTTGAGGGTTGCTTTTATATCTTGGTATTCTTGTTCCTCGGAACGAGAATGCAGGTGTGTATGCACAGTTGCTTGAGGCGGAGGATGAGATATTTCATTAGGGTTTCGGAACGGGTGCGTATGCACAGTTGATAGTTATCTTTTTCCAAACCCTAATGGATTTATGGATTATCTATTTATAATAGTAATTAAATGAGAATTTTGTTATGGTTGATTTTGTTGACTTGTTGACCATGGTTGACTTGTTGACCATGGTTGAATGTTGACCACCATCATGCTTCAAAAAGTCCTCCTTGATTCATGCTTACATTTTTAAATGAAGCATGGTAGTGGTCATTCCAAATTACCATCAACTATTCTCATTTTCAATTATTATTATTAGATAATTCTTTTCTTTTGCATTATGGTTGCAAGAAAGAATAGAATAGCTCATTCTATCATATTCATTCTCTCTCCTCTCTTCATCTTCTTCTTCCTCTAGCAAAGAGAAACCTTCTCATGAGTTGAGAATCCTTCTCTTTAAAAAGAAAAGCAAACCCTAGTCACTCTCTACTCACTCTAGGATCAAGGGTTTAGCAAGCAGGCGATTCTAGTTCACTCCAAGTTCGAGAAAGAGCCCAAAGGTCGAGCCTTCGAGGTGGATCCATCTTCGACGGAAGAAGGCGACAAAAGAAGAGAACCATCAACCTCCACAAAGTTTGAAGAAGAAGGAGTTCAAGTTTAGGTATAACCATCTCTATCCGAGTAGCTAAATCCCTTTAGCAAGTTTGCTAGTTTTAGTTTAGGTAACGATCCCGACCTAGTTTAGTCCATGTTGCCTCTTGCACTAAAAATTTGATTTTTATACCGTTTCCGCCTCCCCGTAAGAACCGGGGGTCGCAACGTGGACTTACAGATACTACAACAGCTGGCCTTAGTGCAAGTGGGAGATTGTTAGTTATGTATATGCCCTAGAGGCCATTATTGTACATATGATGTATATTGTAGTGGATGCTTGGATATATATAGAGAGGACTTTCTTGCTCGATATGATAGTATGCTATCTGGTTTCACTTTGTCTTAACATGTTGACTTGTATTGGTTTACTGTCTTGCTCTCACATGTTGATAAAGCCCTTAGGATATGTACTCGACTACGAAAACTATGTTGCAGATCATACTAGTGGGGCCAGGGTAGTCCAAGAGTACATCCTATAACTGTTTCTAGTCGAGGGTGTATCGAGACAGGGCATCGATACTCCAGAGTAGACTAACGTATACGCATCTTGACCCATATGATGGGCGATGGATGATCCCATATCCATCGGTGTTTGACATCAAAAATGGTGTACGGGTGCTCAGTGGAGACTGGGTACACTGAACGGACTCGCCGAGAACTCCTAGATGGTATTATACCTATCGTCAGATAGCAGTTCTCTGGTGACACTGGTACAGGTTAGTCTGTAGACCCGAGATCGTCATAGAGTCTTGTGTGATTCCCACTGTGCTTTGATTTCCACCTTACCACGTTCATGAGAACGTGCAAAACGGTGGCTTTTGGGTACAGTCCCGAATCATATGGAGGCAATGAGTGATAGGAGGGGTTTCGTCTCTCCCGGTATTGGGGGTTGATATTGTGATGTGTTCGATTGGCTGTAACTGGAAGTCCCTGGCCATGGCTGATATGGAGATCTACTGGTAAGTGTTATCAGTGGTTTCTCGACCCGTTATGAGCCTCACATCGACACGACTTATCGGTTACTGGGTCTGACGTTTACCATCCCTAAACTAGATATGCGACATATCAGACGAAGAGACCGGACTGTACGGTAGTGTTACTGATTGGATTCACAGGAGTGTGTGTAGGCTTGCTTGTTGATCTTCTGATCGCTCAATACCCGGGTGGCTGTTATATTTAGCTGACCGCTTGCAGCTTGTGGGTGTTTGATATGATCATCACCTACTACCGGCGTATTGACGAGTCTTTAGAGTCCTACACAGAGGTTTCCTGGCTCAGGCGAAACGGAGTAGGAGCACATATGTGATTTGTGCGAGACCGAGATTGATACGGTATGTGATACCGTATTCGATTCTCGCGATATGTGATATCGGCCGGGTATATGAGATATAGCCGGGTCATCGGATCAACTGTTGATTCGATGAACTGATACATATTATATTAGTCGTTATTTGTAACATAGCCGGATTATTAAATCAAGTGTTGATTTAATAATTTAATGTATAATTATAATTGTGATATATTGCATTACATTAACTAATATAAGCTCACTTAAATGATTCTTTTTCTCATTTGATGATACATTGATATATATGTGATATATGTTAATTGTATTATTTTCTTTTGTTACAAAATTGTATATATGTGATATGTATAATTGTAACATGTTAGGTTACAAATGCAACTAGGGTTTATGAGATTAAACCATGCTAGGGTTTAGATTAGGGTTAATGTTTTATTTTAGATAAATTCTAAATTGTGGATTTATTCTTGAGATTTTTTTTCATGTTGACTAAAGTCCACCCTTTAGATATTTTCTAGATATTTGTTAACCTAACCTTTTAACCCCTACCCCATGGTTTATTCTCTATAAGGGTTACGCATGACATGCTTAACCCATGGTTGCATTTCTAACCTCAACAATAATTATTCTTTGATCACAACTTCATCTTCTTCCTCCTCCTCAAAAAAGATTTCTAGCTTTTTGATTTGTGATGAAAGATTGTGAGAAATAGAAAATAAAAAAGAGCAAAATTCCTACTTCATCATCCTCTTCTATACTAGCCATACAGATTAGTGTGTTTGTTTCACTAATCTCTCATTAGTGAAAGAGAAAGCTTGGGTTTGTGATTCCTCAAGGTATATCATCTTGGATTGTGAAGTTTTCTAGCAAGGATGCCTCATTCATCTCATGGAGCCTCTCTAGAGTCCGGGAGCATGATGATTACAGTGAAGGGACCTCAACTCGAAGCTTATGAAACAAAGGAACGGACTACAAAGGTTGTAATCCCTAACACTCAGAAGTAAAGATGTTTGCTTTTAGTTTTAGTTTAATACTTTACTTAAAGATCTTGTTAAGGGTTAGTTTAAGCATAGAAAAAATTTTAATTGGCATGTTTGATGCCTCCCGAAACCTTGCTGCGATGCTTAGTAACCCAACAATTGCGACATTAGAAATCCGTCATTTTTGTCGTGCAAAAACTGCCGACAAAAACAGTTCCGAAAACTGAAAGTTTAAGATATTTGCACACCCCGCGGGCTCACGGTTTGAACTAATAAGTCGCGGGGTGGTGCATGGGCACCCCGGGGAATCCCCGAGGGTGACCAAATGGATGGGCCCACTCCCCAAGACCACCACAAGGTGGTCTTGGTGGTGGGGACCCGAAACTGCCCCACCTTAGGCAGTTTCGGGTCTGCCTCACCCCCTGACCACCTCGTGGTGGCCTCGGGGGTAGGGTACCCCTCCTAGGCTCCTCGAATCGAAGTTAATTTTGTGCTCTAACTCCCTGCGAAGGTTCGGACGTGTTTCGTTTTGATTCGGACTTCCGAATTGGCTTTAAACGGTCGGTTTTTGGAACTTTAGCTCACTGTTTTTTCCCATGGTTTTGGAAATTGGTTTAGTTTGCTAATTGCGTGTGGAATTCTAATGTCGTAGTTTTCATTACATACATTACTATCTGAGTCCGTGAATATTATTAGAGCGGTACAACTCGTCTAACTGCTATATGCTCTTTTAGACGGGTTTGCGAACGTGGCATTCACGTTGATGTTTTGTGTTGTGCTGTGGTTGTGGCGGGATCGTCATGGTGGATAACTTGGGTGCAATGGTAGTATAGTTTGGATTTATTTGTACATTTTATATCGTAGGGTGAGCGTCCGATATGTGGACTGCCGTCACTACATGTTTGTATATTATTTATTTGGGGCACGACCGGGTTGAGGTCGATGTCACCGTTGTACATATTTTTTTCTGTACTAAGATTACCCCGCGATGGAGTGCACGGATAGCCGGGTTCCAGAGGGCAACGGGCCTGCATCTTATGGCATTGAGATGGAGGGGGCCTCACTCTAGAATTGGCGGGCTATTCGCCACACTCGTATGGGGTATAGGTTGACCCAAGGAGGGGTGCTCAAGTTACCGGATTCTGTGAAGTGCCAGGTGGCCCATTCACTTTGATGAAGGGGGTTGCCTCACTTCTAGTTTTGGAAGCTAACTTTCCGCGCTCGTAGGGGTCTAAGTTTTCATTGCACAAGCTATCCACATGACCAGGGGAACGTCGGGTTTCACTTGCGGCTCAAAGGAAACACGGGGCTCCTATATTATCAGTATTGTTCTGTGATGCTTATCGCTATTCTGTGATTTTGCATATATCATGTCTGGAACGATTATTATATATTTATATATACTAGTAGATATTGTATATGTTTTGCACCCGCACTAGTCCAGCCCCCCCTCTGTCGTTAGTTAAGTAACCTAACGGGTGATGACGGGGCCCAGTGGCGAATGCTGATGGCATATACGTACATTATATTTTCGTTCTTTTCTGGTGTGATTAATTGATGGGACTGCGTTGATTCTGATCAATGCAAGGAAAACCAGACCTATATGATGTTGTTGGAACAAATTTTCAAAAGCTGTTATTACAAGGACATTTTCTTTTGTTTTGCACCGCGGTATTCGGTTATGAATATCCAGCACCTTATTCGATGAGGCAAGAGCCGAGATCCCTTCACCGGGAGTGACCTCTTGGGCAGAAGTTTGCGTCAGGGTAATAACTTCACTATAGTCGATTACTTTTGTGCTTTGCATCGTAGGATTCGGTTGGAATATCCTGCACCTCATTCGACGAGGAAAGAGCCGAGATCCCTTCACCGGGAATGACCTCTTTAGCAAAGGTTTTCGCCATTATATATTTGTAAAAAGCTATCCGGTTCGTTCAACGATATCAAGTTCATTACGTTAAAGGTTTTTCGCCAAAAACCATTTGTAGCCCTCCGTCATTTCAGACGGGTACCACTTAGTATTCATGCTATGTTTGTTGACCTTCGTCAAGATATAGTGTATGGTAGCTGTTTGTTACTTTTCTATTGCATAGATAGATGCATTGGTTTAGGACAGTCGTACTACTTTGTTGGCCTTCGTCAAGGGTATGTACGGGTGGGTTCAAATTTACCTGGACAATGACGGGTAGAACTTGACATGGCTTATGATTTGTTGACCTTCGTCAAGGTCATAAGAGCATGAGGTAAAAATCACATCGAGGGTTTCAAACATACAGGAAACTTGCCAGACATGCGCAACCTTCTGGTGTGTGATAACTTGAGTGGATTCCATCAAGTTATCATGCAATGATAGTTGGATCCCAATTCCCACTAATGAGTTAGTTTACTCCTCGGGTGATTTTAGATGATCCCGACTAATTCTTCTTTCAGGTTTGGAGGAGAATTTAAGGATACAGTGGGAGACATCTTGATTAGATAAAATGAATAACCATTCTGATCTAGATTAGAGTGCATGCTGAGTGTTTCTTTTCTCTCTCTCTTTGGCAGCGACCATGTCCCGACCCTAGAC
Source organism: Agapanthus africanus (assembly GCA_030015575.1). Taxonomy (NCBI): domain Eukaryota; kingdom Viridiplantae; phylum Streptophyta; class Magnoliopsida; order Asparagales; family Amaryllidaceae; genus Agapanthus; species Agapanthus africanus. Next base: position 265,371,562 of record CM057343.1, read on the forward strand.
TAGAACTCATAAACTAAGTTAACCGAACCTTCTTAAAACACAATGGCTTTTAGATTGTCAGAGTTGCATACTTCATTGCCACTCCTATTTTTACCCTTTGCTTTTCTCCGGAACATTCCATATCACTACAAAGATCCACATTTATTGTATATGACCATCGTATAGTTACATACGAACACGAAGAAACTTGTTTCAGATTCGAGAATGGTTTCTGGTTCTGAAGAAATTGAATAGGACTATTCAGTTGTCTTTTCCTTTTACCTTCTCTCAGGTTGTGAGGGCTCCTAGGATTAGGAGAGGGTACACCTATTACGCTTATTGGATAGTCTTCTTCCAAACTATAGGCAGGTGCCGAAAGGTGGGGAAGGAAGAAAACCAATTAGCCTAAGTATGGTGTACAGAAGATAATAAGTAAAGACAAATAAAGGGATTAGAAAGAAGGCAAAGTAAATTTCGACTGCTATCATTCACGACCAAACCGCGTATATCTTCGCCATTCCTACTTCACCTTTGCATTTATCCAGAACACCTCGTATTACTACGAAGATCCACATTTATTGGATAATCCATCGTATAGTTACATACGAACTCGAAGGAACTTGTTCCAGTTCGAGAATGGATTCTGGTTCAGGAGAAATAGAATAAGGATTATTCAGTTGTCTTTTATCTTTACCTTCTCTCAGGTTGCGAGGGCTCTTAGAATTAGGAGAGTACACATATTATGCTTATTGGATAGTTTTCTTCCAAACCATAGGCCGGTGCCGAACGGTAGGGAAGGAAGAAAACCATTTAGCCTAAGGGTGGTGTACAGAAAGTAATGAGTAAATACAAATAAAGGGATTTGGAGAGATGGCAAGGAAATATACGGTTACAGTCATGAATCTGGTTAATGGAAGAGGCATTACTAGGAATACCCGGCTACCCCTTTGAAACATTTTCATGTTTCATTTTCACTGTGCATTGTTAATTGAAAACTAATTTCCCAATTAGATCCTTACTCCAAGGTATGTATTTACCAGGTTTGATTCTCACATCTGTATGGTTTTACAGATGATAAGTGGGAGTAAGTTATTGGGAATTAGGTGATTATATCCTCTTTATATCAGAATTCGTTGTAATTGGTGATATTTGAGAAAATCACCTGGGGTTTTGCCTGATGGCAAATATTTGGTTTTGAATATCCGTTGTTATGCACCAATTTCAAACTGATATATCTGTACGTTTATTTTATAAAGTGAGATATAACTTTTTGAAATTATGTTCATGACATTTACCTATAACAGTTGATGATTGGGTAAGGAGCATTAAACAGCGGTGTAATTCTTCTTAACCATAGTACAGTTTTCAACCTACAACGCACGGGATTTAAGTTATTCAATTCAGGGGACTTATACAAAGTATTGTATGTTGTCCAGTGTCCATTAGGACAAAGGGGTTGGTGCCCGTACTATATTCTGTTTACTTATGACTTCTCCAGTTTTAGACAAGTATTTCGTAGAAATACAAGGTCTAAGTTTTGAGAAGTTATAGGTACAAGAATAAAGTAGAGAACCATGTGTTGCAAATATCAGGATTCTTCAAGGTGATCGAAGATGTAGATACTTGTGTTTGGTATTCATTTGATGGTAATGGTTTTGAGAACTTGCTTCTCTTTCAGGTTACTCATATCTGGATGCACTCCTAGTTGAGTAATGCTGATCGGCCTCTCTCCATTTAGTTGACATGCACTAGAGACAGCTGCATGATTTGAATCTAGTTCCAATTAAATTAGTGCCTCTGTTTCTATATTGTATATAGAATGGTTCATATCTTAATGATGTTAAGGTATATGGAGTTGTCCGGCTTATGCTTAAAACCAGACTCTGGATAACTCAAGGCATGTTTCTGTAATGGCAGTTTGTAGGTTATCCCGGGCTATGAAGAGGGTTAACTTTCTACCATCTGGAAGATCAATAGTGATATTATTCTTGACTCGCCACAGTTTTAGTAAAATGGACCTTTTCAGAAAACAGTAGTGGGAGTATGATAGAACTGGAAGTGATTCCAGAACCATAAATGATTACTGAAAATTTAATAGAACCTAAAGATTCAATCGGGTTTGACATTCCATTAGCCACTCCGCAGATATAGTGGGTAACCTCAGGCACCCGAGAGGTACTTTGGTCTTCCCAGAGATGGTGACAGGGAGGTTCTTGTTTACCCAGACTTCCCATTACTGTTGTTCTAGACTATGAGACCTGGAAGGAGGATGAGTATAGCATCGTTCTAAACTAGCTTTAGAAGCGCACGTGTATATGACTCTGCCAGAGGGTTGTTATAGTCAGTGGGAACAGCAGAAGCATAGTGGACAGGTAGCTTGTGTCTATTTATAGACTAAAGCGAGTATGGCGGAGATAGATCATCTATTTTTGATGTGACAGTCATAGGATTTGACTTCATCAGAATAGGAGATAGATCTAGTAAGAAGGTAATAGGGTGTGATGTCCTGGTATTTGGATGACACGCACTTCATGGGAAGTGAAATTCCTATACTACAATCGGTTATACTGTGGTTGTCACACAGTTGTTTCTCCACATAGGATATAGATATAATATTAGGCATTCTGGTTACTAGATCTATGGTTTTAGATCTAGATTTGGGTAGTTTCCCAATCTAGGTATTTTGACACTATTCTAAAGGTGTTTTAGAATGGAAGACTCCTGGCATGGTGGTGTACCTGCATGTGATGGAGTCACCCTCTTTAAAGGTGTCTTACAGACTAAAGGGGAGAAGAATGTGCATGATTGGCATATCACTTGCTTAGGCAATTGAGTCAATCATGAGATATCAGGTACCATACCAGATGTTATTTTTGCACTAGCTGCAATAAGTTTATATACATTAATCCAATCCTGGAGAAACGTTCGGAAGCAGTTTATGAACATAAGTGGATGTTCTAGGGATATGGTAACGGCTGCCTCCTTCGGGAGACATTTATCATTCCAGGCTTCCAAGGTGACCTTGATGACAAAGTGACTGTTAGAGTTATAGTTTTTCCTCTTTTGAGGGGCTGTAGTTTGGACAGGTGGTCCAAGCGGATACTGAGAGAGGCATGGCGCAGGATACTGATTAAATTCAGTGGACGATACAATCTAAGAAGTTTTGTTGGATTTGGAGTTCATTTGTGAACTGGGTCCCATCAGATATCCAGACATATTCTAAGACAGGTATTGCTCATTTCGGGAGATGGTTTTCTCCGCGAACTTGAGATAAAGAGTGACATAGAAAGAAATATTGGAGCGGATCCACTCACTGAGGCTATTTCTCGAACGCAATAGTTTTACAAACGAGATTTGTGAAACTGATTGGTAGAGAAATTGGGTGTTCGGTATCACACGGGCTGTGAGTATGCAATGTTGGGTTTCCATTGCACCTAGTCTAAGGTTTGGAAGCATCACTCATGCCACTTTAAAATTTAGAGAGGTGCAAAGCAAACAAACTATGAATCTTTACACTAGAATATTTAGGGTAACAACAATTGTATCACATACAATGATCATTATAACACTAAGTGAAGAAATTACAACCTTTGTAGTCTTCCCTTGGTGACTACTTGGACTTGTGAAAGTTTGTAACGGATTGGTAGAGTTCTTCTTCGTCCACGATGATCCACCCGAAATCCCTTTACCCAAACCTCCTTGCTTTACTTGATTTGTGAAAGAAGTATAGCAAACACCCTATACAAATAGGCTAGATGTGTGTAGAATGATGAGGTGGTTTGTATTCTCTAATCAAAACCCTTTCTTTTTATCACCCTCACTCAAGAGAAAACTCAAGAGAGCTTGGAGGAAGAAGAAGATGATGGCAAAAGCTTTTGTCAAAAATATAATGATAATCTTTTTAGAATAAATGAGAAAAGAAAGTATATATATTTTCTTTCCCTCATTTCAAACCATGGTTCAATAATATCTAGATATTTTCCATTTGGGTTAAAGTTCAAATGAAAAGTAAACCATGGGTTTAAGCTAGGTCAAAGTCAAGAAGAGTGTAGAAAAACCCATTAAAGATTTAATTTCCATTTGCCTTTTATAATCCAAATAGAAAATATATATATATATATATATATATATATATTGAACTATGTAAGTCTTATATTGCCACCAATTGTGTATCATCAACCATGACACTATGCATGTATGTGTCCATGCACATCAACATGTGCATACATGCATGCATACATCTTCAACAAAGAAAAGGGTTTAAATAAAGAATTAAACTAAAAGTAAAATGTTAAATCAACACTTGATTTAACAAAACGGTCATATCACATATGACCCGACCAATAGAAAAATGCCCGATTAACATACGGTATCACATACTCGCATTCAACCGGGTCCCCGCGCATATCTCATATATACACCACATCATTTCTCCTGAGCTAGGAAACTCCAGTGTGGGACTCTAAGACTCATCAATACGCCGGCAGTAGGTGATGATCATATCAAACACCTACAAGCCGCAAGCGATCAGCTAAACGTAACGGCCACCCGGGTATTGAGCGATCAGAAGAAAACCAGCGAAGCTATCAAAACTCCCGTCGAGCCAATCAGTAACACTACTCGTACAGTCCGGTCTCTTCGTCTCATATGTCGTATATCCAGTCTAGGGGTGGTAAACGTCAGACCCCAGTAACTGATAAGTCGTGTCGATGTGAGGCTCATAACAGGTCGAGAAACTACTGATAACACTTACCAGTAGATCTCCATATCAGCCCTGGCCATGGACTTCCAGTTATAACCAATCGAACACAGCGCAACATCAACCCCTGATACCGGGAGAGACGAAACCCCTCTTATCGCTCATTGCCTCCATGTGATTCAGGACTGTACCCAAAAGCCACCGTTTTGCACGTTCTCGTGATCGTGGTAAGGTGGAAATCAAAGCACAGTGGAAATCACACAAGACTCTATAACGATCTTGGGTCTACATACTAACCTGTACGAGTGTCAACAGAGAACTGCTATCTGACGATAGGTATAATACCATCTAGGAGTTCTCGGCGAGTCCGTTCAGTATACCTAGTCTGTACTGAGCACCCGAACACCATCTTTGATGTCAAACACCGATGGATATGGGATCATCCTGTAAGTGCACGGCGGCGCCCCGGCCGTCAATCCGACGCCAAAATGCGGAAGCGATGCTTAACTTTAAACTTTATAACCGGCACCACCGCGCACAAAAATCCTGGATCGGGCCATTAAACTAATTCTAGCTAACAAGAGAAGGGGTAGAGAGATATACCGAGCGATCCGTGTCCTTCGGTCTTCTCGTCGTCGTCCCGATCTCCCGCGGAATCTCCGGTCTCCACCACGTCGCCGGAAAGGCATCACATCGCCGGGTTCTTTTACGGGCTCCCACCTCTGGACCGAGGCAACTCGGGCACGAAGTTGGCGAGCCGACGTGCCCAAGGTTGCTGTAGGTTGACAGTAGAACTCATGTCTCATTCGGGGTTTGTATAGAGTTGCCTTTTTGGTGGAGGAATGATACAAGCTAATGGAGATGGAACTTGTGGGATTTTTCAAGCATCAAGAGAACCAAAAAAAATCCCCACCAAAAATTGGGCAGTCCCTATCCAAGCTTGGCCGGCCCCTTTGTGAGGAATTTTAGAATGAGAGGAAAGAGGGAAAAGTCCAAGGGGGGTGTATCTCAATAATGCAAGAGAGAGTGTGGAGTTATCATGAAGTATGATCACAAGACAAGGTCCACCACTCCACCAACTAATCATCACAAACAAAAGTCAAGCAATCATGAGGTTATGAAGTCAAATGAAAGTGCACCATCATGATGCAACAATATGCAAATACCACCCTCCACAAATGCTTATTTGCACAAATGCAAATAAGCCCTCCTCCACCAATTTTCGGCCAATGAAAGATACAAAGGAAAATGGCCGAAACGGAAAACAAACTGGCAACTTCAGAAAACTGATCCCGTAATAAATTACAGGAAAACCCCGCTACTGTATATACATACCCGTATTTGTATTCGGACCGAATACAAATGCAATGAGACAAAATCTACACTATACAATACTAGGATCCGGCTTAAACCAAAGCCCGCTAGTATTTTCCGTCCGATCATGATCCGTGCAATACCGCACGTATCTGATCGAACCCTGCCATATCTCCATACGGCATCTACAGCGTTTCGCCCGAAACTTGAGAAATTGGTCTGTGGGGGACTCTAAAGACTCGTCAACACTTTGGTTGTGGATTTAACCACTAGCACGTCAGAGGTATTAGCCTATACGTAACGGGCTACCAGGTATTGACCAAAGGGACGTCGATGAGCGAACTCATCCTGACACCCTACTGAGCCTGTCGGTGACAATATCCGTACAGTCCGGTCCGTTCGTCTATGAGCATCGCATGGCGGGCCTAGGGGGTTGGTAAAAGTCAGACCCCCAAAAGCGGTACAAGTCGTGTCGGAGTGTAGCCCAGAACACCCTGAGATACTACTGGAATACCTACCAGTAAATCTCCTGCCTTGGCCAAGGACTTCGTGTAAGGGCTCTCCTAGACACAGCGCGACCTCACCCCCAATACCGGGAGAGACAAACCCCTGAAGATCCGCTCACTGCCTCCATGTGGATCGGGACTGTACCCAACTAAAACCTGTTTGCACGTCTCCTTTGAGCGTGGTAGGGTAGTAATCAAAGCACAGTGGGAACTCACACGAGACAAATGACGATCTCAGGTCGATGAACTAACCTGTACACATGTCACCAAGGAACTGCTATCTGACGTCAGGTATAAGACCAACTAGCATGTTCCCGGCGAGTCCTGTCCGGAGTACTCATAACCCAATGAGCACCTGTATACATCTTAGGTGAACCAACTGACACCAGTGGCTTGTGAGATCGGCCACCGCCCCTCGTCGGGGTCTCAACTGTATACACTAGTCTACTCTGGAGTATCGATGCCCTGTCTCGAAACTCCCACGACTAGGGACCTTTTAAGGATGTGCTTATAGACTACCAGCTCCCACGTATATGATCGCCCTCATACTGCTGGCAGTCAAGCAAGAATCCTAGGGGCTCTATCAACGTGCAATAGCGACCTGTCAGGTCACCTAAAGCAGTACACGATGATAAAGATAAACCAGATAGCATACTATCATCTTGAGTAAGACTGTCCTACCGGAATAGATCCTCCCTCAATCATTGCAATCATGTGCCTGTGATCCAATAATTGACTCTGAGGGCACTATCTCCAACAATCTCCCACTTGCACTCAAGGCTAATCATTGCGATGTCGCATACTCACAGCCCGTGTGATACTGAACACCCAACTCCTCTACTAGTCAGTCTCACAAAACCTGTTTGTGAAACTATTGCGTTGGAGGAATAGCCTCAGTGAGTGGATCCGCTTTGATGTTTCTTTCTATGTCTCTCTATATCTCAAGTTCGCGGAGAAAGCCATCTCCCGAAATGAGCAATACCTATCTTAGAATATGTCTGGATGTCTGATGGGACCTAGCTCATAAATGAACTCCAAATCCAAACTTCTTAGACTGTATCGATAACTGAAATTAATCAGTATCCCGCGTAATACCTCCCTCAGTGTCCGCTTGGATCACCTGTCCAAAACACTGCCCCTCGTCAGAGGGAAAACTATAACTCTGACGGCCACCCTGTCGTCCAGGTCACCTTGGAAGCCTGGAATGATAACTGTCTCCTGAATGAGGCTGTCGTTATCATATCCCTAGAACATCCACTTATGTTCTAAAGCTGCTTCCGATTGTTTCTCCAGGATTGGATCAATATCAACTTATTGCATCTACTGCAAGAACAACATCTTGTGTGGTACTTGACATCTCATGATTGACTCAATTGCCTAAGCAAGTGATCTGCCAATCATGCACATCCCTCTCCACTTTAGTCTGTAAGATACCTTTAGAGAAGGTGACTCCATCACCTGCAGGTACACTACCGTGCATGGAGCCGTCCATTCTAAAACACCTGTAGAATGCTGTCTAAGTATCCAAATTGGGAGACTACCCAAATCTAAATCTAAGACCATAGATCTAGTAACCAGAAAGTCTGATATAATATCCAATTCCAATATGGAGAAACTACTGTGTGACAACCAAAATATAACCGATCGTAGTATAGGAATTTCACTTCCTACTCTGTGTATGTCATCTAAATACCAGGATATCATACCCTACTACCTTCTTAACAGATCCATCCCCTATTCTGATGAAGTCATACCTATGACTGTCACATCAGAAATAGATGATCTATCTCCGCTACATCTGCTTTAGTCTATAAATAGACATAAGCCACCTGTCCACCAATACTTCCGCTGCTCCCACTGACTACGACAACCTTCTGGCAGAATCATATACACGTACACTTCTAAAGATAGTTTAGAAAGACGTTATACTCATCCTCCTGCCGGGTCTCGCAGCCTGGAACAACAGCAGTGGCAAGTCTGGGTAAACAAGAACCTCCCTGTCACCGTCCTTGAGGCTACCGGAGTACCTCTCGGGTGCCTGAGGTTACCCACCGTATCTGCGGAGTGGCCAATAGAATGTCAAACCAGATTGAATCTTTAGGTTCTTATCAAATCTTCAGCAATCGTTTGCGGTTCTGGAATCACTTCCAGTTCTACCATACTCCCACTACTGTTTTCTGAAAAAATCCATTTTTGTTAAAACTGTGGCGAGTTAAGAACAATATCACTATTAATCTTCCAGATGGTAGAAAGTCAACCCTCGTCATAGCCTGGGTCAACCCACAAACAGCCATTACAGAAACGTGCCTTGAGTTATCCAGAGTCTGGTTTTAAGCATAAGCCGGACAACTCCCCGTACCTTAACAATGTCAAGATATGAACTGTTCTATATCCAATATAGAAACAGAGGCACTGATTTAATTGAACCAGATTCAAATCATGCAGCTGTCTCCAGTGCATGTCAACTAAATGGAAAGAGGCCTATCAGCGTTACTCAACTTAGGAATGCTTCCAATTATAAGTAACCCGAAAGAAAAGCAAGTTCTCTTAATCATTACTATCAACTGAATACCACACACAAGTATCTACATCTTCGATCACCTTGAAGAATCCTGATACTTGCAATACTTGGTTCTCTACTTTATTCATATACCTATAACTTCTCAAAATTCGGACCTTGTGTTTCTACGAAACACTTGTCTAAAAACTAGAGAAGTCATAAGTAAACCGAATATAGTACGAGGACCAACCCCTCTGTCCTAATGGACACTGGACAACATACAATACTCTGTATAAGTCCCTTGAGTTTAATAACTCATTCCCTGTGTGTCGTACGCTGAAAACTGTACTTATGGTTATGAAGAATTACACCGCTTAATGCTCCTTACCTAACCATCCACTATATAGGTAAATGTCATAGACATAATTTCAAAAAGGTATATCTCACTCTATGAAAATAGACGTACAGATATATCAATTTGAAATTGGTGCATAACGACGGATATTCAAAACCAAATATTTGCCGTCCGGCAAACAACCCAGGTGACTTCCTCAAATTTCACCAATTACAACGAATTCCGATATAATGAGGATGATCACCTAATTCCCAATAACTTACTCCCACTCATCATCTGTAAAACCATACAGATGTGAGAATCAAACCTGGTAAATACATACCCTGTAGAGAGTATCTAATTGGGAAATCAGTTTTCTTTTAACAGTACACAGTGAAACTGAAACATTGAAATGTTTCGATGGGGTATCGGGGTATTCCCAGTAATGCCTCTTCCATTATTCAGATTCACAACTGTAACCGTATATTTCTATGCCATCTCTCCAAATCCCTTCATATGTCTTTAGTCATTACCTTCTGCACCCCCCTTTAGGCCAAATGGTTTTCTTCCTTCCCTACCGTTCGGCACCAGCCTATGGTTTGGAAGAAGACTATCCAATAAGCATAATGGGTGTACTGTCCTAATCCTAGGAGCACTCGCAATGCGAGAGAAGGTAAGGATAAAAGACAACCGAATAAACCTTATTCCTATTTCTCCCGAACCAGAATCCATCCCCGAACTGGAACAAGTTCCTTTCGAGTTCGTATATAACCATACAATGGAGTATCCAATAAACTGTGGATCTTCGTAGTGATACGGACTGTTCTGGAGAAATACAAAGGTGAAGTGGGAGTGGTAATGAAATACTTGGTTTGGTCGTGAATAGCAGTCGCAATTTACTTTGCCCTCTTACTAATCCCTTTATTTGTCTTAACTTAATACCTTCTGTACACCATCGTTAGGCTAATTGGTTTTCTTCATTCCCTACCGGTCGGCACCTGCCTATGGTTTGGAAGAAGACTATCCAATTTTCGTAATAGGTTTACTATCCCCTGATCTAAGGGGCACTCGCAACCTGAGAGAAGGTAAAAGAAAAAGACAACTGAATAGTCCTATTCGTTTTCTCCAGAACCGGAAACCATCCTCGAATCTGGAACAAGTTCCTTCGAGTTCGTATATAACCATACGATGGTTTTATCCAATGGAAGTGGACGTTCGTAGTAATACGGGGTGTCCTGGAGAAAAGGGTAAAAGTGGGAGCGGCAATGAGGTACGCAACTCTGACAATCCAAAAGCCAGTCTTATAAGAAGGTTCGGTCAACTTGGTCACTGAGTCATAGTCTAGGGTCGGGTCAACGGTCGCTGCCAAAGAGAGAGAGAAAAGAAACACTCAGCGTGCACTCTAACCTAGATCAGAATGGTTACCAATTTATCTAATCTGGAAACCTCCTACTGTACCGTCAAATTCTTCTCCAAACCTGAAAGAAGAATTAGTCGGGATCACCCGAGGAGTAAACCAACTCATCAGTGGGAATCGGGATCCAACTATCATCGCATGATAACGTGATGGAATCCGCTCACGTTATCACACTCCAGAAGGTATGCGCATATCTGGAAAGTTTCAGTTTCTTTAGAAACTCCCGATGTGATTTTTGCCACATGCTCTTATGACCTTGACTTTGGCCAACATATCATAAGTCACATGTCAAGTTCTGCCCGTCATTCTCCAGGTTAATTTGAACCCACCCGTACATACCTTTGACTTTGGCCAAAATAGTAGTACGACTGCTCCAAACCAACGCATCTATTTATGCTGCATATGAATACCCAATAGCTACCAATCACTGTGCCTTGACTTTGGCCAACATACACAGCTTGAATACTTATTGACTATTCATATGAAACGACGGAGGGCTACGAATGGTTTCTGGTGAAATCCTTCAACGTAATGAACTTGATATCGTTGAAGGAACCGGATAGCTTTATAAAAATATAGTGGCGAAAACCTTTGCTAAAGAGGTCACTCCCGGTGAAGGGATCTCGGCTCTTTCCCCGTAGAATGGGTGCAGGATATTCCAACTGAATACCACGATGCAAAGCAAAAGTAAACGACTATAGTGAGGTTATTGCCCTGACGCAAACTTTTGTCCAAGGGGTCACTCCCGATGAAGGGATCTCGGCCCTTGCCTCGTCGACTGAGGAGCAGGATATTCCAACTGAATACCACTGTGCAAAACAAAAGAGAGCGTCCTTGCAATAACAGCTTTTTGAAAAATTGTTCCAACAACATCAGATTAGGTTTGTTTAGCTTGCATTGATCCGAATCAATGCAGTCCCATCAATTGATCACACCAATAATGAACGAAAATAATGATGTACGTATATGCCATCCGCATTCGCCACTGGGCCCCGTCATTACCCGTTAGGTTAGTTAACTAACGACAGAGCGGGGACTGGACTAGCACGGATGCAAAACATATACAACATCTACTAGTATATATATCAATATATAATATTTCGCTCAAGGCGTGATAAAATGCAACATCACAGAAATGTACAGCATCACAGAACAATACAGATATCTGGGATCCCCGGGTTTCACAGAGCCGCTGCTGAAACCCGACGTTCCCCTGGTCGTGTGGATAGCCTGTGCAATGAAATCCTAGACCCCTACGGGCACGGCAAGTTACTCGCCAAAACCTGAAGCGAGGCAGCCCCCTTCAGCAACGTGAATGGACCACCCAGCACTTCACGGAATCCGGTAACTTAGGCACCCCTCCTGGGTCAACCTGTACCCCCTACGAGTGCGGCGAATAGCCTGCCAATTCTAGAGTGAAGCCCCCTCCGTCTCAATGCCATGAGATGCGGGCTCGTTGCCCTCTAGAACCCGACTATCCGTGCACCCCTCTGCGGGGTAATCCTAGTACAGAAAGTAAAATATACATACAGCGGGTACAACGACCTCGACCCGGTCGTGCCCTAAAAGAATAATACAAACAGGCAGTGACGGCAGTCCACATATCGGACGCTCGCCCCGCAATAACAAATGTACATAATACAACCAAAACTGTACTACCGCTGCAACCAGGCTATCCCCCACGACCAAGCCGCAATCATCACAGCACAATACAGAACATCAACGTGAATGTCACGTTCGCAAATCCGTCTAACCGGGCTATAGCAGTTAGACAGGATTTACCGATCAAGTGACATTCACGGTCGCAGATATAATGTAAATACTGTGAACTAATGTGTTTAAAATTTTCGATCGATCAAATTTTCCTAAGTGGGCCCCCAAGCACTACTGTAGCACTTAAAGAAATTCTGGACCCGAAAAGAATATTCCAAGAACCCTATTTTCAACCCAGGAGCTCTCTGTAAAAATTTGGTTCACTGAACTGTAAAAGTGGTGGCGGAACCGCGGCCCAAGCATGGGTTTGGCCGCGGTTCCGCGGTGGTATGGTGAGATCACGCGACCAAATTTTCACAGAGTGCTTAGAATTTCCTGCACAGTATTCTGCAACAACCTGAAAAAATTTTGGAGCCAAAAAAATTTCGACAGAGAACTGATGCATTGAAATCGTGGGTTTTGGAATTTTGTTCGATCGAAGATGTAAACACATTAGACCAAGCTAGACTAGGTTAATGGCGTGGCTCTGATACCAGTGTAAGTGCACGGCGGCGCCCCGGCCATCAATCCGACGCCAAAATGCGGAAGCGATGCTTAACTTTAAACTTTATAACCGGCACCACCGCGCACAAAAATCCCGGATCAGGCCATTACACTAATTCTAGCTAACAAGAGAAAGGGTAGAGAGATATACCGAGTGATCCGTGTCCTTCGGTCTTCTCGTCGTCGTCCCGATCTCCCGCGGAATCTCCGGTCTCCACCACGTCGCCGGAAGGGCACCACATCGCCGGGTTCTTTTACGGGCTCCCACCTCTGGACCGAGGCAACTCGGGCACGAAGTTGGCGAGCCGACATGCCCAAGGTTGCTGTAGGTTGACAGTAAAACTCATGTCTCATTCGGGGTTTGTATGGAGTTGCCTTTTTGGTGGAGGAATGATACAAGCTAATGGAGATGGAACTTATGGGATTTTTCAAGCATCAAGAGAACCAAAAAAAATCCCCACCAAAAATTGGGCAGCCCCTATCCAAGCTTGGCCGGCCCCTTTGTGAGGAATTTTAGAATGAGAGGAGAGAGGGAAAACTCCAAGGGGGGTGTATCTCAATAATGCAAGAGAGAGTGTGGAGTTATCATGAAGCATGATCACAAGACAAGGTCCACCACTCCACTAACTAATCATCACAAACAAAAGTCAAGCAATCATGAGGTTATGAAGTCAAATGAAAGTGCACCATCATGATGCAACAATATGCAAATACCACCCTCCACAAATGCTTATTTGCACAAATGCAAATAAGCCCTCCTCTGCCAATCTTCGGCCAATGAAAGATACAAAGGAAAATGGCCGAAACGGAAAAAAAACTGGCAACTTCAGAAAACTGATCCCATAATAAATTACAGGAAAACCCCGCTAATGTATATATATACCCGCATTTGTATTCGGACCGAATACAAATGCAATGAGACAAAATCTACACTGTGCAGTACTAGGATCCGGCTTAAACCAAAGCCCACTAGTATTTTCCGTCCGATCATGATCCGTGCAATACCGCACGTATCTGATCGAACCCTGCCATATCTCCATACGGCCTCTACAGCGTTTCGTCCGAAACTTGAGAAACTGGTCTATGGGGGACTCTAAAGACTCGTCAACACTTTGGTTGTGGATTTAACCACTAGCACGTCAGAGGTATTAGCCTATACGTAACGGGCTACCAGGTATTGACCAAAAGGGACGTCGATGAGCGAACTCATCCTGACACCCTACTGAGCCTGTCAGTGACAATATCCGTACAGTCCGGTCCGTTCGTCTAAGAGCATCACATGGCGGGCCTAGGGGGTTGGTAAAAGTCAGACCCCCAGAAGCGGTACAAGTCGTGTCGGAGTGTAGCCCAGAACACCCTGAGATACTACTGGAATACCTACCAGTAAATCTCCTGCCTTGGCCAAGGACTTCGTGTAAGGGCTCTCCTAGACACTGCGTGACCTCACCCCCAATACCGGGAGAGACGAACCCCTGAAGATCCGCTCACTGCCTCCATGTGGCTCGGGACTGTACCCAACTAAAACCTGTTTGCACGTCTCCTTTGAGCGTGGTAGGGTAGTAATCAAAGCACAGTGGGAACTCACACGAGACAAATGACGATCTCAGGTCGATGAGCTAACCTGTACACATGTCACCAGGGAACTGCTATCTGACGTCAGGTATAAGACCAACTAGCATGTTCCCGGCGAGTCCTGTCCGGTGTACTCATAACCCAATGAGCACCTGTATACATCTTAGGTGAACCAACTGACACCAGTGGCTTGTGAGACCGGCCACCGCCCCTCGTCGGGGTCTCGACTGTATACACTAGTCTACTCTGGAGTATCGATGCCCTGTCTCGAAACTCCCACGACTAGGGATCTTTTAAGGATGTGCTTATAGACTACCAGCTCCCACGTATATGATCTCCCTCATACTGCTGGCAGTCAAGCAAGAATCCTAGGGGCTGTATCAACGTGCAATAGCGACATGTCAGGTCACCTAAAGCAGTACACGATGATAAAGATAAATCAGATAGCATACTATCATCTTGAGTAAGACTGTCCTACCGGGATAGGTCCTCCCTCAGTCATTGCAATCACGTGCCTGTGATCCAATAATTGACTCTGAGTGCACTATCTCCAACACATCCATCGCCCATCATATGGGTCAAGATGCGTATACGCTAGTCTACTCTGATGTATCGATGCCCTGTCTCGATACACCCTCGACTAGGAACGGTTATAGGATGTACTCTTGGACTACCCTGGCCCCATTAGTATGATCTGCATCATAGCCCTAGTAGTCGAGTACATATCCTAAGGGCTTAATCAACATGTGAGAGCAAGACAGTAAACCAATACAAGCCAACATGTTTAGAAAATGTGAAAACAGATAGCATACTATCATATCGAGCAAGAAAGTCCTCTCTATATATATCCAAGTATCCACTATAATATACATCATATGTACAACAATTGCCTCTAGGGCATATATATAACTAACAATCTCCCACTTGCACTAAGGCCAGCTGTTGTAGTATCTCATACCCAACATCCCGAAGAGTCTCTCAAATTGTATCTGGGGTATGGCCTTCGTGAGTGGATCCGCAGTGTTGTCCTTTGTGTCAACTCTCCTGACCTCGATCTCGCGGCAATCAACTATCTCCCGGATCAGGTGATACCACCTCAAAATATGTCTGGACTTCTGATGGGACCTGGGTTCCTTAGCCAAAGCCATAGCTCCATTGTTATCATAATACAAAGGTATTGGATGCTCAATGGACAGAACCACACCAAGATCAGTGATGAACTTCTTCATCCAGACAGCCTCTTTGGCAGCATTGTTGGTAGCGATGTATTCAGCCTCCATCGTCGAGTCTGCCGCGGTTTCTTACTTGGAACTCTTCCAAAAAACCACCCTTCCATTTAGGGTAAAGACAAATCCCGAGTGCGACTTTGAGTCGTCCTTATCACTTTGAAAGCTCGAATCGGTAATGGACTCCGCTTGGAGTTCTCCGTTACCATACACCAAGAACAGCTCCTTAGTCCTTCTCAAGTACTTGAGAATGTTCTTCACAGTTGTCCAGTGACACTCTCCTGGATCTGCTTAATACCTACTCACTACACTTAGTGAGTATGCTGCATCGGGTCTGGTACATAGCATCGCGTACATGATAGAGCCTACTGCCGAAGCATAGGGTATCCCTTTCATGCGAGCACTCTCCAAATCAGTCTTAGGAGACATCTCTTTGGAGAGAGTGAGTCCAGAGATGGTGGGTTGGTTCCCACGCTTAGATTCTTCCATACTAAACCTCTTTAGTATGGTGTCAATGTGATTGGGACAATCCCAGTATCCGTTTAGATCTATCTCTATAGATCTTAATCCCCAAAATGCAGGAGGCATCACCTAGATCTTTCATTGAGAATCTATGTGATAAGAAGAGCTTGACCGAGTGCAGCATAGGAACATCATTTCCTATCAAGAGTATGTCATCCACGTACAATACGTGGAAGAAAACCTTACTCTCTGCAACCTTCTTGTAAATACAAGGTTCATCTACGTTCTTGATGAAGTCAAACTCTTTGACTACAGCATCAAAATAGATGTTCCAACTTCGTGATGCCTGCTTTAACCCGTAGATGGATTTAAGCAGCTTGCACACCTTTCCGCTGCTCCCACTATCTACGAAGCCCTCTGGCTGAGTCATGTACATGCACTCCTCTAAATCACCATTTAGAAAGGCGGTCTTAACATCCATCTACCAGATTTCATAGTCATGGTATGCAGCAATAGCAAGTAGGATCCGGATGGACTTAAGCATAGCCACTGGAGAAAAGGTTTCGTCATAATCCACACCTGGTCGTTGACGAAAACCCTTTGCAACAAGTCAAGCTTTGAAAGTTTCAACTTTTCCATCTACACCAAGTTTCTTCTTAAAGATCCATTTGCTCCCAATGGGTTTTACCCCTTCAGGAGCAACTTCCAAAGTCCATACTTTGTTGGTGTACATGGATTCCATCTCAGATCGCATTACATCCAGCCATTTCACAGAGTCCCCACTCGTGATGGCCTGCTCGAAGCTAGTCGGGTCATCATCTTCCATGATTCAGTCCTCTCTCCCACCATCTATGAGAAAACCGTAGTATCTCTCAGGTGGATGAGGAACCCTACTAGATCGGCGGAGAGGCTGGGGTTCGTTGGGAGCTAACGAATCCTCCGGTTCCACCAAATCTTCTGCTGCAGTTTGTGTAGCTGGAATTTCTTCCAGTTCTACCTCATTGCCACTATCTTGTTTCATAAGAAAACCCTTTTCTAAGAAGGTGGCATGTCGAGAAACAAACAGTTTTTGTTCCTCGGAGTGGTAGAAGATATACCCTTGCGAATGCTTGGGATATCCAATAAATTTGCACAGAACAGACCTTGCCTCGAGCATGTCCGGATTTTGTGTTTTCACATATGCCGGACAACCCCATATCTTAACATAATTAAGATATGGTCTCTTTCCTTTCCATATCTCTGTCACGACCCAAAAGTTAGGCCCGTAACCAGCACTTAAACTACGAAACGTCAACAGGCGTACGCAACTTAAGTAAGCCGAAACCCAGAAATCTAAACCACCCAAAACTGGATAAGCAGAGAAAAACATAGTTTAAAACATTCGGAAAATCTCAAGTAAAATCTTTAACTTTAGTTTTCTTTCTTGAAAATTTCGGCAGCACCTCCTCGCTAAAACTAGCCCCGAAAACGGGTACAACATAGAATATAAATAAAGCATCCCAAACGGGAGCAACTCACGCCCAACGGTGGAGACAACCACCACAAGCATATATACGACGCCATAGCGAAGAAATATAAATGAAAACATCATACGGAGGTAAAACTTAACAACAAGACCGGCTGCCATGAGCACGGCAACCAAAAGTCACCAAAATACATACAACACCGAAAACTCACAAGTCATCTCTAAGTCAAATACATGAAGTGGTAGATGGAGGGTACTAGATCCAACAAAAGATATACAATGAACAAAATGGATAACCGCGAACCCACCCAAAAGCAAAGGCCTCACAGCCAACCGTAGCGGTATCCGCAAAAGTAGAGATAAAAAGGCACCCTGCCGCGACTACTCTGAGGGTAAGTCCTGCAAAACAGTGTGGCACAACGGGGGTGAGTTGCCAACTCATGAATAGAAAATAACATCATACTGTAATCGCAAGTATGCACTAACAGCAATAAACAATCACATGTAAGCTGGTAGCATAAGTATGGCAATATGAATATGCAACTATCATGATCAAGGTACACCACCAGGATATTATATCTACATGAATCCAATGCATATCATCAATATATTGAGTGCGGGAAAAATAAATAATCTCATGCACAAATCATAAGCATGGAAAAGCCCGGTGTAAATCAACAACACCCCAAATCCCAAAATCCTCAGATCGGCCCTCAGATCGGCCCTGTAAATCTCATGTAACCTGAGTGTCAAACATCGACACCCGAAATATCATGAAAACTGGTGCCCAGCATTGACACATAAATACTCGTATCCATACGTTCCTCGAATCCTAAGTGTCCAATATCGACACTTGTGATCCACGTATCGGTCCTCTGATATCCATACGTTCCTCGAAACCCAAGTGTCCAACCTCGACACTCGTGTTCCAAGTATCGGTTGCTCTGATATACATACGTTCCTCGAAACCCAAGTGTCCAATCTCTACACTTGTGTTCCACATATCGGTTTCCAATATCCATAAATCTCTCGGAATATAAGTGCCTAATATCGACACTAGAAATCCCCAAATCGCATAAAAACATATCTCAAATGTGTATATCCATGTAAAATAACATATGCAACATAGAACAACACTATGAGCATATCACGGGAAAAGTCCGCTATTTAAATGCATCATGTCATTAAATATATCACACGGTTCCCAAGTATCCGAATCCCATATACATATATAACAGCGTCCCATACCACGGATATATATCGTATAAAACTGAACATGTAACAATAGCAAAGTATATGTGTGAGCATGTAGGTATAGCTAGGCATATGTGTAACGATGTAGGTATAGCAAAGCATACTATATGTCATATGCGCCATCGCACAATAATAAATGCCTCTATGTCGCTAACCAATAGCAAGGTATATCATATGAATATCTGTGTTGTGTGTATCATGGCAATTACCGATAGTGTGTGTGTAGCATACAATAGGTGCTCGTGCAACATGGACTATCAATAATAGTGCAGTGTACAATAGGTACAGGTTTAGGCACAACAAGTAACTATATGCAATGAAGTTCATATGCAATCAACTCATATGCGAATAACATGCAGCTATCATATCATATCCAGCCCTGACGCATAACGCCATACGGGTGATTTCCCCGTAGATGTTAAATCTACTCACCGATGATCTCGAGCTACGAAAATCCGACCACCTGCTTCCCTTTATTCGCAGCGTCCTAAGTTCCCGCTTGCGATCCTAAAATTTCACAAACATATCACATAAGCTAAATATCCTACGCCGACACAAAGATAACGAAACGCAAGGATAACGCCCAGAAAATTACACTGCGCACCTAGTGCACAAAACGCACACGACATCGGCAAAAACCCTAGCTAGGGTCGCTAAACCACACAACCACCAAGTCTAGACTCCGATCGTACCGATCGCGCAAACACTACACAATAAAATACGAGGAAGATAATATATATAACCTCGCAACGACCAATTGAACCCACGTCCCAAAATTCACCGAAACCTAGTAAGCAACTTATCACAAATTTAGCATAAGTTAAAGTTAACACAATTCTAGTGATTACAAACATCGCAAAGCGGCTTAACTAAGTTATCCAAACTATTTCCATAATTTTAAACCCACCCAATTAGGTTTTAGTAAAACCTAGTATGCTAAAAACTCAATTAGATAAATTAGGAATTAACAACAATTATCATATTCCCACTAGGTTAAGTTTTCCAAATCATCATTTAACAATTAACCCTTTCATCAAGTTAAACCCTAACTTGAACTTCACTAAAATTATCAAGAAACCACAAATCATGCTAATTAAGCTATATTAAACAATTAAATAGCTAATTTAATGATTTAAACATAACAATTTAAAGATTTGGGTTAGAAATTATACCTCCTCAAGAACACAAAATAGAAACTAGATCCATCATTTTAGCCTCCAAAAATGATGTTTTCTTGAAGATCAAAGCAAGATTTGTGAAGAAGAATGATGGGTTATTATTTGTTTATGAGTTTTGTAGGATTATTTAAGGATTTTTAATGATTTATTGAGCTTGGAGAAGATGAAAAAGAGCAAAGAAAATGAAAGGGCAGAACTTGGGGGAGGGCTCGGCCATGAGAAGAAATGGGGGGTTTTGTGAAAATTGTGTGGAGTTTTCTAGATACAATTGATAATAAATGCTCATTAATGCAAAATGTCACCTTTTCTTTTCTTTTCTTTAAAAAAAACAACTTAAATACTCACAAATATCTAGATATTATGGATGGTTGGATTAACAAAAAATCTAGTGATTAGATTAGCATAGATTCACATTAGAAGTAATTAACCCAAACCAAAATTGTAATTACCACTAATTAAGTGCATAAATAACAACTTAAAATAATATTTAATTAGGGAAAAATTCTATGTGAACCAAAACTTCCAATTGACCCCCAAACCCCGCAAACTAGCTTCATTCAAGCTAAACTAAGTGCCGTCAAGTCTATACAGAAGTTTGATCACAATTGGGTTAAAACGGAAAATACCGACTATTTTACCCTAAAACGGAAAAACTCACATAACGATTTCTAAAACGTTACAATCTCCCCCCTTAAAGTAATTCGGTCCCCGGATTAAAATTTTAACTACGCGTACCTTCGAAAAGATGAGCGAATTTCTTCCGCATCTCGCTCTCGGCCTCCCAAGTGATCTCCTCACTAGTAGGGCCATGCCAAAGAACCTTCACAGATGACAAGACCTTTGACCGAAGTTTCTTCACCTGTCGATCCAATATAACTACCGGTTGCTCGGTGAATGAAAGATGGCGCTCAAGCTGAATGGACTGGTGCTGAATCATGTGAGAAGGATCATGAAGGTATCTACGAAGCATCAACACATGGAAAACGGGGAGAACATCCAGAAAACTAGGCGGGAGCGCCAAACGATAGGCAACGGCTCCAACTCGCTTAAGGATCTCGAAAGGACCTACAAATCTGGGACTGGGCTTCCTCCTCTTCCCAAATCGCATAACGCCCTTCATCGAAGAAATCCTTAGGAATACATGATCCCCGCTGCGAACTCAAGTCTGCGACGACGACGGTCGGCATAAGACTTCTGTCTGCACTAGGCTGCTCTCATCCTGTCCTGAATCAGCTGGATCTTCTCCGTAGTCTCCTGAACTAGCTGGGGCCCCAAAACCCTACTCTCACTGAGTTCGGCCTAACAGACTGGCGATCGACACATCCTACCGTACAAAGCCTCAAAAGGTGTCATCTGAATAGTCTCCTGAAAACTGTTGTTGTAGGAGAACTCAATCAATGGCAAGTGACGATCCCAACAGCCACCAAAATCAAGCACACACGCCCGAAGCATATCCTCCAGAGTTTGTATAGTCCGCTCCGACTGACCATCGGTCTGTGGATGAAAAGCGGTGCTAAAACTCAACCGGGCACCCAAAGCTTCCTGAAGCTTATGCCAAAGACGGCTAGTAAACTGGGTGCCTCTGTCGGATACGATGCATGTAGGAACACCGTGCAAACGCACAATCTCATCTATGTACAGCTGAGCATACTGAGCATAACCGAAAGTGGTCTTCACTGGACGGAAGTGAGCCGCTTTCGTCAACCGGTCAACAATCACCCCAATGGAGTCATACCCTCGACTGGTCCTGGGTAGACCCACAACGAAGTCCATGGAAATCTACTCCCATTTCCACTCCGGAATGGGTAAAGGCTGCAACTCCCCTGCCGGCCTCTGATGCTCAGCCTTGACTTGCTGACAAGTCAGGCACCGCGAAACAAAGTCCGAAATATCGCGCTTCATCCCTTCCCACCAGTAAAAGTCCCTCAAGTCACAGTACATCTTGGTGGAACCTGGATGAGCGCTAAAGGCCGACTGATGTGCCTGCTCTAGGATCTCCCGTCTCAACCCATCAGCATCTGGTACACACAAGCGAGTCCCGCATCGTAGCACACCCAGGTCATCAATCATGAACTCCGAAACTGTACCCTGCCGAAACAAGCTCAAGAATCTCAGACAAACGGGCATCACTAGGCTGCGCCTCACGGATACGATCAAAAAGTAGTGGACGGGTGCGGACATGAGCAAGATGTCCCCTAGTGGAAGTGAACTCAAACTGTACTCTACCATCGCACAAGATCTGCCAATCTGAAGAAGACTGTCGCTGAACTGCGCTCAACTGAGACAAGAAACCCCCGGGCCTACGACTCAAAGCATCAACTACCACATTCGCCTTGCCCGGATGATAAAGGATCTCACAATCATAATCCTTCACAAGCTCCATCCATCGGCACTGTCTCAGATTCAGATCCCGCTGCTGGAAGATGTACTTCAAGCTCGTGTGATCCGTGAAGATCTGACACGACTCCCCGTATAAGTAGTGTCTCCAAATCTTCAACGCAAAGACCACCGCGGCCATCTCAAGATCGTGAGTGGGGTAATTCTGCTCGTGCTTCTTCAGCTGCCTAGAAGCATAAGCAATCACTCTATCATGCTGCATAAATACACAACCGAGCCCTATTCGAGAAGCATCACAGTAAACAACATAGCCGCCCGATCCAGAAAGCAAAGATAGAACCGGTGTCGTCGTCAACCGAGTCTTCAACTACTGAAAACTCTGCTCGCACGCATCAGTCCAAAGAAAAGGAACCCCCTTCCGGGTCAGTCCGGTCAGTGGTGCAGCGATACTCGAAAAATCCTGCACGAAATGGAGATAATAACCAGCTAAGCCCAAAACGCTGCGAACCTCGGTCACAAATACAGGTCTGGGCCAATGCTGCACAGCCTCGATCTTCCTCGGGTCCACAAGAATACCATCTCCAGTCACCACATGACCCAGGAAATCCACTCTATCAAGCTAAAATGCGCACTTTGAGAATTTAGCATACAGCTGATGCTCTCTCAATATCTGCAAAGCAATCCTCAAGTGACTCTCATGCTCCTCACGACTCCTAGAGTAGACCAGAATGTCATCAATAAACACAATAATGAACTGGTCGAGGAACGGCCTGAAAATCCGGTTCATCAGATCCATGAACGCTGCTGGCGCATTAGTGAGTCCGAACGACATCACCAAAAACTCATAATGCGCATAGCGCATACGAAAAGCAGTCTTCGGAATATCATCATTCCGAACCCGCAACTGATGATAACCCGAACGCAAATCAATCTTAGAAAAATGTTTCGCACCATGGAGCTGATCAAATAAATCGTTAATGCAAGGTAAAGGATACCTATTCCGCACCGTAACTCGGTTCAATTGACGATAATCCATACACAACCTCAAACCGCCGTCCTTCTTCTTGATGAACAGAACAGGAGCTCCCCATGGCGAAACACTCGGACGCACAAGTCCCCTATCAATCAACTCTTGCAATTGATCTTTGAGCTCTCTAAGCTCCACCGGAGCCATCCGATAAGGCGGTATAGAAATAGGCCCCGCGCCAGGAATCAGATCAATGCAAAACTCTATATCATGCTCTGGCGGCAACCCAGGTAAATCATCAAGAAAGACGTCGGGAAACTCTCGCACGGTAGGAACCCGGTCCAACGACTCCACTGTGGCTCCAGTATCATGAATGAAAGCCAAGAATCCCCGACATCCCCTCCTCAAAAGCCGACTAGCGCAAAGGACAGAAATCAAACTGTGAGGGGTGGCACCACGGTCTTCCTGCACAACAAACACTGACTCGCCAGGAAAACAAAACCTAACTGTCTTCTCGCGGCAGTCCACGAACGCGTAGCAAGTAGCTAACCAGTCCATGCCCAGGAGAACGTCGAAGTCCAACATCTCAAGAAGGATCAAGTTGACGGACAAATCTCTATCTCCTAAACGGACAGCACACGACCGGAACACGTATCGCGCAACAAATGACTCTCCAACAGGAGTATTCACAACAATCGGCTGATCTAGCAAACACGACTCTCGGCCTAACCTCGTCACGAAGTGCGTAGAAACATACGAATGCGTAGATTTTGGATCAAAAGAACATACAGAAAGGATACCTGAAACCACTGCATTGGACGCCTGTGCGTCCTGATGAGTCAAGGCAAACACCCGAGCCTGTCCTCTATCGGCGACTGGCTGACCTCCGCCTCTATCACCCCTCCCTCTCGGTACAAAACCACCGCGACCCCGACCTCTCTGCACATGAGTCTGACGCGGAGCAACAACAGGCATAAGTGGCAACGCCCTCTGAGGTGGAGAAGGTAGTAAGGTAACCTGCGGTACAGCTGCCTCACTCACACGTGGCTCAGCACAATCTCGAGCCCGATGACCCCGACCCCCGCACCGGTAACATCCAGAAGCAAACTGCTGACTCTCCTGAGGATAAGAGCTAAAAAGCCGACCTCGTCCCGAACCTCCACTACCCCCAGTATCTGAACGAGAACTGTCACGACGTCTAAATGCCCGCCTCCCCGCTGAATCACCAGTACGAACCCTCTTTGGTTCCGGAGCAACCGACGACTCAGAAAGACGCTCCTTTACCAATAGGGCCGCGTCCACCGCTGCTGCATACGTGTCACAATGTTGTATGCTGATGGCTAGGAACAACTGGGTAAGCAGGCCTCGAACAAACCTCTTCACCCTCATCTCTTCAGTCGCTACCAAGTACGGAGCATACACAGACAGCTCGGTAAACAGTACATCGTACTCAGCCACCGTCATCCCTGGAGTCTAGCGTAATGACTCGAATCTGCGCGCTCGCGCATCCCTGACGCTCGGTGGAAGAAAACGGGCGAGAAACACCATCACAAACTCTGCCCAGGTCATAGGAGCAAGACCCACGGCTCTGCCCTTCTCCAAGGACTCACACCACTTCTGGGCCAGACCCTCCAGACGGAAGCTCGCGAACTCCACCCATCTCTTGTCGGAGCATCGAAGCGAACGATAAATCCTGGCCATCCGGTCGATAAAAGACTGCGGATCGTTGGCTGCATCTATGCCAGTGAAAACCGGAGGCCTCAGCCTCATGAACTCTGACGGTGACACGGTGATAACCTCCGGAGCTGTAGCTGCGACTGCCGGAACAGTAGGTACCATCGCGGCCCCCGCAACGGGTGGAACAACCACCTTCCCCTATTCTCGAATGGCCTCAACTAACGACCCCATCATCTGGCGCAAGTCCTGCATACCAGCCCCAAGCATAGCAATCTGCTCCGGTACAACAGGCGTACCGTCCTGGTCAGTACTCGTCTCAGACGAGTCAACTCTGACCTCGGCCCTCGCGGCCACTCTCTATGCCCTTGTAGTCTTCGGCGGCATATAGGCTGGAATTTGAAACAAGATTCAATAAGGACACAGAAATCGAATCACAAGGATATATATAATCACGGAAGGAATTTCAATCAATAAGTCCTAAGGTCACTTAGACGGAGTACCGTGTCGTAAGTATGCCGCGGAACATACGCACGCTACGTTACTCTGCTTAAGCTACCTACTCCATCATACCAAGGTCATCCTACACTCCGAAAGGTAAAACCTAGCGCTCTGATACCAACTTTGTCACGACCCAAAAGTTAGGCCCGTAACCGGCACTTAAACTACGAAACGTCAACAGGCGTACGCAACTTAAGTAAGCCGAAACTCAGAAATCTAAACCACCTAAAACTAGATAAGCGGAGAAAAACATAGTTTAAAACATTCGGAAAATCTCAAGTAAAATCTTTAACTTTAGTTTTCTTCTTGAAAATTTCGGCAGCACCTCCTTGCAAAAACTAGCCCCGAAAATGGGTACAACATAAAATATAAATATAGCATCCCAAATAGGAGCAACTCATGCCCAACGGCGAAGAAAACCACCACAAGCATATATACGATGCCGTAGCGAAGAAATATAAATGAAAACATCATAAGGAGGTAAAACTTAACAACAAGACCGGCTCCCATAAGCACGACACCCAAAAGTCACCAAAATACATACAACACTGAAACCTCACAAGTCGTCTCTAAGTCAAATACATGAAGTGGTAGATGGAGAGTACTAGATCCAACAAAAGATATACAATGAACAAAACGGATAACCGTGAACCCACCTAAAAGCAAAGGCCTCACAGCCAACCGTAGCGGTATCCACAAAAGTACAGATAAAAAGACGCCCTGCCGCGCCTACTCTGAGGGTAAGTCCTTCAAAACATTATGGCACAACGGGGGTGAGTTGCCAACTCGTGAATAGAAAATAACATCATACTGTAATCGCAAGTATGCACTAACAGCAATAAATAATCACATGTAAGCTGGTAGCATAAGTATGGAAATAAGAATATGCAACTATCATGATCAGGGTACTATATCTACATGAATCCAATGCATATCATCAATATACTGAGTGCGGGAAAAATAAATAATCTCATGCACAAATCATAAGCATGGAAAAACCCGGTGTAAATCAACAACGCCCCAAATCCCAAAATCCTCAGATCGGCCCTCAGATCGGCCATGTAAATCTCATGTAACCTGAGTGTCAAACATCGACACCCGAAATATCATGAAAACTGGTGCCCAGCATCGACACATAAATACTCGTATCCATACGTTCCTCGAATCCTAAGTGTCCAATATCGACACTTGTGATCCACGTATCGGTCCTCTGATATCCATACGTTCCTCGAAACCTAAGTGTCCAACCTCGACACTCGTGTTCCACGTATCGGTTGCTCTGATATACATACGTTCCTCGAAACCCAAGTGTCCAACCTCTACACTTGTGTTCCACGTATCGGCTTCCAATATCCATAAATCTCTCGGAATATAAGTGCCTAACATCGCCACTAGAAATCCCCAAATCGCATGAAAACATATCTCAAATGCATAAATCCATGTAATATAACATATGCAACATAGAACAACACTATGAGCATATCACGGGAAAAGTCCGCTATTTAAATGCATCAAGTCATTAAATATATCACGCGGTTCCCAAGTATCTGAATCCCATATACATATATAACAGCGTCCCATACCACCGATATATATCGTATAAAACTGAACATGTAACAATAGCAAAGTATATGTGTGAGCATGTAGGTATAGCAAGGCATATGTGTAAGCATGTAGGTATAACAAGGCATACTATATGTCCTATGCGCCATCGCACAATAATAAATGCATCTATGTCGCTAACCAATAGCAAGGTATATCATATGAATATCTGTGTTGTGCGTATCATGGCAATTACCGACAGTGTGTGTGTAGTATACAATAGGTGCTCGTGCAACATGGACTATCAATAATAGTGCAGTGTACAATAGGTACAGGTTCAAGCACAACAAGTAACTATATGCAATGAAGTTCATATGCAATCAACTCATATGCGAATAACATGCAGCTATCATATCATATCCAGCCCTGATGCATAACGCCATACGGGCTATTTCCCCGTAGATGTTAAATCTACTCACCGATGATCTCGAGCTACGAAAATCCGACCACCTGCTTCCCTTTATTCACAGCGTCCGAAGTCCCCGCTTGCGATCCTAAAATTTCACAAACATATCACATAAGCTAAATATCCTACGCCGACACAAAGATAACGAAACGCAAGGATAACGTCCAGAAAATTACACTGCGCACGTAGTGCACAAAACGCGCACGACATCGGCAAAAACCCTAGCCAGGGTCGCTAAACCACGCAACCACCAAGTCTAGACTCCGATCGTATCGATCGCGCAAACACAACACAATAAAATACAAGGAAGATAATATATATAACCTTGCAACGACCAATTGAACCCACGTCCCAAAATTCACCGAAACCTAGTAAGCAACTTATCGCAAATTTAGCATAAGTTAAAGCTAACACAATTCTAACGATTACAAATAACGCAAAGCGGCTTAACTAAGTTATCCAAACTATTTCCATAATTTTAAACCCACCCAATTAGGTTTTAGTAAAACCTAGTATGCTAAAAACTCAATTAGACAAATTAGGAATTAACAACAATTATCATATTCCCACTGGGTTAAGTTTTCCTAATCATCATTTAACAATTAACCCTTTCATCAAGTTAAACCCTAACTTGAACTTCACTAAAATTATCATGAAACCACAAATCATGCTAATTAAGCTATATTAAACAATTAAATAGCTAATTTAATGATTTAAACATAACAATTTAAAGATTTAGGTTAGAAATTATACCTCCTCAAGAACACAAAATAGAAACTAGATCCATCATTTTAGCCTCCAAAATTGATGTTTTCTTGAAGATCAAAGCAAGATTTGTGAAGAAGAATGATGGGTTATGATTTGTTTAAGAGTTTTGTGGGATTATTTAAGGATTTTTCATGATTTATTGTGCTTGGAGAAGATGAAAAAGAGCAAAGAAAATGAAAGGGCAGAAGTTAGGGGAGGGCTCGGCCATGAGAAGAAATGGGGGGTTTTGTGAAAATTGTGTGGAGTTTTCTAGCTACCATTGATAATAAATGCTTATTAATGCAAAATGCCACCTTTTCTTTTCTTTTTTTTAAAAAAACAACTTAAATACTCACAAATATCTAGATATTATAGATGGTTTGATTAACAAAAAATCTAGTGATTAGATTAGCATAGATTCACATTAAAAATAATTAACCCAAACCAAAATTGTAATTACCACTAATTAAGTGCATATATAACAACTTAAAATAATATTTAATTAGGGAAAAATTCTATGTGAACCAAAACTTCCAATTGACCCCCAAAGCCCGCAAACTAGCTTCATTCTAGCTAAACTAGGTGCCGTTAAGTCTATACAGAAGTTTGATCACAATCGGGTTAAAACGGAAAACACCGACTATTTTACCCTAAAACGGAAAAATTCGCATAACGATTTCTAAAACGTTACTATCTCATATGGAGTGGTTGGCACAGATTTGGTGGGAACCATATTCAATAGGTCTGCAGCTGTTTCCAGTGCATATCCACAGAAGGAAATAAGCAACTCAGCAGTGCTCATCATAGAGCGCACCATATCCAATAGGGTGCGATTTCTCCGCTCCGATACACCGTTGTGCTGTGGTGTATAGGGAGGAGTAAGCTGAGAGAGAATCCCATTCTCTCTTAGATAGTCGCGGAACTCATTGCTCAAGTATTCTCCTCCTCGATCTGATCGAAGGATCTTAATACTTTTTCCCGTTTGGTTCTCTACTTCATGCTTATATTCTTTGAATTTCTCAAAAGTTTCAAATTTGTGTTTCAACAGGAACACGTGTCTGTATCTTGAGAGATCGTCAGTGAATGTAATGAAGTACGAGGAATCATTCCTAGCATGTGTAGACATGGGACCACATACATCACTATGTATCAGTCCCAAGAGTTCTGTAACTCTTTCTCTGTGTCCACTAAACGGAGTTTTGGTCATCTTGCCTTTGAGACATGACTGGCAAGTGTCATAAGATGAAAATTCGAACGGTTTCAAATATCCATTTTTATGTAACTTAGCTAGTCGTGTCGCATTGATATGACCTAGTCTACAATACCACAAGAAGGATTCGTTCATTTCTGAACTCTTCCTCTTGTGTGTGTTTTGTACATTAAGTACTGTAGTTTGATTCAGAACGTATATGTCATTATTTAACGAGCCTGATCCAATCAACTTTTGATTCAGGAAGATGTTCATAACATTATCTTGTATTACAAAATTATATCCTTCTTTACTCAATAAAGAAAATGATATAAGATTGCATATCAGGGTCGGAATGTAATAGCATTCGTTTAGAATCATTGTATTACCATTTGGAAACACAAGGTGATATTCGCCAACAGCTTTGGCTGCAACATTTGCACCATTCCCTACTCTTACGGAATGATCACCCTCTCCCAGTTCTCTATCTTTACATAGCCCATGTAATATATTACATATGTGGGATCCCGATCCGGTATCTAATACCCAGGACGTAGAGTGAACTGATAAGCGGTTCTCGATAACAAATACACCCGAAGAAGATGCATCAACATGCTTATTCTTCATTTGGGCGGTGTGAGAATCCGGATATGTCCTTATTCCCTGCTCGGACTTATAACAATTATAAGTTAGAGCGGGACCAACATTCCCCTGCTCAGTATAATAAGCGGGTTCGGTCAATACATCCATTTTATTATCTTGATTAAGGCCTGACATGGTCGCTACCTGGAGAGAGAGAGAAGAAAACACTTTAGCGTATGCTCTTGCAAGATTAGATTGGTTATTATCTTATCTAATCAGGATGGCTCCCACTGTTTTGATCAAATCTTCCTTCAAACCCAAAAAGGTAAGACTAGCCCGGATTAATTACACTTTACAAGTTCACCAATCTTTCAGCCAGGCCAGTGTTGCTACTTTGAGGGAGGTTCCCCGTGCTTTCGCACGGACCTAATTAGAATAAACATCGTTTTCCCAAAGGCATAACCCCGTTAACACCTTTCTAGTCACCTACTTGATCGGCTAATTGTCCTGTGTAAAACTCTCCCAGGAGTAACACTTACTTGCAGTGGGTATCAGGATCCAAATATCTCATAGGAGGTATGCAATCTCATTGCAAATTTCAACTCTTGAAACTCCCGATAATGCTTTTACCCCTAGCGTACTATGACCTTGACGCATGCCAAACAACCCATAGTCCGCTAGTCAAGTTCAACCCGTATATTTCCTGATTGAATTAAACCACCCGTACGACCCTTGACGCATGCCAAACAACGCCGTACGAATACCCTAATCCAATCACATCTTATGCTACAAATAAGTACTAATTGGCTACCGTACACTACTCCTTGACGCATGCCAAACTACCATAGCACGAATACTAAATAATACTTATCTGAAATGATGGAGAGCTACGCAGGTTTTTCAGAAAACCTTGAGCGTAATGAACTTGATATCGTTGTAGAAAACAAGTGATTTTGAAAAGGAGTGTTTTTGAGGCTTTTACTAGTTTCGCTAAAGAGGTCACTCCCGGTGAAGGGATCTCGGCTCTTTCCTTATCGAATAAGGTGCAGGATATTTCACAAATACCACTATGCAAAGCAAAAACTATACAAGTAATCAAAAAAAAATCGAGTGAGTTGTAGTATCTACTAGTTTCACTAAAGAGGTCACTCCCGGTGAAGGGATCTCGGCTCTTTCCTTATCGAATAAGGTGCTGGATATTTTACAAGGAATACCGCTATGCAAAGCAAAAACTATAGCTACCCTTTTTATGAAATTTGATTCTACAACATCTTTTAGGTTTCTTTTTCTTTCATTAATCTCATTAATGAATCCCATCATTTATGCTTCCTAAGCATCACAGACAAAACGAAAATACAACGTACGCTTATGCCATCCGCATTCGCCACAGTGTCCCGTTATGCACCGTTAGGTTACTTAACTAACGACATACCGGGACGGGACTAGCTGTCACGCCCCGCTTCCCAAAATACGGAATACGAGGGGTAAACAAGGCCAGCCATGCTCCTACGGTCAAGGAAAAGTCCTGCCGTAGTCACACTTCGGCTTCTAGTTTTTCATGGTAAACAGTGAAAGATGCGCAGGTAATGAGAAATGCAGTAACTGAAAGAAATAATGTAAAGACTGACCTGAAGTGGAACAAACGAATGCAACTCGAAATGACAAGTCAAGAAGTCTGTGATGCACGTCTAGTTCTGGTCCAGGCTAAATCTTCTCCTCACACTGAGCATGCATACTCAGGTCGTCAGAGCGACACAATAGCAATATAATATATATAAAATCAAGTGACAGTTCTAACAGTGGTAATGGATATGAATAACAGTAAATCAATGACAGCATGAATATGAATGTGCAGTAATCAATGCAGCAGAGCAGTAAAGCAGTAGAACGATATGTCACGTATGTCAACACAGTATATAAGGTATATAAATGCCCGTATCCCTATCAGTCTCTAAGTCTCACTGTACAGGTCACTAAGCCTATCGTCAGTCCAAGTGTGAGAGTCAACCACTCGTGAGTGTCCTCCACCCAAGAGTAGAACCCAAGGGCAAGGGACCACGGGCCCAACATGTAACATGTATATCACGGTGTATATCACATACCCTGTAAATCTCCATATATCTCCCTAAATATATAAGCCGGCATGGGACTCCCGAGATTCTGTTGAACTCACACCTAAACTACCCCACACCCCATGGTCTATATCAAACGCTAACCATAACCCTAAATACTAATCGATCCGTGACAAGTCTGCGCGAGAACTGAAGGCAGGACCTCCATCAAGCACGTCCCGACTAATATCTAAGATAAATGGCAGTGTCGGATGCCTTATCTGTGACACCCGTGCAAGCGCTTCCATAAGTGTCCCATACCACCTATAGTCACACGTACACGCATCCCACAGACGTCGACAATGCAATAGAATAATAGGGTCACTGATTGTGTACAAGTACGTATCACTTTCACTTAATCACGGATACACGAACACTGACGTACTTGCCACAATCATCACTAAAATCTAACACTGAGTAAATGCACGACATCACTAGGTTATCACTACAATGATATGGGTATGATATGTTGCGTGAACAATATATAAGCACGATTAAGGTGTCACAAAAACAGTATTCTATCATTTGCACGATTTAGCATGAAACGTACATATATAATTTAGCGAAACGATAAACAGGTAGTAATTAGTATGTTCGGTTGTCCAACCATCAAATTTGGTTTCAAGCCAATCGGGTTCCAGGATCATTAATTGTAACCACTTCATTTTAAGCGCTCGCGGCTGGAAATCCAATTTCAGAATCAGAAGTCCGTTTCGCAACGCATTTTGATCTCAGTTGGGATCGGATTTTAGCGACGCTACAGTTGGATAAATTCTAGGGTTTTCAGTAAGGTTTTCAACGCAATAGACGGATCTTCAATCGCATCTTCACGTCGGAAAATATACAATGTTTAACATTAATATGTCGGTTCTGATTCTGTTGGGACTGTTATGCGTCCCGATCTTTTAAATTACAGATTAAATATCAAACGGTAACGAAACAGAATGAAACCAATTGTGTTGTCTAGCTAACAGATTTACCTATAATAAACAACAGAGTTCCGTAACCTACGAGTTAAGGAATTCCTGTGGTACCCAATACGGAACAGCAAGCAAAGACTGGAGTCGCTCTGGACTGCAGTCCAGAGTCGCACTCCGATACGAATATCATCACAATTTAAGTACAGGAATATCAGAAAACCAGTATAGGGTTAAAGTTCATCGGGTCGGCTTCGATTTGAGCCCTCGAACACACCATTCTAGTATGTATATAATTTATGGTGAATTTAACGGTTTTCAGGTACAATAAAAGTACAGTTTTACGATTAAACTTGGGGGTAGTCATTTTGGTCATTAACGATCAAATTATCCAACGAAATTTACACATTAGGTCCACAGCCATACGGGCCAAGCAATGATATCCAATTCCGTGAAATGTGATAATGATTTTCTAAGAGGACAAGCATCGAACAGTTTTGTTACAATATTTAACATAAGGCAAAACATGGGATATATATACGATTTTAATTTGTAAACTAATAATAAATAGCATGTAGCAAGTGGGGACTTGCCTGGAGACGTTGGGGCACACGGCAGCGACACGACACACGTGCGGCACGGCAGTGACACACGCGCGAGCGGCAACGTCAAGATTTGGCCTCGGCTTGAACTGATTGGCACGGGCTTGGTTCGAACTAGAGGGGGTTGTTGCGAGCTCAGGCGGTGTAGGGGCTAGGGATTGCTG
Organism: Agapanthus africanus; assembly: GCA_030015575.1. Lineage (NCBI taxonomy): Eukaryota > Viridiplantae > Streptophyta > Magnoliopsida > Asparagales > Amaryllidaceae > Agapanthus > Agapanthus africanus. Next base: position 265,405,523 of record CM057343.1, read on the forward strand.
ATGTTGTCGAGGCCGAGGGTGAGGGATTTGTAGGGGGAGGGAGTATGTGGAGGCAGAGAGGGAGATGAGTGAGAGATATAGAGAATTGAGAGAGAGAGAGAGAAACAGAGTGAGAGAGATAGAGAATTGAGAAAGAGGGAGAGAGAGAGAGAGAGAAACAGAGTGAGAGAGATAGAGAGTTGAGAGGGAGAGAGAGAGAGAGAAACAGAGTGAGAGAGAGAGAATTGAGAGAGATAGGGATGAGATGCAGGGAGAGAGAGAGGTCTGAGATGGGAGTGGGGTGAAGGCTCGGGTGAGCGGGGGGGAGAGAGGGTGAAGAGATCAAGAGGGAGAGGGAGTCGAGGATGGTGGCGTCGGTGACGATGATGATGACGATGGGGTCGACGTCGAGAGGTGGCAGGGGTGGAGCTCGGGAGTAGGGGCTCTGTGAGGTGCCGGCGGCGATGGGTGCTGGGTGATGGTGGCAGAGAAGAGAGAGGGAAGGTGGTGAGGAGACGAGGTTGGGCGAGGAGATTGAGCTCGGTGGGGTGTCGTCGTCGTCGTCGTCGTCGAGGGAAAAATGGGGTGCAGGGACTCGAGAGTGTGAGGGTGAGAGAGTGTGGGAAGTGAGGGGAAAGAATGGGGAGACGAGGGAGTGAGCAACGCGGTTGTAACGCTCGCGGGCGTCGCGTGATGAGCGGCGACGTGGGCGCGGGCAGAGGCGCAGGAAGTGGATCGAGCGCGCGAGAGGGGGAAAAAGAGCCGTTGGAGGTGATGATGAACAGGAGCGGGTCGGGTTGCTGAGGAGGCGGGCTGGGCTGGAGTAGAACGGGCCGGGCCAAGGAAAAATAAGTTTATTAGGAAAAACAGAATGGCTGATGGGCTCGGGCCAGAAAATAAAGAAATTGAATTTATATTTAAAAGAACATTGGGCTGAGGGAAGATTTAATGGAAAATTCAAATGAAAAAATAGAAACGAGCCAGGCTATGAATAAAAAATCAAAGATAAAAAATGAGAAAGGGGATGGGCTGCGCTTAACAAATTCCTATTAGATAAATCTTAATTTTGTGTGGGCCTAGGGAATTTAAACTGAGGGAATGAGTTTGGACACTTGGAAAAGGGTTGGGGAATTTTGGATTAAAGAAAAATGTAATTAAATCATGGATTTGGGTTAGACGGAGAAATATACATAACATTTGTTTTGGGTTTAAATTCAATAAAAGGAGAACGGCTGAGCCAGAGGGAAAAGAAAGATAGGATCTCGGTTTAGTAGGATTTTGAAATTAAATAGATAATTATAAATAAATCTTATAGGTACGAAGAAATACGGATTTAGGCGTATAAGAAAACTGGGCATTACATCATACCACCCTTACAAAAATTTCGTCCTCGAAATTTAAAGAAATAATAAGTTACAAAAACATAAGCGGAAGCTATCATAGTTGCAAACTAACATATAAGGATTTACTAAAAATCCATGGACGAAGAAACTTGAAAATATATATATAAGAACAGCATACGGAAGGGTAGGTCTAATAGATATAAGGCAGGAACAACTATAAGGGTAAGTACATGTATACGAGAATTTAGGTAACAATAGCGAATAATAATACTCAAGGCTTGTTCGATAGAATCGAACCCAAATATGTGTACATATAAGCATATCAAAAGTAGCAAGGTAGAAATAATAAGTATAAAACACAATCATTTATAATAGTAAACATAGGCACAACACCCGAAAATATAGTAACGACAATGAGGTAGTGAAAGCTTAGTCGATAGGTTAAAACATTTTAAGGTAATTTATCGATCGAATAGTTTTAAATCAACTTAGAAAACTCACATAACGAAAACGGGGAACATGGAACAATATATGCGCAGTGTAAGTTTGCGCTACTAAAAACGAGATTACTAATAGCGTACTTAAAATATATGAAATAGAGTAATCAATAACACACTCTCTTTGATAAATTCAAAGTACTGAAAACTAAATTTTTGAATAACAGTGTCCCTAAATATAATTAGGGTAATAGAAAGAACACACATAGGTATAGGGCTAGATAAGGTAATGATTATAAAGAAGTGTGGCTCAATCAGAAGGTTGAAGTGTGTCGGCTTTAGGCTGAAGATTAAGGAGACTGGGATCGGGTCAGCACAGAAAGTAATGGTGAGCAACGAAAGGACTACAAGGCAAAAAAAATATGGGGGAGACTGACGATCGGTAAATCCTATGAATCAAGAATTTGAAAAGTTAATGAACTCGGTAATTCATAAGGAAGGTCCTCCTCCCAGAAGGTTCTCAAACAGGGTACAGACGAAGGATGAATGGTGGCTCATTCTAAGGATCAGGGTGCGGTACTTTCTAGTCGAAACGATGGTGAAAACTATACAATGAGTAGGGGTGGACAGTCAGGAATCTCAGCAGAAAATAAATGGATATGGGTAATAAACAAGTATTAAGCGAACCAATAATCAAAAGGTTTACGAATTTAGAAGATTTATTTCATTCAAGAAAATTTGAAACAAGGCATACCCAAAGGCGAAAAGTGGCCCTAAACTATACACAGTTTATTTGGCCAGAAAGACTACATCAAAAGATATCCCGTCAGTCGCGGTTGTGGAGATTCAGCAGGTCGCGGTAGGCTCACGCGCTCAGGTAGGGGCGTCCATTTCCATATCGCCTCGCGGGTATCGCCATTGGAAGTTCTTCCACAGCAGGGTCTTGTTCTTCTGGTCCTTCTTCCTCGGATGGAGCTTCTTCATCGAGGTCCGATTCCATGTGATTCTCTTCTTCTGGATTCTCTTCCATGGGGTCTTCCTCCACTGGATTTTCTTTTATCGGATCTTCCTCGGGATCTTCTTCTATCGGGTCTTCCTCTATAGGGTTCTCTTCAGGATCTCCTTCTTCTTCGTCGGAATCAGCTAACACGTTAAACTCTGGGGCGGCTACTTCTTCGTCCTCTGAATCGTTGTTTCTGAAGTTGACCTGGGGACCGTTGATCTCATCGTCAGAACTCATCAGCGTGTGGTCTAAGGAAATGCAAGATTGTGCATCCTCATCCAGATGCGGCACTGCTCCAGGGTGGGCCATGGTCTGAAAAGAAAAGTCACGATTAGACAGTGGAATACATCAAGGAAAAAGCTCAGGGTACGAAGTATAGGAAAATATGCGGTTGCAGGAACCGAAAAATCAGAATAATAATGCTGTGATAATGAATAGTATAAAGAGGGGAAAGGACAAGAGAAAGATACATATATTACGATTCAAGTTTTATTGCATTCAACTAAAAGTTCAACAGATACAAGATTTCAAACGGAAAGAAATATTCATAAGGGGATGACAACATAATGCTGAAATTAAAAAACAAGAAAATTCTTCTTTGATTGCTAGGCCGCTGCATTCTCGTCACTCAAATTGAGTCCTGCGTTGGGTCTGCTTTATCCTCGAAATGCGAACTACGCAGTAATCCTCACTTGGCAGAAGTGGGGAGTGTGGACGAGTCTCCTCCTTGTGGTTCTTTCCTTTCTGGGCAACCGTTGATGAGATGTTTGTTGGACCCGCATATCAGACATTTCCCCTGGGCGCGGCGACAATCCCTCTGAAGATGTCCTGGCCTCTTACAATATCCACAGCATGGGGTCTTCCGTTGCTTCTGTCGCGGGGAAACCAATTGGCGCTTCATCTTCTTCTCTTTTCCTCGTCTAACGGGGATCCCTCTATGATTGGAGACTCCCGCTGGTGCCTGCATCACCTGCCTTCTCAGTCCTTCAGCTAACAAATCGTTTGTTCGCTCCTGGGCTTCCTTTAAACCTTGCAGTACACTCAGAATCTCAATGGTCTGATCCTGGGGAGCGGATATAGATGAAGAGTCATTGGAAGACATGATCCTGAAACAATAGTTTTGAGAATGATATAAGTCACAAGTCAAACTAATCAAAGTATAATATGGATAGGACAAAGATTCAAGAATATCAGAGATGATGAATTTATTACAAGTGAAGAATAAACCGTATGACTTTAAGTCACTTGAATAGAGTACGGTAGTGCAATTGCAACCACGTACCCTTGTCAAGTCACCCGAAACCATAGCGAATGGATAGCTGAACACACGATGCGAATATGGATCAAGAATGACAGTTTACAACCTAGACCGAAGAATGTCTTAGATTGCCAAACAATACACGGAAAACTACAATCCCAATCGATGCAAAACCTGGGCTCTGATACCAACTAAACCATGTCACGCCCCGCTTCCCAAAATACGGAATACGAGGGGTAGACAAGGCCAGCCATGCTCCTACGGTCAAGGAAAAGTCCTGCCGTAGTCACACTTCGGCTTCTAGTTTTTCATGGTAAACAGTGAAAGATGCGCAGGTAATGAGAAATGCAGTAACTGAAAGAAATAATGTAAAGACTGACCTGAAGTGGAACAAATGAATGCAACTCGAAATGACAAGTCAAGAAGTCTGTGATGCACGTCTAGTTCTGGTCCAGGCTAAATCTTCTCCTCACACTGAGCATGCATACTCAGGTCGTCAGAGCGACACAATAGCAATATAATATATATAAAATCAAGTGACAGTTCTAACAGTGGTAATGGATATGAATAACAGTAAATCAATGACAGCATGAATATGAATGTGCAGTAATCAATGCAGCGGAGCAGTAAAGCAGTAGAACAATATGTCACGTATGTCAATACAGTATATAAGGTATATAAATGCCCGTATCCTTATCAGTCTCTATGTCTCACTGTACAGGTCACTAAGCCTATCGTCAGTCCAAGTGTGAGAGTCAACCACTCGTGAGTGTTCTCCACCCAAGAGTAGAACCCAAGGGCAAGGGACCACGGGCCCAACATGTAACATGTATATCACGGTGTATATCACATACCCTGTAAATCTCCATATATCTCCCTAAATATATAAGCCGGCATGGGACTCCCGAGATTCTGTTGAACTCACACCTAAACTACCCCACACCCCGTGGTCTACATCAAATGCTAACCATAACCCTAAATACTAATCGATCCGTGACAAGTCTGCGCGAGAACTGAAGGCAGGACCTCCATCAAGCACGTCCCGACTAATATCTAAGATAAATGGCAGTGTCGGATGCCTTATCTGTGACACCCGTGCAAGCGCTTCCATAAGTGTCCCATACCACCTATAGTCACACGTACACGCATCCCACAGACGTCGACAATGCAATAGAATAATAGGGTCACTGATTGTGTACAAGTACGTATCACTTTCACTTAATCACGGATACACGAACACTGACGTACTTGCCACAATCATCACTAAAATCTAACACTGGGTAAATGCACGACATCACTAGGTTATCACTACAATGATATGGGTATGATATGTTGCGTGAACAATATATAAGCACGATTAAGGTGTCACAAAAACAGTATTCTATCATTTGCACGATTTAGCATGAAACGTACATATATAATTTAGCGAAACGATAAACAGGTAGTAATTAGTATGTTCAGTTGTCCAACCATCAAATTTGGTTTCAAGCCAATCGGGTTCCAGGATCATTAATTGTAACCACTTCATTTTAAGCGCTCGCGGCTGGAAATCCAATTTCAGAATCAGAAGTCCGTTTCGCAACGCATTTTGATCTCAGTTGGGATTGGATTTTAGCGACGCTACAGTTGGATAAATTCTAGGGTTTTCAGTAAGGTTTTCAACGCAATAGATGGATCTTCAATCGCATCTTCACGTCGGAAAATATACAATGTTTAACATTAATATGTCGGTTCTGATTCTGTTGGGACTGTTATGCGTCCCGATCTTTTAAATTACAGATTAAATATCAAACGGTAACGAAACAGAATGAAACCAATTGTGTTGTCTAGATAACAGATTTACCTATAATAAACAGCAGAGTTCCGCAACTTACAAGTTAAGGAATTCCTGTGGTACCCAATACGGAACAGCAAGCAAAGACTGGAGTCGCTCTGGACTGCAGTCCAGAGTCGCACTCCGATACGAATATCATCACAATTTAAGTACAGCAATATCAGAAAACCAGTATAGGGTTAAAGTTCATCGGGTCGGCTTCGATTTGAGCCCTCGAACACACCATTCTAGTATGTATATAATTTATGGTGAATTTAACGGTTTTCAGGTACAATAAAAGTACAGTTTTACGATTAAACTTGGGGGTAGTCATTTTGGTCATTAACGATCAAATTATCCAACGAAATTTACACATTGGGTCCACAGCCATACGGGCCAAGCAATGATATCCAATTCCGTGAAATGTGATAATGATTTTCTAAGAGGACAAGTATCGAACAGTTTTGTTACAATATTTAACATAAGGCAAAACATGGGATATATATACGATTTTAATTTGTAAACTAATAATAAATAGCATGTAGCAAGTGGGGACTTGCCTGGAGACGTTGGGGCACACGGCAGCGACACGACACACGTGCGGCACGGCAGTGACACACGCGCGAGCGGCTACGTTAAGATTTGGCCTCGTCTTGAACTGGTTGGCACGGGCTTGGTTCGAACTAGAGGGGGTTGTTGCGAGCTCAGGCGGTGTAGGGGCTAGGGATTGCTGATGTTGTCGAGGCCGAGGGTGAGGGATTTGCAGGGGGAGGGAGTATGTGGAGGCAGAGAGGGAGATGAGTGAGAGATATAGAGAATTGAGAGAGAGAGAGAGAGAGAAACAGAGTGAGAGAGAGAGAGAATTGAGAGAGAGGGAGAGAGAGAGAAACAGAGTGAGAGAGATAGAGAGTTGAGAGAGAGGGAGAGAGAGAGAGAGAGAAACAGAGTGAGAGAGATAGAGAATTGAGAGAGATAGGGATGAGATGCAGGGAGAGAGAAAGGTCTGAGATGGGAGTGGGGTGAAGGCTCGGGTGAGCGGGGGGGAGAGAGAGGGTGAAGAGATCAAGAGGGAGAGGGAGTCGAGGGTGGTGGCGTCGGTGACGATGATGATGACGATGGGGTCGACGTCGAGAGGTGGCAGGGGTGGAGCTCGGGAGTAGGGGCTCTGTGAGGTGCCGGCGGCGATGGGTGCTGGGTGATGGTGGCAGAGAAGAGAGAGGGAAGGTGGTGAGGAGACGAGGTTGGGCGAGGGGATTGAGCTCGGTGGGGTTTCGTCGTCGTCGTCGTCGAGGGAAAAATGGGGTGCAGGGACTCGAGAGTGTGAGGGTGAGAGAGTGTGGGAAGTGAGGGGAAAGAATGGGGAGACGAGGGAGTGAGCAACGCGGTTGTAACGCTCGCGGGCGTCGCGCGTGATGAGCGGCGACGTGGGCACGGGCGGAGGCGCAGGAAGTGGATCGAGCGCGCGAGAGGGGGAAAAAGAGCCGTTGGAGGTGATGATGAACAGGAGCGGGTCGGGTTGCTGAGGAGGCGGGCTGGGCTGGAGTAGAACGGGCCGGGCCAAGGAAAAATAAGTTTATTAGGAAAAACAGAATGGCTGATGGGCTCGGGCCAGAAAATAAAGAAATTGAATTTATATTTAAAAGAACATTGGGCTGAGGGAAGATTTAATGGAAAAATCAAATGGAAAAATAGAAACGGGCCAGGCTATGAATAAAAAATCAAAGATAAAAAATGAGAAAGGGGATGGGCTGCGCTTAACAAATTCCTATTAGATAAATCTTAATTTTGTGTGGGCCTAGGGAGTTTAAACTGAGGGAATGAGTTTGGACACTTGGAAAAGGGTTGGGGAATTTTGGATTAAAGAAAAATGTAATTAAATCATGGATTTGGGTAAGACGGAGAAATATACATAACATTTGTTTTGGGTTTAAATTCAATAAAAGAAGAACGGCTGAGCCAGAGGGAAAAGAAAGATAGGATCTCGGTTTAGTAGGATTTTGAAATTAAATAGATAATTATAAATAAATCTTATAGGTAAGAAGAAATACGGATTTAGGCGTATAAGAAAACTGGGTATTACACTAGCACGGGTGTAAAACATAAGCAACGTTTATTATATATCATATATACAATAATAAAGCATTTGTCTCACGCCTATAATATGATCACATCACAGTATATCAGTAGCAGAAGAAACATATGAAATATTGGATATATCAGAAGGTCCGTGTTTTATTTTGAGCCTGTATAAAACACGGATTCCACGGTCGCGATGAATAGCTAATGTTGGGGTGCGGCAGAGCCCCGGCCGTCAACCGACGCCAGATGCGGAACAAAAACTTTTTACAAAACCGGCGCTACCGCGACCCAAATACCCGGATCGTTCCATTAACCGTAAACTAGCGAACTGTACAAGGAGTTTGGAAATTTATACCGATCGATCCGTGTTCTTCGGTCTTCAATCTGCTCCCATAGCTTGTTGCGGCTGTCCCGGTAAAATCCGCGGCGGCGCCCCGGCCGTCAAACCGACGCCAAATGCGGAACAAAAACTTTTACAAAACCGGCGCTACCGCAACCCAAATACCCGGATCGTTCCATTAACCGTAAACTAGAAAACTGTAAAGGAGTTAAGAAGATTATACCGATCGATCCGTGTCCTTCGGTCTTTAATCTCTGCGCCAAACTCCTCGCTGCTGCACCGACGAAGTCCGCTCCCCGATCTTGCTCGTCAAAGTGGCACCACGTCATTGAATCTTTATACGGGCTCCCGCCTCTGTACCGAGGTAACTCGGACATGAAGTTTGCCAGCCGACATGTCCAAGAATGAAGTAGAGGTGAGTGTGGAATATATTGTCTCAAGGCACCCAAGTGATTGGGTGAAGCTAAATTGGAGTTACCAAGTGAGATGATGAAGTGAGCTAAGAATTTTTAGCAAAGAAAAAGAATGGGCAAGGAAATGGTCAATGGTCAATGGTCAATGCTCATATTAAGACGGAAAAGGAAACTGGCAACTCCCAAAATAATCTCATAGCAAATTACGAGATTACACCTCAGCTGTAAATACATACCCGCATTTGTATTCCGACCGAATACAAATGCAATGAGACAAAAAAAAATTCCTACACTATAATACTAGCATCTGACTCAAACCAAAGCCCGCTAGTATTATCCGTCCGATCTTGATCCGTGCACAAAGTGCACGAATATGATCGAACCCTGCCATAAAACCATATGGCCTCTACAACGTTTCGCCCGAATTTGGGAAACTGTCTGTGGAGGACTCTAATGACTCATCAATACACTGGCACTGGGTATAACCACTAGCACGTCAGAAAGACTAGCTGTACGTAACGGTTGCCTATGTATTGATCGGAAGGGAAGCTGACGAGTGAACTCTTCCAGAAACCCTACTGAGCCTGACAGTGACAATATCCGTACAGTCTGGTCTGTTCGTCTATGAGTATCGCATATAGGGCCTAGGGGGCTGGTAAAGGTAAGATCCCCAATAGCGGTATAAGTCGTGTCGGAGAGAAGCCCAGAACACCCTGAGATACTACTGGAATACCTACCAGTAAATCTCGATTACCCTGGCCAGGGATTTCGTGTAATGGCTCTCCTAAACACAGCGCGATCTCACCCCCAATACCGGGAGAGACGAATCCCTGACAATCCGCTCACTGCCTCCATGTGGCTCGGGGCTGTACCCAACTAAAACCTGTTTGCACGACTCCTTTGAGCCGTGGTAGGGTAGTAAACAAAGCACAGTGGGAACTCACACGAGACAAATGACGATCTCAGGTCGACAGACTAACCTGTACACATGTCACCTGGGAACTGCTATCTGACGATATGTATAATACCAACTAGCATGTTCCCGGTGAGTCCAGTCCGGTGTACTCATAACCCAATGAGCACATGTATACATCTTAGGTGAACCAACTGACACCAATGGCTTGTGAGACCAGCCACCGCCCCTCGTCGAGGTCTCGACTGTATACACTAGTCTACTCTGGAGTATCGATGCCCTGTCTCGAAACTCCCACGACTAGAGACACTTTAAGGATGTGCTTATAGGCCCCAGCTCCCACGTATATGATCGCCATCATACTGCTGGCAGTCAAGCAAGAATCATATGGGCTCTATCAACATGCAATAGTGAACTAAAGCATGTACACGATGATAAAGACAAACCAGATAGCATACTATCATCTCGAGCAAGACTGTCATATCGGTATAGGTCCTCCCTCAATCATTGCAATCACGTACCTGCGATCCAATAATTGACTTTGAGGGCACTATATCCAACAGCCAAACCCACACCCTTAGACCCCTACGAGAGCGGCAAGTGACCCGGCCAATTCTAGAGTTTAGGAGACCCGGTCTCGACTCTTCGAGATGGCCTCCCACTGAACCCTAGAATCTGGTCACTTGTGCTCCCCTCCTTGGGTCTATCCTAATGTGGAAAAGTAAATAATATACAATGGTGGCATCATCCTCAACCCGGAAGTGCCCCAATAAAATAATATTACATACAATGAATTTTACATGAATGAAAATAAAAACCCTCATCTCACATAAAACCCCCGGCTATTCAAAACACGACGATCCAATATAACATATCATAGCAACACATAATATCTCATATCATCAACGTAAGCAAGTATGCATATCCCGATTGTCGTTGATGTATAGCAACGAAGCCGGTGATAAACCACATACTACACTTACGGTCACAGAAAAGAAAGTGAAAAACTACAACATTTGGAATCCACAATCACCTTAGACATCGTAAACCCGAAATATCACATATTACGGATTTCATGCCTAACAATGTGAATTCCACATATTGTATCACATTCAGATATATCAAGACAATGTTTAACGTTTCGATCGAATCAACATACACCTACAATTTACCCCGAAAGCTCAACACTTGAGCAAAGTCACAAATACTCAAAAACGTGCCACAGTGTCTATGGACCAGCCGTAGAAGGGGTTAACCAACGCCTCACCTATGACACCACGGAACTACAGCAAACCCGAAGGTTCGATCGCAGTTCCGTGGGCATGGAATCGAGTTAAGGTTATTATATTCTTCTAGAGGGTCCATGGGAACACTTGCACGACTATTCAATATGAAGTTAACTTAGGAAAATTACAACACTTGGAAATTTCAGCGGGATCAAGATGTGGGGTTTTGAAGTTCGTTCGAACTGCTAAACATTGTCAAGGTTACCAATACAGTGTTAGATTACACGACTATGAATTACTACAAATTAGCCCCTTCAAAATAATCATCACATGAAAATTTAGGCTAAGCAAACAATACCTGAAACCCCAAATTCAAGACAAAAGAGCACTGGAGAAATACGGGGTTCAAAGGAGCAAAGGGGGCCGAACAAGCCGGATTTTATGGCCTTGTGCTCGGCCAAAATCCGAGCACAACCCCCCGTATTTCACTTGTGTTCTTGTATTGTCCCATACAGTGTTCTGCAGCTGTTTAAAAAATTTTAAAACGACTTTTAAAAAAATTTCCAGAGAGCAAAATTAGGGTTTCACGTATCGTGTTTTCCGAAGTCGATTTCGTTTTTGTACTTGTAATAACACCGTGTCTAAAATTCTAGCTTGGCTATGATACCACTGTTGGGTTTCCATTGCACCTAGTCTAGGGTTTGGAAGCATCACTCTTGCCACTTTAAAATTTAGAGAGGTGCAAAGCAAACAAACCATGAATCTTTAAACTATAATATTTAGGGTAACAACAATTGTATCACATACAATGATCATTATAACACTAAGTGAAGAAATTACAACGTTTGTAATTTTCCTTTGGTGACTCCTTGGACTTTTGAGAGTTTGTAACGGATCGCTAGAGGTCTTCCTCGTCCACGATGATCCACCCGAAGTCCTTTTACCCAAAGCTCCTTGCTTTACTTGATTTGTGAAAGAAGTATAGCAAACACCCTACACAAATGGGCTAGATGTGTGTAGAATGATGAGGTGGTTTGTATTCTCTAATCAAAACTCTTTCTTTTTATCACCCTCACTCAAGAGAAAACTCAAGAGAGCATAGAGGAAGAAGAAGATGATGGCAAAAGCTTTTGTCAACAAGATAATGATAAGCTTTTTAGAATTATATATATTTTCTTTCCCTCATTTCAAACCATGGTTCAATAATATCTAGATATTTTCCATTTAGGTTAAAGTCCAAATGAAAAGTAAACCATGGGTTTAAGCTAGGTCAAAGTCAAGAAGAGTGTAGAAAAACCCATTAAAGATTTAATTTCCGTTTGCCTTTTATAATCCAAATAGAAAATATATATATATATTTATTGAATCATGTAAGTCTTATATTGCCACCAATTATGTATCATCAACCATGACACTATGCATGTATGTGTCCATGCACATCAACATGTGCATACATGCATGCATGCATCTTCAACAAAGAAAAGGGTTTAAATAAAGAATTAAACTCAAAGTCAAATGTTAAATCAACATTTGATTTAACAAAACGGTCATATCACATACGACCCGACCAATAGAAAAACACCCGATTAACATACGGTATCACATACTCGCATTCAATCGGGTCCCCGCGCATATCTCATATGCACACCACATTGTTTCGCCTGAGCTAGGAAACTCCTGTGTGGGACTCTAAGACTCGTCAATACGCCGGCAGTAGGTGATGATCATATCAAACACCTACAAGCCGCAAGCGGTCAGCTAAATATAACGGCCACCCGAGTATTGAGCGATCAGAAGAAAACCAGCGAAGCTGTCAAAACTCCCGTCAAGCCAATCAGTAACACTACCCGTACAGTCCGGTCTCTTCGTCTCATATGTCGCATATCCAGTCTAGGGGTGGTAAATTTCATACCCCAGTAACTGATAAGTCGTGTCGATGTGAGGCTCATAATGGGTCAAGAAACTACTGATAACACTGTAAGTCCACGTTACCCGTCCCGGTTCTTTCGGGGATGTGGAAATGGTGAAAAACGATTTTTTCGGTGGAGGTAACATGGACTCTAAAAACGGATCTTTGCTAAACAAACTATCTAACAACCTAACTAAGAGTTTAACTATTATGTTAGGGGTTATACCTTAACTTGAACTCCTTCTCTTCAACTCCTTGTGGTGGTCGGATCGGCCTCACCTCATCGTCTCCTTGTGCCGAAGATGGATCCACCCGAAAGCTTCTACCTTTGGGTCCAACCTCAATCTAGAGGAATCTAGAATACTTGGCTTGCTAGACCTTGTACACTAGGATGAGTAGAAAAGTGTTTTGGGTTTTATCTCTATGGTTCTTGTTTCTCAACTCATGAGACAATAGAACCATGAGCAAGAGGAAGAGCAAGAGGAAGAGAGAGAGCTTGAGGATGAGAGAGAATCAATATGATAGAATGAGAAAGGACTTTTACAACCATGCTCTCAAAAGGAAAAATAATCATCATAATAATAAAAATTAAGTATTTTGTGATGGTTCATGTCAATAGCATTATCATTTCATGCACTTATTTTGTAAAGAACAACAAGCAAGCCAAAAGTCATAGCCATGAAATGATAGCCATGCAATGATGATGGTCAACAAGTCAAAACTAGTCAACCGGTCAACAAAGTCAACAAGTCAACAAAGTCAAATTTTCAACCCAACCATGGCACAATAATACTTAATTAATATTATTATTAATCATATTTCTTATTCTCACTAAGGTTTAGAAAAAGTCAACAGTCAACAACCCTAATGAGAATCCTCTGCCTCTGTCTTTGTCAACTGTGCATACACACCCGCATCCGTGTTTCGAGGAACACGAATACAAAGAGATCCTCTACCTCTGTCTCTGTCAACTGTGCATACACACCCGCATCCGCGTTCCGTGGAACACGAATACAAACGAGATAAAACCAATCCCAAAATGTATACTAGGATCTGGCTTAAACCAAAGCCCGCTAGTAATAACTGTCCGGACACCAAACGTGCACAAGTGCGCGGATGTGACCGAACCCTGTCGCAAAACCATGCGACCTCTACTCTTTTTGCCCAAAGGCGAATAGCTCTCTGTGTGGGACTCTAAAGACTCGACACTACGCGGGCAGTGGGTTTAACCACAGACCGCAAGCGGCACTAGCTATGTATAACGGCCCCCAGGTAGATGTCGATAAGAAGACTGATGAGGTGAACCCATCCGAACTCCTACTGAGCCTGAATGTGACAGTCTCCGTACAGTCTGGTCTGTTCGTCTGAGAATATCGCATGGCGGGCCTAGAGGGGCGGTAAATGTCAGTCTCCTAATAGCAGTACAAGTCGTGTCGGAGTGTAGCCCAGAACACCCTGAGATAACACTGGAAACCTACCAGTATATCTCGCTTGCCCTGTCCAGGGACGACTATGTGTAATGGCTCTCCTTGACACAGCGCGATATCAACTCCCAATACCGAGAGAGACGAATCCTGTCTAACCGCCACTGCCTCCAAATGCTTCGGGACTGCACCCAACTACTACCTGCTTGCACGACTCCTTTGAGCCGTGGTAGGGTAGTAATCAAAGTACAGTGGGAACTCATTCGATGCAAAGTGACAGTGTCAAGTCAGCGGACTAAGCTGTATCATGTCACCTGGGAACTGATAACTGACGATAGGTATAATACCAACCAACAGTTCCCGACGAGTCGTGTCCAGTGTACTCGTAACCTAACGAGCACCCGCATACTATCTCAAGTACGACGTACTGACGACTGTGGGACAGACCGTCTCCCCTGCTGGGATGAGAAGCGCATACGCTAGTCTACTCCGGAGTATCGATGCCCTGTCTCGATAGTCCTACGACTAGGGACCTGTATAAGGATGTGCTTATAGATTACCCAGCCCCCATAAGTGTGACTGCCATCACAACGCTGGTAATCAAGCAAAGATCCTAAGGGCTCTACTAATATGTATAAGCGATATGCTAAAAGAAACACATGCACATATTAAAGTAGAAACAAACCAAGTAGCACACTACCATTTTGAGCAACATTGTCTATACAACTGTGAATATCCCAAGCTTCCATCAAGTAATATACAAGCTAGTATGATACAGTAATGGCCTCTAGGGCATATGCACTAACAATCTCCCACTTGCACTAAGGCCATGTACTGGCGTATCGGAGACCTATCATCTCGATCAGCCGCTCGAACTGAGTCTGGGGTAAGGCCTTCGTGAGTGGGTCTGCAGTGTTATCTTCTGAATTTACTCTCTTCATCTCGATCTCCCGGCGAACTACGATTTCCCTGATCAGGTGGTACCGCCTCAAAATGTGCCTGGACTTCTGATGGGACCGGGTTCCTTCGCTAAAGCTATAGCACCGTTGTTGTCACAATACAGCGGTATTGGATCAACAATGGTAGGAACCACCTGAAGCTCCGTGAGGAACTTCTTCATCCAGACAGCTTCCTTTGCGGCATCGCAAGCAGCTATGTACTCCGCTTCCATAGTTGAGTCAGCAACGGTCTCCTGCTTGGAACTCTTCCAACAAACCGCCCCTCCATTGAGGGTAAAGACATAACCCGATATGGACTTGGAGTCATCCTTGTCACTCTGGAAGCTGGAGTCAGCAAAGGCCTCGATCTGGAGGTCTTTTCCGCCATACACCAAGAACATCTCCTTAGTCCTTCTCAGGTACTTGAGAATGTTCTTTACTACTATCCAGTGTTTCTCCCCTGGGTCCGACTGATACCGGCTTACAACGCTCAATGCGTATGCTACATCTGGTCTGGTACATAACATCGCATACATTATAGAGCCTACCACAGATGCATAGGGTATTGATGACATGCGAGCCCTTTCCGAATCATTCTTGGGAGACATCTCTTTGGAGAGGGTGATTCCGTGACATGCCGGTAGGTTACCGCGCTTGGAATCTTCCATACTGAATCATTTCAGTATGGTGTCGATGTACCTGGACTGTGAAAGTTCCAACATCCTCTTAGATCTATCACGATAGATCTGGATCCCCAGAATGTAGTTGGCATCGCCCAGGTCCTTCATGGAGAACCTCTGTGACAAGAATCTTTTGACTGACTGTAGCATAGGAATATCATTTCCTATTAGGAGAATGTCATCCACGTACAAGACGAGGAATACCACAGTTCTCCCTACAATCGTACTGTAAATGCATGGTTCATCTGGGTTTTTGATAAAGTCGAATTCTTTGACAGTATCATCAAAGCAGATATTCCAACTCCGCGATGCCTGCTTCAGTCCATAGATGGTCTTGAGCAACTTGCATACTTTACCGCTGCTCCCACTCTGAATGAATCCCTTTGGCTGATCCATATAGATGCACTCTTCCAAATTTCCATTTAGAAAAGTCGTTTTTACGTCCATGTGCCAGATCTCATAATCGTGGAAGGCAGCAATGGCAAGAAGGATCCGAATGGATTTGAGCATAGCTACCGGAGAAAAGGTCTCGTCATAGTCCAAACCAGGTCTTTGACGAAAACCCATTGCAACAAGCCTAGCTTTATAAGTTTCAACCTGCCTATCTACACCAATCTTCTTTCTTAAGATCCATTTGCAGCCTACGGGTTTTACCCCTTCTGGAGCAAAGTCCACAGTCCAAACTTTGTTGGTGTACATGGACTCCATCTCGGTCCGCATTGCATCCAGCCATTTTACTGAGTCACCGCTCTGAATGGCTTGCTGGAAGCTAGTAGGCTCATCATAATCCATGGTGCAATCATCTCTATCCCCGTCTATGAGAAAACCGTAGTATCTCTCGGGCGGATGAGACAGCCTACTACTCCTGCGGAGCGGCGTAGGAATGTCCTGTTCTTTCGAACCCTCTGGTTCTACTAAGCTTTCAGTAATAGTTTGTGGTTCTGGAATTTCTTCCAGTTCTATTGCGCTCCCACTTATTTCTTTTTCTAAGAACTGATGTTCCAGAAAGTGGGCATTACAAGAGACAAAGACCTTTTGTTCTTCTGCGTAATAGAAAAGATACCCCCTGGAGTTCTTTGGGTATCCCACAAACTTGCACTGTACTGAGCGTGCCTCGAGTTTGTCCGCATGCTGCTTTTTGACAAAAGCTGGACATCCCCAAATCTTCAAATATTGAAAATAGGGTTTCTTCCCACTCCATATCTTATATGGTGTGGTAGGCACAGTCTTAGTTGGAACTCGGTTCAAAAGATATGCAGCTGATTCTAGCACATATCCCCAGAATGATCACGGTAACTCAGCGTTACTCATCATGGAACGCACCATATCCAATAGGGTTCGGTTCCGTCTCTCCGATACACTGTTATGTTGTGGAGTGTATGGAGGAGTAAGCTGAGAGAGAATTCCATTCTCTTTTAGGTAATCCAGGAACTCGGCACTCAAGTATTCACCACCTCGATCAGATCTCAGTGTTTTGATACTTTTGCCTGTTTGTTTTTCTACTTCATTCTTGTATTCCTGGAATTTTTCAAAGGCTTAAGATTTATGCTTCATTAAGAAGACATGCCCGAACCTTGAAAAATCATCCGTAAAAGTAATGAAGTAAGAATAACCGCTTCGCGCATGTGTAGACATTGGACCGCACACATCGCTGTGTACGAGCCCCAAGAGCTCGCTCGCTCTTACTCCGTGTCCAGTAAACGGAGTCTTTGTCATCTTTCCTTTGAGACAGGATTGACAAGTTGCATATGATTGATATTCAAACGGATCCAAATATCCTTCTGTATGTAACTTCGTCAACCTTATCTCATTGATGTGACCCAGTCTACAATGCCATAAGAAAGCCTGATTTAATTTCGGAGACTTTCTTTTAAGTGTGTTCTGGACACTGAAAATCTGAGCTTGATTCAATACGTATATCCCGTTATTTAATGTACCTGACCCAATCAGAACTTGATTTAGGTGGATGTGGACCACATCGCTTACAAAAGTAAAATCATATCCTTCCTTAGAAAGTAAGGATACATATATGATATTACAAGTCGCACCTGGTACATACAAACAGTTACGCAAAATCAATATCTGCCCAGTTGTCAGTCCAAGATGATATTCCCCTACGGATTCAGCGTTCATGCTCATTCCGTTAGCAACGCTGAGAGTCATATCTCCTATCTTGATAACCCTACGGTTTCTCAGAGCCTGTAACGAATTACAGATGTGAGATCCTGATCCGGTATCCAATACCCAGGAAGTAGGGTTAACTGACATACAGTTCTCTATTACAAACACACCCAAAGCCGAAGCCACAACATGCTTCGAATCCTGGTTACTGGATTTGCTAGCCCTGCAATCCTTCTGCCAATGTTCATTCCCGTAACAATAGGAGCGTCCCTCTTTTACTACATCCAGACCTGAAACTTTTGCCCTTCTCTTTCCTTCTACCTCCCTAGTTTCCTTCAGGGTAGAGGGCAGAGACTGTAGAATCAAGTCAGTATTTGACCCATTCTTCAACGTAGTCTTCAGGTCCGTGAGCTCAAAATAGCTGGTCTCTGTAAGGACGTTGCCCCCTACAGGTGACCCAATAGCCAACCTCGCTTGAAGCAATTCGTTCGAGGTCTCATATCTTGCGATACGAGATTGCTCTTCATATAAATCCTTGTTATGGAGGAAGATAGAAACTAAGTCCATCTTCTCGTGTTGCCTCTGGTATCTACCATCAACTGAGGCTAACACGAGGCACTTGGCTTTCGCAAAGTCTTTTTCCGATGTCTTATGGATATCAATATCCGAGACAGGGAAAACTGGTCCTGAGACGGCAGGGGTTTGATTAGTTAAGAGGTGTCCCAGCTTGTCATGGGTAATGGACATCTGGACAGACCTTTGCCAATCATAACAGTCAGATTCGGTCATTTTATTATCTAGATGTAACCTATGTGTAGTCACTGGGTCGCTGTAATTAAGAGAGAGAAAAAACACTCAGCATGATACTCTTGCAAGTTTAGATTGGTTTTTAATTTATCTAAACAGGATGACTCCCATTGTTTCTCGAATCCCTCCTCAAACCAAAAAGGAAGAATTAGTCGGGATCAATCTCACCGTACAATACTTGCTTAACCGTTCAGCCAGGCCAGTGTCGGTACTTCGAGGGAGGTTTTCCAACGCTTTCGCGAAGTTCCTTAATTTAAGAACCTCTTTTCCCTGGGGGCGTAGCCCCGCTAACACCTTTCTAGACACCTACTTGGTTTATAGCATTGATCGTTAAGCGAGAAATTTCTCGAGGAGTAGCATATACTCACAGTAGGATCAAGATCCAAATATCATCGCGTGACAAAACTGAAGGAATCCTACTCAAATCATCACTCCAAATGGTATGCAGTGCTAGCAAGTTTCAGTTTCTTTAGAAACTCCCGATGTAGATTTTTGCCCCATGCTCTTATGACCTTGACGTAGGCCAAAATATCATAAGTCACATGTCAAGTTCTACCCATCATTATCCAGGTTAATTTGAACCCACCCGTACATACCCTTGACGTAGGCCAAAATAGTAGTACGACTGTCCCAAACCAATGCATCTATCTATGCTACAGATAAATATCCGGCAGCTACCAATCACTATGCCTTGGCGTAGGTCAAAATACATAGCTTGAATACTACCAAATATTTAACTGAAATGATGGAGGGCTACGAATGGTTTTGGCAAAACCGTGAACGTAGTGAACTTGATATAATCGATGGAACCTTGATAGCTTTTAAAAGGAGTGGCTTAAGCTCCACGTTTAAAAGTTGTTTTTGAAAAGAAACCGAGTGGTTTTGAAATTGTTCCAACGAATTTAACTTTAGTTTATTTTCTTGCATTAATTTTAATGCGTCCAATCATTTAATCCTACCATTGCAGAAAACAACGAAAATATGACGTACGCTTATGCCATCCGCATTCGCCACGGGGCCCCGTCATTACCCGTTAGGTTACTTAACTAACGACAGAACGGGGGCTGGACTAGCGCGGATGCAAAACATAAGCAATGCCTAAATAGATATCATATATAGATATATATACATTCGTCAAATGCAATGATAGCCATTCCAGACACAGATGAACACATTGGATATACTAGGAATCCGCATTTCGTACGAGCCTATAACGAAAAGCGGATTACACGGTCGCGATGAATAGCCAATACCCTACCCTAGACCCCTACGGGTGCGGCAAACTACCCGCCAAATACCCGAAGTGAAGCAACCTCTCTCAACAACGTAAGTAGGCCACTCGGCACTTCGAGGTACCCGGTAGTTTGTGCACCCCCTCCTTGGGTCTATTCTAGGAGCAAAAACAATAAAAGAAATTATACAATGGCGGATACAACCTCATCCCGGATGTGCGGCCATATAAATAATATTACATCAATTATAAATTACATGAATTGAAAGATAAAGAAAACTCTCATCTCACAACCCCCGGCTATTCATCCGCGACAATCCAATGAATTCATATACACAAACCATCAACATTACAGATCACAGATATGTATAACCCCCACTAATCGACGTATAGCGATTAGCAGGCGTTCAATACATATATCACATCACAGATATAACCTGTTAGCTAAAGTTTATAGAGGTTCGATCAAAATACGGATTTGTAACCACCCCAAAACACAAATTTGTTTTCTGGAAAATCTGGGCAGAAACAACATTTTCCAAAAATCCCAAAACAGCACAGAGAACACACTGCAGTAAAAACGATCCACGGCCGAGTCAACTCGGCCGCAGATCCGCGGCAAGAAGCTCTTCTTGCCGCGGTTCCGCGGTGAGTTGGTCGGTTCGTTGTGTCGTTTTTCTGCTGTGTTCAAAGAAAACCCTGAGACGATTTTTCAGATGTGTTAAATAATTTTTTAAGCTGTAAAAAATTCGATAGAAAGTACATGTCCCGGGCGTGTTTTGTGATTTTCTTTTCGATCGAACTTCTAGTTACTTTGCTAACATGCTAGATAGTGTTTAGCTAGGCTCTGATACCACTGTAAGTCCACGTTACCCGTCCCGGTTCTTTCGGGGATGCGGAAATGGTGAAAAACGATTTTTTCGGTGGAGGTAACATGGATTCGAAAAATGGATCTTTGCTAAACAAACTATCTAACAACCTAACTAAGAATTTAACTACTATGTTAGTGTTGGAGATAGTGCCCTCAGAGTCAATTATTAGGTCACAGGTACGTGATTGTAATGATTGAGGGAGGACCTATCCCGGTAGGACAGTCTTACTCGAGATGATAGTATGCTATCTGGTTTACCTTTATTATCGTGTACTGCTTTAGGTGACCTGACACGTCGCTATTACACGTTGATAGAGCCCCTAGGATTCTTGCTTGACCACCAGCAGTATGAGGGCGATCATATAAGTGGGAGCTGGGGGTCTATAAGCTTATCCTTAAATGGTCCCTAGTCGTGTGAGTTTCGAGACTGGGCATCGATACTCCATTAGTAGACTAGTGTATACAGTCGAGACCCCGACGAGGGGCGGTGGCCGGTCTCACAAGCCACTGGTGTCAGTTGGATCACCTAAGATGTATACAGGTGCTCATTGGGTTATGAGTACACCGGACAGGACTCGCCGGGAACCTGCTAGTTGGTCATATACCAGACGTCAGATGGCAGTTCCCTGGTGACATGTGTGCAGGTTAGTTCATCGACCTGGGGATCGTCATTTGTCTCGTGTGAGTTCCCACTGTACTTTGATTACTACCCTACCACGGCTCAAAGGAGTCGTGCAAACAGGTTTTAGTTGGGTACAGTCCCGAGCCACATGGAGGCAGTGAGCGTATCTTCAGGGGTTCGTCTCTCCCGGTATTGGGGGTGAGGTCGTGCTGTGTCTAGGAGAGCCATTACACAAAGTCCTTGGCCAAGGCAAGGAGATTTACTGGTGGGTATTCCAGTAGTATCTCAGGGTGTTCTGGGCTACACTCCGACACGACTTGTACCGCTTTTGGGGGTCTGACTTTTACCAACCCCCTAGGCCCGCCATGCGATACTCATAGACGAACGGACCGGACTGTACGGATATTGTCACTGACAGGCTTAGTAGGGTTGTCAGGCTGAGTTCACTCACAGACGTCCCTTTTAGTCAATACTTGGTAGCCCGTTACGTATTGGCTTATACCTCTGACGTGCTAGTTGTTAAATCCACAACCGAGGTGTTGACGAGTCTTTAGAGTCCCCCACATTCAGTTACTCAGCTTTCGGGCGAAAGGTTGTAGAGGCCGTATGG
Organism: Agapanthus africanus; assembly: GCA_030015575.1. Classification (NCBI taxonomy): domain Eukaryota; kingdom Viridiplantae; phylum Streptophyta; class Magnoliopsida; order Asparagales; family Amaryllidaceae; genus Agapanthus; species Agapanthus africanus. The sequence continues at coordinate 265,427,540 of CM057343.1, forward strand.
AGATATGGCAAGGTCCGATCAGATACGTGCGGTATTGCACGGATCAGGATCGGACAGTTTGTACTATAGGCCGTATGGTTATATGGCAGGGCTCGATCAGATACGTGCGGTATTGCACGGATCAGGATCGAACAGATTTTACTAGCCGGCTTTGGTATAAGCCGGATCCTAGTATAGTACAGTGTAGATTATGTCTCATTGCAGTTGTATTTCGGTCGGAATACAAATGCGGGTGTGTATGCACAGTATCGGGGTTTTCCCGTAATTTATTACGGGACCAGTTTTTCTGGAGTTGCCAGTTTGCTTTCCGTTTCGGCCGATTTCCATTGTTCCGTTCATTGGCCGAAGTTTGGTGGAGGAGGGCTTATTTGCATTGTTGCAAATAGGCATTTGTGGAAGGGGGTCTTTGCATTTTGTTGTATCATGATAGCACCATCTTTTGACTTGATATCTTCATGATGGCTTGACTTCATAACCTCATCATGGCTTGACTTTTGTATGATGATGGAGGGACATGATGGTTGTTGATGATTTGGTAGTTGGAGTGAGGTTATTTACTTGCAATCATTTCTTGATATCATGAGCTTTTCTCTCTCCCTTGCATTATGGTTGTGATTGATTAATCCTTGGCTCTCTCCTCACTCACACTCTCTCCCCATTCACAAAGAGGGCCGGCCACCATTGAGAATGGGAGGGGATTCATTTTTTTGGGTGGCTTTTTTGTTTCTCATGCTTGCTAGAAAAGCCCTCTAGTTCATTTCCAAAAGTTGCTCTCTTTTCTTCCACCAAAATGGCAACTCCATAATCCCAAATGAGACATGTAATCCACATTATATTCTACAGCAAATCTTGGGCACGTCGAGTAGCCGGCTTCGTGCCCGAGTTGCCTCGGCATTGAGGTGGGAGCCCGTAAACAAAGTAGGCGATGTGGTGCACTTCCGGCGACGAGGAGGAGACAGGACTTTCCGTAGGAGATCGGGACCATGACGAGAAGACCGGAGGACTTGGATCGTCGGTATATCTCTATTCCCTTTCTTGTACTTAGCTAGGACTAGTTAATGGTTCGATCCCGGTTATAGTGCGCGGTGGTGCCGGTTTGCTAAGTCCACATAAATTTAAGTTATTCACCGCTTCCGCATTTGGCCGCCGGATTGACGGCCGGGGCGCCGCCGTGCACTTACAGTGGTATCAGAGCCTCGCCATTAACTTAGTCTAGCTTTGTGTAATGTGTTTGCATTTCCGATCGATCAAAAAGTTCCAAAACCCGTATTGCCTTCGCATCAGTTTCTGTTGAAAATTTTTGGTCTCGGAAAATTTTTCAGGTGGTCTCAGAATGATGTGCAGGGAGTTATAAGAACACTGAAAAAATTTCGTAGCACGATCCCTCCGTACGACCGCGGAAGGGCGGCCAAAACCCTCTTCTGGCCGCGCTTCCGCCGCAAGTTTGTGGGCTCGTGTGATTATTTTTTTGCAGTGGGCTTATGGGCTTATTTCAGGGGTTTTGGGATATTAAAATTGGGCCCAGGTTTTCTGTGATTGCTACAGTTTTGTTTGGGGGCCCACTTGTTAATTGTTTGATCAATCGGAAAATTTTAAACACATTTTTCACAGTATTTACATTATATCTGCGACCGTGAATGTCACTCGATCGGTAAATCCGGTCTAACTGCTATATCCCGGTTAGACGGATTTGCGAACGTGACTTTCACGTTGATGTTTTGTGTTTATGCTGTGATGTTGCGGATCGGTCGTGGGGATAGCCTGTATGCAATGCTAGTACAGTTTTGTTGTATTATGTACATTTGATATTGCGGGGCGAGCGTCCGACATGTGGACTGCCGTCACTGCCTGTTTGTATTATTATTTTGGGGCACGACCTGGTTGCGGTCGATGTACCCGTTGTATGTATATTTTACTTTCTGTACTAGGGTTGCCCCGCGGAGGGGTGCACGGATAGCCGGGTTCTGGAGGGCAACAAGACCGCATCTCATGGCATTGAGACGGAAGGGGCTTCACTCTAGGATTGGCGGGCTATTCGCCGCACTCGTAGGGGGTACAGGTTGACCCAGGAAGGGTGCCCAAGTTACCGGATTCCGTGAAGTGCTGGGTGGTCCATTCACGTTGCTGAAGGGGGCTGCCTCGCTTCAGGTTTTGGCGGGTAACTTGCCGCGCCCGTAGGGGTCTAGGATTTCATTGCACAGGCTATCCACACGACCAGGGGAACGTCGGGTTTCAACGGCTCTGTGAAACCCGGGGATCCCAGATATCTGTATTGTTTCTGTGATGCTGTTCATTCTCTGTGATGTTGCATTTTATTCACGCCTTGAGCGAATATAATATATTGGTATATATATTAGTAGATGTTGTATATGTTTTGCATCCGCGCTAGTCCAGTCCCCGCTCTGTCGTTAGTAAGCTAACCTAACGGGTAATGACGGGACCCAGTGGCGAATGCGGATGGCATATACGTACATCAGTATATTTTCGTTCTTTTTGGTGTGATCAATTGATGGGACTGCATTGATTCGGATCAATGCAAGTTTAAAAACAAACCTAATCTGATGTTGTTGGAACACTTTTCAAAAAGCTGTTATTGCAAGGACGTTCACTTTTGTTTTGCATCGTGGTATTCAGTTGGAATATCCTGCTCCTCAGTCGACGAGGCAAGGGCCGAGATCCCTTCACCGGGAGTGACCCCTTGGACAAAAAGTTTGCGTCAGGGCATTAACTTCACTATAGCCGATTACTTTTGCTTTGCACCGTGGTATTCAGTTGGAATATCCTGCACCCCATTCTACGGGGAAAGAGCCGAGATCCCTTCACCGGGAGTGACCTCTTTAGCGAAGGTTTTCGTCACTATATTTTTAAAAGCTATCCGTTCCTTCGACGATATCAAGTTCATTACGTTAAAGGTTTTCGCCAGAAACCATTCGTAGCCCTCCGTCGTTTCATATGGATAGTCAATAGTATTCAAGCTGTGTATGTTGGCCAAAGTCAAGTCACAGTGTTTGGTAGCTGTTGGTTATTCATATGCAGCATAGATAGATGCGTTGGTTTGGAACAGTCGTACTGCCATGTTGGCCAGAGTCAAGGGTATGTACGGGTGGATTCAAATTAACCTGGAGAATGACGGGTAGAACTTGACATGTGACTTATGATATGTTGGCCAAAGTCAAGGTCATAAGAGCATGGGGCAGAAATCACATCGGGAGTTTCAAAAGAACTGAAACTTGCCAGATATGCGCATACCTTCTGGAGTGTGATAGCGTGAGCGGATTCCGTCACGTTATCATGCAATGATAGTTGGATCCCGATTCCCACTGTTGAGTTAGTTTACTCCTCGGGTAACCCCGACTAATTCTTCTTTCAGGTTTGGAGGAGAATTTGAGATACAGTGGGAGGTTTCCAGATTAGATAAATTGGTGACCATTCTGATCTAGGTTAGAGTGCACGCTGAGTGTTTCTTTTCTCTCTCTCTCTGGCAGCGACCATTTGACCCGACCCTAAGACTTTGACTCGGTGACCAAGTTGACCGAACCTTCTTAAACACCGGCTTTTGGATTGTCAGAGTTGCAGACCTCATTGCCACTCCTACTTTTACCCTTTTCTCCAGGACACCCCGTATTACTACGAACGTCCACTTCCATTGGACAAAACCATCATATGGTTAGATACGAACTCGAAAGAATTTATTCGAGGATGGTTTCCGGTTCTGGAGAAAACGGATAGGATTATTCAGTTGTCTTTTCCTTTTACCCTCTCTCAGGTTACGAGTACTCCTTGGTTTAGGGGTAGTACACCTATTACGCAAATTGGATTGTCTTCTTCCAAACCTTAGGCTGGTGCCGACCGGTAGGGAATGAAGAAAACCAATTAGCATAACGATGGTGTGCAGAAGGTATTAAGTTAAGACAAAGCAAGGGATTAGTAAGAGGGCAAAGTAAATTGCAACAGATATTCACGACCAAACCAGGTATTTCGTTACCACTCCCACATCACCTTTGTATTTCTCCAGGACACTCCGTATCACTACGAAGATCCATAGTTTATTTGGATACTCCATCGTATGGTTATATACGAACTCGAAAGGAACTTGTTCCAGTTCGGGGATGGATTCTGGTTCAGGAGAAATAGGAATAAGGTTTATTCGGTTGTCTTTTATCTTCACCCTCTCTCATTGCGAGTGTTCCTAGGATTGGGACAGTACACCCATTATGCTTATTGGATAGTCTTCTTCCAAACCATAGGCTGGTGCCGAACGGTAGGGAAGGAAGAAAACCATTTGGCCTAAAAGGGTGTGCAGAAGGTAAAGACTAAAGACATATGAAGGGATTTGGAGAGGTGGCAAAGAACTATACGGTTACAGTCGTGAATCTGGAAGAGGCATTACTAGGAATACCAGAATACCCCATCGGAACATTTCAATGTTTCAGTTTCACTGTGTAATGTTAAAGGAAAACTGATTTCCCGATTAGATACTTACTCCAGGGTATGTATTTACCAGGTACGATTCTCACATCTGTATGGTTTTACAGATGATGAGTGGGAGTAAGTTATTGGGAATTGGGTGATTATCCTCATTATATCGGGATTCGTTGTAATCGGTGATATTTAAGGAAATCACCTGGGCTGTTTGCCGGTCGGCAAATATTTGGTTTTGAATATCCGCTGTTATGCACCAATTTCAAATTGATATATCTGTACGTCTATTTTCATAGAGTGAGATATACCTTTCTGAAATTATGTGTACGACATTTACCTATATCAGTGGATGGTTAGGTAAGGAGCATTAAACAGCGGTGTAATTCTTCTTAACCATAAGTACAGTTTTCAACCTACGACACACAGTGATTGAGTTATCAGACTCAAGGGACTTATACAAAGGATTGTATGTTGTCCAGGGTCCATCAGGACAGAGGGGTTGGTCCTCATACTATATTCGGTTTACTTATGACTTCTCTAGTTTTTAGACAGGTGTTTCGCGGAAACACAGGGTCCAAATTTTGAGAAGTTATAGGTATTTGAATAGAGTAGAGAACCAGGTATAGCAAGTGTCGGGATTCTCCAAAGAGATCGAAGATGTAGATACTTGTGTATGGTATTCAGTTGATAGTAATGACAAAGAGATCTTGCTTCTCTTTCAGGTTACTCATAATTGGAAGTATTCCTAAGTTGAGTAACGCTGATCGGCCTTCTTCCATTTAGTTGACATGCGCTGGGGACAGCTGCATGATTTGAATCTGGTTCAATTAAATCAGTGCCTCTGTTTCTATATTGGATATAGAACAGTTCATATCTTAACGATGTTAAGGTACGGGGAGTTGTCCGGTTTATGATTAAAACCAGACACTGGACAACCCAAGGCACGTTTCTGTAATGGCTGTTTGTGGGTTGACCCAGGCTATGACGAGGGTTGACTTTCTACCATCTGGATGAACAATAGCGATATTGTTCTAAACTCGCCACAGTTTTATTAAAAATGGACTCTTTCAGAAAACAATAGTGGGAGTATGGTAGAACTGGAAGTGATTCCAGAACCACAAACGATTACTGAAGATTTGATAAGGAACCTAAAGATTCAATCTGGATTGACATTCCATTGGCCACTCCGCAGATAAGGTGGGTAACTTCAGGCACCCGAGAGGCTCTACGGTAGCCTCAAGGACGGTGACAGGGAAGTTCTTGTTTACCCACAATTGCCATTGCTGTTGTTCCAGGTTACGAGACCCGGCGGGAGGATGAGTATAGCGTCGTTCTAAACCAGTTTTAGAAGTGTACGTCTATGTGACTCTGCCAGAGGGTTGTCGTAGTCAGTGGGAGCAGCGGAAGCATTGGTGGACAGGTTGCTTATGTCTATTTATAGACTAGAGCAGATGTAGCGGAGATAGATCATCTATTTCTGACGTGACAGTCATGGGTTTGACTTCATCAGAATAGGGAATGGATCTGTTGAGAAGGTAGTAGGGTGTGATATCCTGGTATTTGGATGATATACACAGAGTAGGAAAAGAAACTCCTACACTACGATCGGTTATACTTTGGTCGTCACACAGTTGTTTCTCCACAAAGGAAATGGATATTATATCAGACATACTGGTTACTAGATCTATGGTTTTAGCTCTAGATTTGGGTGGCTTCCCAATCAGGGTACTTGACAGCATTCTAAGAGCATTTAGGATGGACGACTCCTGGCACGGTAGTGTACCTGCAGGTAATGGAGTCACCCTCTCCAAAGGTGTCTTACAGACTAAAGGGGAGAGGGACGGGCATGATTGGCAGATCACTTGCTCAGGCAATTGAGTCAATCGTGAGATGTCAAGTACCACACCAGATGTTGTTCTTGCACTAGATGCAATAAGTTGACATTAATCCAATCCTGGAGAAACAGTCGGAAGCAGTTTTAGAACATAAGTGGATGTTCTAGGATATGATAACGACAGCCTCATTCAGGAGACAGTTATCATTCCAGGCTTCCAAGGTGACATGGACGACAAGGAGGTTGTCAGAGTTATAGTTTTCCTTCTGATGATGGGCAGTATTTTGGACAGGTGATCCAAGGCAATACTGAGGGAGGCATGGCGCGCAGGATACTGATTAAGTTCAGTTGACGATACAGTCTAAGAAGTTTGGATTTGGAGTTCATTTATGAGCTAGGTCCCATCAGACATCCAGACATATTCTGAGACAGGTATTGCTCTTTTCGGGAGATGGCTTTCTCCGCGAACTTGAGATATAGAGAGACATAGAAAGAAACAACTAAGCGGATCCACTCACTGAGGCTATTCCTCGAACGCAATAGTTCCGCAAACGAGCTTTGTGAGACTGACTAGTAGAGGAGTTGGATGTTCGGTATCACACGAGCTGTGAGTATGCGACATCGCAATAATTAGCCTTGAGTGCAAGTGGGAGATTGTTGGAGATAGTGCCCTCAGAGTCAATTATTAGGTCACAGGTACGTGATTGTAATGATTGAGGGAGGACCTATCCCGGTAGGACAGTCTTACTCGAGATGATAGTATGCTATCTGGTTTACCTTTATTATCGTGTACTGCTTTAGGTGACCTGACACGTCGCTATTACACGTTGATAGAGCCCCTAGGATTCTTGCTTGACCACCAGCAGTATGAGGGCGATCATATAAGTGGGAGCTGGGGGTCTATAAGCTTATCCTTAAATGGTCCCTAGTCGTGTGAGTTTCGAGACTGGGCATCGATACTCCATTAGTAGACTAGTGTATACAGTCGAGACCCCGACGAGGGGCGGTGGCCGGTCTCACAAGCCACTGGTGTCAGTTGGATCACCTAAGATGTATACAGGTGCTCATTGGGTTATGAGTACACCGGACAGGACTCGCCGGGAACCTGCTAGTTGGTCATATACCAGACGTCAGATGGCAGTTCCCTGGTGACATGTGTGCAGGTTAGTTCATCGACCTGGGGATCGTCATTTGTCTCGTGTGAGTTCCCACTGTACTTTGATTACTACCCTACCACGGCTCAAAGGAGTCGTGCAAACAGGTTTTAGTTGGGTACAGTCCCGAGCCACATGGAGGCAGTGAGCGTATCTTCAGGGGTTCGTCTCTCCCGGTATTGGGGGTGAGGTCGTGCTGTGTCTAGGAGAGCCATTACACAAAGTCCTTGGCCAAGGCAAGGAGATTTACTGGTGGGTATTCCAGTAGTATCTCAGGGTGTTCTGGGCTACACTCCGACACGACTTGTACCGCTTTTGGGGGTCTGACTTTTACCAACCCCCTAGGCCCGCCATGCGATACTCATAGACGAACGGACCGGACTGTACGGATATTGTCACTGACAGGCTTAGTAGGGTTGTCAGGCTGAGTTCACTCACAGACGTCCCTTTTAGTCAATACTTGGTAGCCCGTTACGTATTGGCTTATACCTCTGACGTGCTAGTGGTTAAATCCACAACCGAGGTGTTGACGAGTCTTTAGAGTCCCCCACATTCAGTTACTCAGCTTTCGGGCGAAAGGTTGTAGAGGCCGTATGGAGATATGGCAAGGTCCGATCAGATACGTGCGGTATTGCACGGATCAGGATCGGACAGTTTGTACTATAGGCCGTATGGTTATATGGCAGGGCTCGATCAGATACGTGCGGTATTGCACGGATCAGGATCGAACAGATTTTACTAGCCGGCTTTGGTATAAGCCGGATCCTAGTATAGTACAGTGTAGATTATGTCTCATTGCAGTTGTATTTCGGTCGGAATACAAATGCGGGTGTGTATGCACAGTATCGGGGTTTTCCCGTAATTTATTACGGGACCAGTTTTTCTGGAGTTGCCAGTTTGCTTTCCGTTTCGGCCGATTTCCATTGTTCCGTTCATTGGCCGAAGTTTGGTGGAGGAGGGCTTATTTGCATTGTTGCAAATAGGCATTTGTGGAAGGGGGTCTTTGCATTTTGTTGTATCATGATAGCACCATCTTTTGACTTGATATCTTCATGATGGCTTGACTTCATAACCTCATCATGGCTTGACTTTTGTATGATGATGGAGGGACATGATGGTTGTTGATGATTTGGTAGTTGGAGTGAGGTTATTTACTTGCAATCATTTCTTGATATCATGAGCTTTTCTCTCTCCCTTGCATTATGGTTGTGATTGATTAATCCTTGGCTCTCTCCTCACTCACACTCTCTCCCCATTCACAAAGAGGGCCGGCCACCATTGAGAATGGGAGGGGATTCATTTTTTTGGGTGGCTTTTTTGTTTCTCATGCTTGCTAGAAAAGCCCTCTAGTTCATTTCCAAAAGTTGCTCTCTTTTCTTCCACCAAAATGGCAACTCCATAATCCCAAATGAGACATGTAATCCACATTATATTCTACAGCAAATCTTGGGCACGTCGAGTAGCCGGCTTTGTGCCCGAGTTGCCTCGGCATTGAGGTGGGAGCCCGTAAACAAAGTAGGCGATGTGGTGCACTTCCGGCGACGAGGAGGAGACAGGACTTTCCGTAGGAGATCGGGACCATGACGAGAAGACCGGAGGACTTGGATCGTCGGTATATCTCTATTCCCTTTCTTGTAGTTAGCTAGGACTAGTTAATGGTTCGATCCCGGTTATAGTGCGCGGTGGTGCCGGTTTGCTAAGTCCGCATAAATTTAAGTTATTCACCGCTTCCGCATTTGGCCGCCGGATTGACGGCCGGGGCGCCGCCGTGCACTTACAGTTAGGGGTTATACCTTAACTTGAACTCCTTCTCTTCGACTCCTTGTGGTGGTCGGATCGGCCTCACCTCGTCATCTTCTTGTGCCGAAGATGGATCCACCCGAAAGCTTCTACCTTTGGGTCCAACCTCAATCTAGAGGAAACTAGAATACTTGGCTTGCTAGACCTTGTACACTAGGATGAGTAGAGAAGTGTTTTGGGTTTTATCTCTATGGTTCTTGTTTCTCAACTCATGAGACAATAGAACCATGAGCAAGAGGAAGAGTAAGAGGAAGAGAGAGAGCTTGAGGATGAGAGAGAATCAATATGATAGAATGAGAGAAGACTTTTACAACCATGCTCTCAAAAGGAAAAATAATAATAATAATAATTAAGTATTTTGTGATGGTTCATGTCAATGGTATTATCATTTCATGCACTTATTTTGTAAAGAACAACCAGCAAGCCAAAAGTCATATCCATGAAATGATAGCCATGCAATGATGATGGTCAACAAGTCCAAACTAGTCAACCGGTCAACAAAGTCAACAAGTCAACAAAGTCAAACTTTAAACCCAACCATGGCACAATAATACTTAATTAATATTATTATTAATCATATTTCCTATTCTCATTAGGGTTTAGAAAAAGTCAACAGTCAACAACCCTAATGAGAATCCTCTGCCTCTGTCTCTGTCAACTGTGCATACACACCCGCATCCGTGTTTCGAGGAACACGAATACAAAGAGATCCTCTGCCTCTGTCTCTGTCAACTGTGCATACACACCCGCATCCGCATTCCGTGGAACACGAATACAAACGAGATAAAACCAATCCCAAAACGTATACTAGGATCTGGCTTAAACCAAAGCCCGCTAGTAATAACTGTCCGGACACCAAACGTGCACAAGTGTGTGGATGTGACCGAACCCTGTCGCAAAACCATGCGACCTCTACTCTTTTTGCCCAAAGGCGAATAGCTCTCTGTGTGGGACTCTAAAGACTCGACACTACGCTGGCAGTGGGTTTAACCACAGACCATAAGCGGCACTAGCTGTGCGTAACGGCCCCCAGGTAGATGTCGATAAGAAGACTGATGAGGTGAACCCATCCAAACTCCTACTGAGCCTGAATGTGACAGTCCCCGTACAGTCTGGTCTGTTCGTCTGAGAATATAGCATGGCGGGCCTAGGGGGCGGTAAACGTCAGTCCCCTAATAGCGGTACAAGTCGTGTCGGAGTGTAGCCCAGAACACCCTGAGATAACACTGGAAACCTACCAGTATATCTCGCTTGCCCTGGCCAGGGACGACTATGTGTAATGGCTCTCCTTGACACAGCGCGATATCAACTCCCAATACCGAGAGAGACAAATCCTGTCTAACCGTCACTGCCTCCAAATGCTTCGGGACTGCACCCAACTACTACCTGTTTACACGACTCCTTTGAGCCGTGGTAGGGTAGTAATCAAAGTACAGTGGGAACTCATTCGAGGCGAAGTGACAGTGTCAAGTCAGCGGACTAAGCTGTACTCATGTCACCTGGGAATTGATAACTAACGATAGGTATAGTACCAACCAACAGTTCCCGACGAGTCGTGTCCAGTGTACTCGTAACCTAACGAGCACCCGCATACTATCTCAAGTACGACGTACTGACGGCTGTGGGATAGACCGACTCCCCTGCTGGGATGAGAAGCGCATACGCTAGTCTACTCCGAAGTATCGATGCCCTGTCTCAATAGTCCTACGACTAGGGACCTGTATAAGGATGTGCTTATAGATTACCCAGCCCCCACAAGTGTGACTGCCTTCACAACGCTGGTAATCAAGCAAAGATCCTAAGGGCTCTACTAATATGTATAAGCGATATGCTAAAAGAAACACATGCACATATTAAAGTAGAAACAAAACAAGTAGTACACTACCATTTTGAGCAAGATTGTCTATACAACTGTGAATATCCCAAGCTTCCATCAAATAATATATAAGCTAGTATGATACAGTAATGGCCTCTAGGGCATATGCACTAACAATCACTTACCAGTAGATCTCCATATCAGCCCTGGCTAGGGACTTCCAGTTATAGCCAATCGAACAAAGCGCAACATCAACCCCCAATACCGGGAGAGACGAAACCCCTTCTATCGCTCATTGCCTCTATCTGATTCGGGACTGTACCCAAAAGCCACCGTTTTGCACGTTCTCGTGAACGTGGTAAGGTGGAAATCAAAGCACAGTGGGAATCACATAAGACTCTATGACGATCTCGGATCTACAGACTAACCTGTACCAGTGTCACCAGAGAACTGCTATCTGACGATAGGTATAATACCATCTAGGAGTTCTCGGCGAGTCTGTTCAGTATACCCAGTCTCTACTGAGCACTCGTACACCATCTTTGATGTCAAACACTGATGGATATAGGATCATCCATCGCCCATCATTTGGGTCAAGATGCGTATACGCTAGTCTACTCTGGTGTATCGATGCCCTGTCTCGATACACCCTCGACTAGGAACAGTTATACGATGTACTCTTGGACTACTCTGGCCCCACTAGTATGATCTGCATCATAGTCCTAGTAGTCGAGTACATATCCTAAGGGCTTTATCAACATGTGAGAGCAAGACAGTAAACCAATACAAGTCAACATGTTTAGACAAAGTGAAATGAGATAGCATACTATCATATCGAGCAAGAAAGTCCTCTATATATATATATATATATATATATATATATATATCCAAGCATCCACTATAATATACATCATATGTACAACAATGGCCTCTAGGGCATATATATAACTAACAGCGACACCGCAATAATTAGCCTTAAATGCATGTGGAAGATTGTTGGCTATAACGTCCTCAAGTCAATTATTAGATCGCAGGCACGTGATTGCAATGATTGAGGGAGGACCTATACCGGTAGAACAGTCTTACTCGAGATGATAGTATGCTATCTGGTTTGTCTTTACCATCGTGTACATGCTTCAGGTGACATTACAGATCACTATTACATGTTGATAGTGCCCATAGGATTCTTGCTTGACTACCAGCAGTATGATGGCGATCATATATGTGGGAGCTGGGTGGTTTGTAAGCACATCCTTAAAGTGTCCCTAGTCGTGGGAGTTTCGAGACTGGGCATCGATACTCCAAGAGTAGATTAGTGTATACGGATCGAAACCCCGACGAGGGGCAGTGGCCGGTCTCACAAGCCATTGGTGTCAGTTGGTTCACCTAAGATGTATACAAGTGCTCATTAGGTTATGAGTACACCGGACGGACTCGCCGGGAACATGCTAGTTGGTATTATACCTATTGTCGGATAGCAGTTCCCTGGTGACATATATACAGGTTAGTTTATCGACCTGAGATCGTCATTTATCTCGTGTGAGTTCCCACTGTGCTTTGGTTACTACCCTACCATGGCTCAAAGGAGTCGTGCGAACAGGTTTTAGTTGGGTACAGTGCCGAGCCACATGGAGGCAGTGAGTGGATCGTCAGGGGATTCGACTCTCCCGGTATTGGGGGTTGATGCCGCGGTGTGCACGGATGGCCATCACCAGAAATCCTTAGCCAAGGTAGTCGAGAATTACTGATCTAGGATCGGTAGTTTCTCAGGTGGTGATAGGTTTCATACCGACACTAAATGTCAAGTTATTAGGGGTCTGACTTTATCAACCCCCCTAAACTCGATATGCGATACTCATGACAAACGGACCGGACTGTACGGATATTGTCACTGTCAGGCTCAGTAGGGATTTCAAGTGAGTTTGCTCGTCGGCCTCCCTTTCGCTCAATTCCTGGGTAGCCGTTATGTACAGCTAGTGCCACTGACGTGCTTGTAGTTAAACCCACTGCCGGCGTATTGACGAGTCTTTAGAGTCCCACACAGAGGGTTTCACTACTTCGGGCGAAACATTGTACAGGCCGTATGGTTTTATGGCAAGGTGCGATCATATACGTGCATTTGTGCACGGATCATGATCGGACGGATAATACTAGTAGGCTTTGGTTTAAGCCGGATCCTAGTATTATATTGTTGGATTATTTTCGTCTCATTGTATTCGTATTCAGTCGGAATACGGATGCAGATATGTATATACGAATGAGGGGTATTCTTATAATTCATTACAAGATTACTTTAGTGTCACGACCCAAAATTTGGCCCGTAACCGGCACTTAAACTACGTAACGTCTACAGGCGTACGCAACTTAAGTAAGCCGAAACCTAGAAATCTAAACCACCCAAAACTGGATAAACGGAGAAAAACATAGTTTAAAACATTCGGAAAATCTTAAGTAAAATCTTTAACTTTAGTTTTCTTTCTTGAAAATTTCGGCAGCACCTCCTTGTTCGCAGCGTCCGAAGTCCCCGCTTGCGATCCTAAAATTTCACAAATACATCACATAAGCTAAATATCCTACGTCGACGTAAAGACAACGAAACGCAAGGAGAACGCCCAGAAAATTACACTGCGCACCTTGCGCACTAAACGTGCACGACATCGGCAAAAATCCAAATTAGGGTCGCTAAACTATGAAACACCAAGTCTAGACTCCGATCGCCCCGATCGCACAAATCCAACACAAACAAATACGAGGAATATAATAGATATAACCTCGCAACGACCAATTGAACCCGCGTCGGAAAAACCCCGAAACCTAGTAAGCAACTTATCGCAATATTTCGCACTAGTTTCAAACTAACACAAATCTAGCGATTTCAAAAATCTTACAATAGCTTAACTAGGCTATCCAAACCACTTCCATATTTTTAAAACTTGCTAATTAAGTTTTAGTAAAAACCTAGTAAGCAAAATTTCCTAATTAGACAAAATAGTAATTAACAACAATTATCAAATTCTACTAGGTTAAGTTTTCTTAATCACAAATTAACATTAAACACTTCATCAAGTTTTACCCTAACTTGAATTTCTTAAAAATTATGAATAATGAATTAATCAAGAGTTTAAAAGCTATGATAACCAATTAAATAGCTAATTCAAGATTTAAACATATTAATTAAGGATTAAGGTAAAAAATTATACCTCTTAAGAACAAATCCTAGCACAAGATTCCATCAACTTTAGCCTCCAAAAAATCCAATTTTTCATGAAGAACCAAGCAAGTTTAGTGAAAGGAAATTGATGGTTTAATTTTATTTAGGAATTTGTGGATTATTTTTGGGATTTTTGAAGGATTTAGTGAGCAAAGAATGAAGAAATGAGCTAAGGAAAAATTTGGGGCAGATTTGGGGAGGGCTCGGCCAAGGGTTGATGGGGGGGTGTTTGTGTAATTAAAATGGAGAAAGTTCTAGCAATTTATAATAAATGCTAATTAATGCAATTTTTGCCATCTTTTCATCTTTTCTTTTCCTTTTAAAATATAAACCATTAGTCATCTAAAAATATCTAGATATTTGAAAAGAAGTTTCTAACTAATTCTTATAAGTAGATTAGCAATGATTCTCGTAAGAAGTAATTTCCACAATTTACGTGTATAATTTACCACTTAAAATAATATTTAATTATGGAAAAATTCTATTTGAACCAAAACATCCCATTGACCCCCAAAACTCGCGCACTAGCTTTATTCTAGCTAAACTAGGTGCCGGCAAGTCTGTACAGAGGTTTGATCACAATCGGATTAAAACGGAAAATACCGACTATTTTACCCTAAAACGGAAAAATTCGCATAACGATTTATAAAATGTTACATTTAGATAATTCCATTTCTTTTCTATTAAAAATTTTGGTTTAAATGTTTATTGTGAGAAAAGTGTGACTCGTTGTTTTGGCATGGTTCATGCATGCACTTGGTGACTCATGGTGGTGGGTCATGGTGGCATGATGAATTCTTTGTTTGTATTGTGAGATATTTGTAGTGAGCATGTTAGATATTTATTCTTAAGTTGTTTTCTTTACTTGCTCACAAAATATAACACAACACACAACAAAAGAAAAAGGGGCAGCCACCATTTCTTCACTTGCTTTTTCTTTTTGCTTCACACTTTCCTCACTTGGCAAATTCTTCAACCTCCACCCTACATGTCTCATGTGTTGAGAAACCTAGAGTGTATTGAGACAAAGTAATCCTACACACTCTCTACTTCATCTTGGCTATTTAGGCTAGCAAACTAGATACTCGAGTTGCCTCGGTTTTGAGACGGGAGCCCGTATTATATACTCTCAAGGTGGATCGTCTTCGATGGGGGAGACCGGAGATCAAACTTGATCAAGGAATTTTTTCGAGGAGCTTAGGACAGAGGTTGAAGACCGAAGGACACGGATCGTTCGGTATAATCACTCTAACCCTTTGCATGTTTTTGTTATCTAGGGCTTATGGGTCGATTCGTAGAATCGGGTTCCGTTAGCACCGGTTTCTAAAAGTTTTTGTTTCACATTTGGCCACGGATTGATGGCCGGGGCGCTGGCGTAACCCAACAGTCACGACACTCACATTATAGTTCTGTTGTTCAAGAGCAACATGTATATTATGTGGGTGACCAGGATTTGGGAGTGGTTGAGATGGAAGCCTTCCTTTTTCTCGCTCTCTTAGAGCCGCGTTCAGCTGTACAATCTGGGCTTCGATGGTCTTGATACTTTGCCCGTATGGAGTGGTGTGTTGCAACAGAGACTAAATAGAAGACTGGATGTTGGCGGTGGATTGAGTCGATTTCTTTACAAAAGCCTCTAGACTCCGTTCTAGCGAGGAAACCTTATCGTTGTTTGACGGAACAACGTTGTTTTAACGAAAAAAATTGTTACAGGGTGCAAAGTTGTTTGTCGGATTCTGAAAAGGTTGGGGTTGGAAAGGCTGCTGAAATTGTTGTTGAGGAGGAGGCCTCTGGAAGTTGTTGTGTCCTTGGAATTGATGTTGGTTCTGATTCCAGGCGAAATTAGGATGGTTCCTCCAACCGGGATTGTATGCGGAAGAGTATGGATCATTTCTTGGTCTTTCCTGAAATGTAGCATTAACCTGATCCTGTCCTTGAGATGGTGGATTGTAAGGACACTCTTCGGTCAAATGAGATGGATCCGAACAACAAGCGCAAATAGTACGAGGGAGAAGAACAGGGGAACGAGATGTAGATGAGAATTTGCTCTCAATTGCTTCCAGTTTCCGCGTGATGGCAGCCATCGCGGCCTTCGTTGCAATTGAGATGTCGAGTTGATGAACTCCTGTCCTAGAGAGACCTGAAGAAGAAGAAGAAGTTGAGGTGTTCGGTCGGATGCTCTCCCACTGCAACGTTTGCTCCGCAAGATCGTCAAAGAATTGCCAAGCCTCTTCGTCAGATTCGGACAGGAAGTGGCCCTGACAGTGTTAGTTGTATGTATGCCCTAGAGGCCATTATTGTACATATGATGTATATTATAGTGGATGCTTGGACATATAGAGAGAGGACTTTCTTGCTCGACATGATAGTATGCTATTCGGTTGCTCTTTATCTTAACATGTATACTTGTCTCTTAATACTGTTTTATGGTTACATGTTGGTAAAGCCCTTAGGATGTATACTTGACTACCAGGATTATGATGCAGATCGTACTAGTGGGGCCATGGAAGTCCATAAGTTCATCCTTTAATGTTCCTAGTCATGGGTGTATCGAGATAGGGCATCGATATACCAGAGTAGACTAGCGTATACGCTTCTCGACCTATGAAATGGGCGATGAATGTGTTAGTTATATGTATGCCCTAGAGGCCATTACTGTACATAGGATGTATATTGTAGTGGATGCTGGGACATATATAGGTAGGACTTTCTTGCTCGACATGATAGTACGCTATCTGGTTGCACTTTATCTTAACATGTATACTTTCTGTCTCTCTGATTACATGTTGATAAAGCCCTTAGGATGTGTACTCGACTTCCAGGACTATGATGTAGATCATACTAGTGGGGCCTGGGTAGTCCATGAGTACATCCTTGAAATGTTCCTAGTCGAGGGAATATCGAGACGGGGCATCGATATTCCAGAGTAGACTAGCGCATATCTTCTCGACCCATGCGATGGGCGATGGATGATCCCATATCCATTGGTGTTTGACATTGAAGATGGTATGCGGGTGCTCAGTGGAGACTGGATACACTGAACGGACTCGCCGAGAACTCCCAGATGGTATTATACCTCACGTCAGATGGCAGTTCTCTGGTGACACTGGTACAGCTTAGTCTGTTGACCCGAGATCGTCATAGAGTCTTGTGTGTCTCCCACTGTGCTTTGATTTCCACCCTACCACGGCTCTACTGAGTTGTGCAAACAGGTGGTTTTTGGGTACAGTCCCGATTCACATGGAGGCAATGAGCGATAGGAGGGGATCCGTCTCTCCCGGTATTGGGGGTTGATGTTGTGCTATGCTCGACTGGCCATAACAGGAAATCCCTGGCCAGGGTTGCAGTGATATACTGGTAAGAGTTATCAGTAGTTTCACGAATGTTATGGACCCTACGTCGGCATGACTTATCAAGCTATTGGGGTCTGACGTTTACCACCCCTAGGAGTGATATGCGACATATCAGACGAACAGACCGGACTGTACGGTAAGTGTTACTGGTTGGATTCATAGGAGTGTGAGCGGGCTTGCTCGTCGATCTTCTGATCGCTTAATACCCGGGTGGCCGTTACGTTTAGCAGACCGCTTGCGGCTTGTGGGTGTTTGATATGATCATCATCTGCTGCCGGCGTATTGACGAGTCTTTAGAGTCCTACACAGAGGTTTCCTGACTCAAGCGAAACGAAATAGGAGCGCATATGAGATATGTGCGGGACCGAGAATAATGCGTGTATGTGATACCGTATTTCATTCTCGCAATGAATGTGTCGAATGGTTGTATGCGATATAACCTAGTTATCGAATCAAGGATTGATTCGATAAGCCGATACATTGGATACTAGCCGGTTATATGCGATATGACCGGATCATTGAATCAAGTGTTGATTTAATGATTTAATGTATAATTATATATTTGATATATTACTTTGCATTAACTAGTATTGGTTCACTTTAAATGGATTTACTCACTTGGTTTGTGCACATTGTATATGTGATATATTTTGTGCACATGATTGTATCATGTTTGATGATACATGCAAGCTAGGGTTAGTGTAAAGAATTAGACCATGGTTAAGTTTATGATTAGGGTTTTCTTTTCATTTACTTATTCATTTATTTATTCTTTTTGTTTATTTTGGAAAAAGGAAATGATAAAGAAAATAGAATGGTGGCTTGATTTGTTTGTAGTTGAAGTTTCTTGAAACTTTGACTAAGTCACCATTCTTGTCTCATCCTTTACCCTAACCATTCAAGTTAACCATGGTCCATTCTCTACAACTAACCAAGGGTTAGTAAATGATAAGTATTGATTTATTTATCATTTACATAATACTTATCATAATTTTTATCATCTTCTTCTTCATCTTCAACTTGAAGAAAGCTTGCTACATCAATGGTGATTGATGAAAAAGTATGAGAAATCCAAATCTAAAGTCTACCCACTTCCTATTTCTTCATTCTCTACCTCTTGCCAAGTTGTATAGGGTGTTTCCTTCACAAGTTTTCAAGGCTTGGTGAAGTTGGAGCTTGTTCTTGTGATGCCTCGACGTAGATCATCTTAGGCATCGAACCGACGATCAAGCCCGCCCATTCTTCGATGATGCCAATGCTAGAGTCAAGGGTTCGATTTGGACAGCGGAAGGAGATCATCGCGGAGCTTAGGAAGTGGTGGACCGGATCTACAAAGGTTGTAGTCACTTTCCCTTAGCATTTAATTCGATTACATGCTTGCTTCGCCTATATATCTAGTTAACGATCCGTATTAGGGTTTGTAGGCACAAGGAATTTTTTGATTTGTGCATGTTTGATCACATGTGAGACTCCATTAGAGTGCCTAGGAACCCTACAGTGGTATCAGAGCCTAGCTAGAGCCTTAGGCGAAGTCCCGACGGAATTAGAAGTCCGATCGACCCAAAACCCCGACTTGAAATTGCTCTCTGGACTTTTTCTGAAATCGTGGTTTTTTCGAAATTAAAAATATGCAGAAAAATCAGCAGGGAATCCTAAGAATTACTGTGCAACACGTGTCCATGATTCGACAAGAGTGCGGCGGAACCGCGGCAGAAGCAAGGATTCTGCGGCGGTTCCGCGGCAGTATAGTCACAATACCCAATACTATTTGCACAGTAACTCCTAGTTTCTGGTGTTGGTTTTCCTGGGAATATTTTAATATTTATTCCAGAGTTTTATTTTCTGGATTGTATTAGGAACTCAGTATATTCGATCGGACTGTCTAATTTTGTCGGTGTGTTTTTCCGGGTATTTTTAGAATATGTTAAAAAGTTCGACCGGATATAAATACCCACTTTTTCCCCTGCCGGGAAATTTCCAAGTGTTGGATTTTTCCGTAGTTTGACGACGTTCTAAGTAGTGCAAGTAATGCGATGGACCCTCTAGAAGACAACAAACCTTAACTCGATTATGTGACCGTCTTGAACTGCCCTTTGAACCTTCGGGTTTGGGGCAGTACGGCGTGCCACATGTGAGGCGTTGGCTTGACCCTTCTACGGCTGGACCGTTGGTACTGAGGCACGAACTGAATGCTGTTAGACTTATTTCATGTGTTGAGCCGTATCGGGAAAACTTGGGTGTTCGAATGTTCGATCGGAAAGTTTAACATTTTCTGTTTATCCGGAATGTGATACAATAATTGGAATTCACAAGTAGTTATGAGATAACGGAATGAATATTATAAACATAGCACTTTAGTCTCACTTGATCGGTTGCCACGGAGTTTTGATGTAATCAAAAGTCCGTCGCAATCACGTAGCGTACGCGGATACTCGCCGGGTAAACTTAATAGACAGCCTCACTCCATAGCCCCGACCAAGTGACTGTAGGAGAACCCCGTCGTCGAAGGCATCCGTTCGGGTGCTCGCGGCAGCGGTGTTCCGCCTTGGTGCACTTTGTCGACGGCGTCGGGGGTGCGGCCGCCTACTAAAGTTTGCGACGAGCATTCGATCAGAATGTCGGGAATCCTGTTGAATTGCCCGACTTGATATTGAAAAGTGTTTTCGATTTTGAGACTAAAATGCGGGGTTTATAATTGTTAGGCATGCGATGTCTAAGTAATTCATTTGGTCAGGCATGCGATGTCTGAGGAGGTTGCGGATTCCAACTGTTGTAGTTTTACACTTTCTTTTCTGTGACCGTAAGTGTAATATGTGATGTCGCCGGTTTCGTTGCTATATGTCAACGACAATTGGGATGCGCATATTTACTTACGTTGATGACATGTGATGTTATGTGTTGCTGGATATGTTATATTGGATCGTCGTGTTTGAATAGCCGGGGGGGTTTTATGTGAGATGAGTGTTTTTCATTTTCATTCATGTAAAAACTTGTATGTAATATTCTTTTATTGGGGCACTTCCAGGTTGCGGAAGTTGTCACCGTTGATGTATATTATTTACTTTTCTGCACTAGGATAGACCCAAGGAAGGGAGCACAAGTAACCGGGTTCTGGGGTCCAGTGGGAGACCAACTCGAGGAGTCGAGTCCGGGTCTCCTAACCCTAGAATTGGTAGGGTTGCTTGCCGCTCTCGTAGGGGTCTAGGGGTGTGGGATTGGCTATTCATCACGGCCGTGGAATCCGTGTTTTATACTGGCTCGTATTGAAAACACGGACGTCCTAGTATATCCAATATTTCATATGATTCTTTCTGCTGCGTTATCTGTGATGTGATCATGCGATGTTCTGTGCTCTGTTCAGATAGATGTAGTATATAGTATATATGATATATTATATAGACGTTGCTTATGTTTTACACCCGCGCTAGCCCTGCCCCGCTCTGCCGTTAGTTACCTAACCTAACGGTGCAGACGGGACATCGAGGCGAATGCGGATGGCATAAGCGTACATTATATTTATCTGTGATGATTAGGTGGACTTAAATGATGGGATATTCATTAATGAGATTAATAAAAGAAAATAAACCTAATTGATGTTGTGGAATCGAATTTCAAAATAAAGCAGGTAGCTACAGTTCTTGCTTTGCATCGCGGTGTTCATTATAGAACATCCTGCACCTTATTCGATAAGGAAAGGACCGAGATCCCTTCACCGGGAGTGACTCCTTTAGCAATAACTGGCAGATGCTACAACCCTCGGTTTGTCTTTTGATCGCTTCTATAGTTTCTGCTTTGCACAGTGATATATATGATATATCCCGCACCTCATTCGACGAGGAAAGGGCCGACGATCCCTTCACCGGGAGTGACCCCTTTAGCAAAACTAGAAAAGCCTCAAAAACATTCCATTTAAAAACCATTTGATTCCGCAACGAGATCAAGTTCAAAACGTTAAAGGTTTTCGTAAAAACCAGTCGCAACCCTCCGTCATTTTAGGAAGTAGAGTACTTAGTATTCGTGCTGTGTTTGTTGACCATAGTCAAGTCACAGTATACAGTAGCTAAGTGATGTCTTCCTACACCGCATATGATGCGATTAGTTAGGACAGTCGCGTGACTTTGTTGACCTTAGTTAAGGGTCATGTGGGCGGGTCTAATTAATCACGAAATGACGGGTAGAACTTGACTAGTACTTATGATTTGTTGACCATAGTTAAGGTCATAGGTGCTAGGGGTAAAAACCTTTATCGGGAGTTTCAAGTGTTGAAATTTGCAATGAGATTGCATACCTTCTATATGATAGTTGTATCCCGATACCCACTGCGAGTAATTGTTACTCCTGGGAGAGTTTTGCACTTTGCAATTAGCCGATCAAGTAGGCGTCTAGAAAGGTGTCAACGGGGTTACGCCTCTGGGAAAACGAGGTTTACAGTAATTAGGTCCGTGCGAAAGCACGGGGAACCTCCCTCAAAGTACCGACACTAGCCTGGCTGAAAGATTGGCAAACTTGTAGAGTGTAATTAATCCCGGCTAGTCTTTCCTTTTAAGGTTTGAAGGAAGATTTGATAAAAACAGTGGGAGCCATCCTGATTAGATAAAATATATAACCAATCTGATCTTGCAAGAGCGCACGCTGAGTGTTTTCTTCTCTCTCTCTCCTAGTAGCGACCATATCACGCCTTAATCAAGATAATAAAATGGATGTATTGACCGAACCCGCTTGTTATACTGAGCTGGGGAACGTTGGTCCCGCTCCAACTTATAATTGTTATAAGACAGAGCAGGAAATTGGGGAATACCAGAATTCCTATGCCGCCCAAACGAAGAAAGTGCATATGATGCATCTCCTTCGGGTATGTTCATTATAAAGAACTGTTTCTCAGTATCCTCTGTATCCTGGGTATATGATACCGGATCAGGATCCCAGATATGTAATCTGTTACATAGGGCTACAAAAGGGTAGAAAAACTGAGAACGGGTGATAAGTTTCATGAGACAGAAAACGGGGCAAGTGTTGCAGCCAAGTCTGTTGGTCACTGTCACCCTGTATTACGAATACATTGATTCTAAACAAATGCTATTAGATACCGAACCTGATATACAAAATCATATCAGTCTCTTTATTAGTAAAGAAAGGATATAATTTTGTATTGATGGATAATGTTTTGAACATTTCCTATATCAAAAGTTGATCGGTTCAGGCACGTTATCTAAAAGCATTGAAGTTCTAAATCAAACTACAGTTCCTAGTATACAGAACACACACAAGAGGAAGAGTTCAGAAATGAACGAATCATTCTTGAGGCATTGTAGACTAGGTCACATCAATGCGACCCGACCGGCTGAAGTTACATTTTAGATGCATATTTAAATTATTTTGAATTTACATCTTGTGAAACTTGCCAGTCATGTCACAAAGATTAGATGACCATAGCTCCGTTTACTGAAAACAGAGAAAGAGTTAGTAAACTCTTGGGACTGATACATGATGATGTATGTAAGGTCTCCTGTCTGCACATGCCAGGACTGGTTCTTTATACTTCATTATATTCTCTGGTAATCTCTCAAGATTCTGACATATGTACCTGTTGAAACACAAGTCCGAACCTTTTGAGATATTCACAGAATATAAGTTAGAAGTAGAGAACCAACAACAGGGTATAAGTATTATGTCCTATGATGAGATCAGGGAGGAGAATACTTGTGCATGGCATTCCTGGACTATTCTAAAAGAAAATGAGATTCTCTCTCAGCATTACTCCTCCATATAAACCATAGCACAACGGTGTATCGGGGCGGAGCAATCACACAATATTAGATATCGTGTGCTCTATGATGAGTATTACTGAGTTACCTATTTCCTTTTGGGAGTTATGCGCTTGAGAAGCTGCGTACCTATTGAATTAGGTTCGAATCAGATCACTGCCTACCATTCCATATGAGATATGGTATGGGAAGAGCCTATCTCTTAAGTAAGTTAAGATTTGGGATTGTCCGGCCTATGTCAAAAGCAAAATCCGGACAAGATCGAGGCAAGGTCTGTAATGTAGAACTGGAAAGGTTCCAGCTATACAAACTACAGCAGATGATTTGACAGAACCAAAGGATTCTATAGTCCCCGACGAACCTCAGCCTCTCCGCCGATCTGGTAGGGTTCCTCGCCTGCCTGAGAGATACCTCGGTTTCTCGATGACAGTGGGAGCAAGGATTGCATCATGAGATGATGACCCAACTAGATTCGAGCAGGCCATCAAGAGTAGGGACTCTGTAAGAATGGCTGGATGCTTAGCAATCTGAGATGGAATCCATATACACCAACAAAGTATGGACTTTGGTTGCGATATCTGAAGGGTTAAATCCCCATCAGGAGCAAGTATATCTTGAGAAGATTACTTGGTGTAGATGGACAAGTTGAGACTTTCAAAGCTAGACTTGTTAAAGGTTTTCGTCATCGACCAGGCCAGGATAATGATGAAACCTTTTCCAGGGACTATGCTTAAGTCCATCCAGATCCTACTTGCCACGGCTACATACCATGACTACGATATCTGGTGGTTGGGTGCCATGACAACTTTTCTAAATAATGATTTAGAAGAGAACGTCTATAAGAACACAGCCAGAGGGCCTCGTAGACAGTGGGAGCAGCGGAAACGTGTGCAAGATGCTTTATAGGATAAAGCAGGCATCGCGGAGTTGGAACATCTATTTTGATGGATTAGTCAAAGAAGTTGACATCATCAAAATGGTAGATGAACCTTGTATAAACAAAAAGGTAGTAGGGAGTATGGTGACGATCCTCGTAAAGTACGTGGATGACATACTCTTATTAGGGAAGGAGTTTCCTATGCTACGCTCGATCAATCTCCGCTTATCACAATGATTTTCCATATAGGATCAAAATGATACCTACTAAATCCTAAGCTTTGGATCTATGAGATAGATCTAATTGGATGTTAGGATACTCACTAGTTGTAGTGAGATGGTATCAATCGATCCTGGGGAGAATCACTGGAAGAGTTCCAGAGTGATAAAGATGACTGAATGTCAGTCACAGGCATTGTCTTTACCCTCAATAAAGGGACGGTATGTTAGAAGATTTCCAAACTAGATACCGTGGCAAACTAGACGATAAAGGCTGGTAACATCGCTATTAAAGATACTGCCAAAGAGGCAGTTTGGGTGTATATTGGTTCATAGGATGAACTAGGTTCCTACCATTGTGTGACAATGGAACTGTGGCTTTGGCCCTGGAACCCTGGTCCCATCAGTGACCCAGACATATTCTGAGGCAGCATCACCTGATCATGGAGATAGTTGATCTCCAGGGTGATCGAGGTTAGGAGAGTAGACTCAGAGGACAGCACGGCGGATCCACTCACGAAGGCCTTTTCCCAAAGAGAGACTTTTATGGGATGGTTGAGTATGTGATACTGCAACCACTGCTACAGATGGCCCTAGTGCAAGTGGGAGATTGTTAGTTATATGTATGCCCTAGAGGCCATTACTGTACATAGGATGTATATTGTAGTGGATGCTGGGACATATATAGGTAGGACTTTCTTGCTCGACATGATAGTACGCTATCTGGTTGCACTTTATCTTAACATGTATACTTTCTGTCTCTCTGATTACATGTTAATAAAGCCCTTAGGATGTGTACTCGACTTCCAGGACTATGATGTAGATCATACTAGTGGGGCCTGGGTAGTCCATGAGTACATCCTTGAAATGTTCCTAGTCGAGGGAATATCGAGACGGGGCATCGATATTCCAGAGTAGACTAGCGCATATCTTCTCGACCCATGCGATGGGCGATGGATGATCCCATATCCATTGGTGTTTGACATCGAAGATGGTATGCGGGTGCTCAGTGGAGACTGGGTACACTGAACGGACTCGCCGAGAACTCCCAGATGGTATTATACCTCACGTCAGATGGCAGTTCTCTGGTGACACTGGTACAGCTTAGTCTGTTGACTCGAGATCGTCATAGAGTCTTGTGTGTCTCCCACTGTGCTTTGATTTCCACCCTACCACGGCTCTACTGAGTTGTGCAAACAGGTGGTTTTTGGGTACAGTCCCGATTCACATGGAGGCAATGAGCGATAGGAGGGGATTCGTCTCTCCCGGTATTGGGGGTTGATGTTGTGCTATGCTCGACTGGCCATAACAGGAAATCCCTGGCCAGGGTTGCAGTGATATACTGGTAAGAGTTATCAGTAGTTTCACGAATGTTATGGACCCTACGTCGGCATGACTTATCAAGCTATTGGGGTCTGACGTTTACCACCCCTAGGCGTGATATGCGACATATCAGATGAACAGACCGGACTGTACGGTAAGTGTTACTGGTTGGATTCACAGGAGTGTGAGCGGGCTTGCTCGTCGATCTTCTGATCGCTCAATACCCGGGTGGCCGTTACGTTTAGCAGACCGCTTGCGGCTTGTGGGTGTTTGATATGATCATCATCTGCTGCCGGCGTATTGACGAGTCTTTAAAGTCCTACACAGAGGTTTCCTGGCTCAAGCGAAACGAAATAGGAGCGCATATGAGATATGTGCGGGACCGAGAATAATGCGTGTATGTGATACCGTATTTCATTCTCGCAATGAATGTGTCGAATGGTTGTATGCGATATAACCTAGTTATCGAATCAAGGATTGATTCGATAAGCCGATACATTGGATACTAGCCGGTTATATGCGATATGACCGGGTCATTGAATCAATTGTTGATTTAATGATTTAATGTATAATTATATATTTGATATATTACTTTGCATTAACTAGTATTGGTTCACTTTAAATGGATTTACTCACTTGGTTTGTGCACATTGTATATGTGATATATTTTGTGCACATGATTGTATCATGTTTGATGATACATGCAAGCTAGGGTTAGTGTAAAGAATTAGACCATGGTTAAGTTTATGATTAGGGTTTTCTTTTCATTTACTTATTCATTTATTTATTCTTTTTGTTTATTTTGGAAAAAGGAAATGATAAAGAAAATAGAATGGTGGCTTGATTTGTTTGTAGTTGAAGTTTCTTGAAACTTTGACTAAGTCACCATTCTTGTCTCATCCTTTACCCTAACCATTCAAGTTAACCATGGTCCATTCTCTACAACTAACCAAGGGTTAGTAAACGATAAGTATTGATTTATTTATCATTTACATAATACTTATCATAATTTTTATCATCTTCTTCTTCATCTTCAACTTGAAGAAAGCTTGCTACATCAATGGTGATTGATGAAAAAGTGTGAGAAATCCAAATCTAAAGTCTACCCACTTCCTATTTCTTCATTCTCTACCTCTTGCCAAGTTGTATAGGGTGTTTCCTTCACAAGTTTTCAAGGCTTGGTGAAGTTGGAGCTTGTTCTTGTGATGCCTCGACGTAGATCATCTTCGGCATCGAACCGACGATCAAGCCCGCCCATTCTTCGATGATGCCAATGCTAGAGTCAAGGGTT
The DNA here is from genome assembly GCA_030015575.1 of Agapanthus africanus. Lineage (NCBI taxonomy): Eukaryota > Viridiplantae > Streptophyta > Magnoliopsida > Asparagales > Amaryllidaceae > Agapanthus > Agapanthus africanus. The sequence goes on from CM057343.1 coordinate 265,454,601, forward strand.
CGATTTGGACAGCGGAGGGAGATCATCGCGGAGCTTAGGAAGTGGTGGACCGGATCTACGAGGGTTGTAGTCACTTTCCCTTAGCATTTAATTCGATTACATGCTTGCTTCGCCTATATATCTAGTTAACGATCCGTATTAGGGTTTGTAGGCACAAGGAATTTTTTGATTTGTGCATGTTTGATCACATGTGAGACTCCATTAGAGTGCCTAGGAACCCTACAGAATGATCCCATATCCATTGGTGTTTGACATCAGAGATGGTATACGGGTGCTCAGTGGAGACTGAGTACACTGGACGGACTCGCCGAGAACTCCTAGTTGGTATTATACCGATCGTTAGATAGCAGTTCTCTGGTGACACTGGTACAGGTTAGTCTGTAGACCCGAGATCATCATAGAGTCTTGTGTGATTCCCACTGTGCTTTGATTTCTACCTTACCACGTTCAAGAGGACGTGCAAAACGATGTTTTTGGGGTACAGTCCCGAGTCACATGGAGGCAATGAGCGATAGAAAGGGTTTCGTCTCTCCCGGTATTGGGGGTTGATGTTGCGCTGTGCTCGATTGGCCATAACAGGGAAGTCCCTAGCCAGGGCTAATTTAGAGATTTACTGGTAAGTGTTATCAGTAGTTTCTCGACCCGTTATGAACCTCATATCGGCATGACTTATCGGTTATTGGGGTCTGACGTTTACCACCCCTAAACTCGATATGCAACATATCAGACGAGGAGACCGGACTGTACGGTAGTGTTATTGACAGGCTTTACAGGAGCTAGAGCAAGCTTGCTTGCTAATCTTCTGATCGTTCAATACCCGGGTAGCCGTTACGTCCAGCTAGTACCGCTGACGGCTTATGGGTACTTGATGTGATCATCACCTACTGCCAGCGTATTGACGAGTCTTTAGGGTCCTACCTAGAGGTTTTACTAGCTCAGGAAAAACGAAGTAAGAACACATATGTGATATGTGCGGGACCGAGAATAATGCGAGTATGTGATACCGTATTTTATTCTCGCGATTTTTGTATCGGTCGGTTATATGTGATATAGCCGGATTATCGAATCAAGTGTTGATTCGATAAGAAGGTACATTTAATATTAATCGGTTATATGCGATATAACCGGATTATTAAATCAAGTGTTGATTTAATAATTTAGTGTATAATTGTATATTTGAAATACTAGTTTACATTAACTAATATTAGCTCACTTAAGCATTTATTTTCTCACATATGCACACTTAATATATATGTGATGTATATTAATTGTGTTTTTCTTTTGTGTCATGGTTGTTGATACACACTACATGGGTGTATGAGACTTACACCATACTAATTGTAATGTAGGGTTTAAATATTTAAAGTAAATCCAAATTAGTGGATAATTGCTCACAAGCATGAAGCTTGTAGAAGCTTATGGATGCATTGACTTAGTCCACTCATTTTGTTTCACTTAAAATATTTATTAACCTAACCATTATAATTTAGCCATGGTTATTTCTCTACATGAGTTAGCTATATGATACAAACTCACCCATGGTTGATTCTCTCACTTCATTAGTTCATTCTCATCTCTTGACTTCATCTTCTTCAACCTTGAGAAAAAGCTTGCTACCTTTTTCTAAAGTGAGAAAATATTGTGAGAAAAATAAAACTAAAGTGAGCCCACTTCCTACTTCATCATCCTCTACTAGATTAGCACTTTCGCATAGGGTGTTAGCTTCACTAATCTTTCATTTAGTGAAGTAGTAGCTTGAGTTAGTGTCTCATCGGCGTAGATCATCTTCGGCCTCGAAGACTTCAAGCAAGATCGTTCATTTCACCTTGAGAAGCCATGCAAGAGTCCGGAAGTGCCATGATCGCAGCGAAGGGACCACTACAAGGAGCTATTGAAGTGAATGACCGGTCTACAAAGGTTGTATTCCGTTATATGTAAAGTAGTTTCCTTTTTAGTTTTGCTCCTAAAACTCTAGTTAGATCCTAGGTTAGGGTTGTTTGGCACACTAAATTTTTAAATATAGCAAATTTGATTCCTTGTGAAATCTTGTAGTTATGCCAAAGAAACCTACGGTGGTATCAGAGCCTTGCTAGAGCATTAGGAGTTGTCTAGGCGAAGTTAGAAGTTCGAACGAACTCCGAAAACCTGATATTGCCCACTTTCTGGAAATTTTTCAAACTGTTGGAATTTTTCACATTAAAAATTCTCAAAAAATCATGCAGGTAATTTTATGGACCCTCTAGAAGAAAGATGCCCAATCTCGACAACATGACCGCGGAACCACGGCCAGATAGGCTATTTTGCTGCGGTTCCGAGGCGCCATGTGTGAGACATGGGTCGGCCCTTCTACGGTTGGTCCATATGTATTGGGACATATTTCTGGGTATTTTTAATACTGCTCAAGTGTTGAGTTTTCTGGGAAATTTTGGGAATTCGTTGATTCGATCGAAAGGTTTAACATCGTCTAGCTATTTGTGGAATGTGATACAATATGTGGAATTCATATAGTTAGGCATTAAATCCAAAGTATGTGATATTTTGGGTTTATGATGTCTAAGGTTATTATGGATTCCAAATGTTGTAGTTTGACATTTTCTTTTCTGCGGCCGTAAGTGTAATATGTGGTGTATCGCCGGTTTCGTTGCTATATGTCAACGACAATTGGGATACGCATATTTACTTACGTTGATGACATGTGATGTTATGTGTTGCTATGATATGTTATATTGGATCGTCGCGTTTTGAATAGCCGGGGGTTTTATGTAAGATGAGAGTTTTTATTTTCATTCATGTAAAATTAATTGTATGTAATATTCTTTTATTGGAGCACTTCCGGGGTGAGAATGATGTCACAGTTGTTGTATATTATTTGCTTTTCCGTATTAGGATAGACCCAAGGAGGGGAGCACAAGTAACCGGGTTCTAAAGTCTAGTGGGAGACCAACTCGAGGGGTCGAGTCCGGGTCTCCTAACTCTAAAATTGGTAGGGTTGCTTGCCGCTCTCGTAGGGGTCTAGGGATGTGGGTTTGGCTATTCATCGCGACCGTGGAATCCGTGTTTTATACAGGCTCAAAATAAAACATGGACCTCCTAATATATCCAATATTTCATATGTTTCTTCTGCTGCTCTGTGATGTGATCACTGTGGATTCTGAGACGAATGGATATACATTATATATGAGATATATAGTAGATGTTGCTTATGTTTTGCACCCGCGCTAGTCCCGTCCCGGTATGCCGTTAGTTAAGTAACCTAACGGTGCATAACGGGACACTGTGGCGAATGCGGATGGCATAAGCGTACGTTGTATTTTCGTTTCTTCTGTGATGCTTAAGAAGCATAAATGATGGGACTTCATTAATGAGATTAATGAAAGATAAGAAACCTAAAAGATGTTGTAGAATCAAATTTTCAAAAAGGGTAGCTCTAGTTTTTGCTTTGCATAGTGGTATTCCTTGTAGAATATCCAGCACCTTATTCGATAAGGAAAGAGCCGAGATCCCTTCACCGGGAGTGACCTCTTTAGCAAAACTAGCAGATGCTACAACACTCGGATTTTTTTTATTGCTTCTATAGTTCTTGCTTTGCATAGTGGTATTTATGAAATATCCTGCACCTTATTCGATAAGGAAAGAGCCGAGATCCCTTCACCAAGAGCGGCCTCTTTAGCGAAACTAGTAAAAGCCTCAAAAACACTCCTTTTAAAAAAATCACTCGTATCTACAACGATATCAAGTTCATTACGCAAAAGGTTTTCTGAAAAACCTGTCGTAGCCCTCCGTCATTTAAGATAAGTCCTACTTAGTATTTGTGCTACGTTTGTTGGCCTGCGTCAAGGCGTAGTGTGCGATAGCTAACTAGTGCTTATCTGCAACATAAGATGAGATTGGATTAGGATAGTCGTACGACTTTGTTGGCCTGCGTCAAAGGTCGTGTGGGTGGGTTTAATTCAATCAGGAAATGACGGATTGAACTTTACTAGCGGACTATGGTTTGTTGGCCTGCGTTAAGGTCATAGGACGCTAGGGGCAAAATATTATCGGGAATTTCAAGTGTTGAAATTTGCAATGAGATTGCATACCTTCTATGAGATAGTTGAATCCCAATACCCACTGCAAGTAAGTGTTACTCCTGGGAGAGTCTTGCACTTTACAATTAACCGATCAAGTAGGTGTCTGGAAAGGTGTCAACGGGGTTAAACCTCTGGGAAAACGAGGTTTATTTTAATTAGGTCCGTGCGAAAGCACGGGGAACCTCCTTCAAAGTACCGGCACCGGCCTGGCTGAAAGATTGGCGAACTTGTAAGGTGTAATTAATCCCGGCTAGTCTTTCTTTTTAGGGTTTGAAGGAAGATTTGATAAAAACAGTGGGAGCCATCCTGATTAGATAAATAATTAACCAATTTGATCTTGTAAGAGCATATGCTAAAGTGTTTTCTTCTCTCTCTCTCCAGGTAGCGACCATGTCACGTCTTAATCAAGATAATAATATGGATGTATTGACCGAACCCGCTTGTTATACTGAGCAGGGGAACGTTGGTCCCGCTCCTACTTATAATTGTTATAAGTCCGAGCACGGAATAGGAACGTATCCGGATTCCCACGCCGCCCAAACGAAGAATAATCATGTTGATGCGTCTTCTTCGGGTGTGTTAGTTATTGAGAACTGTTTCTCAGTTCACTCTACGTCCTGGGTATTAGATACCGGATCGGAATCCCACATATGTAATATGTTACATGGGCTAAAGGAAGGTAGAGAACTGGGAATGGGTGATCATTCCGTAAGAGTCGGGAATGGGGCAAATGTTGCAGCCAAAGCAGTTGGCGAATATCACCTTGTATTACCAAATGGTAATACATTGATTCTGAACGAATGCTATTACATTCCGACCCTGATATACAATCTTATATCAGTTTCTTTATTAAGTAAAGAAGGATATAATTTTGTAGTACAGGATAATGTTATGAACATCTTTCTGAATCAAAAGTTGATTAGATCAGGCTCGTTAAATAATGGCATATACGTTCTAGATCAAACTACAGTTCTTAATGTACAAAACACACACAAGAGGAAGAGTTCAGAAATGAACGAATCCTTCTTGTGGCATTGTAGACTAGGTCATATCAATGCAACACGACTAGCTAAGTTGCGTAAGGATGGATATTTGAATCCGTTCGAATTTTTATCTTATGACACTTTCCAGTCATGTCTCAAAGGCAAGATAACCAAAACTCCGTTTACAGGACACGGAGAAAGAGCCAGTGAGCTCTTGGGACTGATACATAGTGATGTATGTGGTCCCATGTCTACACATGCCAGGAATAGTTCCTCGTACTTCATTACATTCATTGACGATCTCTCAAGATTCGGACATGTGTTCCTGATGAAACACAAGTCTGAAGTTTTTGAGAAATTTAAAGAATATAAGCACGAAGTAGAGAACCAAACGAGTAAAAATATTAAAATCCTTCGATCTGATCGAGGAGGAGAATACTTGAGCAATGAGTTCCGGGACTATCTAAAAGAGAATGGGATTCTCTCAGCTTACTCCTTCGTATACACCACAGCACAACGGTGTATCGGAGCGGAGGAATCGCACCCTATTAGATATGGTGCGCTCTATGATGAGCACTGCTGAGTTACCTATTTTCTTTTGGGGATTTGCACTGGAGACAGCTGCAGACCTATTGAATATGGTTCCCACCAAATCTGTGCCAACCACTCCATATGAGATATGGAAAGGTAAGAGACCATATCTTAATTATATTAAGATATAGGGTTGTCTGGCATATGTGAAAACACAAAATCCGGACAAGCTCGAGGCAAGGTCATTTCTGTGTAAGTTTGTTGGATATCCCAAACATTCGCGAGGGCATATCTTCTACCACCCCGAGGAACAAAAGGTGTTTGTTTCTCAACATGCCACCTTTTTAGAAAAGGAATTTCTTGCAAAGGAAATTAGTGGCAAGGAGGTAGAACTGGAAGAGGTTCCAGCTATACAAACCACGAAAGAAGATTTAGTGGAACCAGAGGATTCGGTAGTTCCTAACGAACCTCAGCCTCTCCACCGATCTAGTAGGGTTCCTCATCCACCTGAGAGATACTACGGTTTTCTCATTGATGGTGGAAGCGAGGATTGCATCATGGAGGATGATGACCCAACTGGCTTCGAGCAGGCCATCACGAGTGGGGACTCAGTGAAGTGGCTGGATGCAATGCGATCTGAGATGGAATCCATGTACACCAACAAAGTATGGACTTTGGAAGTTGCTCCTGAAGGGGTAAAACCCATTGGGAGCAAATGGATCTTTAAGAAGAAACTTGATGTAGATGGAAAAGTTGAGACTTTCAAAGCTAGACTTGTTGCAAAAAGTTTTCGTCAAAGACCAGGTGTGAACTATGACGAAACCTTTTCTCCAGTGGCTATGCTTAAGTCCATCCGGATCCTACTTGTCATTGCTGCATACCATGACTATGAAATCTGGCAAATGGATGTTAAGACCGCCTTTCTAAATGGTGATTTAGAAGAGTGCGTGTACATGACTCAGCCAGAGGGCTTCGTAGACAGTGGGAGCAGCGGAAAGGTGTGCAAGCTGCTTAAATCCATCTACAGGTTAAAGCAAGTATCGCGGAGTTGGAACATCTGTTTTGATGTCGTTATCAAAGAGTTTGATTTCGTAAAAAACGTAGATAAACCTTGTATATACAAGAAGGTAGCAGAGAGTAAGGTTGTCTTTCTCGTATTGTACGTAGATGACATACTCTTGATAGGAAATGACATTCCTATGCTGCAATCGGTCAAGCTCTTCTTATCATAAAGATTCTCAATGAAAGGTCTAGGGGATGCCTCCTACATCTTGGGGATTAAGATCTATAGAGATAGATCTAAACGGATATTGGGATTGTCCCGATTCAGGTACATTGACACGATACTAAATAGGTTTAGTATGGAAGCATCCAAGCGTGGGTTTTTACCCACGATCTCAGGACTCGCTCTCTCCAAAGAGATGTCTCCCAAGACTGATTTGGAAAGAGCTCGCATGCAAGGGATACCCTATGCTTCGGCAGTAGGCTCTATCATGTACGCGATACTATGTACCAGACCCGATGTAGCACACTCACTAAGTGTAGTGAGTAGGTATCAAGCAGATCCTGGAGAGAGTCACTGGACAGCTGTGAAGAGCATTCTCAAGTACTTAAGAAGGACTAAAGAGATGCTCTTGGTGTATGGTAACGGAGAACTCCAAGTGGAGTCCTTTACCGATTCGAGCTTCCAGAGTGATAAGGACGACTCTAAGTCGCACTCGGGATTTGTCTTTACCCTCAATGGAGAGGCGGTATGCTGGAAGAGTTCCAAGCAGGAAACCGTGACAGACTCGACGATAGAGGCTGAATACATCGCTGCCAACGATGCTGCCAAAGAGGCTGTCTGGATGAAGAAGTTCATAACTGAACTTGGAGTGGTTCCATCCATTGAGTATCCAATACCTTTATATTGTGATAACAATGGAGCAGTGGCTTTGGCCAAGGAACCCAGGTCCCATCAGCGATCCAGGCAAATTCTGAGGCGGTATCACTTGATCCGGGAGATAGTTGATCACCGGGAGATCGAGATTAGGAGAGTTGACACGAAGAACAACACTGCAGATCCACTCACGAAGGCCATTCCCCAGATACAGTTCGAGAGACTCTTCGGGATGCTGGGTATGCGATACTACAGCAGCTGGCCCTAGTGCAAGTGGGAGATTGTTAGTTGTATGTATGCCCTAGAGGCCATTATTGTACATATGATGTATATTATAGTGGATGCTTGGACATATATAGAGAGGACTTTCTTGCTTGACATGATAGTATGCTATCTGGTTGCTCTTTGTCTTAACATGTATACTTGTCTCTTAATACTGTTTTATGGTTACATGTTGGTAAAACCCTTAGGATGTATACTTGACTACCAGGATTATGATGCAGATCATACTAGTAGGGCCATGGTAGTCCATAAGTTCATCCTTTAATGTTCCTAGTCATGGGTGTATCGAGACAGGGCATCGATATACCAGAGTAGACTAGCGTATACGCTTCTCGACCCATGAGATGGGCGATGGATGATCTCATATCCATTGGTGTTTGACATCAGAGATGGTATACGGGTGCTCAGTAGAGACTGAGTACACTGGACGGACTCGCCGAGAACTCCTGGTTGGTATTATACCTATCGTCAGATAGCAGTTCTCTGGTGACACTGGTACAGGTTAGTCTGTAGACCCGAGATCGTCATAGTGTCTTGTATGTTTCCCACTGTGCTTTGATTTCCACCTTACCATGTTCAAGAGGACATGCAAAACAATGGTTTTTGGGTACAGTCCCGAGTCACATGGAGGCAATGAGCGATAGGAGGGGTTTCGTCTCTCCCAGTATTAGGGGTTGATGTTGCGCTGTGCTCGATTGGCTATAACAGGGAAGTCCCTGACCAGAGCTAATTTAGAGATTTACTGGTAAGTGTTATCAGTAGTTTCTCGACCCGTTATGAGGCTCATATCGGCATGACTTATCGATTATTGGGGTCTAACGTTTACCACCCCTAGACTCGATATGCAACATATAGGACGAGGAGACCGGACTGTACGGTAGTGTTACTGACAGGCTTTACAGGAGCTAGAGCGGGCTTGCTTGCTGATCTTCTGATCGTTCAATACCCGGGTAGCCGTTCGTCCAGCTAGTACCGCTGACGGCTTGTGGGTGCTTGATGTGATCATCACCTACTGCCGGCCTATTGACGAGTCTTTAGAGTCCTACCTAGAGGTTTTACTGGCTCAGGCAAAACGAAGTAGGAGCACATATGTGATATGTGCGGGACCGAGAATAATGCAAGTATGTGATACCGTAGTTTATTCTCGCGATTTTTGTATCGGTCGGTTATATGTGATATAGCCGGGTTATCGAATCAAGTGTTGATTCGATAAGAAGGTACATTTAATATTAGTCGGTTATATGCGATATAGCCGGATTATTAAATCAAGTGTTGATTTAATAATTTAATGTATAATTTTTTATTTGATATACTAGTTTACATTAACTAATATTAGCTCACTTAAGCATTTATTTTCTCACATATGCACACTTAATATATATGTGATATATATTAATTGTGTTTTTCTTTTGTGTCATGGTTGTTGATACACACTACATGGGTGTATGAGACTTACACCATACTAATTATAATGTAGGGTTTAAATATTTAAAGTAAATCCAAATTAGTGGATAATTGCTCACATGCATGAAGTTTCTAGAAGCTTATGGATGCATTGACTTAGTCCACTCATTTTGTTTTACTTAAGATATTTATTAACCTAACTATTATAATTTAGCCATGGTTATGTCTCTACATGAGTTAGCTATATGATACAAACTCACCCATGGTTGATTCTCTCACCTCATTAGTTCATTCTCATCTCTTGACTTCATCTTCTTCAACCTTGAGAAAAAGCTTGCTACCTTTTTCTAAAGTGAGAAAATATTTTGAGAAAAATAAAACTAAAGTGATCCCACTTCCTACTTCATCATCCTCTACTAGATTAGCACTTTAGCATAGGGTGTTAGCTTCACTAATCTCTCATTTAGTGAAGTAGTAGCTTGAGTTAGTGTCTCCTCGACGTAGATCATCTTCGGCCCCAAAGACTTCAAGCAAGATCGTTCCTTTCACCTTGAGAAGCCATGCAAGAGTCCGGGAGTTCCATGATCGCAGCGAAGGGACCACTAGAAGGAGCTATTGAAGTGAAGGACCGGTCTACAAAGGTTGTATTCCGTTATCACTTAGATGTAAAGTAGTTTCCTTTCTAGTTTTGCTCCTAAAACTCTAGTTAGATCCTAGGTTAGGGTTGTTTGGCACACTAAATTTTTAAATATAGCATGTTTGATGCCTTATGAAACCTTGTGGTTGTGCCAAAGAAACCTACAGACAGATGGCTTCCATCAACTATCTAGTTGCTGGATTCAGGCCCTCGTACAGAGTTTAGCAAAGTTGCCATTTCTCTATACCGTGAGGAGGACACTTAACAAGGAGGTCCTTGTACCGGTCAAAGCACTTCCAAAAAGGTTCGATTGGGAGATGGGTGAATTGGTTTATTTCGTTTTAGATCCGTGCGGTCTTATGATTCGGGTAGAATTTTTTTAGAAACGCTTTTACAAACTCATCCCAACTGGTTATCGTATGAGATGCGGTGCTATACAGCCACTTTTCAGCAAGGTCGCACAAAATGAAAGGAATAACTCATAACCGTATAGCATCATTAGACAGCTGGGTTGTCTTCATCATCGCACAAACGTTCTGGAATTTATTGATGAAGATATAGGCATCTTCGGATTCAAGCCCGTGAAATTTAGGCAACATATTGATGAAGTGGGGCTTAATTTCAAAAATTTTCCCATTGGCCGGTGGAAGTGAAAGACAAGTAGGGAGTGCAGCGTGGGTAGGATAGAAACGATCTTGGAGCACAATTCGTTATGGCGCTACAACAAGAGGTGGTCGTGGGTTATTCGTACCTAATAGAGGTGGAATTATTCCCGGGGGAGGTAAAGTGATGTTAAGAGGAAATCCCGACATCTCGGAAGAAGAGCCTGGTGAAAGTGAAGGTGAAGAAGTATGGACAGAATCACGGTCAACGTCGGAGTTGACCGGCAAGGGTAAAGGTGAAAGAGGCATGGAAGGAGTTTCGACTTCGAGGTCGATCGCGTAGTCCGTAGCGACTAACGAAACACGAACTAAACGGGCACTAGGGTCCCTAGTCCAAATGGACATACACTAAACGAGTTTAGTGTAGTCAAAGCGTAGAATGTGAGGGCAAGAAAATATAAATGGAGAGAAATTGGGTGAAGGTGGTAAAAGTGGCGAATTTGTGTTTGTTTCGTAAGAATGTGAAAATGAAATGACAGTTTAACAAACACAATCACAATTGCACAGTCACAAATGCATAATCAATACCTAGACTAGGATCCTCTGAGTCCACTAGACCTGCTCCTAACTGTTTCAAAGCGACAAATTGTAAGATAACCCTCAAATCGCCTCTTCACAGCCAGTTGTGGCCAGGTAAGCACAAGTGAGGTAAGGAGGGTTCCGCTCATAAATCACCGTGAGACGGGCCTTTTAAAGTTACCTCCTCACTTGTCTAGCCTAGGCACCACAAAATTCATGTTTAGATAAACGACCGAATGCCCACAATCTTCCTTTGTCCTATTGAGCGGGACAAGTCCTTAATTGGCTGAGTCTAGATATTTTTTTATTAAGCTTGAGGTGACGCTTATGCAATTTAGTGATTTTCGGGGTCTTAGGAAGGGTGATGAAATCCCCACCCAATCTGAGTTAGTGTTATAGCCCCTTAAGTCCGTATTAATGATGCAATGCGCAAATCAACAAGGTTTTGTTATCAAACAATCAATCATCATCATTTTTTACTTTAAATGTGGCGCTGCAACAAATACGGTTAGTTTCTATTTGGCTTTTGCGGTGATATTGCAAAGAATCCTGCAAAGATAAGAATATTGGAGCGTCGGGTTTGAGAAGAAGAAGTTTAGAAAAATACGTACCAAAAGAGTTGAATTTAAGAGACTCGTGATGATATTGCCTCCAAGTGTTTGAATGGTTCGCTTGTGCGGGTCAAACTACCCGGATCTTTGGCACTATAGTGTTCAACCGCCTTATATTTGAAAACACCCCCTGCTCTGCACAATCGCTGCTCGCCAATCCGTCAAATCTGCAAATGTCGGAAAAATACGGATATTTGAGCTAGAGAGCGATATAGATAGCCAAAGTTCTGAACACAAATAATTAAGAAAATCAAACAATAAAAATGGGATACTAACATAACGCTGGAGGCAACACATAAAACAAATTTTCAAACCTTACAAATGGACCGGCGACATCGGGAAATTGCAAGTTTTCGCCAGTCTAATTTGTAAATTTGGTGCTCAAATTTTGTGTGTTTCCTTTATGTAACAACAGTATTTCACTCTTATACTTTGATTTTTATTTTAAAACACAGTGTGTTAGCAGAACACAAATCCAGAGAACATCATTGGCTTTAGTTCTCGTGTCGGTTTAAAAAGAATGTCTATTTTTTTGTTGAATCTGTTAGAAGGTTAGTTTTGTACAAAATATTCACAAATTAACCCGAGACTACAAGTGTAAAAGCATTACCGTCTCCCTGGCAATAGCGCCATTTGATTGCCACGTTTTCACCATGTCGTTTTTAAAAAGAATTTGAAATAACCGCAATCAAAAATGGTGTCGCGTGTAGCGAGCCGCGATGAGTACGGGTTGTCCGCAGGGAGATGGTAGGTTTTTAAGCTTGTTTTAAGGAGTTAATAACGCAATTTGAGTTGTTGTTTATACTAAGTGTTGTGACTATGATACGTTCAATAAAAAGACTTGTTATGGGTAGTTTTAGGTTAGCTTGTGTTAGGATGATGTTTGTCGTTTCCTTATAGACCTAGTTCTGATATTGACACTAAGGCAATAGGCAACAACGTGAATTAGGGAACTTGAAATACGATATTTGTGATTGTGTGCAAAATCCGTATTTCTTGTCCCTTATCCTTCCGCTGTTGTCTCTTAACCTTAGCCTTCGGCAAACCACTCGCAGCTGGTCACGATTAGGATTCACCGCTATCGTGGTAGGATAGGGTGCCTAACGGAGCGGAATTGCGGGTCGTTTGGTCAGAGTTTCAATTATAAGTTTAAGGTTTTTAAGGTTTTAGCAAACACATATCTTAACACAACCTAACCATATTTTACCCTTAACAAGTAAATCAGTTACTCACACATATTTACAATACCAAATAAAAAAAGAAAAGAATAAGGCACATAACAAAAATTGCAAGAAAATTAAAGTCAAGGTTAGAAAGTTAAGAACCGATATATCCAATGTGCAAATTTCTTCAAGTGTTCTTTAAGCCCGTACCAATGTGAAATCAAAATACCAAACTTTAAGGTTGCAACCTCACTTAAGAGGTTGCAAGATAAAAACAAGGCAAGGATTTCACAAGCTCAATATTTGTAGAAAGCAAGACACATGTAATGAACAGTGAGAACTTTTAATTGATTTTCAAATGAGATACAACTAATCTTGAATTTAAGAACCTAAGTCTTAAACTTGTAAGTTCAATGAAGAAGTTACAAGGTCAAGATAAAGGGCAAGAGCTCAAGAGTTCAAAAGAAAGACATGTTAACATCTACAAATTACAACTTGTTCTAAACTAAAGCTAAAGCCAATAAAAGTATCCTCCCTCTTGTCCATTGATCTGATATTATAGGCCTCATTCCAGAATAAACAAACAATAAAAATAAGATGATGTGACCTAAATAAACAACCATAAGAAAAATGGGAACATTTGGAGCTAGGGGACCCGGCCATGCCGGTTTTTTGGGGGGGTTTCGCCGGGCTTGGTCCGAGCAATGGGGCTCAAGTTGGTGTGGTGGTCTTGAGTGCACTCAACAAGTCCACTGGTAATGTTTGATTTCTTCATATCAGCTTGGGTTATACTCAGTAGTCTTGGAGGGAAACTTGATGCTTTTAAATCAAATCACATCTTTTAACATTTATTACACATCACACTCACTTGTGCCAAGACAGCCCCACCATGGTCCATGTGCCAAAGAGCATGTACACACTTGCATTGTGTTGGACCAAAATTGTGTGCACATATTTATTTGCAAAAGAACTCTTTGGTCATGATCGGTTTTTTGTTCTGTTTGTAGTGTCGGCTCCCAAATGTTATATCCGTGATTTTGAGTGTGTTTCCAGTATTATATCATGGATACCTGTAATCTGTATTTACTGAGCAAACACTGGTTAATAGTACCGATATATAACAAAATAGATAATGAATGAGCGGTATTAAATTGCAGTTTTCTGAGATGAACAGTATTGGATGCTCAATGGATGGAACCACACCAAGTTCAGCAATGAACTTCTTCATCCAGACAGCTTCTTTGGCAGCATCGTTGGCAACGATATATTCAGCCTCCATAGTCGAGTCTGCTACGGTATCTTTCTTGGAACTCTTCCAACATACCGCCCCTTCATTAAGGGTAAAGACAAAACCCGAGACCGACTTACTGTCATCCTTATCACTCTGGAAGCTCGAATCGGTAAAGAACTCCACCTGGAGTTCACCGTTACCATACACTAAGAACATCCCTTTAGTCCTTCTCAAGTACTTAAGAATGTTCTTCACAGATGTCCAGTGCTTCTCCCCAGGATCTGATTGATACCTACTTACTACAACAAGTGTGTAAACTACATCCGGTCTGGTACACAACATCGCGTACATGATTGACTCAACTGCAGAAGCATAGGGTATCTCTTGCATGTGAGCCCTCTCCAAATCAGTCTTGGGAGACCTCTCTTTGGAGAGAGTGATTCCTAAACAAGCGGGTAAATTACTACGCTTAGAATCTTCTATACTAAACCTTTTTAGTATGGAGTCAATGTACTTGGATTGGGACAATCCCAACATCCGTTTAGATCTATCTCTATAGATCTTAATCCCCAGGATATGGGAGGCATCACCTAGATCTTTCATGGAGAACTTTAGTGATAAGAAGAGCTTGACTGAGTGTAGCATAGGAACATCATTTCCTATCAAGAGTATGTCATCTACGTACAATACGAGGAAGACAACCTTACTCTCTACAATCTTCTTGTATATACAAGGTTCATCTACGTTTTTGATGAAGTCAAACTCTTTGACTGCCACATCAAAACAGATGTTCCAGCTTCGCGATACCTGCATTAATCCGTAGATTGATTTAAGCAGCTTTCACACCATTCCGCTGCTCCCACTATCTACGAACCCCTCTGGCTGTGTCATGTACATGCTCTCTTCTAAATCACCATTTAGAAAAGCGGTCTTGACGTCCATCTACCAGATTTCATAGTCATGGTATGCAGCAATGGCAAGTAGGATACTGATGGACTTAAACATAGCCACTGGAGAAAAGGTTTCATCATAGTCGACACCTGGTCGTTGACGAAAACTTTTTGCTACAAGTCTAGCTTTGAAAGTCTCAACTTTTCCATCTATACCAAGTTTCTTCTTAAAGATCCACTTGCTCCCGATGGGTTTTACCCCTTCAGGAGCAACTTCCAAAGTCCATACTTTGTTGGTGTACATGGATTCTATCTCAGATCTCATAGCATCCAGCCATTTCACAGAGTCTCCACTTGTGATGGCCTGCTTGAAACTAGTTGGGTCATCACCTTCCATGATGCAATCCTCGCTCCCACCGTCTATGAGAAAACCGTAGTATCTATTAAATGGATGAGAAACCCTACTAGATCTGCGGAGTGGTTGAGGTTCATCGGGGACTACTGAATCCTCCGGTTCTACCAAATCATCAGTTGTAGTTTGTGCAGCTGGAACTTCTTCCAGTTCTACCTCATTACTACTAATTTCTTTTACAAGAAATTCCTTTTCTAAAAAGGTGGCATATTGAGAAACAGACACTTTTTGTTCCTCAGTGTGGTAGAAGATATATCAATATAAATTCTTTGGATATCCCACAAACTTGCATAAAACAGACCTTGCCTCGAGCTTGTCCGGATTTTGCTTTTTAACATAGGCCCGACAACCCCATATCTTAACTCGTTTAAGAGATGGTCTCTTCCTATGCCATATCTCATATGGAGTGGTAGGCACGGATTTGGTCGGAACCCTATTCAATAGGTATGCTGCTGTCTCAAGTGCATAACCCCAAAAGGAAATAAGTAACTCAGCAATACTCATCATAGAGCGCACCATATCTAATAGGGTGCGATTCCTCCACTCCGATACTCCGTTCTGCTGTGGTGTATACGGAGGAGTAAGCTGAGAGAGAATCACATTCTCTTTTAAATAATCACGGAACTCCGTGCTGAAGTATTCTCCTCCCCGATCAGATCGAAGGATTTTAATGCTTTTACCCGTTTGGTTCTCTACTTCGTACTTGTATTCCTTGAATTTCTCAAAAGCTTCAGATTTGTGTTTCAACAAGAACACATGTCCGAATCTTGAGAGATCATCGGTGAATGTAATAAAGTATGAGGAACCATTCCTGGCATGTGTAGACATAGGACCACATACATCACATGTATCAGTCCTAAGAGTTTAGTAGCTCTTTCTATGTGTCCAGTAAATGGAGTTTTGGTCATCTTGCCTTTGAGACATGACTGACAAGTTTCATAAGGTGTAAATTCAAAAGGATTCAAATATTCATCTTTATGTAACTTAGCTAGCCTTGTCGCATAGATATGACCGAGTCTACAATGCCACAAGAAGGCTTCGTTCATTTCTGAACGTTTCCTCTTGTGTGTATTATGTATGTTTAGAACTGTAGTTTGATTTAGAACGTATATACCGTTACATAACGTACCAAACACAATCAACACTTGATTTAGGAAAATGTTCATAACATCTTCTTCCAATACAAAATTATATCCTTCTTTATGTAATAAAGAGATTGATATAATATTGCACATCATTTTTGGTACGAAATAATAGTCCTTCAAAATCAATGTATTACCATTTGGTAATACAAGGTGATATTCGCCAACTGCTTTGGCTGCAACAATTGCACCATTCCCTACTACAAGAGACTTATCACCCTTTCCCAGCTCTCTACATCTTCTTAACCCTTGTAACATATTACAAATGTGGGATCCTGATCCGGTATCTAATACCCAGGACGTAGAGCAAACTGAGAAACAGTTCTCGGTAATGAACACACCCGAAGAAGATGCATCAGCATTCTCTTTCTTCATTCGGGTTGCGTAGGAATCCTGATATTCCCTTATTCCTTGCTTAGATTTATGACAATCATAAGATAGAGCGGAACCAACGTTCCACAGCTCAGTATAATAAGCGGGTTCGGTCAATACATCCATATTATTATCTTGATTAAGGCATGTCATGGTCGCTACCTGGAGAGAGAGAGAAGAAAAACACTTTAGCGTGTGCTCTTGCAAGATTAGATTGGTTATTATCTTATCTAATCAGGATGGCTCCCACTGTTTTTATCAAATCTTCCTTCAAACCCTAAAAGGTAAGATTAGCTGGGATTAATTACACCCTACAAGTTCGCCAATCGGTCAGCCAGACAGGTATTGGTACTCCGAGGGAGTCTCCCCATGCTTTCGCATGGAATAATTAAATAACCTCATTTCCGTAGGGGCATAACCCCGTTAACTCCTTTCTTGGACACCTACTGGATCAGCTAATTATAAAGTGGAAAACTCTCACAGGAGTAACACTTACTCGCAGTGGGTATCGGGATCCAACTATCTCATAGAAGGTATGCAATCTCATTGCAAATTTCAACACTTGAAATCCCCAATATCTGTTTTTACCCCTAGCGACTTATAATCTTAACTATGGTCAACAAATCATAAGCGCTAATCAAGTTCTACCCGTCATTTCATGATTGATTTAGACCCATCCGCATGACCCTTAACTATTGTCAACAAAGTCATACGAATGTCCTAATCGATCACATCATATGCTTTATAGGAAGACATCACTTAGCTACCGTACACTGCGCCTTAACTATGGTCAACAAACGTAGCATGAATACTAAGTACTCTACTTCCTAAAATGACGGAGGGTTACGAATGGTTTTGTAGAAAACCTTTAACGTAATGAACTTGATATCGTTGTAGAATCTAGTGATTTTGAAAAGGAGTGGTTCAAGCCCCGCTTTTAAAATCGAATAGTTTTCAAAATAAACTGAGTGGGTTGTAGCATTTGCTAAAGAGGTCACTCCTGGTGAAGGGATCTAGGCACTTTCCTTATCGAATGAGGTGCTGGATATTCATAAAAGGAATACCGCTATACAAAACAAGAACTAGAGCTACCTTTTTAAAAAATTTGATTCCACGACATCTTAAGGTTTCTTTTCTTTTCATTAATCTCATTAATGACGTCCCATCAATTATGTTTCCCAAACATCACATAAAAGAAACGAAAATAGAACGTACGCTTATGCCATCCGCATTCGCCACGGGCCCCGTCATGCACCGCTAGATTACTTAACTAACAACAGAGCGGGGGAAGGACTAGCACGGGTGAAAAACATAAGAAACGTTTATTATATATCATATATATATAGCATTCGTCTCACGCAGTTATATGATCACATCACAGAACACAGGCAGCAGAAACAAACATATGAAATATTGGATATACTAGGGGGTCCGTATTTTAAATTTAGCCAGCAATGAAAAACACGGATTCCACGGTCGTGATGAATAGCCAAACCCACATCCCTAGACCCCTACGAGAGCGGCAAGTGACTCTGCCAATTCTAGAATTAGGAGACCCGGTCTCGACTCCTCGAGATGGTCTCCCACTGGACTCTAGAACCCGGTTACTTGTGCTCCCCGCCTTGGATCTATCCTAATGCGGAAAAGTAAATAATATACATCAATGGTGACATCATCATCAACCCGGAAGTGTCCCAATAAAAGAATATTACATACAATTTTACATGAATGAAAATAGAAAAACTCTCATCTCGCGTAAAAACCCCCGGCTATTCATTCACGATGATCCAATATAACATATCACAGCAACACATAAACATCACATGTTATCAACGTAAGTAAATATGCGTATTCCTGATATCGTTGACGTATAACAACGAGATCAGGGATTCACCACATATTACACTTACGGTCGCAGAAAAGAAAATGAAAACTACAATAATTAGAATCCGCAACATCCTTAGACATCATAAACCCGAAATATCACATACTTCGGATTTCAAGCCAAACATAATAAACTTTGCCTTTTAGTCTCGAATTGAAAACACTTTTCAATAACCAGTCCGGTAATTCAACAGGATTCCCGACTACCTAATCGAATGCTCGTCGGGAATTTTAGTAGATGGCCGCACCCCCGATGCCGTCGACGAAGTGCACTTAGGCGGAACACCGCGGCCTCGAGCATCCGAGTGGATGCTTTTGGCAACGGGGTTCTCCTATAGTCACTTGGCCGGGGCTATAGGGCATGGCTATCTAGTAGTGTTACCCGGCGAGTGTTCGCGTACTATACGAGATTGCGATGGAGTTTTGATCCGAATTGAAACTCCATGGCAATCTATCAAAAGAGACTAAATTACTAGATTTACAAAACACAAACTAGTTTTCACAAAACTAATTATTGTGGATTCTAAATATTGTATCACAAATTAAATATATCTAGACGATGTTAAAGATTTCGATCGATTTATCAAATACCCACAAATCATAGAGAGCTCAACATCTTGAGCCTCACTAAAAATACCCAGAAAATACCAAATACAAAAATGGAGCAGCACAAGAAAAATGATCCCACAACTCGTCAAGATTCCGGCGGAACCGCGGCCAAACAAGGGTTTGGGCCGCAGTTTCGCGGCTCCTTGAAGGAGTTGGTGACGCGTAATTCTTGGGGCTCCATAATTTAACCTGCACAATTTTCTGCATATTTTTAATTTGAAAAATATTGACTTTTGAAAAAATGGACAGAAACATCGCAAAATATGGGTTTCGAACTTCGATCGAACACTTTAACGTCGTTTAGACATCTCCTAATGCTCTAGCTTAGCTCTGATACCATGAAAGTATGCCTTAGCACCACTTCTAGGTTTAAACATGCATCAAGTATACAATTTAAAAAAATCTAGTATGCTAAAGCATGCTAACCTAGAATCGAACTAGAGAATTAGGGTTTGTAAATAAGTAAAGACATTCTATACTAAGTGAAAAGGGAATACAACCTTTGTAGACCGGTCCTTCACTTCTAAAGCTCCAAGTAGTAGTCCCTAGAACTCTTCTTAGGCTCCACTTGGTGAAAAGAACGAGCTTGCTTAGTCATCTTCGAGGCCGAAGATGATCCACCTTAAAGGGTCTCTAACTCTAGCTATCTGTAACATTTCAAGAAAATAAAATATTATTTTTGGGGAAAATTTTTGGAAAATTATGGAAATTACTAAAAGAGGGTGTTTTATGTGAATTATGCAATTTTTAAGTTTTTATGATTAATTATATGCTAATATAGTGCTAATCGCAATTAAAAATCGCTAATCGTGTTTAAGCTTGTTTTGTGCAAAACATGCACCATATCTTTTCTTTAACACTTGTTGCATTTTCCTACTTGTTTTGGGTGCATGGTTTGTTATTTGGGGTTACTACTGAAGAGAGAAGGAAATTAGAAATGAAAAAGAAAAGAATAAAGAAATAGGTATGGGTGAGAGAGAGAAAGGTAAGGGTTTACCTTTGACTCTACACTTGGCCATTCCCTCACCATTTCCTCTCCTCTCCTCTTCATTCCCTGTTGCCGCTGCTGCTCCTTCTCCCTCCCCTCTTCATCTCCCCAAAACTCCATGCTAAACACTTCAAAACCCAAACCCCAATTCACAAAAAAAAAGATGCACAAGTGCACTAGCTACCCCATGGACCAAGAATGAGAAGATTTTGAGGACTTTGAGCAACTCAAGAATTTTCTTGAGTTGCCAAATGAGGTATTTTCTGAACCTTTAGCTTAGAATTTCCATTACTTTTACCCCCATGTTATGATAGAACCGATATCATGTGATTTTGTGGACTTAGGAAAACTCTAGTTAGGGTTAATGGGAAGTGAGAGTGGTGATGGGTAATTAAGCTCAGTAGAGGCCACACAAACCCCCTAGTGCTAGAATCCCGGCCTAAACCAGAGACTAGAAACCCGGAATACGGATTTAGAAAAGCCGATATCGGTAAATTTTGGAATCTGTGAGGGTTAATTGAAATATGCTATCACCAGAAGACTCTGAAAATCATTTTGTGAACCCAGAGAGATGTGCAGGCACCCAGGAAGCTAACCCCAAAACCCCAGACCCTATCTCCCATTGCAAGGCTCTAATTAATTCCTTCTGGCCGCAATTTGCGGTCAGAGCAGGTTAGAAATGGTTCGTTTTTGTTCTAGGGCCTTATCTCCAGTAAAATAGACCCTTGGTATATGCAAAATTGTCTAATTTGACCTAGGGTGAAATCTGGGACCCTTTTCTATAGTTGCTGTTTTGATTCGTGTTTTCATATTGCGTATTTTGAATTTTGGATTCTCGTATTTGTGTTTTACCTCGATCACTTGACGTTTGTACGACGATATCGAGCGTTGTTTGATGGTTTTGAAAGCGTAGTCCATAGGTTCTAACCTACAGGCCTTGGCGCGTCGTTTGGTTTTCTCGATGTGATTTTAAGGTACATTTGCGATTGTGTTATCTTGTAGGTACCTTCTCGAGGGTTCCATATGATGAAGAAGATGAAGGCGACGTTGACACCGACACGCAGGATGCAAGGTGAGTATATTATATCTACGGGGGAAGTCGGGTGGATGGCGTATAGCACCCCCGCAGTTCGATACTTAGTATACTAGATATATGCTATATATATATATGTATGATAGCGATATGTATGACTTGGATATTCAGATGTGATTAGGTGTACTATGGATAAATTAGGGTTTAGAAGTAAACTAGTATAGTTTCCTAGTTGCGAACCCTAGAATAGGTAACACCCGCACGCACGCATATGCTTATTTGTTATACATATACCTGGATGATGAGGATAGTGGATGATATTTGGAGATGAGTCGATGAGATTGGGCATAGCGCCATGAGATCGGTGATATGATGTGATTCGTATTTGGGATACGACATGAGATTTTAGCGGGGCCTTTGGACGTGTGTTTCACACACGCATTTATATTTATATAGATGGTGTCGATTTGTACTAGACTTAGATCAGTACCCCAGATCATGAGATATGATGATAAGGATACCAGATAGTTGATGAGATGAATGTGATATTGACCCGTACCCAGCTTTTGGGATGCCGTACGATGATTTACCGTACGAGCTTTATATTGATGATAGATCCGCACTCATGAATCGAGGATGTCATATGATATTGTATCGTACGCGGTACCTTTGAGGCGGGATCACCAACTATTATATATATATATATATATATATGTATGTATCGACTCAGATTTTGGTGGTTTCCATACCCCTCCCGATTGACTTGTTAGTTAGAGCTGTAGTTTTGCGAGTAGATGTTAGGCTAGGCCGATGTCATACCTATTTCAAAAACTAATAAATCGGGAGTATTTTAAAGACAGGCAAGGGAACTCTACGGATATTTTCAAAAGACGCATCCTTTCTTAAAAACACCGTAGCCCTTATTTCCCAAAAAACCCCGATTCGTCTTCTTTCAAATGGCAAAACAGTATGACATAGGTACATTGATGTAGATACTGCACTGTTGTGTTATTATTCATTTGCCGCATATTCTTGCTTTTTCGCATCGCATTGCATGTTGAAATATGTTATTGTTATATCAAAACCATGTTGTTAGGACACCAGCACCATTATCGATGATGCATATGTTCCACGTACACTTGCTTGCCGGCTCACACACTTCATCATCGGTAATTGCCATGTCACTACACTGTAAGACTGTTACATTCAGGATATGACCCCTTGCATGACATATTTACGTACACCCATACTTTCATACATATGTATTTGCATATACATAGATGATTCTTTCTTGATTTAGAGATTTGGGAACCGCAAGATATATCTTAAAACTGTATTCATTTTAAAAGAGCGGTTTCCCTCAATATGTGTATATTACTATTCCATGTTGCATGACATACCGATATGCTTACATTCTTTTATATGTCGCATACATCATGCTTTATGATTATACGCATTGAGATATGTTGTTTCCATGATATTTCTGGATTTGGAAACCGTAGGTATTTCAAAAGAGAGTATGTATTGTTTTAAAAACCCGGTTACCCTTGATATGATATTTCAGTGCGTCCACCATGCGTTTTCTCGATTCTGAGACGTGTGCTTGAAACCCGATTCGAGGAGTTGGATGATCCGTTTGCGGGTTCATGGTGGACCCGGTATGGTTCCCCGGGGCGAGAAATGTTTTTCATGGAGCAGACGATGAGCCTGGCAGGGTGGCTAGTACCTACCGGTGATTGTATTTGAGCTCGACAGATATCCGGAGGATACCGACCGGAGTCGAGAGATGATATGGGCCGATCCAGACTGACGGAGCCCGATATATGAGGATTTACGTGCCGATACTGGGCACAGCCTTCATGATGTTTTCGAGTGTCGATGCTGGACACTCCGGTTCCATGATTTTGATGTGTCGCGAGGGACACATGTTGATTATATCCTCATACTTCCATGCATATGCTTTATGATATTTACATGCATGATGTTTATTGTCATTGGGTGACACGTGGACGATATCCACATACTCGTAGACTTCATGATATAGTTGACATTGATCATACCTCACATTTATGATATGTTATTACCTGAGGCACTGGCACGACTTGGCACGACACTCATGTATAGATGTTACATTGCCACCTTATCATGCTTCAGACTTATTCATTTGAGATTTATATACATATTGATCGTATTGACCTAGGATTGTGTCATGCATACGATTTCTGCTCTGCGATGTTTTCTATTCACGAGTTGGCAACTCACCCCCGTTGTGCCACAGTTCTTGCAGGTTTGGCCGCACAGGTTTCATTGCGGCTTTTCTGGCACACTGCTTCCCTTCTGGGTGATTGCATTGGTAGGTGGGTTCACTCGCATCATGACCACCCTTGTATTTATTTTATCAGTTGTATCTAGTAATTCCATCAACAAAACTTGTATATTATTTCAGACTTAGAAAACCAGTGGTGTATTATTTCGACCTTAGAGTCGCGCGTTGCAGTATTATGGTTTTCATGTTGATTTGAGTTTCCTTTTTGAGTTTTGATCCTCGTCGTTCAGCGTTGTATATTATACTGCTTGCGTGGTTGTGACCGTCGATTGACGAAGAGCTAGCTCTCGCTTGGGGATGCCTTTTATCACTGCATATATATTATTCTTGTTGTACCCCGTTCGGGGCCAGTATTTACAAAGGAAACTCTGCCGAAATTTTCAGGAAAGACATGAGATTTTTAAAATGCATATTTGACTTATGTTATTTAAAAACCCTTGTTTTAAAACATGTTTTCTTCGCTTCTTAAACCTAGTTTTCCTTTATTTATTACTTAAAATGTTTTTAGATTTCTGGGCTTTTGGCTACTTGAGTTAGATGAGGTCCTATAGACTTCATATGATTCAAGGCCAGTCACGGGCTATTTCGGGTCGTGACACTATCTCTTCACTAATTAAGGAATTAGTGAAGCAAACAACCTACACTAATGGGCTAGATGAGAGTAGGTTGATGAAGTAGGAATTTTGCTTATTTTAGAATTCTATTTCTCTTTTCCTTTTTCTTCTCAAGAAAAATCAAAAGGAGGAAGATGATGAACTAGGGTGAAAGAGAAATCTCAAGTGATATATTTATAGAGTCAACCATGGCTAAAGATAAATGATTGGGTTTAAAAATATCTAAAGTAAAACAAAATTAGTGGAATGAGTCATAGCTTCTACATGCTTCTACAAGCATCTTAAGCCATGCTCATTTCCACTTCATTTTAATTTTACTTTAAAAATAAATCCCCAATATTATCCTAAGCTATAGTGTGAGTCTCATACACCCATGTCCTATATCATCTAGCATGACACAGTAGTGAATAATTAATATATATATATATATATATATATCACGTATATATATATATATATATATCATTATATATATACAAAAGAAGAAATTCTTTTTAATGAGCTAATATTAGTTAATATATATTAATATATCAAATATATAAATATATATCAAATATATAAATATATATCAAATTATTAAATCAACACTTGATTCAATAATCCGGTTATATCATATATGACCGACTAATATCACTTATATGTATATCAACTTATCGAATCGACACTTGATTCAATAACCCGGTTATACCACATATAATCTTATCGATATCATATATTGCGAGATTAGAATATGGCATCACATACACGTATTTAATCAAGCATCTGCACATATCACATATGTGCCCTACTTCGTTTCACTTGAGCTGGGAAACCTCTGTGTGGGACTCTAAAGACTCGTCAATACGCCGGCAGTAGGTAATGATCACATCAGTCGCCCACAAGCCGTCAGCGGTACTAGCTGGACGTAACGGCTACCCAGGTATTGAGCGAATAGAAGATCAACAAGCAAGTTTGCCCAAACTCCCGCAAAGCCTATAAGAAACACTTACCGTACAGTCCGGTCTCTTCGTTCGATATGTCGCATATCGAGTCTGGGGGTAGAAACGTCGGACCCCAGTAACTTGATAAGCCATGTCGATGTGTGACCTATAAATGTTCGAGAAACTACTGATAACACTTACCAATAAATCTCATCAGCCCTGCCCAGGGACTTGCTGTTATAGCCAATCAAGCATAGCGCAACATCAACTCCCTATACCGGGAAAGACGAAACCCCTCCTATTGCTCATTGCCTCCATGTGACTCGGGACTGTACCCAAAATCCACCTGTTTGCACGACTCCTTTGAGCCGTGGTAGGGAGGAAATCAAAGCACAGTGGGAATCACACAAGACTCTATGACGATCTCGGGTTACAGACTAACCTGTACCGGTGTCACCAGAGAACTGCTATCTGACGATAGGTATGGTACCATCTAGGATTCTCGGCGAGTCCTGTTCGGTGTACTCATTCTCTAATAAGAGCTTGTGTACAATTTATGATGTCAAACACCAATGGTTGTGGGATCATCCATCGCCCCATACAGGGTCAAGAAACATACACACTGGTCTACTCTGGAATATCGATGCCCTGTCTCGATATCCTCTCGACTAGAAACTGTTTAAAGGATGTGCTTATGGACTACACAAGCCCCACTAGTATAATCTGCATCATAGTCCTGGTAGTCAAGCTAACATCATAAGGGCTTTATCAATATGTATCAGACAGAATAATATAAGTGTACATGTTAAGATAAAGTGCAACCGAGCATACTATCATGTCGAGCAAGAAAGTCCTCTATATATATGTCCAAGCATCCACTATAATATACAATAATGGCCTCTAGGGCATACATATCATTAACAGACGGAGTCTGAGATATGAAGATTTACGTGTCAATGCTGGACACGGGTTTTATGATGTTTTCGAGTATCGATGCTGGACACTCAGGTTTTTATGATGATTTGATGTGTCGTTGATGGACACACGTTGGATGATCCACATATACACATATATGATACAGATGACATGGTACCGTATTATGACACGGGCATGATTATATTAGTATTATTATACTTATGTTTATACTATCACCCTTATTACCACTCGATATTATTATATTATTATATTACTGTATGATCTAGAAGACCGTCATACATTCGATTTCTACCTGCTAATGTTTTCTACTCACGAGTTGGCAACTCACCCCCGTTGTGCCACAGTTTTCCTGCATGGTCGACCGCAGGGATTCAGTAACGGCTTGCTGGCACACAGCTTTCTTCTGGATGATTTGTATTGGTAGGTGGGGTACACTTTGGATCGTGACCACCATTTATATATATTTATTTAGTTGTATCTAGTTAAAAACTCTATCAACCAGACTTTGTATATATTTGCTAGACTTAGAAACCACAGATTTGTATATTCTTTCGGATTTAGAGTCACTGATATGTTTTTATTCTTTATTTTTTGGTTTGATGATACTTTGGTTTTCTTTATCTTCTTTTCTGTGATTGATTTTCGCTTTGGGGGCGTCGTATATCTTTATTTTGTGTGGTTGTGATTCCGCCGATCGGCGAAGAACTAGCTCCTGCTTGGGGATGCCTATATTATTGTTATGTATTGGTTTTGGATCAAAATTTACAAAGAAAGTGCTGCCCAAATTTCAAATAACGAAAATGTTTTCAACTATAGTATACATCTCACTTGTATTTTCATATAATATTACTTATACTTTTAAAAAAGGAATTTGAATTCATTATACTCTTATTTCAAAACTTCACCTCCATTATTTTCCTAAAACGGTTTAGATTTCTGGGTTTTCGGTTTATTTGGATTACGGTGGGGTCTTATAGATTTCACGTGATTCAAGTGCCGGTTACGTGCCAATTTCGATCGTGACACTTCCGGTCCCAAAGGAAGATATATATATTGTAGTAATGCCATGTGCATGCATTGACACGTGTAATATTTTAACCTAAAAAGGCCTTTTGTCCTCTCCTTTTTCCTTGTTTATTTTTTTATATGAATTATCCTAAAGTCTTAATTGGTTGTCTGATAACATCCTACTAATTCTTCGTGAAATTTCATTGTTCTTCCAAACAAAACCATCAAACATTGTAAATCACAAATAACACTATATGAGAAGGCCAACATGTGGGTTTTGAACGGAATCTACCTCTAAAATTTATCTGTATCTCTACCGTTATAATGTCAACTAGAGCGATGCCAAATTTATTTTGCAGTCCACTCATATATCTGGAATACAAGAAAAATGAAATAAAAAAAATTATCATTCATAATGTATCTGGGAATATAATGTCATCATAGTAATTAAGGTGTGCCCATAGTATTTGTATTTTGGGTAGATTTTGGTAGGATTTCAACTGGCAAGGAAAGGTATTGTTCATTTCGTTTTTAGGGTAGGGACCTGCATCTATTTTTTCCCCTATAAATATTTGGGGGAAATGGATTTAAGTCGCTTTCTTTGAAAAGCGACATGTCTGGGTCCTTGGCCCAAAAAAGGTTGTGAAAAACTCCCTAAACTTAAAGATTCATATGCTTTAGTCCCTATAATACATTTAAAATTGTTTTATACCAACACCACCTGATGATGCTCTATATCAACAAGCTCTCAGATCAGGACACGTGGCAAATGACGTGTCCCAGAACTCAGAAGAAAAGCCCATAGGGGCCGGCCAGGCCATCTCTGTACCCGACCTGCAAGCACAAGCTGGCTCTCCTCAAGGCCCCCTGCAAGTTGGCCTCCTCGGCCTCTCAGCTCACCCCAAGCTACCAAAAGACCAAGATGCCTCGGCCCTCCCGCTCATTCCCGAGCTCTCCCGTCAAGGCCATCTTCCTCGGTCCCTCCGACTGACCAACTCCACCGCTCACAGGCATAACTGCCGCCCGACAAATCTCGCCATGCGCAAATTCTCCGCCAGCAACATCCCACGTTCCACGCCATCACGATCCCCATTAATGGGCAATCCGCTCTTTACGCGGGCATGACGTCAGGAGCGTAACTGCCGGCGAGATCCTCGCGCCTGCTGCTGCGTGCTGTCGCCGCTATATAAACCCCCATCACACAGGGGTCAGGTAAGCCATTTTTATTCCACTTAGTCATTACTCTACTCGGATCTAGTGCTAACTTGATCGTCGGAGGGTCCTCGGTGGTACCAAACCACCCCGGGACTTCTTTACAGGTACTCGGAGCTAAACTCCTCAAATCACCAATCTCCTCAAAACCCATTGAGACCCACATGCAATAGGAGATCACCTCCAAAATCCACCGGGAGATCGATGGAAGACAACATCTGACGGAGACCCGAAAAGGAGCTCCATCAGTTGGCGCCGTCTGTGGGAAACAAACTCCACAAAAAACAAAGTTGGCCTTCCGATCTCCATCCACATGGCAACCAATCACCGTGAAGATCCAAACACCCGCTGCCGCCTCCCCCTCAACGGAGGCGCGGGCGAACCTCCACCGAATGTCGTCGGCTCCCCCACCGGCTGCCGTTTCGCAGACTCCAGTGGTCGCAGGCCCCTCGATCCGTCCCATTCAATCTCGAAGTCCCACATCAGGGAGCCTCGCCTCGAGCCTTGCCGCATCCCTGTTCCTACCGAGACGGTGGCGGTCAGCTCGCCTGCTTCCAGGCATGACCGGCATCCCCTCCCTCGACGGGGTCGCTCCCACGAAGCCCGCCATGGCAGCTCGAGGACCACCCTACCGCAGGGCCCATGGGACCTCTCCAAAAGGAATCGGGACCCATCAAGAACTATGGTCATGACGACAGGGGGCCGGTCGAGCTCATGCGAGACTCGACAACCCACGCCGGCAACAAACGCCGACGGCCGCCCGAGCAAAAAGGCCAGGGGCCACGAGCCTATCACCATTGGCGACGGAGACCTCCATGGCATATCCATGCCCCACAACGACCCTCTGGTGATCACAGCCCGAATCCACCGGTACGAGGTCCGCCGGATACTTGTCAACTCGGGCAGCTCGGCAGACATCCTCTTCCACGACTGCTTTCTGCGCATGGGGCTCGCCCCAGCAGACTTGAAACCGACCTCCTACGTCCTTCCAGGGTTCACCAACCACTCCATTCTCGCGCAAGGGGTGGTCACCCTGCAGTTCAACATCGGTGAGCCCGGCCGCACCCGTACGCTGCCTGTGGACTTCATCGTAGCAAAGGTCCCATCGGCCTACAACGTCCTCCTCGGCCGTCCGATGCTGAACTCCCTCCAGGCCCAGATATCGACCTACCACCTGGCGATGAAGTTCCCTCTCGATCAGGGCGGAATAGGTCAGGTCTACGGGAACCAGCGGGTCGCGAAGGTATGCCTTACCGAAGCATCTTCGTCCGAGCACCCGGCCGACGACGCTGAGGTAAATAACGACATCAAGGGTTCTCTGGACACCCAAGACGAGCGGAAGGAGGTCCGGGGGACGCCGGTCGAACCATTGACCGAGGTGCCCCTGACGGAAGGGGACGAGGAAAAAACCGTCCAGGTCGGATCACTCTTGACAGGGACTCAGCGAGATGACCTGGTCCGATTCCTCAGAAATAACTCCGATGTCTTCGTCTGGGCACCTGCTGACATGCCTGGGATTGACCCCAAAGTCATCTCCCACAAGCTCGGGGTTGATCCTGCGGCCCGACCCGTCAGACAGAAAAAGCGGAGCTTCGCCCCGGTCAAACAGAAGGCTATCGAAGATGAGGTTGATCGACTTCTCACCGCCAACTTCATCAGGAATGTACTCTACTCGGAGTGGCTGGCGAACATAGTCCTGGTCAAGAAGTCAAGCGGAAAGTGGCGCATGTGCGTCGACTTCACCGACCTCAATAAGGCTTGCCATAAGGACAACTATCCACTCCCTCGGATAGATCAGCTCGTCAACAGCTCGGCCAGCCACGAGCTGTTGAGCTTCATGGATGCTTTCTCCAGCTACAATCAGATCCATATGAATACGGAAGATGAAGATCTCACCGCATTCACAACGGACCGGGGGGTATATTGCTACAAGGTGATGCCCTTCGGCCTCAAGAACGTCGGGGCCACGTACCAACAGTTAGTCAATCGCATGTTCAAGCCACAGATCGGCAAGAATATAGAGGTCTACGTTGACGATATGCTCGTCAAATCCGTCTCATCGGCCGACTATGCCAGGGATCTGGGCGAGGCCTTCGAAGTGCTCTGCAAGTTCAAAATGAAGCTAAACCCCACCAAATGCGCATTCGGAGTCACCGGGGGAAAGTTCCTCGGTTTCATGGTCACTCACCGCAGAATCGAAACTAACCCAGAGAAAATCGACGCTATCCTCAACATGGCCGCACCCAAGACCAACGTCGAGATCATGCGGCTCACGGGACGAGTCGCCGCTCTGAGCCGTTTCATGTCCAGGTCGGGGGAGAAATGCCTCCCGTTCTTTAAGGCTATAAGGAAGATCCCGAGGTTCGAGTGGTCGGAGGAGTGCCAAGCCGCCTTCGACCAATTGAAGAAGCACCTCGCGACGCTACCACTGCTCACCCGACCAGCTGAAGGAGACGAGCTGTCACTGTATCTGGTGGTATCTGACCAAGCAGCAGGCTCGGGGCTCGTCCGGGAGGTCGGTGGAGCACAGAAGCCGGTGTACTATGTGAGCCACATATTTAAGGATGCGGAAACGAGATATCGGCCATAGAGAAGATCGTCTTAGCCCTCGTGGTGGCCTCAAGGAAGCTGCGGCACTACTTCCAAGCACACACCATCATCGTCCTCACCGAGCGCCCATTGGGGGCTATCCTTGCGTCACGAGAATCCTCTGGCCGCTTAGAAAAGTGTAGGTGGGAACTATCCCAGTTTGACATAAAATATCGTCCGAGGTAGGCCATCAAAGTGCAGGCCCTGGCCGATTTCATCGTTGAATGCACCATCCCTAGCAAGAAACCGGAGTCCACACCGCCCCTCGCAACTCAGTGTCCCATCGCGGAGAGGCCTGGCTCGGTTCCTGAGTGGGTCATCTATGCTGACGGGACCTCAACCGAGGAAGGCTGCGGTGCCGGCCTCATTATCCGAGGCCCGAACGAAGCGGAAATGGAGTACTCTCTGAAGCTCGGTTTCTAAGCCTCGAACAACGCGGCAGAGTACGAGGCCCTCCTGGCTGGACTGCGCATGGCCGCCGGTCTAGGATTAAAAATAATTCGAATCCGCAGCGACTCGGCCCTTGTCGTCGGTCAAGTGACCGGCCGCTTTGAAGCTCGAGAACCTCTGATGATGAAGTACCTGGACGAAGTGAGGAAACTCCTGAAGAACTTTGACGAAGTCCAAGTAGAACAAATACCCCGGCAGCTGAATGCCCAAGCCGACGCCCTAAGCAAGCTGGCTTCGTCATACTCGGCCAATAATAAGCGGTCAGTCCTCTTCGAGACCATGCCTTAGCCCAGCATGGAAGACGAAGTGACCACACTCCACGTATATACGGCGCAGGAAGGCGACCAAGATTGGAGGAGGCCCCTCGTGGAATTCTTGAAGGACGGTACGCTCCCAGAAGATCGGGGAGCCGACCGCCGTCTCCGGGCCAAAGCCCGCCACTTCATCTGGAGCAAGGAGAACCTTTACAAGAAGTCCTTCACTCAGCCCCTGCTCCGGTGCATTGACCCCCACTAAGCCGACTACGTCCTCCGGAAAATCCATGAGGGGGTTGGCAGTGCGCACCAAGGGGCCCGAACCTTGATCCAAAAGGCGCTGCTCCAGGGGTACTACTGGCCCACTATTCATGAGGACACCCAGAAGCTAATCAGGAGATGCAAGAGTTGCCAGCTCCACGGCAGCATCCCTCGCCTCCCCGCTACCGAGCTGACTGCAATAACATCCCCATGGCCGTTCGCCCAGTGGGGATTGAACATGATCGGCCAGTTCCCTACCGGTACAGGTGGGCACAAATACATCCTCGTCGCAGTAGACTACTTCACCAAGTGGGTCGAGGCCGTCCCCATCAGGATACCGGACGCCGCCACGACCATCAAGTTCCTGCAAAACAATCTGATACTCCGGTTCGGCATCCCGAGATGTATCATCACCGACCACGGGACGAACGTCGAGAACGAGAAGGTGAAGGACTTCTGCAAAGAATACCATATCCTCATGAAGTTCGCCGCGGCCGCACATCCCCAATGCAATGGGCAGGCCGAAGTCGCTAACCGAGACGTCCTCCGAGGTCTCCGGACCCGCCTAGAAGGGCGACAAGGCAGCTGGGTCGAGGAACTACCCCGGGTCTTATAGGCCCTGCGCACGTCATCGGCCCTGTCAGGTGTGCTAACGGGGACGATTCCGTTCTGGCACTTCTCTGGTCATCTCTCGGTCGATCCTCGTGGCCACTCATAAAGCAGCACGTCACTGGCGTCGGCCTCTGGTCCTCTGAATGCATATCACACATCTGATCCTGGTGCAAATCTTATCGCAGCAGTGTCCTGGAAGGAATCCTGCTCAAGGTCTCTTCCGATCTCGCCTATGCCGAATGGTACGGAGGCTGGTACTCTCACGTAATCTTTTCTCGCTCTCTGGACATTTGCGTCCTCAGCACGGAATTTCCTCGAAAACTGGTCGCATTCCAACGCCTCTGTAGACATATCCGACCTTAAATCTTAACGGGAAGTAACAATAGCTCATCAGCACCTCGCACGAACTTCTTGTCCCATTTGTCTGTATCGTCGTCTACTCCGACGTCACGTCTCTATCTGCGCACTGCAATTGTTCTCGGCTACGGTCCATCCAAATTCTCTCACACGGACTCGAAATCACGAACTCGGTATCTTCATCACTCTGTGGAAGATATCTAGCCGAACACGTCCTCAGGAACTCGTCCCAACCTGCGGAGATATACTCCATTCTCGTCTATCCTTGATCAATTCACAACACATCTGGGTGAGGTCCCCTATCCGAACCTGGTCAACTATCTCGTCGACGATGCCGAACTCTGGCCTGCTGGGTGTGCGCAATATGACCACTCCTGGGTCTAAGTCTTCTCGCATAGTATTCCAGAAAGGTCCTGTCGAGGTCTCAATCAAATCTCGTTTCTGCCAAATTGTCCGGAAGTTATCATCTTTACTATATCTGTTTCTTGTTCCGGAATGGCTGCATACTCATCGCGCCTCTTTCTGGAAGATATATCAATAATCGTCACCTCTGCATGTGTATCGCATCTCTGATGTCACCGGAGTGGAATGTCATCTCGTCGAAATCTCGTGCGAACTCTTTGCTCCACTTTGTTCCAATGTCGACTGATTCGGACTCGTCTTCTCGTGGCTGCATGGACTGCGCTCCAACTGCTATACTCGTATCTGGAGTCTCCCAAGCAATGTGTCCCATCACATGATATCCGAATGATGTCGAACCATCCGATCGATTCGTCAGAACCTCATAATCCCCCAAGAGATCAACATCTTGAGTACAGTTTAATAGTATTCCGGTACATACCACAGCACCTGTGGACCAACCGTAGAAGGGAAAACCCAAGCCTCACAAATGGCACCGCTAAACTGCCGCAAACCCTAAGGTTCGAAGGCATTCCATGGTCATTACGTCGAGTTAGGGTTTCATTCTTCTAGAGGGTCCATAGCATTACTTGCATTGTCTTCCGAATACTTTAAACTTGGAAATGGTTTTCTGACATTCGATCGTCTTTATTGACTCTCAACGAATCTACGTGAAGTCGTCTCTAGCTGGAACCAATCTATCTGATGACCTCGCATCGGGGTAAGCGAATGAACCATATGTCCTAGCCGTTCCTCCTTGGGTGACTAGCGACTTTCTATCATATCTCTGAGTATATACTCATGCTGCAGTAGCTCCAATCATCTGGGCGATATCTCGTCATTTGCAGCAGCAACTGGCTCATTCATCTATACGCTGAACAGCGCCTCAATCACCATGAATAAGCGATATATTAATGGTCATAACACTCTGGCTGGCCTCTAGCAGTAGCCTGATCCTCTGGTGCCGATCAGCACATACGGAAAATCTCGTAACAGCGATCGGTCAAACGCTCATGGCGCGAAAACACAATAAAACGATGCCTCCATATGCAATCATATGTCTCTGGAATCACGCTCGGGTCAGTCCTCGTTCGTGACGAGCTCAAGCTGACGCAACTCTAGCCGTAGCTCTCTCTGCCCGTGTAATCGTGGCAGCAAAGTCATAACCAGTATCGATGAGGATAGATCATAGGAATGAATATAATACTGTGCAAGGAAATGTACATCCTAAGGTTTCTTAAGCGGAGTAGCGTATCGTAAATATGCCGCGGAACATACGTATGGTACGTCACTCTACTCAAGCTACCTACTCCATCAACCAAGGGTCATCCTACGCGACGAAAGTTCGGGTATAATACCCTCTCGACTAAGTCTAAGTTCCGTAAGGTCAAGCCTAACTTCCGTATATATATAAACGCTCTAGGCTCTGCATAGTTAAACTTAGACTCAATCCAAGGTTAACCTAGCGCTCTAATACCAACTTTGTCACGACCCAAAATAGTACGTGATTGGCACTTGAATCATATGAAGTCTATAGGACCCCATCTAATTCAAGTAAGCCAAAAGCCCAGAAATCTAAAACCATTTTAAGGAGTAAATAAGAAAACTAGTTTTTAAGAAGTAAGGAAAATATGTTTTAAAAACAAGGTTTTTAAATAA
This sequence comes from Agapanthus africanus, assembly GCA_030015575.1. Classification (NCBI taxonomy): domain Eukaryota; kingdom Viridiplantae; phylum Streptophyta; class Magnoliopsida; order Asparagales; family Amaryllidaceae; genus Agapanthus; species Agapanthus africanus. Next base: position 265,489,503 of record CM057343.1, read on the forward strand.
GTAAGCCGAATATGCATTTTTAAAATCTATATTCTTTTCTGAAAATTTCGGCAGAGTTTCCTTTGTAAATAATGGCCCCGAACGGGGTACAACAAGAATAATATATACACAATGATAAAAGGCATCCCCAAGCAGGAGCTAGCTCTTCGTCAATCGACGGTCACAACCACGCAAGCTGTATAATATACAACGCCAAAGGGCGAGGATCAAAACTCAAAGGAAAAACTCAAATCGGCTTGAAAACCATAATACTACAACGCGCGACTCTAAGGTCGAAATAATACACAACTAGTTTTCTAAGTCTGAAACAATATAAAAGTTTGGTTGATGGAATTTCTAGATACAACTGAATAATACATGTACAATGGTGGTTCTGATGCAAAAGAACCCACCTACCAAAGCAAATCACCCGTAAAGGAAGCAGTGTGCCAGAAATGCCGCCATGGAACCTGTACGGCAAAACCTGCAAGAACTGTGGCACAACGGGGGTGAGTTGCCAACTCGTGAATAGAAAACATCACAGAGCAGAAATCGTATGTATGACACAATCCTAGGTCAATACGATCAAATATATATAAACCTCAAATAAATAAGTCTGAAGCATGATAAGATGGCAATGTAACATCTATACATGAATGTAGTGCCAAGTGCCCGTGCCAGTGCCTTAGGTAATAACATATCATAAATATGAGGTATGATCAATGTCGACTATATCATGAAGTCTATGAAAAAGGGGATATCATCCAACTATGTAATCAATGTCAATATATGTATGTGGAAATCGTCCACGTGTCACCCAATGACAATAAGCATCATGCATGTAAATATCATAAACATATGCATGGAAGTATGAGGATGTAAATCAAGAGGTATCGCTCGCGACATATCAAAATCATGGAACTTGAGTATCAAGCATCGACACTCGAAAATATCATGAAACCTGTGCCTAGCAATGGCACGTAAATCCTCATATATATAGGGCCCTGTCCGTCCGGATCGGCCTATATCATTTCTCAACTCCGGTCGGTATCCCCCAGATATCCACCGAGCTCAACACAATCACCGGTAGGTAGTACTCCCCTGCCAGTCTCACCGTCTAGGATATACGAGTCTTCTTGCCCCGGGGTACCTCACCGGGTCCACCATGTACCCGCAGACGGTGCCTACCGCTCCTCGAATCGGGTTTCACATGCCACTCTCAGAATCGAGAAAACACATGGTGGACGCACTGAAATATCATATCAAGGGTAACCGGGTTTTTAAAACAATACATACTCTCTTTTTTTAAATACCCACGGTTCCCAAATCCAGAAATATCATGGAAACAACATATCTCAATGCGTATAATCAGAAAGCATGATATATGCGACATATAAAAGAATGTAAGCATATCAGTATATCAAGCAATATGGAATAGTAATATGCACATATTGGGGGAAACCGCTCTTTTAAAATGAATCAGTTTTAAAGAGTATCTTGCAGTTCCCAAATCTCTAAATCAAGCGAGAATCATCTATCTATGTGCAAATGAGTATGTGTACAAGCATAGGTGTACAATATGTAAGTACACGAGTATGAATATACAATAAGTATGTGCACAAGTATGAGTGTACAAAATGTAAGTACACAAATATGAATGTACAATAGGTATGTGCACAAGTATAAGTGTACAATATGTAAGTACACGAATATAAATGTACAATAGATATGTGCACAAGTATAAGTGTACAATATGTGAGTACACGAGTATGCCATGCAAGGGTCATATCCTGAATGCAACAGTACTACAGTGTAGTGACATGGCAATTATCGATGATGAAGTGTGTGAGCCGGCAAGTAAGTATACGTGGAACATATGCATCATCGATAATGGTGCTGGTGTCCTAACAGCATGGTTTTGATATAACAATAACATATTTAAACATGCAATGCGATGGGAATAGCAAGAATATGCAGAAATCGAATAATAAATGCAACAGTGACGCATCTGCATCAATATAAAAAGTCCTACAGTTTGCCATTTGAAATAAGATGAATCGGGGTTTTTAGTAAAATAAGGGCTACGGTGTTTTTAAGAAAAGATGTGTCTTTTGAAAATATCCGTAGAATCCCTTTGCCTATCTTTGAAATACTCCTGATTCGTTAGTTTAAAATAGGTATGGCATCAACCTAGTCTAACATCTACTAAGCAACTACAGATCTAGCTAACACGCTAATCGGGAGGGGTATGGAAACCACCTAAATCTAAGTCGATATATATATATATATATATATATATATAAGTATAATAGTCGGTGATCCCGCCTCAAAGGTACCGCGTACGATACAATATCATATGGCATCCTCGAGTCATGAGTGCGGATCAATCATCAATATAAAGCTCGTACGTCAAATCATCGTACGGCATCCCAAAAGCTGGGTATGGGTCAATATCACATTCCTCTCATCAATTATCAGGTATTCTTATCATCATATCTCATGATCTGGGGTACTAATCTAAGTCTAGTACAAATCGATACCATCTATATAAATATAATTATGTGTGTTGAACACACGTCCCAAGGCCCGCTAAAATCACATATCGTATCCCAAATACGAATCACATCATATCACCGATCTCATGGCACTATGCCCAATCTTCTCGACTCATCTCCAAATATCATCCACTATCCTCGTCATCCAGGTATAAATATAACAAGTAAGCATGTGTGTGCATGTGGGTGTAAACCTATTCTAGGGTTCGCAACTACGAACTATACTAATTTACTTCTACGCCCTAATCTAACCATAGTACACCAAATCTCATCTCAAATATCCACGACACACAATAAGCTATCATATATAGTATATATATGCTATACTAAACATCGAACTGCGGGGGTGCTATACGCCATCCACCCGACTTCCCCCGTAGATATAATCTACTCACATTGCATCCTGCGTGTCGGTGTCGGTGTCGCCTTCATCTTCTTCATCGTATGAAGCCCTCGAGAAGGTACCTACAAGATAACACAATCGCAAATAAACCTTAAAATCACAACGAGAAAACCAAACGACGCACTAAGGCCTATAGGTTAGAACCTATGGACTACGCTTTCAAAACCATCAACCAATCCTCGATATCGTCGTATAAACGCCAAGTAATTGAGGTAAAACGCAATTATACAAATCCAGAATTTAAAATACGCAAAACGAAAACAAGAATTAAAACAGCAACTCAGGAAAGAGGCTCCAGATTCTACCCTAGGTCAAATTGGACAATTTTGCATATGCCAGGGGTCTAATTTACTGGAGATGGTGCTACAGAACCAATACGAGGCAGATTGGCCCAGGTTTGGCCGCAAATTGCGGCCAGAGGGATTAAATTTGCGGCCGTAGTTGGGAGTTAGGGGCTAGGGTTTTGGTGGTAGCTTCCTAGGTGTCTGCATGTATCACTGTACATGCAAAATAATTTTCAGAGTCTTGGGGTGATAGCGGATTCCATTTAACCTTCACAGAATCACAGTTTTTCCGATATAGGCTTTCTAGATCCGTATTCCGGGTTTCAAGTCTCTGGTTTTAGGTCTGGGTTCTAGCACTAGGCGGTTTGTGTGGCCTCTACTGAGCTTAATTACCCATCACAACCCAAAGTTCCCTCAAACCCTAACTAGAATTTTCTAAGTCCACATAACCAATCAATATCGACATGAAACATGCATGGATGCATAAGGAATCGAAACACTACTCTAATGGTGCAGAAATTATCTCCTTTGGCAACTCAAGAATTTTCTTGAGTTGCTCAAGGTCCTCAAAATCTTCTCTTTCTTGGTCCAATGTGCTTCTCTTGAGCTTGTGCATCTTATTTGTGAAATGGGGTTTGGGTTTTGAGTTGATTTCCATGGTGTTTTGGGGGATTTTGTGAAGAGGGAGAGAGGGGCAGCAGCAGCAGCAATATGAGGGAGAGGGAGAGAAATGAGTGAAAACAATGAAGAGGAATGGCCAAGTCAACACACCCTCACCTTTCTCTCTCTCACCCATACCCATTATTCTATTCTTTCCCTTTTTCTTTTCTTTTCTTTTCTTTTTATCATTCTCTCTAATTAACAACCATGCAAGAATGCCATAATAAAATATGTAGGAAAGCCATAAGAATATGTAATAAGTGAAAAAAAAGATATGGTGCATGTTTTGCACAAATATACTAAAAATCCGATTAGCGATTTTTAATCGCGATTAGCACTAAATTAGCATATAATTAATCATAAAAACTTAAAAATTGCATAATTCACATAAAACGCCCTCTTTCTAGTAATTTCTAAAATTTTCAAAAAAATTCCCCAATTTTTCGGTATTTAATTATACCGAAATATTAAAATATTCATTAAAAATAATATTAAATTATAAAAATTCCCAAAAATAATATTTTATTTTTTTGAAATGTTACAATCTTCCCCCCTTAAAGAAATTCGGTCCCCGAATTTAAATTTTAAACCCCCAAATTCTAAAACATTTCCATGAAAGTCTAAGTCGTCGGGGCTCCGAAATCATTAATACATAAAACACACCATAGCGCAATGCATGCGCATGAGTAATGAGCAGATAACTTAAAATCAAAACTCCGTCAAGCATCCCGCAATCATCGGAGTCATGGTAAAGACACAAATGTCAAATCCAAAATAAAACTAATATGATATAAATCAGAACTATACATGTAGATATCAAATCTATACATGTAAATAGCTGAAGTAAATGCATGCCAAATCTTTTTAAGTCGCTGTGCGATGCGCATAACACTGCACAGTGGCGGACGTTTATTATAATAAAATAACCATATACGTATATATACTTTGTTTAATATGTGCGTTCCGCCGTTTTGAAAACAATTTAGAAGGGTTTCCTTGTTTTAAACATTTCGTGTCATATCGGACACGTAGGTATATACTGAGACTATAGCTCTCTTTTTGGAAATCCTTTCGAAAACTATCAATGCATGAAAAGTATATCCAGGCACTGCCCTCTGACTAGTCCTGCTCGGTACGAAAACACATAGCAAATATCATAAAAACGTACGGTCCATAAGGAATAAATCCCAAAAATGTATATAAGAATACCCTGTGCGTCTGGTGCGCACGGAAATCAAAATCCATCTATGTGCCATATATGTGCACAGAAATAACATCTAGGTGCAACGGATGTGCACGAAACATCTGTCATAGGCAACGTGTGTGCCTGGCAGCAAAATCAGGTGCATCTGACATGCACGAAAAATCCCGATTTAGTGCATCTGGTGTGCACCAAAATCGCATCTCAAAACATGCGCTCAACACGCGTGAAAATCCAAATCAGGTGCACGGGGTGCAAGAAATCAACATCAATAGTAGAATCAAAATCGACGGTATACAATACGGCTCAATCAAAAAAACAGGTATACCGCGGTATATAAGCTCACAACCATGTGCATCAGCGTGCACAAATCAAATCAAAACACTAAAAGTGCATGTAAACGATGCCGAAGGCATAAGTCAAATCGCATGCATAACATAGGCATGAAATCAAAATCAACATATCGAATGACATCAAATCGAAGTCAGGTGCAACCGTGGTGCACAAAATATAAATCTGGTGCGATAAACGCACGAAACATAAAACTGGTGCGACAAACGCACGAAGTATAAAACCGGTGCATCCTGGGCAAGAAATACAAATACTGTGCATCCTGTGCACAAATACCAAACAATAACTCAAATGCGTAAGCAGCAACACCGAGTGTACCCAGGTGTAAAGAAAATCATAAACGTGTGCAACTGTGTGCACAAAACACATATCAATGCACTACAAGCACATATAAGCTATACCGAGTGCAAAAAGCCAAATCGTGTGCTACCATGTGCACAAAATCAACCCAACGGTAAGAAATCCATGAAGTCATAAACATGTGCAACCAAGGCACAAAAACGATATCAGGTGCGATAGCTGTGCACAAATATGAATACCCAGTAGGTGCAACCATGGTGCACGAAAACAGAAATCATGGAACTCAGTCATCAAGGCTAAATCATGCGAATAGATCGCCCAAAAACACCGAAATCCAAGATGACGGATACGTGATGATCAATCACCAAATCACAAATCACAATTATCGCCGTCGATATTTCCCCCTTCGAAGTCGAGAAGGTGTCAGTGCATCCAATGCTAACAGCGCAAGATATCTACTTGCCTCTTGCTCACGGTTTGGCGTCCTCTGTCTCTGGGCCCTTATCTTCTCTGTGGATTACCAATCTCGCAATCCATCGGCTCATCGGCCCTGTTAGGTGTGCTAACGGGGACGATTCCGTTCTGGCACTTCTCTGGTCATCTCTCGGTCGATCCTCGCGGCCACTCGTAAAGCAGCACATCGCCGGAGTCGGCCTCTGGTCCTCTGAATGCACATCACACATCTGATCCTGGTGCAAATCTTATCGCAGCAGTGTCCTGGAAGGAATCCTGCTCAAGGTCTCTTCCGATCTCGCCTATGCCGAACGGTACGGAGGCTGGTACTCTCGCGTAATCTTTTCTCGCTCTATGGACATTTGCGTCCTCAGCACGACATTTCCTCGGAAACTGGTCGCATTCCAACGCCTTTGCAGACATATCTGACCTTAAATCTTAACGGGAAGTAACAACAGCTCGTCAGCACCTCGCACGAACTTCTTGTCCTATTTGTCTGTATCGTCGTCTACTCCGACGCCACGTCTCTATCTACGCACTGCAATTGTTCTCGGCTACGGTCCATCCGAAGTCTCTCACACGGACTCGAAATCACGAACTCGATATCTTCATCACTCTGTGGAAGATATTTAGCCGAACACGTCCTTAGGAACTCGTCCCAACCTGCGGAGATATACTCCATTCTCGTCCATCCTTGATCAATTCACAACGCATCTGGGTGAGGTCCTCTATCCGAACCTGGTCAACTATCTCGTCGACGATGCCGAACTCTGTCCTGCTGGGTGTGCGCAATATGACCACTCCTGGGTCCAAGTCTTCTCGTATAGTATTCCAGAAAGGTCCTGTCGAGGTCTCAATCAAATCTCGTTTCTGCCGAATTGCCCGGAAGTTATCATCTTTACTATATCTGTTTCTTGTTCCGGAACGGCTGCATACTCATCACGCCTCTTTCTGGAAGATATATCAATAATCGTCGCCTTTGCATGCGTATCGCATCTCTGATGTCAGCGAAGTGGAACGTCATCTCGTCGAAATCTCGTGTGAACTCTTTGCTCCACTTTGTTCCAATGTCGACTGATTCGAACTCGTCTTCTCGTGGCTGCATGGACTGCGCTCCAACGTCTATACTCATATCTGGAGTCTCCCAAGCAATATATCCCATCACATGATATCCGAATGATGTCGAACCATACGATCGATTCGTCAGAACCTCATAATCCCCCAAGAGATCAACATCTTGAGTACAGTTTAATAGTATTCCGGTACATACCACAGCACCTGTGGACCAACCGTAGAAGGGCAAACCCTAAGGTTCGAAGGCGTTCCATGGTCATTACATCGAGTTAGGGTTGCATTCTTCTAGAGGGTCCATAGCATTACTTGCATTGTCTTCCGAATACTTTAAACTTGGAAATGGTTTTCTGACATTCGATCGTCTTTATCGACTCTCAACGAATCTACATGAAGTCGTCTCTAGCTGGAACTAATCAATCTGATGACCTCGCATCGGGGTAAGCGAACGAACCATATGTCCTAGCTGTTCCTCCTTGGGTGAATAGCGACTTTCTATCATATCTCTGAGTATATACTCATGCTGCAGTAGCTCCAATCATCTGGGCGATATCTCGTCATTTGCAGCAGCAACTGGCTCATTCGTCTGTACGCTGAACAGCGCCTCAATCACCATGAATAAGCGATATATCAATGGTCATCACACTCTGGCTGGCCTCTAGCAGTAGCCTGATCCTCTGGTGCCGATCAGCACATCCGGAAAATCTCGTAACAGCGATCGGTCAAACGATCATGGCGCGAAAACACAATAAGACGACGCCTCCATATGCAATCGTATGTATCTGGAATCACGCCCGGGTCAGTCCTCGTCCGTGACGAGCTCAAGCTGACGCAACTCTAGCCATAACTCTCTCTGCCCGTGTAATCGTGGCAGCAAAGTCATAACCAGTATCGATGAGGATAGATCATAGGAATGAATAGAATACTGTGCAAGGAAATGTACATCCTAAGGTTTCTTAAGCGGAGTAGCGTATCGTAAATATGCCGCGGAACATACGTATGGTACGTCACTCTACTCAAGCTACCTACTCCATCAACCAAGGGTCATCCTACGCGACGAAAGTTCGGGTATAATACCCCTTCGACTAAGTCTAAGTTCCGTAAGGTCAAGCCTAAGTTCCGTATATATATAAACACTCTAGGCTCCGCATAGTCAAACTTAGACTCGAATCAAGGTTAACCTAGCGCTCTGATACCAACTTTGTCACGACCCGAAATAGTACGTGACTGGCACTTGAATAATATAAAGTCTATAGGACCCCATCAAATTCAAGTAAGCCAAAAGCCCAGAAATCTAAAAACATTTTAAGGAGTAAATAAGAAAATTAGTTTTTAAGAAGTAAGGAAAACATGTTTTAAAAACAAGGTTTTTAAATAAGTAAGCCGAATATGCATTTTTAAAATCTATATTCTTTTCTGAAAATTTCGACAGAGTTTCCTTTGTAAATAATGGCCCCGAACGGGGTACAACAAGAATAATATATACACAATGATAAAAGGCATCCCCAAGCGAGAGCTAGCTCTTCGTCAATCGACGGTCACAACCATGCAAGCTGTATAATATACAACGCCGAAGGGCGAGGATCAAAACTCAAAGGAAAAACTCAAATCGGCTTGAAAACCATAATACTACAACGCGCGACTCTAAGGTCGAAATAATACACAACTGGTTTTCTAAGTCTGAAACAATATACAAGTTTGGTTGATGGAATTTCTAGATATAACTGAATAATACATGTACAATGGTGGTTCTGATGCAAAAGAACCCACCTACCAAAGCAAACCACCCGTAAGGGAAGCAGTGTGCCAGAAATGCCACTATGGAACCTATACGGCAAAACCTGCAAGAACTGTGGCACAATGGGGATGAGTTGCCAACTCGTGAATAAAAAATATCACAGAGCAGAAATCGTATGTATGACACAATCCTAGGTCAATACATTCAAATATATATAAACCTCAAATAAATAAGTCTGAAGCATGATAAGGTGGCAATGTAACATCTATACATGAGTGTAGTGCCAAGTGCTCGTGCCAGTACCTCAGGTAATAACATATCATAAATATGAGGTATGATCAATGTCGACTATATCATGAAGTCTATGAAAAAGTGGATATCATCCAACTATGTAATCAATGTCAATATATGTATGTGGAAATCGTCCACGTGTCACCCAATGACAATAAGCATCATGCACGTAAATATCATAAACATATGCATGGAAGTATGAGGATGTAAATCAACAGGTGTCGCTCGTGACATATCAAAATCATGGAACCTGAGTGTCAAGCATCGACACTCGAAAACATCATGAAACATGTGCTAGCATCGGCACGTAAATCCTCATATATATTGGGCCCGTCCGTCCGGATCGGCCTATATCATTTCTCAACTCCGGTCGGTATCCCCCAGATATCCGCCGAGCTCAACACAATCACCGGTAGGTAGTACTCCCCTGTCAGGCTCACCGTCTAGCATATACGAGTCTTCTTGCCCCAGGGTATCTCACCGGGTCCACCATGTACCCGCAGACGGTGCCTACCGCTCCTCGAATCGGGTTTCACATGCCACTCTCAGAACCGAGAAAACACATGGTGGACACACTGAAATATCATATCAAGGGTAACCGGGTTTTTAAAACAATACATACTCTCTTTTTTTAAATACCCACGGTTCCCAAATCCAGAAATATCATGGAAACAACATATCTCATTGCGTATAATCAGAAAGTATGATGTATGCGACATGTAAAAGAATGTAAGCATATCAGTATATCATGCAACATGGAATAGTAATATGCACATATTGGGGGAAACCGCTATTTTAAAATGAATCAGTTTTAAAGAGTATCTTGCGGTTCCCAAATCTCCAAATCAAGCGAGAATCATCTATGTATGTGCAAATGAGTATGTGTACAAGTATAGGTGTACAATATATAAGTACACGAGCATGAATGTACAATAGGTATGTGCACAAGTATGAGTGTACAAAATGTAAGTACACGAATATGAATGTACAATAGGTATGTGCATAAGTATAAGTGTACAATATGTAAGTACACGAATATGAATGTACAATAGGTATGTGCACAAGTATAAATGTATAATATGTGAGTACACGAGTATGCCATGCAAGGGTCATATCCTGAATGCAACAGTACTACAGTGTAGTGACATGGCAATTATCGATGATGAAGTGTGTGAGCCGGCAAGCAAGTGTACGTGGAACATATGCATCATCGATAATGGTGCTGGTGTCCTAACAGCATGGTTTTGATATAACAATAACATATTTAAACATGCAATGCGATGGGAATAGCAAGAATATGCAGAAATCGAATAATAAATGCAACAGTGACGCATCTGCATCAATATAAAAGTCCCACAGTTTGTCATTTGAAATAAGACGAATCGGGGTTTTTAGTAAAATAAGGGCTACGGTGTTTTTAAGAAAAGATGCGTCTTTTGAAAATATCCGTAGAATCTCTTTGCCTATCTTTGAAATACTCCCGATTCGTTAGTTTAAAATAGGTATGACATCAACCTAGTCTAACATCTACTAAGCAACTACAGATCTAGCTAACACGCTAATCAGGAGGGGTATGGAAACCACCTAAATCTGAGTCGATATATATATATATATAAGTATAATAGTCGGTGATCCCGCCTCAAAGGTACCGCGTACGATACAATATCATATGACATCCTCGAGTCATGAGTGCGGATCAATCATCAATATAAAGCTCGTATGGCAAATCATCGTACGGCATCCCAAAAGCTAGGTACGGGTCAATATCACATTCCTCTCATCAATTATCAGGTATCCTTATCATCATATCTCATGATCTGGGGTACTGATCCAAGGCTAGTACAAATCGATACCATTTATATAAATATAATTGCGTGTGTGGAACACACGTCCCAAGGCCCGCTAAAATCACATATCGTATCCCAAATAGGAATCACATTATATCACCGATCTCATGGCACTATACCCAATCTCCTCGACTCATCTCCAAATATCATCCACTATCCTCATCATCTAGGTATAACTATAACAAGTAAGCATGTGTGTGCGTATGGGTGTAAACCTATTCTAGGGTTCGCAACTAGGAACTATACTAATTTACTTCTACGCCCTAATCTAACCATAGTACACCTAATCTCATCTCAAATATCCACGACACACAATAAGCTATCATATATAGTATATATATGCTATACTAAATATCGAACTGCGGGGGTGCTATACGCCATCCACCCGACTTCCCCCGTAGATATAATCTACTCACATTGCATCCAGCGTGTCGGTGTCGATGTCGCCTTCATCTTCTTCATCGTATGAAGCCCTCGAGAAGATACCTACAAGATAACACAATCGCAAATAAACCTTAAAATCACATCGAGAAAACCAAACGACACGCTAAGGCCTATAGGTTAGAACCTATGGACTACGCTTCCAAAACCATCAACCAATTCTCGATATCGTCATATAAACGCCAAGTAATCGAGGTAAAACGCAATTATACAAATCCAGAATTTAAAATACGCAAAACGAAAACACGAATTAAAACAGCAACTCAGAAAAGAGGCTCCAGATTCTACCCTAGGTTAAATTGGACAATTTTGCATATGCCAGGGGTCTAATTTACTGGAGATGGGGCTACAGAACCAATACGAGGCAGATTGACCCAGGTCTGGCAGCAAATTGTGGCCAGAGGGATTAAATTTGCGGCCATAGTTGGGAGTTAGGGGCTAGGGTTTTGGTGGTAGCTTCCTAGGTGCCTGCATGTATCACTGTACATGCAAAATAATTTTCAGAGTCTCGGCATGATAGCAGATTCCATTTAACCTTCACAGAATCACAGTTTTTCCGATATCGGCTTTCTAGATCCGTATTCCGGGTTTCAAGTCTCTGGTTTTAGGCCTGGGTTCTAGCACTAGGGGGTTTGTGTGGCCTCTACTGAGCTTAATTACCCATCACAACCCAAAGTTCCCTCAAACCCTATTTAGAATTTTCTAAGTCTACATAACCACTCAATATCGACATGAAACATGCATGAATGCATAAGGAATCGAAACACTACTCTAATGGTGCAGAAATTACCTCCTTTGGCAACTCAAGAATTTTCTTGAGTTGTTCAAGGTCCTCAAAATCTTCTCTTTCTTGGTCCAATGTGCTTCTCTTGAGCTTGTGCATCTTATTTGTGAAATGGGGTTTGGGTTTTGAGTTGATTTCCATGGTGTTTTGGGGGATTTTGTGAAGAGGGAGAGAGGGGCAGCAGCAGCAGCAGCAATATGAGGGAGAAGGAGAGAATGAGTGAAAACAATGAAGAGGAATGGCCAAGTCAACACACCCTCACCTTTCTCTCTCTCACCTATACCCATTATTCTATTCTTTCCCTTTTTCTTTTCTTTTCTTTTCTTTTTCTCATTCTCTCTAATTAACAACCATGCAAGAATACCATAATAAAACATGTAGGAAAGCCATAAGAATATGTAGCAAGTGAAAAAAAAGATATGGTGCATGTTTCGCACAAATATGCTAAAAATCCGATTAGCGATTTTTAATCGCGATTAGCACTAAATTAGCATATAATTAATTATAAAAACTTAAAAATTGCATAATTCACATAAAACACCCTCTTTCTAGTAATTTCTAAAATTTTCAAAAATTTTCCCCAATTTATCGGTATTTAATTATACCGAAATATTAAAATTTTCATTAAAAATAATATTAAATTATAAAAATTCCCAAAAATAATATTTTATTTTTTTTGAAATGTTACACAAAGCCCTCCCAGAGGCAGTCGAGCCCGAGGATCCCTCGACTCGGCTATCCTTCAGGACAAAAGCCCTCACCAAGAGGCACTGGGCAATAACTCTGCCCGGCCAAGGGTCCTTGGTAGGCTTCTTACAGCCCCTCCCGCGCTAAGGACCAAAGTCTTCCTAGAGGCAGTCGAGTCCTTGCTCGGCTATCCCCAGCTGGTAGTTTCCTACCATAACCGACAGGGATCAAAGTCCTCGCCAAGAGGCACCGGGCAGTAACTGTTCATATCAGAATTTTGCATTATTATATTCCCCATTCTTAATTATATTGCAAATAAATAGGTGCTTTTGATCCATGTCTGCTAAATAGTTGCAGGTTACAGGTTCTCGGAACAATACAGTGAAAATGGTGAAAAAACGCTACAAAAGTTAGACTACGACCAACAACTAGAAGAATCTTTATGATGCCGCCTACAGTTTAAGGAAAAAATGAAGATCAATGAACAGTTCGATTTCACAAAGCACGAAGGCAGCACAAGATTCAAGATTTCAACACGAAGCGAACGGTAAAAGTCCATAACATTCTGCACTGTGGAAATCTGGAAGAAACTAGAAAATATTCTGAAGAACCAAGTGAAGAAAACAGAAGAAAATAGCAACATGAAGCAACCCAGAGAAAAAGAACCCAAGAACCTTCAAGACGGACGCGGAACCGCGGCCAAATTGTTAGTTATATGTATGCCCTAGAGGCCATTACTATACATAGGATGTATATTGTAGTGGATGCTTGGACATATATAGGGAGGACTTTCTTACTCGACATGATAGTATGCTATCTGGTTGCTCTTTACCTTAACGTGTACACTGATTGTCTCTCTGTTACATGTTGGTAAAGCCCTTAGGATGTGTACTTGACTACCTGGACTATGATGTAGATCATACTAGTGGGGACATGGTAGTCCATAAGTACATCCTTCAAGGTCCCTAGTCGTGGGTATATCGAGACGGGGCATCGATATACCAGAGTAGACTAGCGTATACCTTCTCGACCCATACAGATGGGCGATGGATGATCCTATATCCATTGGTGTTTAACATCAGAGATGATATACGGGTGCTCAGTGGAGACTGGGTACACTGGACGGACTCGCCGAGAACTCCCAGATGGTATTATATCTTATGTTAGATGGCAGTTCTCTGGTGACACTGGTACAGGTTAGTCTGTAGACCCGAGATCGTCATAGAGTCTTGTGTGATTCCCACTGTGCTTTGATTTCCACCTTACCACGTCCAAGAGGGCGTGCAAAACGGTGGTTTTTGGGTACAGTCCCGAATCACATGGAGGCAATGAGCGATAGGAGGGGATTCGTCTCTCCCGGTATAGGGAGTTGATGTTGCGCTGTGTTCGATTGGCTATAACCGGAAATCCCTGGCCAGGGTTGCTGAGATTTACTGGTAAGTGTTACCAGTAGCTTCTCGAACTGTTATAGACCTCATATCGACACGACTTATCGAACTACTGGGGTCTGACGTTTACCACCCCTAGGCGAGATATGCGACATATCAGACGATCAGACCGGACTGTACGGTAAGTGTTGCTGGTTGGATTCACAGGAGTGTGAGCGGGCTTGCTCGTTGATCTTCTGATCGCTCAATACCCGGGTGGCCGTTACGTTTAGCAGACCGCTTGCGGCTTGTGGGTGTTTGATATGATCATCACCTGCTGCCGGCGTATTGACGAGTCTTTAGAGTCCTACACAGAGGTTTCCTGGCTCAAGCGAAACGAAATAGGAGCGCATATGAGATATGTGCGGGATCGAGAATAATGCGTGTATGTGATACCGTATTCTATTCTTGCGATGAATGTATCGATTGGTTGTATGCGATATAATCTAGTTATCGAATCGAGGATTGATTCGATAAGTCGATACATTGGATATTAGTCGGTCATATGCGATATGACCGGATCGTTAAATCAAGTGTTGATTTAATGATTTAATGTATAATTATATATTTGATATATCACTTTACATTAACTAGTATTTGTTCACTTATGATGGATTTTCTCACTTGATGTGCACATTGTATATATGATATAGTTTTGTGCACTAGTTTGTATCATGTTTGATGATACATGCAAACTTGGGTGTGTATGATTAAACCATGATTAGGTTAATAGTTAGGGTTTGATTTACTTATTTATTTATTCTTTTCATTTATTTTTGGGGCAAGAAATAAAATGGTGATTCTTTTGTTTTTACTTGAAGCTTCTTGAAGCTTTGAAAAGCCTTGACCATTTTGTTTCTTTCCTTAACCCTAACCATTTACTTAACCCTAGTTTATTCTCTACATGTGTTTATCTAACCCATGGTTGCAATATGATAGATATCACTTCATTTTCTTTTTGGAATATAATTTTATTCTTATTCTTTCTTCTTCTTCTTCTTCAAGAAGAAAGAAAACCTTTTCTTGAAAATGTCTAAGTGATGATTCCAAGTGAGAAATCCAAATCCAAAGTGAACCCACTTCCTATTTCTTCATCCTCTACCACTTGCCATGTAGTATAGGGTGTTTTCTTCACAAGTTTCATGACTTGGTGAAGTTGGAGCTTGATCTTGAGTTGCCTCGACGTAGATCATCTTCGGCATCGAAGTCGACGACCTAGCCCGATCATTTCTTCGACGAAACCATCGCTAGAGTCCGGGATCCGATGATCGCAGCGGAGGGACATCATCATGGAGCTAAGGAAGTGGAGGACCGGATCTACAAAGGTTGTAGTCCCTTTCACCTTTTAGTTAAGTTGTTAACATGCTTGTAGTTTCGCCTATATCCTCTAGTTAACGATCTAGTTTAGGGTTTCTCGGCACCTAGAAAAATTAGAATTTGGCATGGTCGATGCCTTGTGGAACCTCTTGAGTGTGCCTAGGAACCTACACAAATAAGGCTTATGGCCGCGGTTCCGCGGCCATATAGAACACGTGTCGGTGTGTCGGTGCGTGTCGGTGGGAGTCGGTGCATTGACCTGGTTTTCTTAGGGTAGTTTTGTAATTCTAGATGTGGATCAGATGTAAATCCTAGGCTTTCTATTATCTATAAATAGGAAGCCTACAGCTTTTTTTAGAGCATGCCTCTTTTTATTTCTCTAAATTAAAATTTTAATTCCATTGTAATTGTCAAAGAGTGCATCAATAAAAAGTAAGTTTTTTTATTGAATTTCTTATCTGTAATTTTATTTCTCTGCAATTTTTATCTGCCATAGTTAATTTCCGCAAGTTAATTAGGCTATTAAAAGAAAATCACAAAAATGAATTCCATTGTTAATTCCCTAATGAATGAGTAGTTCCTCACTTGTTAGGGTTAGGATTGGGTCGGTTTGAGAGATAGAAATCTCTCACTCCTTTCTTACCCGCTCAATATTTTAAAGTAGGACTCTATGCAAATTAAACATACACCGGTCACTACGGCACCCTATCCCATGAGATAGTGGTGATTCCCTTGTTAGATCGGTGGTGGTTGATTTCCATAGAGGTTAGGGATAAGAATTAAGAAAGGACGGACAAGGGCCAAAAGGAAGAAACCTAGTTTCTTTCCAGTCGTGCTAATCCCCTTTGTTAATTATTACCTTAACACCTAAGATCTTAATTAGGGCAAAAAAAGCGGTGAGTAGAATTAACTTTGCAAATTAAATTCAACCTCAGTTTTTTAAATTCCAACTAATCCTAACCCTAGCAAGGTTTTAATCCAAATCAAATTCAACCTTAGTTTTTTTATAGAAAATCAAAACCTACCACAAATAGGAATTGACTCATTAGAGCAATTAGAAAAGAACACGTTTTCCCTGTGGACCGACCCGTACTCAACCGGCTAGCTACCAAATGACACCGTCTTGATTGTGGTTAATTCTTTGATTTCACAAAAAAGCATACGCGAAAACTATATCAACAATCAAATGGCGCCGTTGCCGGGGAAACGGTAGTTATTTTCTTTTTGTAATTTTAGGTTAATTAAAAATTAAAAATATCATAAAAACTGGAAAAAAAAATTATCATCTTATTATTTTTTGAAGGGTTTTCGTGCGAATTGTGCAGGATCGGAAAGACGAACAGATTCAGATTTGAAAAAATCCAGTGAACAAAACAGAAAACAGCAGATCTGAACATACAGAGGAGAACCACAATAGATAATAGAAGAATTTTGGAGGATTGAACCATCTTGTTGACCGTGGAACCGCCGCAGATTGCTGCATTTGACCGCGCTTCCGCCGCGACTTGGTGACGTCAGCCCTCTGAATCCCTTTAAAGACCTAGCTGCCGCTTCGAGTTCTGCAGCGAGATCGCTCCACCGCGCCGCGTTTCCGCCGCCGAACCCTGCCTTGCGCCGCGCTTCCGCCGCGCCCCTGCTGTGTCACCCTCTGAATTTTTCAGAGGAGGTTTGCATATTCTTCTCCTTCTCTGTTAAATTTTTTATATCTGTAAACTCTCTGTGATGGCACCAAATATGCAGTTAGAGCGTGATTTCTCACAAATCTTTTCACACACGATATATGGGAGTTATTTTCACGATGAAATCGCATGGAGGGGGTGGAATTTTTTAATCTATAATCACCTAAATGCTTACGCCCTTCCAGATCTAGTCACTCGTTTTTACGAGTGCATGGAAGAAGGTTGCCTTGCACAATACGGTTTTATCAAACTATTTTGGGGCGATAGGGAGATAATTATTGACAGAGACTTCATCCATGAAGTCACTTTAATCCCTAGATTACCTATTCACGACCAACCCCTTCAGTTTGAAGATTACATGCCCTTAATGGGTAATGACTGCTCGAGGGAACCGAGGAAGGGAATACAAGCTAGAACCCTTTTCGCTAATGTTTTAACCGTGTGCCAGTGGGCACAAAACAATATTTTTGGGAGTTCCCATTGTTGGATATATGTATGCCCTAGAGGCCATTATGTGATAGTTGATGTATCTATACATGTATATATATTCAGTTTGCATTCTTGCTCGACATGATAGTATGCTATCTGGTTTCACTTTATCTGACATGTTGATTTGATCATGCTTTTATTCATTCATACATGCTGATAAAGCCCTAAGGATATTGGCTTGACTACTCTGATTATGATGGAGATCATACTAGTGGGACATCTGTAGTCTATAAGCATATCCTGAAATGTCCCTAGTCGGAGGTGCATCGAGACGGGGCATCGATATACCAGAGTAGACTAGCGTATATGATACTAGACCCATGTGATGGGCGATGGATGTTCCCACATTCGTCGATGTTTGACATCAAGATCATATACGGGTGCTCAGTGGTGACTGGGTACACTGGACGGACTCGCCGAGAACTCCTATATGGAATTATATCTATCGCCGGATAGCAGTTCTCAGGCGACACTGGTACAGGTTAGTCTGTAGACCCGAGATCGTCATGGAGTCTTGTGTGTTCTCCCACTGTACTTTGATTGCCACCCTAACACGGCTCTACTGAGTCGTGCAAACAGGTGGCCGTTGGGTACAGTCCCGAGACACACGAAGACGATGAGCGATAGGAGGGGTTTCGTCTCTCCCGGTATTGGGAGTTGATGCTGTGCTGTGCTCGACTGGTTATAACAGCAAGTCCCTGGCCAGGGCTGCTGAGATTTGCTGATAAGTGTTATCAGTAGTTTCTCGATCTGTTATAGACCATTCACCGACACGACTTATTGA
Source organism: Agapanthus africanus (assembly GCA_030015575.1). Lineage (NCBI taxonomy): Eukaryota > Viridiplantae > Streptophyta > Magnoliopsida > Asparagales > Amaryllidaceae > Agapanthus > Agapanthus africanus. The sequence goes on from CM057343.1 coordinate 265,508,244, forward strand.
GTTATTGGGGTCGACGTGACCATCCCTAGGCTCGATATGCGGCATATCTGACGAAGAGACCGGACTGTACGGTAGTGTTGCTGGATGGCTCGACGGGAGTTGTAGCAGGTTCGCTTGTTGTCTTCTGATCGTTCAATACCCGGGTGGCCGTTACGTTTAGCTGACCTCTTGCGGCTTGAGGGCACTTGATATGATCATTACCCTCTGCCGGCGTATTGACGAGTCTTAGAGTCCCACAGAGGAGTTACCCAGTCCAGGCGAAACGTTGTGGTGCGCATATGCGATATGCGCATGCACCCGATTGAAATGTGCGTATATGATACCGAACATTGATCGGGTGAACTGCTTTTGGTGGGGTCATATGAGATATGACCGGATTGATAAATCAAGTGTTGATTTATCATTTAACCATTAGTTTTCCCACTCAAAACCTTTCTAGGGTTTGATGGATGTATGCATGCATGCATGTGTTTCTATTTTTCTTTTCTAGTTTCATGCACATGAAGATGTGCATACATGTACACATACATACATCAAACTATCATGGTTGTTTATATATGGAAATGGTGGCAATATAAGCTTCACACCATTGATTAAACTATGGATAATTATTTAATTTTGGTTTTAAAAGAAAATGAAAAGGAAAGGATAATTATACTAGTTTCTACATGCTTCTTTTAACCTAACCATTCTCACCCACCACTAAACCATGGTTATCTTTTCCTTTATCATTCTAAACCCAAGTTAAATTAATCATCCATCATTTAATCATGGTTAGAGTCAAGAAGGATTAAATATATATAGTGATATTCTTTTTCTTTTGCAAGTTAACCTTATGGTTATCATATTATCTCTTGAAAGAAAAAGCCACCATTTTCATCCTCCTTCATCTTCTTCTCTCTAGTTCTTTTCTAGTGAGTGAAACACAACAAAAGAAAGGTTTTTGAAGTGAGATCCAAAGCCACAACAACATTCTACACAAGCTTAGCCGTTTCGTTTAGAGTGTTATCTTCGGTTTGACGAAGTAGCGAGCTTGGACGGATATCTCCGCGGTGGATCATCGTGGACACAAAGGGAGTTCAAGAGAACCTTGATTCAACACAAAAGAGCCTAAGGAGCGAAGCAAAAACGGGAGCTTCAAAGGTTGTAGCCTTCAAACCCTAATTTTTGTTAGCTTAATGTTTAGCAAACCCTAATTTTCTAGGATCTATCCTTTGCTTGTTAGTTTAGCACCTTAAAAATCAAAACTTTGGGTCATGTGATGCTTCAAAACTCTTCATAGGGTGCTATACTAACCTTACATTGGTATCAGAGCCGACCTAGAACGTTAGGCGACCTTTTTGCGAAGTGAAAAGTCCGATCGAACCAAAATACGGATTTATGGGATGCTCTCTGGAAATTTTTTAAAAACTGATCTTTTTCAGAATTAAAAATTCTCAAAAAAATAGAGCAGGTAAAAATTAGATGATCTGCAAAATCCGTACCCATGAACAGTAAGTTTGACCGCGGAAGGGCGGCATAAGCAAGCTTATGCCGCGCTTCCGCGGCCAAATGTGGGGCTCTCTGACATTTTTTTGTACAGTAATTTTCTTTACCTGCTACAGTACATTTTGAGAGTATTTAATCTGAATCTTCTGTTGATAATTATGGAGGTGGTTTTGAACTAGTTGTTTCGATCGGAATTTTCATTTCGTATTTCTTTTCCGGGTAAACTAGAAAGTATTGAAGTGTTTGAACGAATATCATTTACTCAATATTCACGGGGTTTAAATAGTTTGGAGATGTGTGCAAGTCTTTTTGCGGTGGTCCCTCTAGAAGACAACAAACCTTAACTCGATTATGTGACCGTCTCGAACTGCCCTTTGAACCCTAGGGTTTGGGGCAGTACGGCGTGCCACATGTGAGGCGTTGGTTTGACCCTTCTACGGCTGGACCGCCGCTACTGTGCCACACTCCGGATTTTTGAACCCTGCTCAAGTGTTGAGCTTTAGTGAATCTTGGGTGCTTGATAGTTCGTTCGAAAACTTTAATACTGTCTGTTTGTCTGGAATGTGATACAATATGTGGAATTCATATGGTTTAGGTATGAAATACGGAATATGTGATATTTCGCATTTATGATGTCTAAAGAGAATCTGGATTCCAAATATTGTAGTTTTACACTTTCTTTTCTGTGACCGTAAGTGTAGTATGTTAGATATCGCCGGTTTCGTTGCTATACATCAACGACAATCGGGGTACGCATACTTACTTACGTTGATGATATGTGATATTATGTGTTGCTGAGATATGATGTGCAGGATTGTCGCGATCGAATAGCCGGGGGTTTTTTGTGAGATGAGAGTTTTGTATTTTCATTCATGTAAATTCAAATGTAATGTAATATTCTTTTATTTGGGGCACTTCCAGGTTGCGGTTGTGTCACCAGTGTTGTATATTATTTACTTTTCCGCATTAGGATGGACCCAAGGAGGGGAGCACAGGTGACCGGGTTCTGGGGTTCAGTGGGAGGCCATCTCGAGGAGTCGAGACCGGGTCTCCTAAACTCCAGGATTGGTAGGGTCACTTGCCGCTCTCGTAGGGGTCCAAGGTGTGGGCTTGGCTATTCATCGCGACTATGGAATCCGTATTTTCTATTCTGGCTAAATACTAAATACGGACGTCCTAGTATATCCCACGTTATATCTATATTTCTGCTGCCTGTGTTCTGTGATATCTGAGACGAATGACTTATTATATATATGATATATAGTAGACGTTGCTTATGTTTTACACCCGTGCTAGTCCCGTCCCGGTATGCCGTTAGTTAAGTAACCTAACGGTGCATAACGGAACATTGCGGCGAATGCGGATGGCATAAGCGTACGTGTTATTTTTCGTTTCTTTTCTGTGATTGGCTTTAGGACTTAAATGATGGGATTACATTAATGCGATTAATGTAAAGAAAATAAACCTAAAAGATGTTGTAGAATCGGATTTAAAAACTACTCGGCTATTTATGAAAAAGCTATATTTCAAAACTGCGGAGCTTAAGCCACTCCTTTTGAAAAACTGTTTGATTCTACAACGATATCAAGTTCAAAGCGTTAAAGATTTTCTTAAAAATCATTCGCAACCCTCCGTCATTTTAGGAAGTAGAGTACTTAGTATTCGTGCTACGTTTGTTGACTTTAGTTAAGGCGTAGTGTACGGTAGCTAAGTGATGTCTTCCTACACTGCATATGATGCAGATTAATTAGGACATTCATACGACTTTGTTGACCATAGTTAAGGGACATATGGGTGGGTCTAATTGATCAAGAAATGACGGGTAGAACTTGACTGGTACTTATGATTTGTTGACCATAGTTAAGGTCATAAGTACTAGGGGTAAAAATTACATCGGGAATTTCAAGTGTTGAAATTTGCAATGAGATTGCATACCTTCCATGTGATGGTTGGATCCCGATCCCACTGTGGGCAATAGTTGCTCCTAGGAGAGTTTTACAGTTTACAATTAGCTAACTCATTAGGTGTCTAGAAAGGTGTTAACGGGGCTCCGCCTCTGGGAAAACGAGGTTTACTCTAATTAGGTCCGTGCGAGAGCACGGGGAACCTCCCTCAAAGTACCGACACTGGCCTGGCTGAACGGTTAGCGAAGTTGTAGACTGTAATTAATCCTGGCTAGTTTTTTCTTTTTAAGGTTTGAAAGAAAAACTTGATAAAAAGCAGTGGGAAACATCGATTAGACAAGATAATAAACCAATCTAATCTATGCAAGAGCTTTCGCTGAGTGTATTCTTTTCTCTCTCTTAATGGCAGATACCAATGACTGGACTTAAGCTTCTACTAGATAAAAACAAACTGAATGGGACCAACTATAAAGACTGGCTAAGGAATCTGAAGATCGCCTTGACTTATGATAAAGTATCATATGTCCTCACGGCTTCAGCCCCGTCCGTCCCAGGCCCAAAATCTTCAGTTGCGGACATAGAAGTCCGCAAGACATGGGACGCTGATTGTGCCACGGCAAAATGCCTCGCGCTTGCATCGATGGACAACACACATCAAAAGCAGCACGAGGACATGGACATTCACGGGATACTGCTCCATACAAAGGAGTTGTATGGGGAGCAGTCCCGCGTATTACGATACGAGGCATCAAAGAAACTGTTTCACATGCGGATGGCCCCTGGCACACCAGTAGCAGACCATGTTTTGAAGATGATAGCTCTTATAGAAGAGCTTGAGGACCTCGGATGGACTATGGACAATGAACAATATATAGATATTATTCTGCAGTCCCTCCCCTCCACCTTTGCTCAGTTCATAGTGAACTTCAACATGCATGGCATGGAGAAGGACCTCCCTGAACTCCTTAATATGTTAAGGAGTGCAGAGAGCACTATGAAGTCAGCAAAGACTCCCGTTATGACGATTGGACAGTCTTCTTCTTCTCGCCCGAAAGCTAAGGCCAAGGGAAAGAAAAAGAAGAAACCCACTAATCCTAAGGGCGGAGTCAAAAAGGTGAAGGGAAAGGGAAAGTCCACGGCTGGAGACCCAGGGAAAGGCGAGTGTTTTCATTGCCACAAGACAGGACATTGGAAGCGCAACTGCACGGAGTACCTAAGTCTTAAGAAGAAGCATGGTGATGCTTCTGCTTCAGGTGCGTTTGTGACTGAAAACTGTTTTTCTATAAACTCTGCTTCCTGGGTATTGGATACCGGTTCAGGTTCTCACATTTGCAATTCTATGCAGGGGCTGAGAAATAGCAAGGTTTTGAAGACAGGTGACCATACTCTCCGCGTTGGAAATGGTTCCAATGTACATACAGTCGCAGTGGGAGAGTATCACTTGGGGTTGCCGTCTGGATGTATTTTGATTTTGAATCCATGTTATTTTGTACCTGATATGCTATGTAATATAATATCCGTATCTTTGTTGGACAATGAAGGATATAATTTTGTGTTGCAGAATAATGTTATGAACATTCACCTAAATCAAATGTTGGTTGGGTATGGTACACTTAATAACGGAATATATGTCCTAAATCAACACACAGTTTTCAGTATACAACACACTAATAAAAGAAAACTTTCAGAATTAAATGAAGCTTTTCTTTGGCACTGTAGACTTGGTCATATTAACGAAACAAGACTAAACAAGTTACATAAAGATGGATATTTAAACTCTTTTGAATATAAATCTTATGCGACTTGCCAGTCTTGTATCAAGGGTAAAATGACCAAAACTCCGTTTACTGGACACGGAGAAAGAGCTACTAAGCTCCTAGGCCTCATACATAGTGATGTATGTGGGCCAATGTCTACACAAGCTAGAGGCGGTTTTTCATACTTCATTACATTCACCGACGATTTCTCAAGATTCGGTCATGTATTTTTATTAAAGCACAAGTCCGAAGCTTTCGAGAAATTCATTGAATATAAACAAGAAGTAGAAAAACAAACCGGCTTGAGTATTAAGATGCTTCGATCAGATCGAGGTGGTGAGTATCTCAGTACAGAATTTGCAAACTTCCTAAAAGAGAATGGGATTCTCTCTCAGCTCACTCCTCCTTACACACCACAGCACAACGGTGTGTCAGAACGACGGAATAGGACCCTATTAGATATGGTCCGGTCCATGATGAGTGATGCTGAGTTACCAGTCTCGTTTTGGGGGCATGCGTTGGAGACTGCAGCGTTTCTGCTAAACAGGGTTCCGACCAAAACCGTGTCTACCACGCCATATGAGATATGGAATGGGAAGAGACCATCTCTTAAGAGAATTAAGATTTTGGGTTGCCCGGCCTATGTTAAAAAGCAGAATCCGGACAAACTCGAGACACGGTCAGTCATGTGTAACTTTGTGGGATATCCAAAGAATTCTTATGGATATCTGTTCTACCACAAAGAGGAACAAAAGGTGTTTGTTTCTCAGTATGCCACATTCTTGGAAAAAGAGTTTTTCACAGATAAAGATGATGGCAAGGTAGTAGATCTAGAAGAGGTTCTGGAGACACAAACTACAAATGACGATTTGGTTGAACCGGCTGTTGCAACAGAAACTGAAGAACCTCGGCCACTCCGTAGGTCTGGTAGGACTTCTCGCCCACCGGAGAGGTACTACGGTTTCCTCATTGATGGTGACAGAGAAGACTGTATCATGGAAGATGATGATCCTACCAGTTTTCAGCAAGCTATCACGAGTAGTGACTCTGTGAAGTGGCTGGATGCCATGAGATCCGAAATGGAGTCTATGTACACCAACAAAGTATGGACTTTGGACGTTGTACCCCCTGGGGTAAAACCTGTAGGGTGCAAATGGATCTTTAAAAGAAAGATTGGTGTAGATGGGCAGGTAGAGACCTATAAGGCAAGACTTGTGGCGAAAGGTTTTCGTCAAAGACCAGGTTTGGACTATGACGAAACTTTTTCGCCTGTAGCCATGCTTAAATCTATTCGGATCCTACTTGCTATTGCTGCTCACTACGACTATGAAATCTGGCAGATGGACGTTAAAACAGCATTTCTAAATGGAGATTTAGAAGAATGTGTTTATATGGATCAGCCAGAGGGCTTCATTGACAGTGGGAGCAGCGAGAAAGCATGTAGATTGCTTAAATCCATATATGGGTTAAAGCAGGCATCTCGGAGTTGGAACATCTGTTTCGATGATGTTATCAAAGAGTTTGATTTCATCAAAAATCCAGATGAACCTTGTGTTTATAGGAAGGCTGTAGGAAGAGCTGTCACATTCCTTGTATTGTACGTGGATGACATTCTTCTGATAGGAAATGATATTCCTATGCTACAGTCGGTCAAATCATTCTTATCACTAAGGTTCTCCATGAAGGACCTGGGTGATGCCACATACATCCTGGGCATAAGGATCTATAGGGATAGATCCAAAAAGTTATTGGGACTGTCCCAAACCAGGTACATTAACACCATCCTAAAGAGGTTTAGTATGGAAGACTCCAAGCGGGGTGCCTTACCCGCTTGCCATGGAGTCACTCTCTCCAAGGATTCTTGTCCAAAGACCGATGAAGAGAGAGCTCGCATGAGCATTATACCTTATGCTTCGGCAGTAGGGTCTATAATGTATGCGATGTTATGTACACGCCCAGATGTAGCTTATGCACTTAGTGTTGTAAGCAGGTATCAATCCAACCCAGGGGAGAACCACTGGACAGCTGTGAAGAACATTCTTAAGTACTTACGAAGGACTAAAGAATTGTTCTTGGTGTATGGTAATAAAGATCTCCAAATGGAGGCCTTTACCGATTCGAGCTTCCAGAGCGATAAGGATGACAGCAAATCTATCTCAGGGTTTGTATTTACCCTCAATGGAGGGGCGGTAAGTTGGAAGAGTTCCAAACAAGATACCGTTGCAGACTCTACGATGGAAGCTGAGTACATTGCTGCAAATGATGCCGCCAAGGAAGCCGTCTGGATGAAGAAGTTCGTCTCGGAGCTAGGAGTAGTTCCAACCATTATTGATCCAATACCTTTGTATTGTGACAATAATGGGGCGATGGCGTTAGCCAAGGAGCCCAGATCCCATCAGCGGTCCAGACACATCCTGAGGCGCTTTCATTTGATCCGGGAGATTGTAGATCGCCGCGAGATCGAGATTAAGAGAGTAGACACAAAGAACAACGCCGCGGATCCATTCACCAAGGCTCTCCCTCAGCCGCAGCATGAGCGACTTTTTGAGATGTTGGGTATGAGATACGCCAATAACTGGCCTTAGTGCAAGTGGGAGATTGTTGGATATATGTATGCCCTAGAGGCCATTATGTGATAGTTGATGTATCTATACATGTATATATATTCAGTTTGCATTCTTGCTCGACATGATAGTATGCTATCTGGTTTCACTTTATCTGACATGTTGATTTGATCATGCTTTTATTCATTCATACATGCTGATAAAGCCCTAAGGATATTGGCTTGACTACTCTGATTATGATGGAGATCATACTAGTGGGACATCTGTAGTCTATAAACATATCCTGAAATGTCCCTAGTCGGAGGTGCGTCGAGACGGGGCATCGATATACCAGAGTAGACTAGCGTATATGATACTAGACCCATGTGATGGGCGATGGATGTTCCCACATTCGTCGATGTTTGACATCAAGATCATATACGGGTGCTCAGTGGTGACTGGCTACACTGGACGGACTCGCCGAGAACTCCTATATGGAATTATATCTATCGTCGGATAGCAGTTCTCAGGCGACACTGGTACAGGTTAGTCTGTAGACCCGAGATCGTCATGGAGTCTTGTGTGTTCTCCCACTGTACTTTGATTGCCACCCTAACACGGCTCTACTGAGTCGTGCAAACAGGTGGCCGTTGGGTACAGTCCCGAGACACACGAAGACGATGAGCGATAGGAGGGGTTTTGTCTCTCCCGGTATTGGGAGTTGATGCTGTGCTGTGCTCGACTGGTTATAACAGCAAGTCCCTGGTCAGGGCTGCTGAGATTTGCTGATAAGTGTTATCAGTAGTTTCTCGATCTGTTATAGACCATTCACCGACACGACTTATTGAGTTATTGGGGTCGACGTGACCATCCCTAGGCTCGATATGCAGCATATCTGACGAAGAGACCGGACTGTACGGTAGTGTTGCCGGATGGCTCGACGGGAGTTGTAGCAGGTTCGCTTGTTGTCTTCTGATCGTTCAATACCCGGGTGGCCGTTACGTTTAGCTGACCTCTTGCGGCTTGAGGGCACTTGATATGATCATTACCCTCTGCCGGCGTATTGACGAGTCTTAGAGTCCCACAGAGGAGTTACCCAGTCCAGGCGAAACGTTGTGGTGCGCATATGCGATATGCGCATGCACCCGATTGAAATGTGCGTATATGATACCGAACATTGATCGGGTGAACTGCTTTTGGTGGGGTCATATGAGATATGACCGGATTGATAAATCAAGTGTTGATTTATCATTTAACCATTAGTTTTCTCACTCAAAACCTTTCTAGGGTTTGATGGATGTATGCATGCATGCATGTGTTTCTATTTTTCTTTTCTAGTTTCATGCACATGAAGATGTGCATACATGTACACATACATACATCAAACTATCATGGTTGTTTATATATGGAAATGGTGGCAATATAAGCTTCACACCATTGATTAAACTATGGATAATTATTTAATTTTGGTTTTAAAAGAAAATGAAAAGGAAAGGATAATTATACTAGTTTCTACATGCTTCTTTTAACCTAACCATTCTCACCCACCACTAAACCATGGTTATCTTTTCCTTTATCATTCTAAACCCAAGTTAAATTAATCATCCATCATTTAATCATGGTTAGAGTCAAGAAGGATTAAATATATATAATGATATTCTTTTTCTTTTTCAAGTTAACCTTATGGTTATCATATTATCTCTTGAAAGAAAAAGCCACCATTTTCATCCTCCTTCATCTTCTTCTCTCTAGTTCTTTTCTAGTGAGTGAAACACAACAAAAGAAAGGTTTTTGAAGTGAGATCCAAAGCCACAACAACATTCTACACAAGCTTAGCCGTTTCGTTTAGAGTGTTATCTTCGGTTTGACGAAGTAGCGAGCTTGGACGGATATCTCCGCGGTGGATCATCGTGGACACAAAGGGAGTTCAAGAGAACCTTGATTCAACACAAAAGAGCCTAAGGAGCGAAGCAAAAACGGGAGCTACAAAGGTTGTAGCCTTCAAACCCTAATTTTTGTTAGCTTAATGTTTAGCAAACCCTAATTTTCTAGGATCTATCCTTTGCTTGTTAGTTTAGCACCTTAAAAATCAAAACTTTGGGTCATGTGATGCTTCAAAACTCTTCATAGGGTGCTATACTAACCTTACACCCATAATACCATATTTTTCACCCCGTCACTTCATATCGTGCACACCCTAATGACTAGGAACCCTAGATTTGATATGTGCACGGTTTTACTTAACTCAATTGGTGCTGGCAAAAGGGCCGCGAATTACCCATGCCCCATGTTAGTGACACAACTGTGTCGCTATTTCCTCCCTGTGGAGGAATTTGAATTTTACATGCATGGAGATATACCCATAGGCCCCTCATTGAGGGCTTATCTACGTCTTATACCCGCTTGACTGATGTTTCGTCACGAACAGAACCGGCTGAACACGTGCCCGCCAGAACACCCAGCTCCAGCTCGACCGCGAGCAAGGAAGAGCTCATCCCCATAGAACATGCACGTTTAATGAGAAGAGCCATTAGGGGGATTGACAATTTGACAGGGATGATGAGGCAGCATGATCAACGCCTAACAAAAGTAGAGCAGGGGATCAGAAGAACCTTGTGGCACGAGAGGAGCGTTCCTGCTCACGTTCTAGGGGACGCCGAGGGCCTGAGCAGTGAGGGCACTGCTTTTGGTAAGTTTGGGGGAGGAGGTGGTTGTAAATAGTTATCATTGCATTGCATATTTTTATTTTCGTACATATTTTTTTCTTCTTTTGCATGTTTAATTCTGCATTGCATCTTTATAAAAAAAAATATTTATAAAAATTGAAAAAATGAAAATAAAAAATATATATAAAAGAAAAAAAAATCTAATAAAAAATTGAAAAATTCAATTTTGGCCATAATTGACTTAAGTTTAACAAGACGGTTGAATGGTAGGGAAAAACTAGATTCTAAACTTAGTAAATTAAAAACCCTAAAAATAACCTTTCTTAAAATTTAACGGTAGAAAATATATGTCCTTGTGGTTTACTTAGAAATAGGCAAATTTTGAGTTCGCTTCTTGGGCTAAGTCAAAACAAGGGAAGAGTATTGAAATTTTCATTGAAGTGTAAGTCTGAAAAATAATTCCGAACCTTAAGTCTAAATTCTGAAAATTTATACCCTACAACTTGCACAAACACGCACATTGAAGCTTGGAATAGTAGAGGATATCTTGAAATGCTCTTGTATAAAATCCTTAGTATGAAGGAAAATAAAATTATAAGTGTGAATAAAGAGATATAAAAAAATGAACACTGGTTTTGTAATTACTTAAGGCTGCGTAAAATAAAAAATATATAGCGAGGGTGCTTTATCACCTAGTGCCTTAGACCAATTGGTTTGGGAGTCACTGCTAAAGCTTTAGGTATTACAAGGCGAGGAATTACGCCTTAATGCGCAAACACATTTTGTAATCGGTCAGTAGTACCTCAAGAAGTATTAACGGTCGCATAAAGAATGTGTGAGCAATTTCATCTAAAATTCACCAACTAAAAATACTTTGGACGATGGACAAAAGTATAATAGCTTGAATTGAATTTCCAAGTGTAAGGGTGATACATACACACACGTAGGGGTATATGATTGGGGTTTGGATGAGAGATAGGAATGAAAAATAGGACTTATATTTTCAGTAGAGATGATAAAAATTCCTAAGTTAAGATGGAACCTTAGAAGGAAAATTCAAAAGATGCTGAAAGCTAAATAAATTTACAGAACATATATGATCTTAAGTTAAATGATAAGCGAGTGTGAAAAATATGGGTTGATAATTTCTAAGTTGAAGATAATAGAATTTCTTGCTAGAACACCAAATTGAAAAATAGTCAACAGGCCAAATTGATCGGATTTTGTGGGTAGTATCCGCTGAAAACCCTCAGGAGACAACACTCCTCCTACTAGGGACACCTAGAGGTTTAACGGCTTATTGCACGAGCTCAGTACAATCGCGATTCCCTGTGAAAGTGAGGTTAGGTTTTTTTTTTTGAGAATAAATTGGTTTTGCTCGGGACAAGAAAAAGATAAGTTTGGGGGTATGTGTTCATATCAGAATTTTGCATTATTATATTCCCCATTCTTAATTATATTGCAAATAAATAGGTGCTTTTGATCCATGTCTGCTAAATAGTTGCAGGTTACAGGTTCTCGGAACAATACAGTGAAAATGGTGAAAAAACGCTACAAAAGTGAGACTACGACCAACAACTAGAAGAATCTTTATGACACCGCCTACAGTTTAAGGAACAGATGAAGATCAATGAACAGTTCGATTTCACAAAGCACGAAGGCAGCACAAGATTCAAGATTTCAACACGAAGCGAAGGGTAAAAGTCCACAACATTCTGCACTGTAGAAATCTGGAAGAAACTAGAAAATATTCTGAAGAACCAAGTGAAGAAAACAGAAGAAAATAGCAACATGAAGCAACCCAGAGAAAAAGAACCCAAGAACCTTCAAGACGGCCACGGAACCGCGGCCAAACAAAGCTTATGGCCGCGGTTCCGCGGCCATATAGAACACGTGTCGGTGTGTCGGTGCGTGTCGGTGGGAGTCGGTGCATTGACCCGGTTTTCTTGGGGTGGTTTTGTAATTCTAGATGTGAATAAGATGTAAACCCTAGGGTTTCTATTATTTATAAATAGGAAGCCTACAGCTCTTTTTAGAGCATGTCTCTTTTTATTTCTCTAGATTAAATTTTCAATTCCACTGTAATTGTCAAAGAGTGCATCAATAAAAAGTAAGTTTTTTTTATTGAATTTCTTATCTGCAATTTTATTTCTCTGCAATTTTTATCTGCCGTAGTTATTTTCCGCAAGTTAATTAAGCGATTAAAAGAAAATCACAAAAATGAATTCCATTGTTAATCCCCTAATGAGTGAGTAGTTCCTCACTTATTAGGGTTAGGATTGAGTCGGTTTGAGAGATGAAAATCTCTCACTCCTTTCTTGCCCGTTCAATATTTTAAAGCAGGACTCGATGCAAATCAGACACACACCGCTCACTACGGCACCCTATCCCACGAGATAGTGGTGATTCCCTAGTTAGACCGGTGGTGGTTGATTTCCATAGAGGTTAGGGATAAGAATTAAGAAAGGACGGACAAGGGCCAAAAGGAAGAAATCTAGTTTCTTCCCAGTCGTGCTAATCCCCTTTGTTAATTATTACCTTAACACCTAAGATCTTAATTAGGGCAAAGAAAGCGGTGAGTAGGATTAACTTTCTAAATTAACCTAATTCTAACCCTAGCAAGGTTTTAATCCAAATCAAATTCAACCTCAGTTTTTTATAGAAAATCAAAACCTACCACAAATAGGAATTGACTCGTTAGAGCAACTAGAAAAGAACACATTTTCCCTGTGGACCGACCCATACTCAACCGGCTAGCTACCAAGCGACACCGTCTTGATTGCGGTTAATTTTTTGATTTCACAAAAAAAGCATACGCGAAAACTTTATCAACAATCAGTAACCCTGCTCGGTCCCTGTCCTGAAGGATCAAAGCCCTCGCAAGAGGCAACCGAGCAGCTACCCTGTTCGGTCATCTCCGGCCGGTAGCTCCCTACCTATGACGCCAGGGATCGAAGCCCTCGCAAGAGGCGTCCGAGCGACTATCCCGCTCGGCCATCCCAGGCCGGTAGTTGTCTACCCACGACGCCAGAGATCAAAGCCCTCGCCAAGAGGCAACCGTGTGGCTTCACTGCCCGGTCATCCTTAGTGGGTTTCTTACAGCCCCTCCAACGCTAAGGATCGAAGTCCTCCTTAGAGACAGCTCAGCAACTACCCTGCTCGGCTATCTCAGGCTGGTAGCTCCCTACCCATGACGCCAGGGATCGAAGCCCTCGCAAGAGGCATCCGATCGGCTACCCCGCTCGATCATCCCAGGCTGGTAGTTGCCCACCCACGACGCCGGAGATCAAAGCCTTCGCCAAGAGGCAACCGCGCAGCTTCACTGCCCGGTCATCCTTAGTGGGCTCCTTACAGCCCCTCCAACGCTAAGGATTCAAAATCCTCTCAGAGGCAGTCGAGCCAGACCCTCGCTCTACCATTCCCAGCTAGTGGTCGTTGCTCACAACGTCAGAAGTCAAAGGCCCTCGCCAAGGGGCAGCCGAGCAACTTCCTAAGGCGTCATGGAGAGCACCGAGCAGCTTCCTTGGCACAAACACGGCGGACGTTCCTCTGCCCATCGCATGTAGAGGATCCGGGGCCCCAACAAGGGGCGTCAGATCTATCCAAGTCTGAGCGATCCCCCCTCGACTTCGGGGCCATGGAGATGCCTCCCTCTCAGCAGCGCTCGGCACGCTTGGCAAGTAATTGAAACCAACTCGACGAACGATCGCTAGACAGATAGCTGACCCGACATGAAAGCCCAGCAGCGTAAACAGGGATATTTTACAAGCATTCCTCACAAACCAAAGAAAAAAGTTTTATTACCAAAGGCAAAGTCTTTACAAAGGGTATTTTGGCCTCCCCAGTTTTACAAACCGCCCGGAGGCTTACAAAATAGAGCCGAGGAAATATCAAAAAGGCCTAAGTCGCAAACCCCCCCGCGCCTCGCTTCCCTCATCACGGGCATCGCGGCCTGCCGGAGGATTCACCACCGGAGGTTTTGCCACCAGGGGCGCGTCTCGCTTCCCTCATCATTGTCTTCCGGAGACCTTCCCACCTGGAGTGGGACCCGAGCACGGAGCTCGCCATCGACGAACTCGGGGAGCTGCTCCTTCACGGCATCCAAAGCCTTATTCCACGCGATGGCGAAATACTCACCAAGCTCGGCGTAAAACTGCTCTGACACTTTGTAATCGGCCACAGCTTTCCTAGCCCGAACCTCGGCAGTCTGGGCCGCCAGAAGCGCCGCCTCAGCATCCCCCTGCTGGCGTCCCTCTCCTTTTCCATGGCCGCGAAGCGATCGGCCAGATCCGCCAGCTTCCTCTCGGCAACCCGGTGGGATGCACTCAGGCGATGATGAACACCCCGACTCGTTGAATTGGCGAGCTCCACAGCCTCCGCACGGGCTGCTAGGACGTCGGCCCTCGCCCTCTCCAGAGGCAGGTCACGCCATAGGACCTCGACCTCCGAAGGAAACGCTTCTACTGGCCTCGGTGCGTGGAACGCCCCCTCGGCCTCCATACGAGTAGCAAGGGCGTAGTGTTGAAGGACCTGACGGGAAGCGGATGAGAAACTGGGAGGCGCTCGAGCCAAAGAAAGGGAGGACAAAAACAACGTGTAGAGGAGTTCATACCTGGACCACCCCTTGGGCTATGGCCTCCATTTGGGCCCTCAGGGTGCCATGCGGAGGCTTTCCCCCGGCCGACTCTTCCATCCTGGCGAGCAGGCCAGCAGCGATGGAAAGCCCAGATGGAACCATGAAGACGGCATCACCCTCTTGCACGGGAATCCCCTCAGGAACTATCGACGGCGATGCACGAGAAATTGTCCTTTTTCTCTTAAAGGGGGCCCCGTCCTCGCCCTCCCCTCTGTCTTCCGACTGGGGCTCGGATGGCCGTGGACGTCCCTGGCCGCCGCCGCAACAATCACCGGGAGCCGTCAACAAGGCGGACGACCATATCGCCGGCAGAACATTTGGCGCAGGGCATGAGCCAGCCAGGGGCACGCCCGCGCCGCTGGCCTACCTCTAGAACGAGCGACCCAAAGAGTGGGAACGAACTATGTGTCCAAAAGAAGAAGAGCGCCGAGCAGCCAAGGCTTAGAAGAAAGGAAACCTGAAAGAGTAGGGGCCCTGGAGTGGGTCCCACCCCTACTTATCACCGCAAACGGCCTCATCCAACGGCGCCCTTCATCTCCCGCCAAAACGCCTCCTCGTTTCCAACGGCTCCGATCGCTCCACGTGTCATGCCCACACTGGGCCGCATCCCATCAGACGCCGCAGGCCTGCATACATCGCGTCGGCCAACCGACGCTTGACACGTGGGCCGTCGCTTCAGTGGCGGGATGCACGAACCGACGCACCTTCCTTAAATGCAGAGATCTCGCCTTGATTCGCTAGCGGAAAAGACAGCTAACAGCCCGAGGACACGTCCCGACGAAACCATTAGAAGGGAGCTCGCCCCGGACGGCCCGGCAGTCCACTCCTGACCCGACCCGCTAGCTGGTCGGGATAAGAGTGGAGGGCTAATGATGATGCTTTATATCCATGAGCTCTCAGATCAGGACACGTGGCAGATGACGTGTCCCAAAACTCAGAAGAAAAGCCCATAGGGGCCGGCCAGGCCATCCCTGTACCCGACCTGCAAGCACAAGCTGGCTCTCCTCAAGGCCCCCTGCAAGTTGGCCTCCTCGGCCTCTCAGCTCACCTTGAGCTACCAAAAGACCAAGATGCCTCGGCCCTCCCGCTCGTTCCCGAGCTCTACCGCCAAGGCCATCTTCCTCGGTCCCTCCGACCGACCAACTCCACCACTTACAGGCGTAACTGCCGTCCCGCAAATCTCGCCATGCGCAGATTCTCCGCCAGCAACATTCCACGTTCCACACCATCACGATCCCCATTAATGGGTGATCCGCTCTTTACGCGGGCGTGACGTCGGGAGCGTAACTGCCGGCGAGATCCTCACGCCTGCTGCTGCGTGTTGCCGCCGCTATATAAACCCCCATCACAGAGGGGTCAGGTAAGCCATTTTTATTCCACTTAGCCGTTACTCTGCTCGGATCTAGTGCTAACTTGATCGTCGGAGGGTCCTCGGTGGTACCAAACCACCCCGGGACTTCTTTGCAGGTACTCGGCGCTAAACTTCTCAAATCACCAATCTCCTCAAAACCCATTGAGACCCACACGCAACAGGAGATCACCTCCAAAATCTATCGGGAGATCGACGGAAGACAACGTCTGACGGAGACCCGAAAAGGAGCTCCATCACCGCCGTTTCATATAAACCACTACATTTATTTTTTAAATCACTATAGTTATTTTTTAAAGTACTATATTAATTTTCTAAAGTGCTACATTTATATTGAAATGGAGTAAAGTTTTATAAATTGTGGTTTCATAAAGTCATAAAGCCTCAACTCCAAAATCCAAAATTTGCTCCATTTGGGGCTTGGAGCTGAGACAATCAGCCAAAATATTGAGAAAACTGTAGTTATCTCAACTCCAATCGGATCAAAATTTTATAAATTTCATTTTTAGAGTTTAAGCCTTGTAAACGACACTCTGCGTCTTCCTGTCTCCACTTAAAAATAAACTACAAGTCATCCCAGCTCCATATCCAAACGGGGCCTGACAAGTTTATCCCATGGCTTAGACTTCACCAACGTAAAATTCCCAAACCCGCTCAAAATCCCCAATTTTCCCGCCCAATCTCACTCCACTCTTCTCCCTTCTTGTCCCAAACCCTAACACGCTCTCGCTCTCCCTCCCCCTCTCTCCAGAATGGACGCCATCCTCGAAACCCTAGAAATCACCGACCCCAAAACCCTAACCGCCCAGTTCACCTCCACCCTCAGCCCCTTCTTCGACTTCTTCCCTCTCGATCCCAACCAAAACCCTAAATCGAAGAAGAAGAAGAAGCAATCGCAGATCACTCCAACCTCAGTCCGCCCCTTAGCAAAGCAGTTCCTCCCTTTTCTTTCCAAATCTCTCAAGCTCATCGGCAACCTCCTGCGGCGAAGCCCTAATTCTCAGTCTCCCATCGAGCACGAACGAGCCGCCGAGCTTCTTAAGATCTACCGTCATGTGATTGACTGTATGAGCTGCATCTCTGTTTGTTTAGTCGGGAACCCTAATTTCGTGGAGATTGAGAGGGGTGGGTTGGTCTGTTGCTTGGAGATTTGGGGGAATTATGAGGAAGCAGAAGAGGAGGGGGTTTTGTTGATGGGGAGGCTGGAGATTGAGAAGAGAGAGGAGTTGGAGCATGAGATTGTGATGCTGGCTGTAAAGGTGGTTTCTTGTCTTATCGGGTGTGCGCACAAGCGTAAATCGAAGGATGGAGCTGTTTATCGAAGGGTTCTGCAGTTTGCGGAGCAGGTTTTGCCGCTGTGCAGGTATGAATTTTGGGTTAAGTTGGTCACTGAATTGCTTATAAGTAAATGCAGAGCGTGAGGTTTTCCCTCGAAAGTTAAAAGATGTTAAATTTGAAAGATTGGTAGAATGCCAAATAGTGTGCGAAAGAAACGGCTGTTATGAACTTTATAGTTTTCATTATGGAATATATTCTTATCTAAACTGAACTGCATTCCCAAACAAGGCCTTACAGTCTAAGAAATGACACGAAGAAGTTAGTTCTGAGATAATTAATAGTTGACATTTAAAATTCTGGGATGGGAGAATTTCTGGTGGTTTATAGCTTAATAATATTAAGAAAGTGGATAGAAAAAAAGAATTATATGTTTTCATTTCATGTTGATATGATAAGCACATCCCTATAGATGCCCATAGCTACCAGTTCACAGGTATGATTTCGTTTGAGATATATGTTTGGCATTAAAAGTAGTAAGAATTTTAAAGAAGCATCAGGGGACATAAATGAAGATTATGTATACTGAATAGCTTTTGAACAGACTGGATTATAATAATTATGAGTCACCAGGTCAATGAAAAGTTTGGGTATTACTTTTTACTAGTGACATTTTCGAATATTTGGAGAATAGTGTGGAATATATGTGGCTATGACAATGGTTGTTAGCAATGGTGGGAAGTACTTATTTGAAATTAACTGATTTTGTAGGGTTTTGGACAGCGAATCAATTGGGAAGTACCAAACTTTTCTTGTGACTGCTCTCTGTAGATGTGCACTCTTCTTGGCTGGGGAATGTATTTCATTTGATAGTGATCTAGTCCGGGAATTTTGCCTGAAGACTTTGACAGCGTGCTTGCAATATTCTTCGATGAACCGCCTCCAAAATGTATGCTACGAATTTTTTTCCTGTTGCTTCAATTTCTCTTATTCTTCTTGCAGTTTGATTTATATAAGCAGAACTTTAACCTGAAAGTTTCGGCATGATGTGTGGGTTTCAACATCCAATTGCAGCTTTTACACAACATGTTTAAATCTATTGACTCGAGTTGGGAGAGCAGACCCGTTCTTATCATTGACGTGTTGAACATCACTCTTAAAAGTTCTCTATGTGAATGCAAGGTATTGTACTATTTCTCTTGTGACTGTATTACTTACTTCTAAGTTCTCTTGATAAATGTATCCCCATATTTTGACATATTCCTCCTTTTTTCCTTGAAAGTTATGCTGGCATAAATGAAGTGATATGAGCTTTTCTTATGATTCACATGCATCATTTGCAAAACAAATAATCAAATAAGATTTAAATTTTTTTGATAATGAACATTATGATAAAGAGTCATAGGTGTCCTAGGACCTAGAGTCCGCCGCCACAGCAATTTCTCTCTTTCTTTTTTTTTCACACATTCTACAGAGATATGCTTACTGCCTCATCTAGTAGAAAAGATTATAGATCTGTATGTAACTAGAAGTAAGAACCATCATAATCTTTCTGAATCCTCAAGTTCAAGATTCTCAATTTCTTGGTGATCTAGCTTTTCCTTTCTTCCCTGCTCATTATGGACAGCTGCTCATCAGTTCTTTTATTTGCTAATAAGCATTAACTCAATGAGGGAAGCCATTTGTCATAGCATTGCTGACCTTGCCTACCGCTTCCTCTTATGGCAGACCACTCTCTAAAATAAATCCTGTTAGCAGCTAGTCCCCCCCCCCCCCAGTCATCCTTTTGCCTTTTTCCACTAATAGGCTAATAGATAATGTGGGTTTTGTGACAAGCCCTCCTCTTTATAATCTGTTTATGCTGAAATTACATATGGTATTTCTCATTGTTTTTTTTTAATCTTACAGATGCAAAGTACAATCTAGCTGAAGCTTTCTAGTTTCTATATTATAAGTTTATAACCAGAAATTGTACCCGGTATTTCCCCACTGGCTTGTAAGTTTAAAAAAAGTGAGACTGCACCAGTAGATTAAGGATTTGGAGTGTGATTATGTAACTTAATAAATATATTTATGTGCATGCTTTTGATGTTGTCCTATAAGGCACTTGAGCTTAGTTTCTGAATGTAATGTTACAATTTACTTGTTGAATATTGTAACCTGTTAGCTTGGAACATTAATTTCCATCTATATATCAGATACTTAAATGCCATGTGATGTTTTATTTACAAATTATGCTAGGTTTAATCAATAATTCATGACATAAGTCCCTGATGTGTAGACAGCTAAAAGTCTCTGTTAGTTATGGAGATGTACCTGGTTTTCTTGCACAGCATGCAAATCTGTGTAAGAAAACCGGAATACTTGCTGCTTTGCCTCAACTATTAAAGGTTAGAAAGCGTGGTGTCATTTGCACTCATTTACCCTCCCCTTGTCTTGTAGAATACGAGGGTTTCCATTGTTGCATGCCTTAATTTACTATCCTATCCCTACCACCATGAGGTGCTTTGGCCTTGAACACGGCACCGGGCATCTTCACAATTGTCTTGCATAATTTTGTCCAATTGTTTAACTGAACTCAGAATTCTGTTTCATATCTTTCTTGGCAAATACTTAGATGCTATGATGGCAGATGGAAGCATAATCTGCTTGAAATATAGATGGCATGCTTTATATTTGCTTGAGCCTTGTTTAATCAAGCCTGACATAATTAACTGTTTACAAATTCGATCCCTTGATTTACCACTTAATTTAAAGGTTTATTTTAATTCTCATTTGCAATGGCTGTCTTTATTTCATTGTCTTCATTCATGATTAGAATTGTTTGTAAGTTTCCATCTTTGTTTGCTATTTGAGGCATCTCTCTTAAATATGGTATTAAATTGTGTGCTAACATTTTCTTAAATGTTCTATTGAAGCTAAGATGATCCATTATCAACTTATCTTGCAGGGTGGTCTACAGAAATCAGTCAATGAATTCCTTGAAATTGTAACATATTGTGTTAAGAGCTTATCTTCTACCTCTACTGACATCTTTAAGGTGTCAGAACTATTATATAAATATGGAGGTGATTATCTTCAGGTGGATACTCTTTTTTTAATAAAAAAATTACTTGAGGATGCTATGTTCTTAAATCATTTTGTTTTCCAGAGCATCTTTCATTTGGTAAATGCAATTATATTCTTCTTTTTTCTTAGGTTTCACC
Source organism: Agapanthus africanus (assembly GCA_030015575.1). NCBI lineage: Eukaryota > Viridiplantae > Streptophyta > Magnoliopsida > Asparagales > Amaryllidaceae > Agapanthus > Agapanthus africanus. Next base: position 265,529,088 of record CM057343.1, read on the forward strand.
TCCTACGGCCTCAATTATGTTCCTTTATGCCACTGGATTATACTTAAAATCAGTTAATGCTGACACCAACAATGCCTCTCCATTGTTTTTTCTTGGCAATGAGGAGAAATTGCAAATACTGACTGATTCACTGGCTGCTTTAGCTAAATACTTCTATATATACAGCTACAGAAACAGAGTGTATTTCAAACCCGAGGTAAGAGAAAGTGATTTGTCATTGGGAGTTTTAGAGTCCGAGAGCAAGGCCTCAAAACACCTGAATGGAAATGTCTCTATGGTTGCATACGTAGATGCCTTGGAATATTTATGCTTGCTACTAGTTGAATATGTGAATGGTATGTGGGAGTCTTTGGCTTCACAAGACAGGGCTGCCTGCCATTCCGATAACATGAACTGCATTCAGAATGCATTGCATCAATTTTCTGATTTCATTATTTCTGCATTCAAGTAAGTTTGCATTAACTATTTTGTCACATATATGTAATTTTTATTTTTTATGCTGTGTAAATTATTGCAAGAAATATTAACATTGGAATCCCTCTCGTTAAATGCTGGAAGAAAATATCAATGATGTACTAATGGTTGTCGTTGTTGGGTTGTCAATTTAATAGATGCACCGAAATATCGGAAAAGGACCAAGAGAGGTTGCATGAGAGCCGCAACACCGTGCTCCAAGTGGCAGTTTCTGCTATAAAAATTTCGTATAGGGATTCAGTTAACCACAAGGTTTATACAATTTTGTGTTTATTTCCCTAAACTATATCTCAAACATGGAAATTCACCATTTTGTTGTCTTTGATTTCCAAATTATGCTGCCTTTTCATTTCAGAAGAGCCTTTCCTCCTTCCAAAGTATCATTTCAAGTGCATGGATTAAGCCTAAAGAGCTTAAATATCTTATTTCAGCGGTCGGAAATATTGGGGCTTCACTATACAACACCCATCAGTTGGAACAGGTAGCTTTGATATTTTAAGCACATTTACTGTATTTAGCCTTTACTGTCATCAATTAATGTATATGGTTGGTTTCAATTTCTGTGAGAGAGCGATTGTTTATAGTTGTGTGGTTGCTAGTAATACGACAAATTAACAATACATCGATATTTTAATGTCACTTGTTCTTTGTTTGGAATATGCGCTTGATTCTCAAGAAATGGTTCAATATGCACAATGCTAGAATTATATTAAAGGAAACTGAGATCTGTAATAGATAGCATTGTAGTATCATCGACTTCATTTCTTCAAAATGGAGATGCATTTGTGACACTCAAATAGTGCTCTTTCAGGCTACCAAGTTCTCGGTTTTGCAATGTTTGTGTTATTTCTGAGTTTCTCAATGCCACTGTTAGTATGCTCAACTTAATTTCTTTACCTTTTGTCACCATATTTCGACCTTTGTATTTTCTTCCTCATAACTTTAAATGCACCTACTTTCACTATGAAGTCTCTATGGTTCTATATGCTGCATGTTGGGTTCATGGTGGTTGGAGAAATTCCATGTAGGATATCGGATTTCGGAACATATCAGGATTAGGATGAGGATGCAACGACTTCATCGTACATCATATCTTATCTCGTTTCTCTGTCAAATTTGACAACATTTAAAACATTTTGGCCCAAATGTCGAGAATGTGAGGTTGTATATATCTAATGATTTTGCAATATAAATTTAATCGCGATCAGACTTTTTTCTTTAATTTAATTGTGGCTATGGCTAATACTTAACTTTATGCATATATTGTATTAACTATATATCTATAGCTTTCTTCATTTTATATAGTTATATATTGTTGAAAGTAAAAGAAAAAACCAAATGATGGGACCTTAATAAAAGTCCCACATTGGAAACAATAAAAGGAACACATGTGTATCAAATATAAAATGAGTCACATCTCAACAAGACTTGACACTACTACAAATAGGGGTTGCCCCTACGGATAAATCCGTAGGAGCAAATCACTGCCCCTACGGCTATAGCCGTAGGGCTTTGAAATTACCCTGTAGGTGCAAACGCCGTAGGTGCAAGTCTTAGCCTTGAACATGCCCCTACGGTTAAATGCTTGCCCCTACGGCTTAATGCGTAGGGACATATGTCGCTACGGATTAGACTGTAGAGACAAAAAAGTTATTTAATTTATCGGTTTTTAAAATAAAATAGGTGTCCCTACGGAGTTATCCGTAGGGCTAAAGTTCTGCCCCTACGGATACATGCGTAGGTCTAGATATGTAGGGGCAAAATATTATGAAAATTGATATTTTACCCCTATGGATACTTGTGTAGGGGCAATTTGATGCCCCTACGGTCCAATCCGTAGGTACATGTATAACCCCTCTTACTGAGATCATAGGGGCAAAATATCAGGTATCCTGATATTTTGCCCCTACGGATAAATCCGTAGGTGCAATGTTTGGCCCTACGGTTTAATCCGTGGGGACATTATCAGATTTTTTTTATAAAAAAGGGCTGCATTTTTTTTTCTCGCCCTGTGCACAATAATATATACATCATATATAAAATTAATCAACACGCAGAATATATACCGTAATATTCATAATCACATCTCACGCATTATATATAAAAGAAATCAACAAGCATAATACGATATCAATCTAAATCAATATAAACACACAAACACCACCAATATCAATATCGTCCAAAATATATACAATATGTATCATATAAGTAAATACATGTTTAAAATATAAGAATAAAAAAGCTACCCTAGTTCGGTCCAGCTCCACCTCTGATAAACGCCGTAATCTGGCGCACCTACTCATTGGATATATCCTGAGTCAACATCTCGAGCAATGCGGAGTGTGCGGGAGTCTGAGCGGGCTGTGGAGCTGTAGAAGTGGTCTGCGCAACCGCAGTCGAGGTAGTGGCTTGCGGAGCCGCAGCTGCTGGAGTCTGAGCGGGCTGTGGAGCTATAGGAGTGGTCTGCGCAACCGCAGCCGAGGTAGTGGCTTGCGGAGCCGCAACCGAAGGAGATGCATGTGGAGGCTCAGCCAAAGTACCCTGTCGCGTTTGTTCAGTTTTGTGTGTAATAAACGAGTAAGAACTGTGTATTAGTCGAATTCGTATCATTATCAGGTTATTGCGAAACCCCAATCTATGTATACTTGGGGACTTCGGCCTCGTTTGGATATCTAGTTTGGAAAACCGTAGTTTATTTTAATTAGACAGTTCTATGTATGTATAATTAATCAAAGCTAAGTCTACAACCAAATAAGCTCAGGCTACGTACTAATATTGGATATGTTGCTATATATAATATGACATAATATTTTACTATTAAGTAGTATACATACCAACATTTCCTTCAACTCCTGAACGGTGGCTTTCAAGGTGTTCAGTTCTTACTCAAAACGTCGCTCACGGGAGATAGAGGAAGTAACCGCCGGAGTGGAGTCCAACCTCATATGGGCCCTGCTAGGACCCAGTCCCCGGCCTCTCTCCCAACCTCCGTGGTGCCCTCCGTGTGCGGCGTTTAGGACTGTGGTCAGCAGCATCAGATCGTTCTGTCCAGTAAAATCGATCCCCGATGCCTCCGCCTGCTCAACCACCCGCTCCTACACCCACATTAACCAGTAAAATATAAGTATATCATTTAAATTTGAACCTTTCAAAACAAAAATTTCAAATATGGTTGGATAAATATTAACACTTGCACAATACTCCTGAGTAGCGGTGTCGGGGTATCGAAGCTCGCCCGTTGCGGAATCTGTCGAGCTGCCATGGATGACAAGATATACGGACAGTACGCTCGGTGTACCACCCTGCGACAGGGTCTAAGCTCTTTGCAATTCGCCAAAAATTTACATATATTAGAAAATAACTCTTAATTTTACATTATATTACAAAGTCCGGTCTATTGTAATTTACTGATAACTCCATGGCACGAGTGATATTTCTCGAGCCACCTGTATAAGTGGGGCGACCCCTCTCCGTCGACTTCCTATTCTCTTTATTTTGATCGGCCTGTTTCTGCACAACACATTCAGATTTAGTTTTCTAATTAAGCAACATAAAAAAATAAATTATATACTAAACAATGAATTACATTTAAAATACATACCTGTTTGCGCTCAGAGTCGAAATATTGGCACAATAGAGGTCATGTATCTACGTCGACTCTCGCAAAGGCCGGAGTATGTAGGAGGGCCGCTCTCTCTATCTCGGAGGTCGCCATCCACAAGGAATAGCAGTCGATCTTCAGCTCATTCCTATTGTATCGGACCTTCGTCTGCATGTTCTTCATCAGGCCATTGTACAGAGCGTGAAGATCGAGCACCCTCCCAGGATGATCAGGGTCAGGGACAGGCTGAAAATCGTAATCCAACTGAAAATACAAAAAAACAATGTTATTAAATTGCAAGTGTTAATAATAAATATATTGGATAAATCAAATGAAAATATATATTAATACCCGAGCTTGATCCCAGAAGAGAGCGAATGAGCGTCGGTGCTGGTCGTCCCATTCAACGTGAAGTGGATAGTTCCACGAGGCGGCTCTCATCCTCCATATACCGGCCGAACCTCTCGGCATGATCGCCAGTATAGCGATAATCAGGGGTAAAATAGAGGGAGGATGCTGCCTCCCCTAGCTTTGTCGGGCCTCAGCCCGTGGGACTGATTCGGGCCTCGAGTCCCCCTCTCGGGATGGGGAGGCCCTGTGTCTACAAGAAATATCAACACAATCAATATTAAGAAAAAGTGGTATTAAGAAATCAAGGTTTAACGAAAATTGAAGTGTGATATATACCTCCGGCGACTAAAGCATGAGTCTGGGCCCGGGCAGCAGCACGAGCGAGACGATAGTTCCTCCGATGAGGAACATCCGGTGACCCGGACGTGGACGCATCTCCAACTAGAAAATAAATATCGATAAAATTACACGAAGTTTATGTTTATTCTTAAAGGATATGTAAAATGAATAAATATTTTATATTTATTCATACAAACCTGCAGACTGAGGGGAGAGTATGGAAGTGACCCCTGCACCAGTCGAGGATGCACCACCTATAATTAGACAATCAAGTATCAGCTATATAAGTAATCGCAAAAGAATGCGTATATCAATAATATAATATTCTAAATCAACATGTATACACTATAGGATATATAAACATACCCGCAGGTGCGGTGGTGGGCTCTGCCGGATATGTGAAGCCACCACCTACAGCCCGAGATGTAAGTACGTAAGAGCAAAAAGAATGTATGTATATTTATGATATAGCATTCTAAATCAATATACATGCAATATATGATATATAAACATACCTGGAGGTGCGGGAGATGCCTCTATCCCTGATGTGGACGCATCACCAACAGCTAGACAATCAAACATTGACAATGTAAGTAATTTTGACATGAATATGCATGTATATCTATAATATTACATTCAAAATGAATATGCGTGCAATATATCTGGAGGTGTGGCAAAGTCCACACGGAAGGAGGCATCCGAAGGGGTCTCCGATCGGGGCGCAAGACCGGCCCTCTGAAGCTCCCTATGCAGCTCTCCGGGCGGAAGAACCGATCTGCCTCAGCCGGTGCCGCGGCTGGAGCTCCTGCCGCCCCTCGCCGCTCCCGTCATCGTCATCAAATTTAGATAAAACGGTTCATGGACGCATTGAACATCTTGAATCACTCTCTAATGACGCGTTTGTTGTGTATTGTTGTTGTTTGTGTGTGTTTCGACTGTCGGGGGTAAGACTTCTATCCCATTAAGAATGTATAGAGCGGACACCCATTCGCTTGTGCTTTCAACCGTTTCGTGTAAATTTCGGCAGCACCTCCCGCTGTTCTTCGAGTACACTGTAATAGAATAGATAATCATTTCAAAACTGTGAAACAACGTTGAAATGAACATCTAATCTATATTTGTACACGGAGAACCAGCGGAAAAGTACCGACGAAATATTTCGAAACGGATGAAAACACAAGTGAATGAAGGTGTTTGCTTTATACATTCCTAATTTGTCCACACGAGACAAATCTATCGGTTATCATATGATTGAATATTCTCGTCACATAGACTACACGACGGTTGTTAGTACTGAGCTATACCGTCCGATATTTAACAACTTTCGTATAGTTCTATGTCACGACGAATATCGAACGTATGTTAACCGATAGACGGGGACTAAGTGGCGTTTTGAGTTTCATATATGAGTATCGATGAGAATATGAAAGTTTCATATTATTATCGAGTATCATATATTGGTTTTAACTTGAACATTTTGACGTTGAAACAAATTATTGTTCTCCACCTTGCACTCTCTTAACAATGGTACATGCATTAAACAACATGTAAGAGCTATCTATAACAACTCTAAAGTTTCACCTGTTGGGTTCAACAAAAAGGTTTTTGATATAACAAACACAACCTTCCTCAATTTTTCTTTTGAATCGATGTGAAATTAATAGTGTCCATATGACACAATGGATATATTTTCCACACAAAAGGAAAAAGGCAAACAATAGTAAAGCAATTATAATTCTATCAAGTATCCAGACTGAAAATGAATAAATAGCAAACAAAAAATTAATCACTAATGAAAACAAACAAAAGTGTATCATTACAACCAGCAAATTAAAAGGACCATAAAGAAAACAACAAAGATTTAATTCTCATCTATGACAATTAAATCGGTGCTCAAGTATTTGCCATCTAAATTAGACATGGACGGAGTGATTTAATATATAAGTCATGAAAGTCGACGGTCTTCACGCAAGTACATGTATATGCTTGTAAAAATGAATTAATCCAACCCTATGTGGAAGTTGCCTATGCAAACAATGTAAAAATCTATTGATCTAATGACCTTACATGGTTTCAACTTGGTAATCTAACTAGTATTAATTTGTGCCAAAAACGGCCGACTGTAGATGGGATCAATCTTATATGAGCTCACTTTTGATTACGGCTTCAAATTTTACATTCTTGCAAAGCCTTAAGCACCCACTATTCACAAAGAACATGTTAAAGATGAAAATGTCCTGAGCTAATGAAACGCTAGAGCCTAACAAACCTAAATTAGATACGGGTTCGTTGCATTATAATATATAATGATATCGCCATTTGGGAAAAAGTAGTGCCTAATGGTAGTGCTTATTCACTAATGGACATTTCTATTAATTAGCATATTCTCTTTGCAAATCTTTATGCTAACCTATTTTTAAAAAATAATTGAATTCTTTCTCATTTTACTGGATCAAATCAAGCTTGTGGGAATGGACTAGGACTCAGCTTTAAGGCAAATTATCTGTCCAGCTCATCATCATGAACAAATAGAATATTCGGTGAATAAACACACTATTTACGTTTCTTTTTTATCTCAGTCTCAGTCCCAGCCGAACCCCAACACCAAACCCCAGCCGAACCCCAACCCCTAACCCCAGCCGAACCCCAACACCAAACCCCAACCGAACCCTAACCCCAACCCCAACACCAGCCGAACCCCAACACCAAACCCCAACCGAACCCGAACCCCAACCGAACCCGAACCCCAACTCCAGCCGAACCCCAACACCAAACCCCAACCGAACCCCAACACCAACCGAACCCCAACCCCAACACCAACCGAACCCTAACCTAAACTGAACCCGATGCCTAACTCTAACCCTCACCCTACCCGAACCCTGAACCCTAGCCCTAACATCATCAAAATTATGTTTAATTGGAGATTTACTAACCTGTAGGCGGTGGAGGAGACGACGGAGATGCTCGGTGGTCGACGACGCGCGCAATCGGCGACGAGGAACTCGACGATGAAGAACGAGGGCGGTGGCGGGCCGCGAACGGAGGGCGGTGGCGACGAGGAGAAAATTGGAGACGCGGGAACGAGATCACAGAGAATTTTGGGAATTTTGGGAACGAGGGAAAGGGATCGAGGCGTAGGGCATTTCTGTGCCTTTTTTTTTATATTAAATTCCCATTTAGATGTCCCTACGGACTTAACCGTAGGTCATTGGTTTGCGGCTCCGTAGGGCCAAACAACAAATTACGATTTAATATTTTTAAATTAAAACGTCGGGCACCGTAGGGACAACCATTGAGACCTACGGCTTAGTCCGTAGGGGCAAGAAAAATCTTGCCTCTACGGATTCCATTATCCGCAGGGGCAACCCCATATTGTAGTAGTGTGAGTCTTATTGTTGGAACCCACTTATCATTAAAAGCTCATCACTCTTTCAACTCTTCTCTAATTTTAAACTCTATTCTACTTTAAAAAATAGCTTTAACATGGTATCAAAGCCAATGGTTGGCTCGATCCTCCACGTGACTCTACTCGTACTTTCCATGTGGGGGGGAGTGTTGAAAGTAAAAAAACCAAGAAAAAAGTGATGGTCCCACTTGAGGGGGAGTGTTGGAAGTAAAAAAACCCAAATGATGGGATCTTAAAGATAGTCACACATTGGAAACAACAAAAGAAACACCCGGATATAAAATATAAAATGGGTCACATCTCAACAAGGCTCGAGTCTTATTGTTGGAACCCACTTATCGTTAATAGCCCATATGTAAAAGCCCATCACTTCTCCAACTCTTCTCTAATTTTAAACTCTACTCTACTTTAAAAAATAGCTTTAACATATATTAATTGGATATAGTTATTAGTTGACCATGGACCACTTGTAACTAAGGCAACCAATATATTTAATTCTCACTTCAACCAACTTAAGAGTATGCGGAATGTTATCACTATCTTGAACCGTGCCTCCATTTTGCAAAACTGGGCTCATATCTCACTCCTTACAAGTAACCTTGAATCAGATTGTAAATATTTTAGTTTTCCTCATTCATTCGAGGAAAACTGTCCTTTAATGCATCGAAAGACCTTTACTAGTTTGATTGTACATGCACCATTGGATTGGCTACTTTTTTTTAGTTTGAGTTTACTTGATTCAACCAATTAATTGTAGTTGACACGATAATATATTCATATGCAATCGAATCATCATACTCATGATTTGGAACATTAGTAATTTAATCATCTTTTCCATGCAGTACCTTGATGATATTTTTCTTCTTTGGTGGTTTAACTGAAGTACTATCTATATGACCTATCAATCTTTGCTGGCATGATAAAACTTGATAATAATATATGAGATCTAAGGTTAGGCTTTGTGTGTGAGAGGAGAGAGAAAAGAGAAAAGAGTGATCCGGGGGAATGGAATGGATGAGAGAAAATGCTCTCTACCCCCTTATATATGAGTAAGATTTACATTAACAATCTGATCCCTCTAATCTAACAATCACTAACAACTTTATAGCAAACTCCTGACAATTAATACAGTCAATGACACCGTGTTATTATTTTTCCTTTTGGCTGACAACACTGGTCCACTTAACTAATGATGATAGAGGAATACAATTTTATTCTGGCCATTTGATCTAACATATTATAATATGAAACTCTTGTAGGAGGATTACTTTTCGAAGATGAAGAAGGATGTATACCTATCAAGAAACTATCAACAAGGATTTGTAACTGTCAGATATTGGCAACAAAGGCTCCTAAAATGAACAAGAATCTGCAAGATATGGATGTGACGTAGATGAACTAGAATAGAAAAAATCGAAATAAACTGAATAAATAGAGAATACAAGATGCATCAGCAGGAATGAACTGATCTGATCCGACTGATTATATCTCCAGGATGCAACACAAATATTTGAAACCAACGAAGAGATAGGACCAAACAATTGAGACAAATCTGATTTGATAACAACTTCAATCAGAAACATAAAGCTTTGATACAAAGTTGTTTCAACAAGAATGGATCATACAGTAACATTGCTCTAATAGTATGAACTCATTCATAAAACAAGATGAAAAGTTGCATACTTGATGATGAACTCAAAGATTATATGTGATTCGGTCGGTTAGTGACCTAGAATACTTAACTCTCTCAACACATACAACAAATACTTTGATAGGAAATTGTATTGGTGCCTAGCTTGTTACAAGTTTACATTTTTTCCGTCAATGCACAGACATGCACACTTACATTTCTACTTCAAGATATATTGGTCTAGCCCATTAATAGCTGCAAAGTGCAGACTACAGCTACAATGCAAATGAGGTGGTTCTAATAATTATCGTATACTCCCAAAGTCGTTATGTTATCGGAAACTAGTTTATGTTGTCCTAGAAATGTTTGTCACAATATTCACGATCCCTTTGCCATTGGCATTCCTTGCACACTGCAATCACATACGAAAGGTGTACTCAGTCTTATTTTAATGCTTTTAGCAGCGGTTTCCATACTCTTAATACTTATGATCATGCTTCCTTCTCAGGCTTCAGTGGTCTTAAAATTGCGCTGCAAAATTATATGGGCACATGTAAAACTCCTTTGCAAGTTGTACTCAGAAAAACCAGAAGGCGGTCACAGTGATGACTTATCTGAGGATGAAATTATCACTGTCATTAGAGATGCATTTGAAATATGTGCTTTGATCGTGGATGTTCTTCATAAATGCCGTGCTGTTAATGTCCATAAAATTGTTGTGAAAAGTCTAGTCAAATTATCTGCTGGAGAAGATATGTTTCCAAATATGTCAGGCTCATTGGCTCTGGTGAAACAATGGGTTAAGGTTCTGATCTTGTTAGCCCCTTTTATTATGCCAAACTTATATTTTAACTCTTTCTAACTGATTATAACTTTAGATGTTGTGCAAGGATTTTAAGAATGCTGATTCTGTGAAGAAAGCTCCATGTCTCTATTCATTGCTGTTAAGCCGCTGTTCAACATGGTCCAAAAGAACACTAAGCAACATACTAGAGCAGGTGAATTGCAGTAGCTCCAATTGTATATGTTACGTAGAAACTCTCTCACCCCATTTTGAATTTTTGCAGGAACTTCTAGCATATGAATTAATGGAATCGCTAAACCCAGATTTATGTCAGAAGGGCCAACTAAAAGTCATAGATACTCTCTTGAAAGATGTATTGACTACAGAAGACTGCAAATTGCAGAGGTCGCGGATCCTTATTAGGAAAGGGAGAGCTCTTAGAGCTCTTGGGATAGAAGGTTTAAACAACTATATTAAGTGTCTTCATGATGCGATTTCCCTACTAGTGAGTTAACTATTTTATAATGTTTTTGATTACTATTTTGTTTCCTCTTTTCATTATATAGTTTGTATTTAACTAGCGCTTGGCATTTTGTTCTATTGTGTACTAGAAAGAGACATCTGGCGATCCGTCAATAAAAAATGCTCCAATCTACAATCAGTTGGCCCTCATTTATATGTTGGCTGCACAGTGTTCTCAGGAGGCAAATCAAGACCGCCAGGTAGGATAAAGAACTGACATTCCATTATCTACTGGAAAATAGCTTTCTAGGATGCTTACAGTTATTTGACAACATTTATTGATTTTATTCTGTTAATGAAAGAGTAGGATGTATGACAATTTTTTTGGGGGATGAAATAGGTGATCCTGCAGGATATTCGTAAAGCATTGGAAATATGGTCAAGCATAGACATCAGTCACATCAAAGGCCATTTTCCTGAAATTTACCATCTAGAGCTTCCTGCAACAAATACAATACAGTTACTGTGCAGTATTGTTGATTTATTGTCAATGAAGGTAGGACAAGTTCGCCCTTTTTACCAGTTCTCTTTGGTGTATTCCAAACTCAATACATCTTATTGTTATCTACTGAAGATAGTAACATTTTGTTTTTCATCACCACTTTAGGGTTGCTGGGAACTTCAGTTTGGCATATGTAAGATGGTCTTCATGTTTTTCAAGTGTGAAAATGTTCCACTAGATAAATGTTTAGCCATGCTCTGGAGTGAAAGAAGGATTAATCATTCGCTCTGTTCTTCTCCAATAAATGAAGATTCTATTTTTGACATGTCACAACACCTTGACAGTCACACCAACTCTGTTGATTTTTGGGTCACTTGTTTGAAAGATTGTTCATCATCTCTACTGGCTTTCTTCCAGAAGTTTTCACTTGCTGACTCCATACTACCTGATGTAAGGCTATATTCTTCTGAAAGACGTTTTGGTTGTGTTGCTGTTGACGAAGTGAAAAGAGTTGCATCATCTCTAATCTCAGTTGTAAGTTCATTCACAAAGAACAGATCTTGCAACATGCTTGATTATCGTATGGAGTCTACAGATATAATATCTTGCCTATAATTTTTTTATTTGCTATTTTGTTATAGGTACCTTTGTCCAGCCAATCAGCTTCTATTGCTGGATATCTTTATTACGATTTATCCGATAGGCTTTTCTCAGATGGACGGTTATTTGAGGTAAGTTGATATTATATGTGAAATAAATTGTGCATACTTTGCATAACTAGAGACTCCTTTTGATTGATTTGGCTGCACTATTAAATAATATATGAGTTGGAGGTTATTTTAACAGTGTCTAAAATGTTCAATGTTGTTTCAGATAAAATATCATTGATATTATTATTATTATTATTATTATTATTATTATTTTGCACCTATAATGCAATCCATCGAGTCTACTAATTTTGATGATGCCAAACTAGATTGATAAACTTGTCATGTGAAGAGATTTATTGGCTCCCTGAGGGTAAGTTCATTGATGAGGGCCAGCAAAGTTTAGCTGGTCCATTCTGTTTTATCCATCTAGTATGCTTTAAGAAGATTTACCATAAGGGGGGAAATATTAGGTTTGAAAAAAAGGCTGTCTTATGTTGTCTTGTGTATGATTAAAAAAATGTATGATTTCTGCAACCACCAGAAATTTAATTGAAGTATAGTCTAACTCAATTGGTTTATCCAAAACATGCAAAAAAAAAAAAACCAAAACAGTGCAGTAAAAGACGTTGACAACTGGACCATGTGGCACAACTAGCGCCACAACGTTTTTGGAACAGTAGTTGATAATTGTGTATGACAGGGCAGGTAAAGTTGTAGCGTTATTTTGGCTGGTATGTTTGCATGCATTATACACTTGTACATACATACATATTGATTTAAAGATGTTTAAAATTAAAAATTACTATAAAGCAATAATCCAAGTTCCAAAATTGCTAATAAATCTAATAGGAAAAGGCTAAACACCAAAGGGGAGTGATAGAAATAGTTCAGTCTTTTATTCGTCCTCCTTTAGATATAGGGCCATGTGATCTTGATTGGCATTGCTTATTATACGAATCAGCAGAGAATAATATATCAGCCGATATAGCGTTCTTATAGCTTCACCGGTACAATATTGATAATCTTTTGACGATGTAACTACTTACATTTTGGTGATATTAGCCAATATACTAGTCAATAGTGATTAGGACAAGGTGACCAACATAAATGTGATAGGGCAATAAAAAGGGAGACGATTGCTACAGTAACATATGAGATGGCTGTTATGGATATGATACACCAAAATTTTCAGATAAAGTTTTTGATCTTGTTGATAACACTATTCTTAGTCAACGCCACTAGTTTTTACGTGTGCTTCCCTGAGGAGCTTGCTAGGCACTGCTGTCAAGTAGAAACTTTTGGCGGGCATATAACATTTGCCAATTAGGTACCTTTAACCACCTTCCTACTCTCACCTTGCTCATTTTTAGTTGTAATTCTTTAGCCTTCTTCCTTATGTGAGATGAGATTTTTACTTTACTGTTATTATATTACAACATTCCATTTTCATGCAGCTTGACTGATAAATGTTCTGAGCTTAGTGCTTGCGCTTTTCTTGAATTTTGCTTTGCTCCCTTGGCGGTGCTTCCCTTCTGAGAAGTATGCAGTTGAAACTTCAATTTCTTGTCATGTGATTCTCTCTCCCCTTCTGAGAACTCTATTTATATTTGGAGTCCCATTTAATTCCAACCCTCTGCTGTGTAAACATCGTTGCATTATCTTCAAAATACCTGGGTCATAAGTAGCAAATGGTTTGTCCTTGTTCCTTCTTGCAACAGTAATGAACCTGCTAGATTTGTATAATTGCCTTGAGTATAAGGACAGTGTTCCTACACCATGGCCAAAACCTAAACTTGTTTTGAGTATTATTCTTTTATGCTTTTCCTAGCTGTCCTGCTCCCGTTTATCTATTAGCCATATAGTGGTGCTTCCTTCATGCTTCTTTATTGTTTGTCTCTTTGGGAAATCTTTAATTATGACTTCTATTTCTTATCATGCTACTTTCTATCTTGCTCCCTGCCCCAATGTCTTACCTGTTTATTTAGATAAAAACGCATCATCATGTAGGTGTAGTTGTATTTTTAACCTCCCAACTCTCTGCATCTTTTACCTGTTTGTACAACTTCACAATTCACATCCTTCTGTTGCTGTCTTTTATTAGTTTATATCATATACTTGGTAGGTTGATTTTTCTTTTCGTGTAACAGTTCTTCCCTTCTCCTGGAATGCAATTCTACGCTCCAAGGATCTTCACAAAGCTTCCAGACTGTTTATAAAATTAATCTGGATACATTTTTCCATTAAGACTGTAAAATTATGTCCCAATTTTTGTTAGGAATAAAACAGTTCGGGAGCTAAGTTGAACAAATGCATTTTCTCTGAATGAGTTTTCCTCACCTTCCTGTTAAACTCTAATTTAACTTCTATTCTTCCTTTTCTTTTCCTTCACCTCCTTTCTCGTATCTATTAGAGTTGGATTCTTGTTTCACTTCTAGTATCTCCTTTATTTTCCATCTCTTTAGATTTTATTTAGATCTTTTCATCAACCTCCCAAACTTGCTCTGAATTCGAAGTTGGGAAGCACAGTAAAACCGGGCTGTCTACTTCATGGCATAACATACCCTTTTGCATTATTGTGCTCCATTTTTGTTTGTAGTTCTTCCTTGCTGCTTTATTGTAAGTTTGCAACACAAACTATTTTGTTTATAAAGGTCTTAGTTCCCTTTTATTATTGTTCATTGGCGATTAATCTTGCTTTTCTGGTTTTTGTTTTTTGTTTTGTTTTGTTTGCTTGCTTGCTTTCTTCCTTTTTTCCTATTGTATTTTTTGAACTTCTTGTTACTAGTTCATTTCAACTTGTCCGTGAAGAGGTAGGCGAAAGGTTCATCTGATCAGAAAAGGACTTCTTTATTACTGTCACAATTAAATCGTTTGCCATATGCTTAAACTAGGATCCACTTGTCTGGTCACTTTATTAGTAGTTTGTATAGCATACCATTTAGTTCTGTTTTCGTAATGAACTATATTATTTTGCTTTTAGGCGCTCACCCATGCTAGAATGGCCCTTTGGTTGCGCAAAAAAATGTTACAAAGGAAATTTATTTTTTCCTTTGAGCACAAGGTTGCAGAACCTGCACAGTTTGCAGATGCAAGTCAGAATGGACAAGATAGAGTTCACCTTGAGATAATTGGATCGGTGGCTACTGAACTCTGGCCAGATTCCAGCAAATCCAGAGATTTGGAGAATTCTGTCCTTACTCCATGGAGTGTTCTCAGGTGCTACCTTGAGAGCATTTTACAGGTTTATGTCTGATCTCTTGTATGTTTTCAGAAATCCCAATAACTTGAAACTTCAAAGCATATTGTCTAGCATCAGAGTTTATGGAGCAACTGATTCTATAATACTCAGGTTGGGCTTATTAATGAATCAATTGGAAATGGAGCTGAAGCTGAAGTTTTTTTCCTCACAGGACAGAGGATATCCTCTTTGCAAGATTTACCTATTTTTCAGATTGCTTTTGCATCTGCATTAGGTAATTCCTTCAAATCATTTTATTTCCATTTTTTTGTTGTCAAATTTTATCACTTTTTATCCTGTTAAATTATTATTTATCTTAATTTTCTGATTCTATTTTCCAGGTCAGTTATACAGAAAAAAACAGTCATGGGATCTTGCAGAAAATGAACTTAGGAGTGCCAGAAATCTTTTACTAGAAAATGATATGCTTATCTCCTGCAAGCGTTGCAAGTTGGCTTTTGATGTTTTCATTGATATGCAATTCGGAGATCTCTTTAGAAACGGCTCTGAGAAAAGTGATCCACCTCAGTCCTCATCTCATGCACTGGAAGTATACCAACATGCTTTAGATAAACTGAAATGTGACAGAAAAAACATGCAAGAAGCCCAACATGAAGTTCAGAGTGCTGGCAAAATGCTTTTAGCAGCACATGAAGTGAGATTACCTAAATGCGACATCTGTTCCTCTACCCCTAATCACAATGTTAACCATGCGAAACAAGTGCCTCTGGAAAACATGAATGTTAAAGGGTCAAACCCACACAAAATAATAAGGAAGAGTTCTAGAATTTCATCAAAATCATTACCGAAGGAACAAGGTTTCAATGCTGGAAAACCAAAAACTCATTGCAGCAAGAAAACTTCTCAAAATAGTAGCACAAGTGTTACTGGTACAATGGATGATTATGAATCTGGATTTGCAGAGTACAGTATTCGACATAATACTTTGAATCTTGATAATTCACAAGCAAAAGTGAATTGGAGTTCTTCCATTAACTCTGGATGCAATGAAGAATTCATATCCAACATAAAATGCTGGAGATGCCTTCTTGTCAAAGTGATGATAGGTGGGACCATGCAGAATATAATTTACCTAAAATGGGAATGCCACCGCCGGCGTCTTGTGCTGCAATTGCTTTTGAAGATAGGTAATTGAACTGTTATGTAGAATCAAATTTTGATTTGAAGTTGTAAATCAGTATCCCCCATCATAACTTCCTTGAGGACCTACCATACTGTTTATTGTGTTTTCTTCTTGTTCAGCAAAATGCAACGGGAGTCACTGCAGACAGAATAAAGCACATGAAGCACATGATAGATTTTGGCAATGTGCCTTGGTGATGTTTAATCAGGACACAACTTCGAATACTGATCTTGAAGTTAGTAACTCCTGTATAATTGAGCTCACTCAAGGAGATGGTTCAAGAGATATTTTCCCATTGGAGCGAGCAGCATTATTATACAACATGAGTTGGTATTTTATAAAGGACTGCGATTCCGAGAATTCCAGGTGATTAAAGCTACTTAATTCTAGTTGGTGCACGTGTAGGTGTTATGTAGGTGTTGCAATTCTGTTCCCTAACCTATATTGTTTTTCAGGATGAAATGCTGTACCCTTGCGAGTATCAAGATGCCTGATGTTGTTCCTTGGTTATTGAAGGCCTTCATACTCAGCCGAGAGCTCCCTTCACTTTTTCAGAAGGTATCAATCAGTTTTTCTAAATGAAATTCTTTGATCTTAATTGAGATTTAATTTTTAATGTCAGATTGTTTTCCACTTTTACCTTTTTGTAAACAATTGCCTGTTATCAGTTTTAATTGGGAAATGACTGCATATAACTCCCATCTACTTAGTGCAGGTCTCAAAACTCCTGGCTTCCGTATTATTAACTTCCACGGTCGATGGCCGCATTTCAGAACCTTTTTTTCTTGAAAGTTCACTTTCTACGAGTCATTGGGCAGCATATTTTCATCAAGCTTCCCTTGGCAATTACGTACCTTACCAATACCTTACTTGCTTAAAAGACAAGGCATGCTTTCTAAAGATTTCAGAGGTGAAATTCGTGTGAATATGTGTGGCGTGCGCATGCTCATTAAATCTGTCAGACTAACTTATCATTTAGACATGGTTATCAATTTCTTCATCCTTAAATATTTTTGGTTACTGCTTTTGATCTATCTTGTTATTGTGGTCTGAGCGGCTTTTACATCTTTAGTATGTACTTCAACCTTTATATAAGGGACTCGGTCATTTAAACATACTAGTATTTTGCATGCGCACGTGGATGTATAGTAGATATTAAGTATTATGTGATTTAAGTAGTAAGGTTTGATAATAAAGTTATAGAGATGCCTTTTGAAATTGAAAGAGATGGCTTGGATATTGATGTCTTGATATATGTGGAGAGAGAGGGAGGGGGGGGGGAGGGAGGGAGGGAGATTAATTGAGTCAATTAAAATATTATAGGTTGATGATGAATAGTTTGGAAGACTTTTGAGAGGGTGTTTAAAATTTGAATCTATTAAAATATTTATATAGGTTGATGATTTGGATAGTTTCATATAAGGAATAGATTGGAAGACTTTTCTTATTTCTCAAATTTTTTAATTAAAAAGGAGAGATCATCAATTGAAGACCTTAGGTACATCCTTGGAGTCTGCATGATCTCTAAAGTGGAACAGATCTTTACATTTTGCTCAACAATTACTAAATAGCGGCAACAATTCTACGAGACTGTCATATCCTAGTTCTACCAAAAAAAATAAAGAAGTGTAGCAAGTAATAATTACCATAGGATATTATCATAAATGCAAATGCTTAGCATGAGTGGCATAACTATTTATAGTAAGTGTAATATATTATTTTGATAAATATATTCAATGTGTGATAATTCAAATGTATTAATTCGAATATCATACCTGTTTGTATACTCCTGCGTCGTCTACAGTATTATACAATATTTCATCAAAATCAAACCTTAAGTTATTCAAACATATTCTTACCGGACAACCTTTGTACACCATGTCAACCACTTCTTTCAGTCATATTCTCATTTTATAATACATTTTTCTAATTTCTTGCACGGCATCCCCCCCCCCCCCCAACACCTTTCATTATTATAAGTTAGAAGATTGTAGGGTGAAGGCCTATTCCTTATTCAAGTGTATGAAAATAGGTTAAGTTTTAATCCATATGGCAATATGACATGTAGTTATATTTGCATGCTTGTCTATTCATGAATGATTTTTGCACCCAGTTATTTATTATGTATTAATTATTATTATCCACTCTTGCTATTGCGTATTACAATTATATAGAAACAACGCTCATGCTGTGTTGTATCCTATTCTCCGTCGTCATGTCTCCGTCGTCATGTCTCCATTCGTGTCTATGCTTCGTAGAAGCCCTTCCCCCCTATTCTTTTTCTTCCCTTCTTTTTTCCTTTTTCCTTTTTATTTCTATTTCCTTTGTTTTTTTTTTTGGGTTTTTTTTGGGGGGGGGGTAGTGGGGGGGGGGTAGGGGTACTGAACATCTCTAAAATCATAGGATCACAAGACAATGCTGTTATATTGGTTTCTTATAGTTATCTCTACAATATTTGTAAAATGCCATTTCCCACTATATATTGTTCCCATATATGACTTTCGTCCTTTAATGTTTGCTGTTCTAGGATCCTTGTGCTATCATGCTGGACACAGTTGTCAAAGTGTCCAACTTTCTCAGGTAACCCAGATTATGTTCTTGAACTAAATTCCTTTAATTGATGTTTGTTGCTTGATGCCGTCTCTCCCCAGATTTGCACCAGAAAGACTGGAACAACTAGAGGAATTTGTGAGGGAGTTTTTCCAAAGCCTCCCTAGCGTTCCAGTACTCTGTATAAGCTTTCTTGAAGGTGCCTGCGCTAATCTCATAGGAGAAACACTGCTTCTTCCTTCCTTTATACCTGCTTGGATGCTTTTATCACGTTTTAATTCTCTCGGCCAACCGATTGCTATGCTTCTGCCCGTGGCTTGCATTCTGGAAGGTGTGTAATTGTTTTTAGCAAGATAAACATGATCTTAAGATGGCTGTTTCTTTTAAACAAGTTACAATAAGATTCTCATTATATGTTGACAGAAACTCAGATTGAATCGGTGAAGGAGTGGCAGTGTCCTTGGGGTTACAGTGTTGTAGATTATGTAGCTCCTATATTCAAACAGCTTCTAAGAGAGAATTTCTCACCATCCAGTATTGCCAATACAAGTACTGATACAAAGATGAACAATATCAATTGGTGGTCTCAGAGGATCAATCTCAACAATTGCCTAGATAAATTTCTGAAGTAAGAATGGTGTCTTGCTGGCTTTACAAACTTGCACTTCAAATATTGCATTGCCTTTTTGCCCCATGTTACTTTCAGAGGGTGGTATTTTAATGCGTAAAGCTGTAAACTAAATTGGTGTTTTGCTTTATGTGCAAGCAGATCCATGGAAGATTCATGGCTGGGACCATGGGCTTGCTTGCTTCTCGGTGAACGCTCAGATCTTGACTATCTGCGCACAATGGTCCCAAAATTAATCAATGAACTGAAAGTTCACTGCAAAGTTGAAGCAAATGGTAGTTTAGTCTCTGCTATATTTGGTGGTGCCAAGTCTGTAGCTGATGTGGAGGCATGCGTTTCTCAGTTGCTATTATACCAAGGCTACTTTGGTAGGGGAGCATGTTGCAGGGAAGAAAGACTAAGAGCCTTCTCCACTGCACATCCTAAAGAAACCAGAAGTATGCCAGAGTCAATTTGCAGGCTGATACAGGAAGCAACTGGTGAACTTGCGCAACCAGCCAATAGAGAGCCAGTGATTTTAGTATTGGATTCCAATGTACAGGTTTGTCATCTAATTCAGATTTTTGTGCACCTAATAGGTTATTCTGTTATGTCAATACTTGCTAATATTCCTTGGGAATTAATATTTCACTTCTTCAGACTCCAGTATATCGTCTTATGCTATTTTCTCCTCTCTGAAAGTCATTAGTTTCCGATCTTGAATGCGCCTTCGTTTGCAACCCAGAGTTTGTCTTTTTTACATTGGATTGTATTGAATAGGTTAAATAAAAAGGTTTATTTCTTTGTCCTATTCATCATGGTATGTTTACCTTATGTCCTCGAGCCATAATTTTCATTTAGTGTTATTTATAATCAGTGAGAACATTTAAAGTAACACACTCAAATAGCTTACATCTGTCTGTAAACACAAAAGAGCAGCTGGGTACTCTTGATGATTTATTCTGATATAGGTACTTGGCACTTTATGCAGATGCTTCCTTGGGAAAATATACCGACATTGAGGAGTCAGGAGGTTTATCGCATGCCATCTGTTGGCAGTATTTCTCTGACACTCAGAAGGTGCTCATACTATCAAAAACAGATGGGTTCTGCCTTTCCACTTGTGAACCCCTCAGATGCTTATTACTTGTTGAACCCTAGTGGTGATCTTGATGAGACACAGGCGGAATTTGAACAGTGGTTCAGAAATCAGAACTGGGAGGTAGGCCCCATTTTTCTTGATATTAATATGTTTGTTCTTTTCTCCTTTTTATTGTAATTATATATTGAGAATGTTGAGATGTGAGAGACTAAAACACTCCCATATTGGAAAAATTATGGGAGGTGCATGGTTATAAGATATAAGATGAAACAAAGCTCAATAAGGCTCGAGTCTTATTGTTGGAACCCATTTATATCAAAGCCCGCCGTGTACACTCATAGAAATAAAATATATAATCGCCCCCAGCAACTTTAAATAATCTAAATCTTTACATGGTATCAAAGCCAATAGCTCGATCCAAAACTCAACACCACCTCTGAGAGAAGCGGTCTCCAAGCACAAAAAAGTGCCTTTTAGAAACTAGTTTAACAAGTGTTGTACTTTCCACGTGACAACCACACCAAGAAAAGGTGATGGTTGCATGTGAGGGGGAGTGTTGAGATGATGGGATTAAAATAGTAGATGATGGGGTTAAAATAGTACCACATTGGATAAACTATAAGAGGTACATGAGTATAAGATATGAGATGGGCCAAACCTTAGAAAGGCTTGAGTCTTATTGTTGGAACCCACTTATATCAAAGCCTGTGTACATTCATAGATAAAATATATAAACGCCCCTCTCGTTCTTGAATATATATATATATGTATATGTATATGTATATGTATATGTATATATATATATAACTCTAATAGAGAAGTTGGTCCAACTTCCAATTTAGATGCCCTTTTGGGCCTTTGCTGCAGTATTTGAACTTCAGGCCGGTACTTACTATCTTATCTTCCTTCCCTTAACCAGATGAGCACCAATAAACAGTTTTTAGTGTAATTCTTAGTTTTGACAAGATTAGAAATGTTTATAGGAGTTGGAGTAGCTATTGCACATCCATATATGCAGTTTAGTTGCAAAACTAAATCTAGTCAAAAGAAGCAGTTAGAAAATTTGGAAGTTTCTAATTACTGGTAAAGTTATGGTTAGGGTTAAAAAAACATGTTCATGCATGCATGCATGCATGCATACAGGAACTTGGCCTTTCAGAAATGATCATATAAAACTAAAAAAAAGATCTTGGAAGTATATTTCTCAACATGCGCTTGGGACTATATAGATTAATTTGTTTTTCGCTATATAGTCCCGCTTGCAGCACCAAATTTTTTTATATTTCTTAGTTAATTAATCTATAAGAGGTTTCTAATGCTTCTACCATGAAATCTAACTTCATACAGTTCAATTTGTTTTGAACTTTGTTATTATCGAAGATGACTTTGTAATGACTTTGAGATTCAAATTTTACTTTTAGGATCAGTTAGCATGTGCATACAAATTAAGTTGGATGGATAGGAAAGTGAGATATTGCTCTAAGAAACTTGTGGCCACTTTCAAAGGTGCCACATCCCACTATCAAAAAAGAAGAAGAAGAGGGAATGAGTCTAATTCAAGGAATCATTTGCCAGGGGTTTGAATTATAATAGTAACGAGATGCCTCGTAGTTTGTATTGGACAATCTATGTTGTTTATCATTTCATGTAAGTTTGAAATACCGCAGTTCTTGACATAAGATATCCTGCCATATGAAATTTATACAGGGAGTAGCTGGAAAAGCTCCAACAGCCGAAGAACTGCTTTTGGCCTTGCTGAATCATGATTTATTCCTCTATTTCGGTCATGGGAGTGGTATGTTGAACCAAGTCCTCGATCTCTAAATTTACTCAGCTAAATTGGAGAAAATCTCCCAAATTTTTTCCAGTATAGCATTCTCGTTCTCCAAAACCTCAACTTCGCTTGATGCTCAAACAACCTTGTGTGCTCCTCTTTTTGTTTTGCAACTTATTGTTTCTAAGATGCTCTTTAAAGGAAGTATTAAATACACAATTCTAGTGAAACACTGGCAGAAAATTAGGGGTAAATTGAGCTGAAAAAATTATTTCAGAACGGGGAAAAGAAACCAACTTTCCATTAGTGCAGGAGTAAAAAATGCAGCCTTTCAAAGTTCAGGGCGGTTTCCTGCAATTTAGCCAATTTACATTTAATGGTTTTTCTTGGTCTGGCATTCTGACAATGCTGTAATAATGCAGGAATGCAATATGTCCCAGGAAAGGACATCCAAAAACTGGAAAAATGTGCCGCTACTCTTCTCATGGGTTGTAGTAGTGGCTCTCTCAAATACAAAGGGTCTTATGCACCTCGAGGTGCACCTCTTTCTTATTTATTTGCCGGCTCTCCTGCTGTCATTGCTAATCTTTGGGATGTAACAGACAAAGACATTGATCGGTTTGGCAAAGCCATGCTCAAGTCATGGCTTCAAGAAGAATCTTTTATTGCACTTAAGAACTGTGCTAGATGCAATCAATTAGTAAAAGAATTTGGGTGTTTAGAGATAAACAATTGTAGAAGCAGTAACGTCCCTAAAACTATCAAAACCGCAAAAAGTAAGGTGCAGAATTCTTCTGTTAAAGGTAAGTGTGAGGTTTGTGAACGCAAGAGGATAGCATCGTGCATGAGTGAAGCGCGAAATGTTTGTAAGCTACCATTTTTGATAGGAGCTTCCCCTGTTTGTTATGGAGTCCCTACAATTATAATGAAGGAGCCATAATTACAGATCGCATTTTTATTGAAGCTTTTTTTGCCCATTGGGTTGGTGCAAGTCTCCCTTTCAGGGCTTTTTTGATATAGATTCTTAAAATGCCGTGGTGTTTATGAAGATATCAAATTTTTATCAGGGAAATCATACATGGGTCATGGATGATACCAGTACATCAAGTTCATAAGAACTAATACACAAATACGGTGATGCCGCTTGTAGTATGGTTTTTTTTATTATTTTCTATTCGTTGGTATAGGAATTTGCTTCATTAAATTTTCATGTAAATTCATCCATGTATAGACGAAAATGTTCCCCAAATTATGAGTAATAGTTCTTTTTCATGAGAAAGCATGGTGGCCAACACAAGTTTGTAACAGATTGTTTTGTTTATGTAATTATATTTTTTTCATAAAAAGTTTGTTTGCACCAATAGTATGTGGTATGTTTGTTGCTCCAAAGCCTGGAAGGACGAATCATAGCTACTTCAGGATGTGATTGTTTTCCAATGACTTGCTCAGAATCCTCCAGTTGCAAATCCTTCTATTTTGTGCTGCATTGTCAAATCTAGAATTTGCTTTTAAAGATTTGCCAAGTATTGAAAATCCAGATATGTCAGCAAAATTAGTAGTTTGTATTCCTGTGCGACAGTATGAGGCTTCAATTTGGGTGAGAGTCCTATAGAGAATTCGTTTTCGGCCTAGGCTTTGAATCTTTTTGTAAATTTGTATTATTGCAAATGACCGCTATGTTGGCGGACTGTTGATTATGGGTAATAGTAATCATCGTTGCTCTCATTTATTGCACATGACCACTATGTTGGCCGACTGTTGATTATGAGTAATAGTAATCATTCGTTGCTCTCATTTATCATGTCACTCTTGTTTGCATTGCTTATTTTACCATGATAGATAGATTCGGTTAATAAACAAAATGCTTCTAATAGGCCTCTGTGGTGAAACTCACTAAAGAAAGATCGATCTTCCTTTCCCTAGAAATTATATTTAATAGGGAGACACGGGTTGGCTCGCTATATTTTTTTGAGTAAAATTCGCTCTCTATATTTAGTTCATGGGCTTTAACTGTTGTATTGCCAATACCATGTTAGCCAACTTTATCAAATCCTTCATTATTCCTTCGAACGAACCTTGCCATGTCAACTAACTTCCCTCCCCCCTCTCCAATGGATTTTATTGTTTGGAAAATCAATGCTCCATCTTCAGCCAATTAAACAGCGGATTAACAAATTCAGGAGACAACTCGTTGAATTACTAACAAAAGCTAGAATTTGAACCTTGGGGTCTTTGGAACCAAACTTTAGCGTAAACAAATTAAAAACAAAATCGTGAGTTCAGAAAATTTGTGAAGCAAATACTTTCTTTGGTCTATTTTATATGAGAATAATGGAGGAAAGATGCCATAGGAGGGGATTTCCTTCTATGGCGTCGAAAAAACACACCTTCCATCGTGTTTTCCGACGATTGGAATGCATCATCTTCATCGTTATCATCTAAGATGTGGGTACATCAAATTTCATGTGATTCTACAACTTTTTCACTGTTGAATTAGTGGGTTCAAAATTAACGGTTTACCGACAATAGAATTTTTTACATTGCTAAATCAATGGTGAAAAGGTTGTAGAATCACATGAAATTTGGTGTACCCACATCTTAGATGATAACGATGAAGATGATGCATTCCGATCATCGAAAAACACGATGGAGGGTGTGTTTTTCGACGCCATAGGAGCAAATTCCCTCCTATGGTCTCTTTCCTCCATTATTCTCATTTTATATATACTATTATAATGCTAATGCTAAAGAAAGGGTTGGCCACTTCTTTTGATTTTTTTTTGCCCTTGCCTGTAAGCCCTAACCTAAACGTGCAATCACACCCCCACACACAAGCACACAACGCATGCGCACCCAGAGGACCCACGAATTTGCCCTGAAAGCATTAATTTGTGGCCACTTCCTATCTTTGTGTTCCTCGGGTTCAAACCTCATACTCTCCCCAAGAGGAAAAGTGCTCATACCAACGACGCTACCACTCATTGGTACTTCTTTTGAAATTAAGGCTTCAATTTTATGCCACATGAATTTGCTTATGTGTCAAAATTTTATTAAACCACCACATTAATTTTTAAAAAAAACCCTTATGACTAAATTCTTCAAAACTATCGTACCTTTTATGGGATAAAGTTAAGAAACTTTTAGTGTTCAATTATTTTGAAACCATCTCCCCCACATGTTCGGATTCCACAATGAGATTGTTTATATTTTATTTTCAAACTATATGGATCTCACGTGTGCAAAATTACTAAGTATGAAATAATGGTGCAAAATTACTAGTATCAAACTACGTGCATCGCCCGGTACCATCGAGACTGTAACACCTTAGAATGCGATTAGTGTTAATTAACGATAATGCGGGATTTTAGTAAAAAGTTAACCAAAATAGTTTTAATATATTTTATAAAAATTAATTAATATTTTATTATTATTTGTTTTGGTTTGCACACACTTATACATGTTAACTTGAGGGTTATGGAGGTGTTAACCATGCTTAAGTAGCCATTGCACCCTAAACCAATTTCAAGCCATGTTAACTCTTTCCACTTGTCTTTATTTTTTTAAAAAAGAGTTTATCCTTTTGACTTGAGAGAGAGAGAGAGAGAGAGAGAGTTGACAATGAAGGTTGATGAGGCATAGGGCAAGCATGGGAGTATTAATGAGGAGAGAGAAAGGACATGGCTCACTCCTAACCTCATACCCTCATTTCCCTCATCCCTCACTCATACACTCCTTCTCACCTCACTCTCTCATTCTCAATTATTTCTCATTCTCATTCCCTTCTTCAACTGAAACCTTAACCTTTTCATCTCAATCCCAAGCCTAATCTTCACTAAACCTCACTAAAACCCTTCACAAGTCTAGCTAAGCCCCATCTTGATAACTTGGAGCTTGGAAAGCCAGGGTTTTTGAGCAAGTTTGGTAAGTTAGTGATCTCTAACTGTTAACTAGGCTTTTAAGATATTGTGTTGCTTATTAGTTGCTGTTTAGAACACTAAAGTTATAGTTTTTGTGCAAATATCGTATTTTGGTAAAGTGTTGTGTCTCGGATGAATCTGCTATCGAACCAGGTTTTTGTTTGAGAAGTTGCCATCACAGAGACCTAGTTTAGAGACTTAGAAGCTACCCTAAAAACCTGAGCCCATTCCATTTGAACTTGGCCGCAAATATATTGCTTATGGCCGCAAATTGCGGCCAGATTGGGGACTGGGGTCTCGAGTCTTGGTCATGGGGTCTCTGGGGTTGTTTGTAGTCTCGTGGAACTTGCAACTTTCACTAATTGTTTGAGTAGCAAAATCTGGGACCACTTAGCTAGTTTTTAGTGTTTCGGCAAAGTGCGATACGATTAATCCGACGTAGTTTAAGTGTTTCTGGTAGCTTGCAGTCGTGGATTTATTTTGATGATGCCGCTGTACGCGTTTAGCAGCTAAGCGAAACCTTTGTAGCTTGAGGGAACCGATTCGTTAATTGGCGTTGTGTTCTTTTATTATTGGGTAGTTTGCTAAATCCACACGTTATTGTGTTGTATGATAATAGGATCGTAGGCGGGGACTTCAGACGCTGCAAGGAGGGGAAAACAAGTGGTTGGATTTACCTAGCCTGAGATCGTCAGTGAGTAGATTTAACATCTACGGGGGAATCGCCCATATGGCGTTAAGCGTCGAGGGCTAGATTCGATGTTATAGCCACATGTTTATATGCATATACGTTGATTGTGCATGAGCATCATCTGCATACCATTACTTGTTGTATCTTAACTTAGTACCTATTGGACACTTCACCATTACTTACGGTTCATGTTGCATGAGCACTAAATTATATGCCACACACATATATATGGTACTGCATTTGTTATTGACATCGAGGCAGTTGTTCTTGTACCTCTTTACTAAGCGAATATGTATTGTACCGCTTTCATTATTATCAATAGTTAGACGTTGATTCTTGTTCTATTGCACATATGAATTGCATTATGCATACATACATACCTTTCTATAGCTACATATACATCTTTATATGATGTTGCATTTGACTTCGGGGAATTTGAGAATCGCATGATATCTTTAAAAACTTGATTCATTTAAAAGAGCGGTTTTCCCTTGATATGCTCATAATACCGTACATCGTATTTCATGGATTTACGCATTGAGATACTGATTTCATGTGATTTATAGATTTGAGAACCGTGGTTATATTGCAAAGAGAGTATGCATTGTTTTGAAAACCCAGTTTCTCTTGATATGATATTTCGATGCGTCCACCATGAGTTTTCTCGGTTCTGAGATTGGTTTTCGAAACCCGATTCGAGGAGATGGACGATATGTTTGCGGGTTCATGGTGGACCCGGTATGGTACCCCGGGACAAGAAAGGTATGTTGTGCAGTAGACGATGAGCCTGGCAGAGGGATTACTACGTACCGGTGATAGTTTTGACCCGGCGGTTATCCGGAGGATACTGACCGGAGTCGTGAGATGGATATGGGCCGATCCGGACTGACGGAGCCCGTGGTTCGATCCGGACTGACGGAGCTCGAGTTATGTGGATTTACGTGTCGATGCTAGACACGGGTTTTCATGATGTTTCGAGTGTCGAGGTTGGGCACTTAGGTTCCATGAGATTTACGGATATGAGGGCCGATCAGAGTGACGGCGCCTAAGGTATTGGGATTTGGGGTGTCGTTGATGGACACCGGGTTTTTCTACATTGATGATTCATTGATGATGTTATGTTTTATCCCACACTCATGATTTATTTGATATCCATTGTTTCATGTAGTTATGGTACCCTGATGGTGTACTTTGATCATGATTGTTGCATATCCATATTGCCATACTTATGCTATCAGATTGCATGTTTTAGATTATCGCTGTTCGTGCATACTTGCGATTATCTATATGATGTTATTTACTATTCACGAGTTGGCAACTCACCCCCGTTGTGCCACAGTGTTTTGCAGGCTTGACCCTCAGAGTAGTCGCGACAGGGCTCCTTATTGTATCTGTTTCTGCGGATACCGCTACGGTTGGCTGTGAGGCCGTTTGGTGTAGGTGGGTTTGCGGTTATCCGAACACATCTATTGTATATCTCATTGTATCTTGTACTCTCTATCTACCACTTTCATGTATTGACTTAGAGACGAGTTTGTGATGATCGATATTGTATATTTTGTGACTCTGGGTGTCGTGCTCGTGTGAGCCGGCCTTTCTTATGTTGCTTTATCTCTTTTATGTTGTTTTCATTTTTATGGTCTATTTCTTCGCTAAGGCGTCGTATATATGCTTATGGTGATTATTTTCCGCCTTTGGGCATGATTTGCTCCCGTTTGGGAATGCTTTATTTATATCCTATGTTTATACCCGTTTCGGGGCTAGTTTTACAAAGGAGGTGCTGCCAAAATTTTTAAGAAAATAAACTTAAACTTTAAGATTTTTACTTGAGATTTCCAAATGTTTTAACAATGTTTTATTACTTACTTCTTTTTATGGTTTAGATTTCTGGGTTTTCGGCTTACTTAAATTGCGTTACGCCTGTTGACGTCACGTGGTTTAAGTGCCGGTCACATTCCTAAATTGGGTCATGACAAAGTTGGTATCATAGCGCTAGGTTTTACCTTTCGAAATGTAGGATGACCTTGGTATGATGGAGTAGGTAGTTTAAGCAGAGTGACGTAGCGTGTGTATGTTCTGCGCCATACTTACGACACGATACTCCGCCTAAGTGACCTTAGGACACATTGCTTGTAATTCCTTCCTTGATTCCCATGTATCCTTATGATTCGATTTCTATGTTCTTATCGAATCCTGTTTTCATTTCCAGCCATTATGCCGCCAAAGACTATGAGGGCGCAGAGAGCTGCCGCTAGAGCCGAGGTCAGGGAAGGCTCGTCAGAGACGAGGACTGACCAGGGCGGTACACCTACTCTACAGGAGCAGATTGATCCACCTTCGCCGGATCGTATTACTAGGCTAGAGGCCGGTATGCAGGATTTGTGCTAGATGATGGGGTCGTTGGTTGAGGCCAGTCGAGCGCAGAGACAGAAGGTTGTTCCACCGGTTATGGAGACCGTGTGTAAGGCTACGCCAGCGGCCCGACCATCAATCCGTGGCCAAATGCGGAACAAAAACTTTTAAAACGTGGCGCTAATGGAACCTTAAACGACGGATCGTGCCATTAACCCTATACTAGTTAACTGTAAAGAGTTTAGAGAGGTTATACCGATCGATCCGTGTCCTTCGGTCTTCAACCTCTGCCCAAGCTCCTCGTGTTAGTTATATATATGCCCTATATGCCCTAGAGGCCATTACTGTACATTGGATGTATATTGTAGTGGATGCTGGGACATATATAGGTAGGACTTTCTTGCTCGACATGATAGTACGCTATCTGGTTGCACTTTATCTTAACATGTATACTTTCTGTCTCTCTGATTACATGTTGATAAAGCCCTTAGGATGTGTACTCGACTTCCAGGACTATGATGTAGATCATACTAGTGGGGCCTGGGTAGTCCATGAGTACATCCTTGAAATGTTCCTAGTCGAGGGAATATCGAGACGGGGCATCGATATTCCAGAGTAGACTAGCGCATATCTTCTCGACCCATGCGATGGGCGATGGATGATCCCATATCCATTGGTGTTTGACATCGAAGATGGTATGCGGGTGCTCAGTGGAGACTGGGTATACTGAACGGACTCGCCGAGAACTCCCAGATGGTATTATACCTCACGTCAGATGGCAGTTCTCTGGTGACACTGGTACAGCTTAGTCTGTTGACCCGAGATCGTCATAGAGTCTTGTGTGTCTCCCACTGTGCTTTGATTTCCACCCTACCACGTCTATACTGAGTCGTGCAAACATGTGGTTTTTGGGTACAGTCCCGATTCACATGGAGGCAATGAGCGATAGGAGGGGATTCGTCTCTCCCGGTATTGGGGGTTGATGTTGCGCTATGCTCGACTGGCCATAATAGGAAATCCCTGGCCAGGGTTGCAGTGATATACTGGTAAGAGTTATCAGTAGTTTCACGAATGTTATGGACCTCAAGTCGGCATGACTTATCGAGCTATTGGGGTCTGACGTTTACCACCCCTAGGCGAGATATGCGACATATCAGACGAACAGACCGGACTGTACGGTAAGTGTTACTGGTTGGATTCACAGGAGTGTGAGCGGGCTTGCTCGTCGATCTTCTGATTGCTCAATACCCGGGTGGCCGTTACGTTTAGCAGACCGCTTGCGGCTTGTGGGTGCTTGATATGATCATCATCCGCTACCGGCGTATTGACGAGTCTTTAGAGTCCTACACAGAGGTTTCCTGGCTCAAGCGAAACGAAATAGGAGCGCATATGAGATATGTGCGGGACCGAGAATAATGCGTGTATGTGATACCGTATTCCATTCTCGCGATGAATGTATCGATTGGTTATATGCGATATAACCTGGTTATCGAATCGAGGATTGATTCGAGAAGCCGATACATTGGATACTAGCCGGTTATATGCGATATGACCGGATCATTGAATCAAGTGTTGATTTAATGATTTATTGTATAATTATATATTTGATTTGCATTAACTAGTATTGGTTCACTTTAAATGGATTTTCTCACTTGAATTGTGCAAGTTTTATATGTGATATACTTTTGTGCACAAGATTGTATCATGTTTGATGATACTTGCTCTTTTGGGTTTGTGTAAAGATTAAACCATGTTTAGTGAATGGTTAGGGTTTCTTTTCTCTTATTTATTTATCCATTTATTATTGTTTTGGAAAAGATAAAGAGAAAAAGAAATGGTGGCTTATTTTGTTTCTTCTTTGAAGCTTCTTGAAGCTTTGAATAAGTCTACCATTCTTGTCTCTTCTTTAACCCTAACCACTCATCTAAACCTTAGTTAAATCTCTACACTTAACTATAGTTGAAGTCATGATAAGTATTGATTTAATTAACTCATTTTAAATTAACTTATCATATCTTTTCTTCTTCTTCTTCATCTTCTTCAACATGAAGAAAGCTAGTGGCCATCAATGGCAACTAGTGAAATTGAGTGAGAAATCCAAATATAAAGTCTACCCACTTCCTATTTCTTCATCCCCTACCTCTTGCCAAGTTGTATAGGGTGTTTACTTCACAAGTTTTCAAAGCTTGGTGAAGTTGGAGCTTGTTCTTGTGATGCTTCGACGTAGATCATCTTCGGCATCGAACCGACGATCAAGCCCGCCTATTCTTCGATGATGCCAATGCTAGAGTCGTGAGTTCGATTTGGACAGCGGAGGGAGATCATCGTGGAGCTCACAAAGTGGTGGACCGGATCTACAAAGGTTGTAGCCCGTTCCCCATTTCTATATTTCCGTTTACTTGCTTGCTTTGCCTAAATATCTAGTTAACGATCCGTTCTAGGTTTTCTCGGCACCGTAATTTTTAGAAATTTGCATGTTTGATCACTTGTGAGACCTCACTAGGGTGCCTAGGAACCTTACAGTGGTATCAGAGCCTAGCTAGAGCCTTAGACGAAGTCTAGACGGAGTTTGAAGTCCGAACGAACCCGAAACCCCAATTCCAAGGTGCTCTCTGGAAATTTTCTGAAATTTTGGATTTTTGTCAATTAAAAATATGCAGAAAATTATGCAGGGTCTTATATGAAATACTGTGGAATACGAGGGCCTGATTCAACTTTTCCAGAGCGGAACCGCGGCATGAGCTATGCATGCGCGGCGGTTCCGCGGCCGTACTGTCCTCTTGTCTGGTTATTTTTTCACAGTAATTCATGAATTCAGATATTATATTTTCTGGGTATTTTTATTGTGACTCTACAGAAGAGTATTTTGGGGTTGCTTTGGGGATTCAATTATTCGTTCGGGTTATCAGATTTTGTCTATGTGGCTTTCCGGATAACTTTAGAATATGTTAAAAAGTTCGACCGGATTTAAATACCCAACTTTTCCCCTGCCGGAAAAATTCCAAGTGTTGGATTTTTCTGTGGTTTAAACAGGTTCTGAGTAGTGCAAGTAACGCGATGGTCCCTCTAGAAGACAACAAACCTTAACTCGATTATGTGACCGTCTTGAACTGCCCTTTGAACCTTCGGGTTTGGGGCAGTACGGCGTGCCACATGTGAGGCGTTGGCTTGACCCTTCTACGGCTGGACCGTTGGTACTGAGGCATGAAGTGAATGTCTTTGAACCTATTTCATGTGTTGATCGGTGTCGGGAAAACTTGGGTGTTCGAATGTTCGATCGGAAAGTTTAATATATTCTATTTATCCGGAATTGGATACAATAATTGGAATTCACAAATTGTTATGAGATAACGGAATGAATATTATAAACGTAGCAGTTTAGTCTCACTTGATCGGTTGCCACGGAATTTTGATGTGATCAAAAGTCCGTCGCAATCACGTAGTGTACGCGGATACTCGCCGGGTAAACTTGATAGACAGTCTCACTCCATAGCCCCGACCAAGTGACTGTAGGAGGACCCCGTTGCCGAAAGCATCCGTTCGGGTGCTCGCGGTAGCGGTGTTCCGCCTTGGTGCACTTTGTCGATGGCGTCGGGGGTGCGGCCGTCTACTAAAAGTTTGCGATGAGCATTCGATCAGAATGTCGGGAATCTTGTTGAATTGCCCGACTTGATATTGAAAAGAGTTTTCGATAATGAGACTAAAATGCGGGGTTTATAATTGTTAGGCATGCGATGTCTAAAGAATTCATTTGGTCAGGCATGCGATGTCTGAGGTGGTTGCGGATTCCAACTGTTGTAGTTTTACACTTTCTTTTCTGTGACCGTAAGTGTAATATGTGATGTCGCCGGTTTCGTTGCTATATGTCAACGACAATTGGGATGCGCATATTTACTTACGTTGATGACATGTGATGTTATGTGTTGCTGGATATGTTATATTGGATCGTCGTATTTGAATAGCCGGGGGTTTTTATGTGAGATGAGTGTTTTTCATTTTCATTCATGTAAAAACTTGTATGTAATATTCTTTTATTGGGGCACTTCCAGGTTGCGGAAGTTGTCACCGTTGATGTATATTATTTACTTTTCTGCACTACGATAGACCCAAGGAGGGGAGCACAAGTAACCGGGTTCTGGGGTCCAGTGGGAGACCAACTCGAGGAGTCGAGTCCGGGTCTCCTAACCCTAGAATTGGTAGGGTTGCTTGCTGCTCTCGTAGGGGTCTAGGGGTGTGGGATTGGCTATTCATCACGACCGTGGAATCCGTGTTTTATACCGGCTCGTATTGAAAACACGGACGTCCTAGTATATCCAATATTTCATATGTATCTTCTGCTGTGATTTATCTGTGATCATGTGATGTTCTGTGACAGATATTATATATAGTATATATGATATATTATATAGACGTTACTTATGTTTTACACCCGCGCTAGCCCTGCCCCGCTTTGCCGTTAGTTACCTAACCTAACGGTGCAGACGGGACATCGAGGCGAATGCGGATGGCATAAGCGTACGTTATATTTATCTGTGATATTTAGGTGGACTTAAATGATGGGATATTCATTAATGAGATTAATGAAAGAAAATAAACCTAATTGATGTTGTGGAATCGAATTTCAAAATAAAACATGTAGCTACAGTTCTTGCTTTGCATCGCGGTGTTCATTATAGAACATCCTGCACCTTATTCGATGAGGAAAGGACCGAGATCCCTTCACCGGGAGTGACTCCTTTAGCAATAACTGGCAGATGCTACAACTCTCGGTTTGTCTTTGATCGCTTCTATAGTTTCCGCTTTGCACAGTGATATATATGATATATCCCGCACCTCATTCGACGAGGAAAGGGCCGACGATCCCTTCACCGGGAGTGACCCCTTTAGCAAAACTAGAAAAGCTTCAAAAACATTCCATTTAAAAACCATTTGATTCCGCAACGAGATCAAGTTCAAAGCGTTAAAGGTTTTCACAAAAACCATTCGCAACCCTCCGTCATTTTAGGAAGTAGAGTACTTAGTATTCGTGCTGTGTTTGTTGACCATAGTCAAGGCACAGTGTACGGTAGATAAGTGATGTCTTCCTGCACAGCATATGATGCGATTAGTTAGGACAGTCATGTGGCTTTGTTGATCTTAGCCAAGGGTCATGTGGGTGGGTCTAATTAATCATGAAAAGACGGGTAGAACTTGACTAGTACCTATGATTTGTTGACCTTAGCCAAGGTCATAGGTGCTAGGGGTAAAAACCATTATCGGGAGTTTCAAGTGTTGAAATTTGCAATGAGATTGCATACCTTCTATGTGATAGTTGGATCCCGATACCCACTGCGAGTAATTGTTACTCCTGGGAGAGTTTTGCACTTTGCAATTAGCCGATCAAGTAGGTGTCTAGAAAGGTGTCAACGGGGTTACGCCTCTGGGAAAACGAGGTTTACAGTAATTAGGTCCGTGCGAAAGCACGGGGAACCTCCCTCAAAGTACCGACACTGGCCTGGCTGAAAGATTGGCAAACTTGTAGAGTGTAATTAATCCCGGCTAGTCTTTCCTTTTAGGGTTTGAAGGAAGATTTGATAAAAACAGTGGGAGCCATCCTGATTAGATAAAATATATAACCAATCTGATCTTGCAAGAGCGCACGCAGAGTGTTTTCTTCTCTCTCTCTCCTGGTAGCGACCATATCACGCCTTAATCAAGATAATAAAATGGATGTATTGACCGAACCCGCTTGTTATACTGAGCTGGGGAACGTTGGTCCCGCTCCAACTTATAATTGTTATAAGACAGAGCAGGAAATAGGGGAATACCAGAATTCCTATGCCGCCCAAACGAAGAAAGTGCATATGATGCATCTCCTTCGGGTGTGTTCATTACAAAGAACTGTTTCTCAGTATCCTCTGCATCCTGGGTATATGATACCGGATCAGGATCCCAGATATGTAATCTGTTATATAGGGCTACAAAAAGGTAGAAAAACTGAGAACGGGTGATAAGTTTCATGAGGCAGAAAACGGGGCAAGTGTTGCAGCCAAGTCTGTTGGTCACTGTCACCCTGTATTACGAATACATTGATTCTGAACAAATGCTATTAGATACCGAACCTGATATACAAAATCATATCAATCTCTTTATTAGTAAAGAAAGGATATAATTTTGTATTGATGGATAATGTTTTGAACATTTCCTATATCAAAAGTTGATCGGTTCAGGCACGTTATCTAAAAGCATTAACGTTCTAAATCAAACTACAGTTCCTAGTATACTGAACACACACAAGAAGAAGAGTTCAGAAATGAACGAATTCTTCTTGAGGCATTGTAGACTAGGTCATATCAATGCGACCCGACTGGCTGAAGTTACATTCAGATGTATATTTAAATCAGTTTGAATTTACATCTTGTGAAACTTTCCAGTCATGTCACAAAGATAATATGACCATAGCTCTGTTTATTGGAAACAGAGAAAGAGTTAATGAACTCTTGGGACTGATGCATGATGATATATGTAAGGTCTCCTGTCTACACATGCCAGGATTGGTTCTTTATACTTCATTATATTCTCTGATGATCTCTCATGATTCAGTCATATATTCCTGTTGAAATATAAGTCCGAACCTTTTGAGGTATTCACAGAATATAAGTAGGAAGTAGAGAACCAAAATACGGGTATAAGTATTATGTCCTATGATGAGATCAGGGAGGAGAATACTTGTGCATAGCATTCCTGGACTATTCTAAAAGAAAATGGGATTCTCTCTCAGCATTACTCCTCCGTATAAACCATAGCACGATGGTATATCGGGGCGGAGCAATCACACCCTATATGATAAGGTGTGCTCTATGATGAGTACTACTGAGTTACCTATTTCCTTTTTGGGAGTTATGCGCTTGAGAAGCTGCATACCTATTGAATAGGGTTCCAATTAAATCAGTTGCCTACCGCTTCATATGTGATATGGAAAGGGAAGAGCCCATGTCTTAAGCTAGTTAAGATTTGGGGTTGACCGGCCTATGTCTAAAAGCAAAATCCGGACAAGCTCGAGGCAAGGGCTGTAATGTAGAACTGGAAAGGTTCCAGCTATACAAACTACAGCAGATGATTTGACAGAACCAAAGGATTCTATAGTCCCCGACGAACCTCAGCCTCTCCGCCGATCTGGTAGGGTTCCTCGCCTGCCTGAGAGATACCTCGGTTTCTCGATGACAGTGGGAGCAAGGAATGCATCATGAGATGATGACCCAACTAGTTTCGAGCAGGCCATCAAGAGTAGGGACTCTGTAAGAATGGCTGGATGCTTTGCGATCTGAGATGGAATCCATATACACCAACAAAGTATGGACTTTGGTTGCGATATCTGAAGGGTTAAATCCCCATCAGGAGCAAGTATATCTTGAGAAGATTACTTGGTGTAGATGGACAAGTTGAGACTTTCAAAGCTAGACTTGTTAAAGGTTTTCGTCATCGACCAGGCACGGATAATGATGAAACCTTTTCCAGGGACTATGTTTAAAATCCATCCAGATCCTACTTGCCATGGCTACATACCATGACTACGATATCTGGTGGTTGGGTGCCATGACTACTTTTTTAAATATTGATTTAGAAGAGAACGTCTATAAGAACACAGCCAGAGGTCTTCGTAAAACAGTGGGAGCAGCGGAAACGTATGCAAGTTGCTTTACATAATGAAGCAGGCATCGCGGAGTTGGAACGTCTATTTTGATGTGATAGTCAAAGTGTTTGACTTCATCAAAATGGTAGACGAACCTTGTATATACAAAAGGGTAGTAGAGAGTAAGGTGGTCAACTTCGTATTGTACGTAGACAACATACTCTTGATAGGAAAAGAGTTTCCTATACTACGATCGGTCAATCTCCTATTATCACTAGGATTCCCCAAATAGGATCAAAGTGATACCTCCTAAATCCTGAGTTTTCATCTATGAGATAGATGTAATTGGATGTTAGGATTCTCACTAGATGTAGTGAGATGGTATCAATCGATCCTGGGGAGAATCACTGGAAGTGTTCCAGGGTGATAAAGACGACAGAATGTCAGTCACAGGCACTGTCTTTACCCTCAGTAAAGGGACGGTATGTTGGAAGAGTTCCAAGCTCGATACCGTGGCAAACTAGACGATAAAGGCTGGTAACATCGCTATTAAAGATACTACCAAAGAGGAAGTTTGGGTGTATATTGGTTCATAAGATGAACTAGGTTCCTGCCATTGAATGACAATAGAAGCGTGGCTTCGACCCTGGAACCCTGGTCCCATCAGTGACCCAGACATATTCTGAGGCAGCATCACCTGATCATGGAGATAGTTAATCTCCAGGGTGATCGAGGTTAGGAGAGTAGACTCAGAGGACAACACGGCGGATCCACTCACGAAGGCCTTTTCCCAAAGAGAGACTTTTATGGGATGGTTGAGTATGTGATACTGCAACCACTGCTACAGATGGCCCTAGTGCAAGTGGGAGATTGTTAGTTATATGTATGCCCTAGAGGCCATTACTGTACATTGGATGTATATTGTAGTGGATGCTGGGACATATATAGGTAGGACTTTCTTGCTCGACATGATAGTACGCTATCTGGTTGCACTTTATCTTAACATGTATACTTTTTGTCTCTCTGATTACATGTTGATAAAGCCCTTAGGATGTGTACTTGACTTCCAGGACTATGATGTAGATCATACTAGTGGGGCCTGGGTAGTCCATGAGTACATCCTTGAAATGTTCCTAGTCGAGGGAATATCGAGACGGGGCATCGATATTCCAGAGTAGACTAGCGCATATCTTCTCGACCCATGCGATGGGCGACGGATAATCCCATATCCATTGGTGTTTGACATCGAAGATGGTATGCGGGTGCTCAGTGGAGACTGGGTACACTGAACGGACTCGCCGAGAACTCCCAGATGATATTATACCTCACGTCAGATGGCAGTTCTCTGGTGACACTGGTACAGCTTAGTCTGTTGACCCGAGATCGTCATAGAGTCTTGTGTGTCTCCCACTGTGCTTTGATTTCCACCCTACCACGGCTCTACTGAGTCGTGCAAACAGGTGGTTTTTGGGTACAGTCCCGATTCACATGGAGGCAATGAGCGATAGGAGGGGATTCGTCTCTCCCGGTATTGGGGGTTGATGTTGCGCTATGCTCGACTGGCCATAACAGGAAATCCCTGGCCAGGGTTGCAGTGATATACTGGTAAGAGTTATCAGTAGTTTCACGAATGTTATGGACCTCAAGTCGGCATGACTTATCGAGCTATTGGGGTCTGACGTTTACCACCCCTAGGCGAGATATGCGACATATCAGACGAACAGACCGGACTGTACGGTAAGTGTTACTGGTTGGATTCACAGGAGTGTGAGCGGGCTTGCTCGTTGATCTTCTGATCGCTCAATACCCGGGTGGCCGTTACGTTTAGCAGACCGCTTGCGGCTTATGGGTGCTTGATATGATCATCATCCGCTACCGGCGTATTGACGAGTCTTTAGAGTCCTACACAGAGGTTTCCTGGCTCAAGCGAAACGAAATAGGAGCGCATATGAGATATGTGCGGGACCGAGAATAATGCGTGTATGTGATACCGTATTCCATTCTCGCGACGAATGTATCGATTGGTTATATGCGATATAACCTGGTTATCGAATCGAGGATTGATTCGAGAAGCCGATACATTGGATACTAGCCGGTTATATGCGATATGACCGGATCATTGAATCAAGTGTTGATTTAATGATTTATTGTATAATTATATATTTGATTTGCATTAACTAGTATTGGTTCACTTTAAATGGATTTTCTCACTTGAATTGTGCAAGTTGTATATGTGATATACTTTTGTGCACAAGATTGTATCATGTTTGATGATACTTGCTCTTTTGGGTTTGTGTAAAGATTAAACCATGTTTAGTGAATGGTTAGGGTTTCTTTTCTCTTATTTATTTATCCATTTATTATTGTTTTGGAAAAGATAAAGAGAAAAAGAAATGGTGGCTTATTTTGTTTCTTCTTTGAAGCTTCTTGAAGCTTTGAATAAGTCTACCATTCTTGTCTCTTCTTTAACCCTAACCACTCATCTAAACCTTAGTTAAATCTCTACACTTAACTATAGTTGAAGTCATGATAAGTATTGATTTAATTAACTCATTTTAAATTAACTTATCATATATTTTCTTCTTCTTCTTCATCTTCTTCAACATGAAGAAAGCTAGTGGCCATCAATGGCAACTAGTGAAATTGAGTGAGAAATCCAAATATAAAGTCTACCCACTTCCTATTTCTTCATCCCCTACCTCTTGCCAAGTTGTATAGGGTGTTTACTTCACAAGTTTTCAAAGCTTGGTGAAGTTGGAGCTTGTTCTTGTGATGCTTCGACGTAGATCATCTTCGGCATCGAACGACGATCAAGCCCGCCTATTCTTCGATGATGCCAATGCTAGAGTCGTGAGTTCGATTTGGACAGCGGAGGGAGATCATCGTGGAGCTCACGAAGTGGTGGACCGGATCTACAAAGGTTGTAGCCCCTTCCCCATTTCTATATTTCCGTTTACTTGCTTGCTTTGCCTAAATATCTAGTTAACGATCCGTTCTAGGTTTTCTCGGCACCGTAATTTTTAGAAATTTGCATGTTTGATCACTTGTGAGACCTCACTAGGGTGCCTAGGAACCTTACACCTCGTGGCTGCCCCGAACTAGTTCGCTCTCCGGTCTCTCTCGTCGAAGAGGATCCACGTCGAGGATTCTTTATACGGGCTCCCGCTTCTAAACCGAAGCAACTCGGACATCAAGTTTGCTAGCCTAGATGCCCAAGATGAAGTAGAGAGAGTGTGTGATCATTTTGTCTCAATACACCCAATGATTCTCAACACATGAGAGGGTATGAGTGGAGGTGAAGAAGTTGCTGTAGGGTTGCTAGGCACACTCACAAGGTTCTACAAGGCATCAACCATGCCCGATTTAAAAATTAGCCGTGCCGAACAACCCGAAGCCGGATCTTTAAACTAGGGTTTAGGCGAAAACGAACATGTTAAACAGTTTAACACTAAGTGAGAGGGATTACAACCTTTGTAGATCCGGTCCTTCACTTCATAAGCTCCGTGTTGTGGTCACTTCGCTGCGATCATCGGGTTCCGGACTCTCGAGAGGTTCCACGAAGAGAAAGATGCAGTCTTGCTTCCGATCTTCGATACAAAGATGATCTACCTTGAAGTTTCATTAACACAAGCTAACACTCACTAAAATTGAGTGAACACTTTCATCTAAAGGGCAAGGGAAGACGAGGATGATGAAGTAGGATTTTTGCTCTCTTTATTTATCTTTTTCTCACATTTATTCATCACTTGGAAAAAGCTAGTAAGCTTTTTCCATGAAGAAAGAAGAAGGAAGAAGATGAAGAATAATGATGGAAATCCTTTTGTGATGAATAATGCAAAGAAGATAATGATCAATAATGCAACCATGGTTGTCTAAACCATTGTAGAGAATTAACTAAGGCTAGGGTTTGGGTTAGGTTAAGAAATGAGTCATAATAAAATATCTTTCACAAAACAAAACTAAACCTTTTAGAATCATCAAGAAAGCATTATCCCAAATCAAACCCTAATCTTGTTTAATCTTTACTAAACATGTTGCATTAGTTATCATATCATGTTACAATATTATATATCACATATATAATATTTATTGTAACCAAATAAAATAATACAATTAACATATATCGCATATATATCAATGTATTACCCGAGTGAGAAAAAGAATCTTTTAGTGAGCTAATATTAGTTAATGTAATTTAATATATCATATATATTATTATACATTAAATTATCGAATCAACACTTGATCCGACAATCCGGCTATATCGCATATAACCAACTAATATTTATCCGTACCGATTCATCGAATCAACACTTGATCCGATGATCCGGCTGATATCATATATCGCGAGAATAGAATACGGTATCTCATATCGCATTATCCTCGGTCCCGCACATATCACATATGTGCCCCTACTCCGTTTTGCCTGAGCCAAGAAACCTATGTGTAGGACTCTAAAGAATCGTCAATACGCCGGCAGTAGGTGATGATCATATCAAACACCCACAAGCTGCAAGCGGTCAGCTAAACGTAACAGCTACCCAGGTATTGAGCGCTCAGAAGATCAACAAGCAAGCCTGTACATTCTCCTGTGAATCCAAATAGTAACACTGCCGTACAGTCCGGTCTCGTCGTCTGATATGTCGCATATCTCGCCTAGGGGTGGTAAACGTCAGACCCCAGTAGCTTGATAAGTCGTGTCGATATGAGATCTATAACAGTTCGAGAAACTACTGATAACACTTACCAGTAAATCTCAGCAACCCTGGCCAGGGATTTCCGGTTATAGCCAATCGAACACAGCACAACATCAACTCCCTATACCGGGAGAGACGAATCCCCTCCTATCGCTCATTGCCTCCATGTGATTCGGGACTGTACCCAAAAGCCACCTTTTTGTACACCCTCTTGGACGTGGTATGATGGAAATCAAAGCACAGTGGGAATCACACAAGACTCTATGACGATCTCGGGTTAACAGACTACTCTGTACCAGTGTCACCGGAGAACTGCCATCTGACGTGAGGTATAATACCATCTGGGAGTTCTCGGCGAGTCCGTCCAGTGTACCCAGTCTCCACTGAGCACCCGTACACCATCCTTGATGTTAAACACCGATGGATATGGGATCATCCATCGCCCATCATATGGGTCAAGATGCGTATACGCTAGTCTACTCTGGAGTATCGATACCCTGTCTCGATACACCCTCGACTAGGAACAGTTATAGGATGTACTCGTCGACTACCGTGGCCCCACTAGTATGATCTCATCATAGTCCCAGTAGTCGAGTACATATCCTAAGGGCTTTATCAACATGTAATATAGAGACAATCAGAGTACATGTTAAGATAAAGTACAACCAGATAGCATACCATCATGTCGAGCAAGAAAGTCCTCCCTATATATGTCCAAGCATCCATTACAATATACATCGTATGTACAGTAATGGCCTCTAGGGCATACATATAACTAACAATCTCCCACTTGCACTAGGGCCATCTGTTGTGGTATCGCATACCCAACAATTAGCTGCGGTTGAAGTATCTCATACTTAACCATCCCATAAAAGTCTCTACTAGGAAAAAAGGCCTTTGTGAGTGGATCCGCGCTGTCGTCCTCTGTGTCTACTCTCCTAACCTCGATCTCCCTGGAGATCAACCATCTCCATGATCAGGTAATACTGCTTAAGAATTATATCTGGATTTCTGATGGGACGGTAGTTCCATGGCTAAAGCCACAACTCCATTGTCACATAATGGTAGGAACGAAGTTCATCTCATGAACTTATATATATCCAGACTGCCTCTTTGGTAGCATCCTTGGTAATGATGTATCTTGTCTTTAATCGTCTAGTAAGTCACGGTATCTAGCTTGGAACTCTTCCAACATACCGTCCCTCCACTGAGGGTAAAGACAATGCCTGCGACTGACTTTCAGTCGCCCTTATCACCTTGGAACCTTTCCGGTGATTCTCCCCAGGATCGATTGATACCATCTCACTACAACTAGTGGGTATCCTAACATCCAATTAGATCTATCTCATAGATCCAAAACTCAGGATTTTGGAGGTATTACCTTGATCCTATATGGAGAATCATTGTGATAAGCGGAGATTGACCGAGCGTAGCATAGGAAATGTTAGTTATATGTATGCCCTAGAGGCCATTACTGTACATTGGATGTATATTGTAGTGGATGCTGGGACATATATAGGTAGGACTTTCTTGCTCGACATGATAGTACGCTATCTGGTTGCTCTTTATCTTAACATGTATACTTTATGTCTCTCTGATTACATGTTGATAAAGCCCTTAGGATGTGTACTCGACTTCCAGGACTATGATGAAGATCATACTAGTGGGGCCTGGGTAGTCAATGAGTACATCCTTCATTGTTCCTAGTCGTGGGAATATCGAGACGGGGCATCGATATTCCAGAGTAGACTAGCGTATATCTTCTCGACCTATGTGATGGGCGATGGATGATCCCATATCCATTGGTGTTTGACATCGGAGATGGTGTGCGGGTGCTCAGTGGAGACTGGGTACACTGAACGGACTCGCCGAGAACTCCCAGATGGTATTATACCTCATGTCAGATGGCAGTTCTCTGGTGACACTGGTACAGCTTAGTCTGTTGACCCGAGATCGTCATAGAGTCTTGTGTGTCTCCCACTGTGCTTTGATTTCCACCCTACCACGGCTCTACTGAGTCGTGCAAACAGGTGGTTTTTGGGTACAGTCCCGATTCACATGGAGGCAATGAGCGATAGGAGGGGATTCGTCTCTCCCGGTATTGGGGGTTGATGTTGCGCTATGCTCGACTGGCCATAACAGGAAATCCCTGGCCAGGGTTGCAGTGACCTACTGGTAAGTGTTATCAGTAGTTTCACACATGTCATGGACTTCACGTCGGCATGACTTATCGAGCTACTGGGGTCTGACGTTTACCACCCCTAGGCGAGATATGCGACATATCAGACGAACAGACCGGACTGTACGGTAAGTGTTACTGGTTGGATTCACAGGAGTGTGAGCGGGCTTGCTCGTCGATCTTCTGATCGCTCAATACCCGGGTGGCCGTTACGTTTAGCAGACCGCTTGCGGCTTGTGGGTGTTTGATATGATCATCACCTGCTGCCGGCGTATTGACGAGTCTTTAGAGTCCTACACAGAGGTTTCCTGGCTCAAGCGAAACGAAATAGGAGCGCATATGAGATATGTGCGGGACCGAGAATAATGCATGTATGTGATACCGTATTTCATTCTCGCGATGAATGTGTCGAATGGTTGTATGCGATATAACCTAGTTATCGAATCAAGGATTGACTTGATAAGCCGATACATTGGATACTAGCCGGTTATATGCGACATGACCGGATCATTGAATCAAGTGTTGATTTAATGATTTAATGTATAATTATATATTTGATATATTACTTTGCATTAACTAGTATTGGTTCACTTTAAATGGATTTTCTCACTTGAATTGTGCACATTGTATATGTGATATATTTTTTGTGCACATGATTGTATCATGTTTGATGATACATTCTAGCTTG
Source organism: Agapanthus africanus (assembly GCA_030015575.1). Classification (NCBI taxonomy): domain Eukaryota; kingdom Viridiplantae; phylum Streptophyta; class Magnoliopsida; order Asparagales; family Amaryllidaceae; genus Agapanthus; species Agapanthus africanus. The sequence goes on from CM057343.1 coordinate 265,573,838, forward strand.
GTTTTGTGTAAAGTATTAAACCATGGTTAGTTAGTGGTTAGGGTTTCATTTCATTCACTTATTCATTTATCTATTTATTTATTTTATTTATTTCATTTGAAAAGATAAAGAGAAAAGAATGGTTGCTAGTTTTGTTTTTTCTTTGAAGCTTCTTGAAGCTTTGAACAAGTCCACCATTATTGTCTCTTCTCTAACCCTAACCACTCATCTAACCTTAGTTAAATCTCTACACTAAACCATGGTTGAAGTCATGATAAGTATTCTTTTTATTTTCCTTTTAAATAACTTATCATATCTTCTTCTTCTTCTTCTTCATCTTCTTCTTCCATGAAGAAAAGCTTGCTACATCAATGGCAAGTGATGAAAACAAGTGAGAAATCCAATTCTAAAGTGAACCCACTTCCTATTTCTTCATCCTCTATCTCTTGCCAAGTAGTATAGGGTGTTTTCTTCACAAGTTTCATGACTTGGTGAAGTCGGAGTTTGATCTTGTGATGCCTCGACGTAGATCATCTTCGGCATCGAAGCCGACGATCAAGCCCACCCATTTCTTCGATGAAGCCGATGCTAGAGTTCGGGATCCGACTTGGACAGCGGAGAGACATCGTCGCGGAGCTTAGTAAGTGGTGGACCGGATCTACAAAGGTTGTAGTCACTTTCATTTAGCATTTAATTCGTTTACATGCTTGCATCGCCTATATATCTAGTTAACGATCCGTATTAGGGTTTGTAGGCACTTGTAAAATTTGAATTAGCCATGCTTGATCACTTGTGAGACTTCATTAGTGTGCCTAGGAACCTTACAGTGGTATCAGAGCCTAGCTAGAGCCTTAGGCGATGCGTAGACGGAATTAGAAGTCCGATTGAACCGAAACCCCAATCGCATTTTGCCCTCTGGACATTTTTGAAAAACGTGGTTTTTTCCAGATTAAAAATATGCAGAAAACTCAGTAGAAGATTCTAAGAATTATTGTATAAAACGGGGCCCCTGAATCCATTAAAGCGCGGCGGAACCGCGGCATTAGCATGATAATGCGGCGGTTCCGCGGCCCTTTTGTCTCCTCTTGCAATAAATTTTGCACAGTAATTCCTAGTTTGCAGTGCTGGTTTTCCTGGGAATTTTTAATAATTTTTCAAGAGTTGAATTTTCTGGGTTGTATTGGGAACTCGGTGTATCGATCGGATTGTCTAATTTTGTCAGTGTGTTTTTCCGGGTATTTTTAGAATATGTTAAAAAGTTCGACCGGATATAAATACCCACTTTTTCCCCTGCCGGAAAATTTCCAATTGTTGGATTTTTCCGTAGTTTAACGACGTTCTAAGTAGTGCAAGTAACGCGATGGTCCCTCTAGAAGACAACAAACCTTAACTCGATTATGTGACCGTCTTGAACTGCCCTTTGAACCTTCGGGTTTGGGGCAGTACGGCGTGCCACATGTGAGGCGTTGGCTTGACCCTTCTACGGCTGGACCGTTGGTACTGAGGCACGAACTGAATGCTGTTAGACTTATTTCATGTGTTGAGCCGTATCGGGAAAACTTGGGTGTTCGAATGTTCGATCGGAAAGTTTAACATTTTTTGTTTATCCGGAATGTGATACAATAATTGGAATTCACAAGTAGTTATGAGATAACGAAATGAATATTATAAACATAGCAGTTTAGTCTCGCTTGATCGGTTGCCACGGAATTTTGATGAGATCAAAAGTCCGTCGCAATCACGTAGCGTACGCGGATACTCGCCGGGTAAACTTAATAGACAGCCTCACTCCATAGCCCCAACCAAGTGACTGTAGGAGAATCCCATCGTCGAAAGCATCCGTTCGGGTGCTCGCGGTAGCGGTGTTCCGCCTTGGTGCACTTCGTCGATGGCATCGGGGGTGCGGCCGTCTACTGAAGTTTGCGACGAGCATTCGATCAGGATGTCGGGAATCTTGTTGAATTGCCCGACTTGATATTGAAAAGTGTTTTCGATTTTGAGACTAAAATGCGGGGTTTATAATTGTTAGGCATGCGATGTCTAAGGTATTCATATGATTAGGCATGCAATGTCTAAAGAGATTGCGGATTCTAACTGTTGTAGTTTTACACTTTCTTTTCTGTGACCGTAAGTGTAATATGTGATGTCGCTGGTTTCGTTGCTATATGTCAACGACAATTGGGATGCGCATATTTACTTACGTTGATGACATATGATGTTATGTGTTGCTGGATATGTTATATTGGATCGTCGTGTTTGAATAGCCGGGGGTTTTTTATGTGAGATGAGTGTTTTTCATTTTCATTCATGTAAAAACTTGTATGTAATATTCTTTTATTGGGGCACTTCCAGGTTGCGGAAGATGTCACCGTTGATATATATTATTTACTTTTCTGCACTAGGATAGACCCAAGGAGGGGAGCACAAGTAACCGGGTTCTGGGGTCCAGTGGGAGACCAACTCGAGGAGTCGAGTCTGGGTCTCCTAACCCTAGAATTGGTAGGGTTGCTTGCCGCTCTCGTAGGGGTCTAGGGGTGTGGGATTGGCTATTCATCACGACCGTGGAATCCGTGTTTTATACTGGCTCGTATTGAAAACACGGACGTCCTAGTATATCCAATATTTCATATGTATCTTCTGCTGTGATTTATCTGTGATCATGTGATGTTCTGTGACAGATATTGTATATAGTATATATGATATATTATATAGACGTTGCTTATGTTTTACACCCGCGCTAGCCCTGCCTCGCTCTGGCGTTAGTTACCTAACCTAACGGTGCAGACGGGACATCGAGGCGAATGCGGATGGCATAAGCGTACGTTATATTTATCTGTGATGTTTAGGTGGATTTAAATGATGGGATATTCATTAATGAGATTAATGAAAGAAAATAAACCTAATTGATGTTGTGGAATCGAATTTCTAAATAAAACAGGTAGCTACAGTTCTTGCTTTGCATCGCGGTGTTCATTATAGAACATCCTGCACCTTATTCGATGAGGAAAGGACCGAGATCCCTTCACCGGGAGTGACTCCTTTAGCAATAACTGGCAGATGCTATAACCCTCGGTTTGTCATTTGATTGCTTCTATAGTTTCTGCTTTGCACAGTGATATATATGATATATCCCGCACCTCATTCGACGAGGAAAGGGCCGACGATCCCTTCTCCGGGAGTGACCCCTTTAGCAAAACTAGAAAAGCTTCAAAAAAAAACATTCCATTTAAAAACCATTTGATTCCGCAACGAGATCAAGTTCAAAGCGTTAAAGGTTTTCATAAAAACCATTCGCAACCCTCCGTCATTTTAGGAAGTAGAGTACTTAGTATTCGTGCTGTGTTTGTTGACCATAGTCAAGGCACAATGTACGGTAGCTAAGTGATGTCTTCCTACACCGCATATGATGCGATTAGTTAGGACAGTCGCGTGACTTTGTTGACCTTAGTTAAGGGTCATGTGGGTGGGTCTAATTAATCACGAAATGACGGGTAGAACTTGACTAGTACTTATGATTTGTTGGCCACAGTTAAGGTCATAAGTGCTAGGGGTAAAAATCTTTATCGGGAGTTTCAAGTGTTGAAATTTGCAATGAGATTGCATACCTTCTATGTGATAGTTGGATCCCGATACCCACTGCGAGTAATTGTTACTCCTGGGAGAGTTTTACACTTTGCAATTAGCCGATCAAGTAGGTGTCTAGAAAGGTGTCAACGGGGTTACGCTTCTGGGAAAAAGAGGTTTACTGTAATTAGGTCCGTGCGAAAGCACGGGAAACCTCCCTCAAAGTACCGACACCGACACCGGCTGAAAGATTGGCGAGCTTGTAGAGTGTAATTAATCCCGGCTAGTCTTTCCTTTTAGGGTTTGAAGGAAGATTTGATAAAAACAGTGGGAGCCATCCTGATTAGATAAAATACATAACCAATCTATTCTTGCAAGAGCGCACGCAGAGTGTTTTCTTCTCTCTCTCACCTGGTAGCGACCATATCACACCTTAATCAAGATAATAATACGGATGTATTGACCGAACCCGCTTGTTATACTGAGCTGGGGAACGTTGGTCCCACTCCAACTTATAATTGTTATAAGACAGAGTAGGAAATAGGGGAATACCAGAATTCCTATGCCGCCCAAACGAAGAAAGTGCATATGATGTATCTCCTTCGGGTGTGTTCATTATACAGAACTGTTTCTCAGTATCCTCTGCATCCTGGGTATCTGATACCGGATCTGGATCCCAGATATGTAATCTGTTACATAGGGCTACAAAAAGGTAGAAAAACTGAGAACGGGTGATAAGTTTCATGAGGCAGAAAACGGGGCAAGTGTTGCAGCCAAGTCTGTTGGTCACTGTCACCCTGTATTATCAATACATTGATTCTGAACGAATGTTATTAGATACCGAACCTGATATACAAAATCATATCAGTCTCTTTATTAGTAAAGAAATGATAAAATTTTGTATTGTTGGATAATGTTTTGAACATTTCCTATATCAAAAGTTGATCGGTTTAGGCGCGTTATCTAAAAGCATTAACGTTCTAAATCAAACTACAGTTCTTAGTATTCAGAACACACACAAGAGGAAGAGTTCAGAAATGAATGAATCATTCTTGAGGCATTGTAGACTAGGTCATATCAATGCGACCCGACTGGCTGAAGTTACATTTTAGATGCATATTTAAATCAGTTTGAATTTACATCTTGTGAAACTTGCCAGTCATGTCACAAAGATAAAATGACCATAGCTCTGTTTGTTGGAAACAGAGAAAGAGTTATTAAACTCTTCGGACTAATACATTATGATGTATGTAAGGTCTCCTGTCTACACATGCCAGGACTGGTTCTTTATACTTCATTACGTTCTCTGATGATCTCTCAAGATTCTGACATATGTTCCTGTTGAAACACAAGTCCGAACCTTTTGAGATATTCACAGAATATAAGTTAGAAGTAGAGAACCAACAACCGGGTATAAGTATTATGTCCTATGATAAGATCAGGAAGGAGAATACTTGTGCATGGCATTCCTGGACTATTCTAAAAGAAAATGAGATTCTCTCTCCGTATTACTCCTCTGAATACACCACAGCACAACGGTGTATCAGGGCGGAGCAATCGCACAATATTGGATATGGTGTGCTCTATGATGAGTATTACTGAGTTACCTATTTCCTTTTGGGGTTATGCGCTTGAGAAGCTGCGTACTTATTGAATTAGGTTCGAATCAGATCACTGCCTACCATTCCATATGAGATATGGTATGGGAAGAGCCTATCTCTTAAGTAAGTTAAGATTTGGGATTGTCCGGCCTATGTCAAAAGCAAAATCCGGACAAGATCGAGGCAAGATCAGTTCTGTAGAACTGGAAAGGTTCCAGCTGTACAAAACTGCTAATGATTTGACAGAACCAAAAGATTCAATAGTTTCCGACGAACCTCAGCCTCTCCGCCGATCTGGTAGGGTTCCTCATCTGCCTGAGAGATACCTCGGTTTCTCGATGACAGTGGGAGCGAGGAATGCATCATGAGATGATGACCCAACTAGTTTCGAGCTGGCCATCAAGAGTGGAACTCTGTAATAATGGCTGGATGCTTAGCGATATGAGATGGAATCCATATACACCAACAAAGTATGGACTTTGATTGCGATATCTGAAGGGTTAAATACCCATCAGGAGCAAGTATATCTTGAGAAGATTACTTGGTGTAGATGGAAAAGTTGAGACTTTCAAAGCTAGACTTGTTAAAGGTTTTCGTCATCGACCAGGCACGGATAATGATGAAACCTTTTCCAGGGACTATGCTTAAGTCCATCCAGATCCTACTTGCCACTGCTACATACCATAACTGCGATATCTGGTGGTTGGGTGTCATGACTACTTTTCTAAATAATGATTTAGAAGAGAACGTCTATAAGAACACAGCCAGAGGGCTACGTAAACAGTGGGAGCAGCGGAAACGTGTGCAAGATGTTTTATGTGATGAAGCAGGCATCGCGGAGTTGGAACATCTGTTTTGATGAGTTAGTCAAACAATTTGACATCATCAATGTAAGTCCACGTTGCGACCCCCGGTTCTTACGGGGAGGCGGAAACGGTATAAAAATCAAATTTTTAGCGCATGGGGCAACATGGACTAACAAAGTCGGGATCTTTTCTAAACTAAACTAGCAAACATGCAAAGGAGAGTTAACTACTCGGCAAAGTGGTTATACCTAACTTGAACTCCTTCTTCTTGAAACCTAGTAGAGGTTGATGGTTCTTTCCTCGTCGCCTTCTTCCGTCAAAGATGGATCCACCTGAGGGTTCAACCTTCGGGCTCTTTCTCGAACTTAGAGTGAACTAGGATCTCCGGCTTGCTAAACCTTGAACCCTAGAGAGAGTAGAGAGTATCTATGGGGTGTTTTCTTTTCAAGGAGAGGGATTCTCAACACATGAGAAGGATTCTCCTTGAGCTTGAGGAAGAAGAAGATGAAGTGAGGAGAGAGAATGAATATGATAGAATGAGCTCATTTTCCTCTTGCAACCATAACAAAAGGAAAAAGAATTATCTAATTAATAATAATAATTCAAAATGAAATAGTTGATGGTTGTATTTGGAATGACCATTATCATCACTTCATTAAATGAATGTAAGCTAGAATCAAGGAGTATCCTTGCAAAGCAATGATGATGGTCAAACATTCAACCATGGTCAACAAGTCAACCATGGTCAACAAGTCAACAAAATCAACCATGACACAATTTCATTTAATTACTATTATTAATTGAAATTTCATAAATCCATTAGGGTTTGAAAAAAGACGACTGTCAACTGTGCATACGCACCCGTTCCGAAACCCTAATGAAAGACCTCTTCCTCCGCCTCAAACAACTGTGCATACACACCTGCATTCTCGTTCTGAGGAACAAGAATACTGAGAGATAAAAGCAACCCCAAAACATATACCAGTATCTGGCTCAAACCAGAGCCTGCTAGTATAAACCGTCCGGACTCCAAACGTGCACAAGTGCGCGGATGAGAACGAACCCTGCCGCAAAACCATGCGACCTCTACTCAGTTTTGCCCAGAGGCGAATACCCTCTGTGTGGGACTCTAAAGACTCGACACTACGCTGGCAGTGGGTTTAGCCACAGACCGCAAGCGGCACTAGCTGTGCGTAACGGTCCCCAGGTAGATGCCGATAAGAAGACTGACGAGGTAAAACCCATCTGAACTCCTACTGAGTCTGAATGTGACATTCTCCGTACAGTCCGGTCTGTTCGTCTGATACATCGCATGTCGGGCCTAGGGGGCGGTAAACGTCAGTCCCCCAATAGCGGTACAAGTCGTGTCGGAGTGAAGCCCAAAACACCCTGAGATAACACTGGAAGCCTACCAGTATATCTCGCTTGCCCTGGCCAGGGACTACTCGTGTAATGGCTCTCCTAGACACAGCGCGATGTCAACCCCCAATACCGGGAGAGACGAATCCTGTCTAACCGGCACTGCCTCCAAGTGCTTCGGGACTGCAAACTACCACCTGTTTGCACGACTCCTTTGAGCCATGGTAGGGTAGTAGTCAAAGTACAGTGGGAACACACTCGAGGCGAAGTGCCAGTGTCAAGTCAGCGGACTAAGCTGTACTCATGTCACCTGGGAACTGATAACTGACGATAGGTATAATACCAACCTGTCAGTTCCCGACGAGTCCTGTCCAGTGTACTCGTAACCCAACGAGCATCCGTATACTATCTCCAGTACGACGTAATGATGGCTGTGGGACAGACCATCTCCCACACTGGGATGAGAAGCGCATACGCTAGTCTACTCCGGAGTATCGATGCCCTGTCTCGATAGTCCTGCGACTAGGGACCTGTATAAGGATGTGCTTACAGATTACCCAGCCCCCACTAGTGTGATTGCCATCACAACGCTGGTAATCAAGCAAAGATCCTAAGGGCTCCACTAATGCGTATAGGTGATATACTAAAATAAACACATGTACACATTGAAGTAGAAACAAACCAAGTAGCATACTACTATATTGAGCAAGATTGTTTATACAAGGTGAATATCCCAAGCTTCCATTAAGTAATATACAAACTAGTATGATACAGTAATGGCCTCTAGGGCATATACACTAACAATCTCCCACTTGCACTAAGGCCATGTACTGGCGTATCGAAGACCTATCATCTCGATCAGCCGCTCGAACTGAGTCTGGGGTAAGGCCTTGGTGAATGGATCTGCCGTGTTATCTTCTGAAGCGACTCTCCGAACCTCAATCTCCTGGCGATCCACGATCTCCCTGATCAGGTGATACCGCCTCAAGATGTGCCTGGATCTCTGATGGGACCTGGGTTCCTTCGCTAAAGCTATAGCCCCGTTGTTGTCGCAATACAGAGGTATTGGGTCAACAATGGACGGAACCACCTGAAGTTCTTTCAAGAACTTCCTCATCCAGACAGCTTCTTTTGCGGCATCAGATGCAGCGATGTATTCCGCTTCCATTGTCGAGTCTGCAACGGTTTCCTGTTTGGAACTCTTCCAACACACCGCCCCTCCATTGAGGGTAAAGACAAAACCCGACATGGACTTGGAATCATCCTTGTCACTCTGGAAGCTGGAGTCAGCAAAGGCCTCGATCTGGAGGTCTTTTCCACCATACACTAAGAACATCTCCTTAGTCCTTCTCAGGTACTTGAGAATGTTCTTTACCGCTATCCAGTGTTTCTCCCCAGGGTTTGACTGATACCGGCTTACCACACTCAATGCATAAGCTACATCCGGTCTGGTACACAACATCGCATACATTATAGAGCCTACCGCAGAAGCGTAGGGTATAATAGACATGCGATCCCTCTCCAAATCAGTCTTGGGGGACATCTCTTTAGAGAGGGTGATCCCGTGACAAGCCGGTAGGTTACCGCGCTTGGAATCTTCCATACTGAATCTTTTCAGTATGGTGTCGATGTACCTGGACTGTGAAAGTCCTAATATCCTCTTGGATCTATCACGATGGATCCGGATCCCCAGGATGTATGAGGCATCATGTAACCCTTCGAAAATCGTTTAGGCAGTTTTTCGGTAATCGGCTAATTTTTCGGCTTTTTCCGTAAAAAGTCAAAATTGATATTTTTCATTGTAGACCTAATTATACAAAAGTTAGATAAGATATTACTATAATTTTGTCACTAAAATGTCACTTATAATTTTCTAGTTAAATAAGATTTTTTTCGTAATTAATTATTTTTTTTATTATTTTAAGCCTTTTTAAATACATTAAATTAGTGATAAATACAAATTTAATTAGGTAAATTTCATAATTAGGAGTCTTTATAAGCTAAAATATGGTGTTAATAAAATTTTATCATGGCTTGCAAACTTCTAGTTTTTTGGTGGGAAAATTATGAAAAAAAATGATGTAAAATAAGGTTTTTTTTTGTAAAATGTTGTTATGAAAGCATTAAATGATAACATGATGGGTTTGTACACCTAGAAACTTCTCCAAAAATCCACAAACCCCCTCCCTTGCTGCTGGCCGACCCCCTCACCTGCAGATTTCCCTCTCTTCTCACTCCTTTTTGCTTCAATTTTCATGCAAAAATTCATAAAAAATCAACAAATTTCCATCTCCATTCAAACCAAAACCCTAATCCAATCTCTCTCAACCCAAATTAGTTCAAAAACTTGATGAAAGGAGGCTTTCTTGGTGACTTGATCATGCTAGGATTGAATTGGTGAGGTAAAAATTCTAAACTAGTTGTTAAATTTGTAGTTGTTTATGCTAAAATTAGATGTTTAAAGTGTTAATTTCATTATAATGGGTTGTCTTGAAAATTCAAGAATGGGTTTTGATGTTGAGTTAGGGTTTGAAACATGGTTGTAAAAATTAAGTTAGGGTTTTGGTTATATAATTGATTAGAATGGTTAATTGTGTAATGATACGCTTGCTAAATCGACAAATTGCGATGTTTGTATCGAATCGGCTAGAAAATTGCTTGCTAGATTTTTACGAAAATTAGAATGCGATCAAATTGCATTATATTAGCGATATAATTAGCTTTGTATAGGGCTATTAGAGTGTGCGAACGCGGGGTTTCGTCTAGTCGGGTTGTAGTTTTGTCGATTTCCCCGAAATGACGATTCTAGTTAACGGTTAGCGATTTTCGTGCATTTTTCCGCGCACCGAGTGCATGCTATGTTTAATTCGAGAGCGTCGATATTTGTATAATGTGACTTGCATCGTCTTAGGTTTTGTAATCTTATGCTTGATATTGTGCAAATATAGGATCGATCGGGGAAACATCGGATACGGCGCGAAAAGGCAAGGCGGTGGCCGGATCGGATTAGCGGAGATTTCAGGTGAGTAGATGTATTCATCTATGGGGGAATCGTCTGGATGGCGCGATGCGCCCCCTAGTTAGGATTTCCTTATCTCTTGTAAGATTCATGTTGTTAGTTAGCTTACCCCTTCATTGACATTGCATACCCTTACAGTTAATAATATGCTAGATTGCATGGATATTCATATGCACATATGCGATAACACTTCGTAGGGCACGAACACCATTACCATTGGCATCTGTTGCACGCGCACTATTCATGTGACACACACGCCTTTGGTAATTGCCATGCCACGTGCACTATAGAACCTGTTTATCATAATATCGCCACTTGCATTCATACTTGATATATGAAATTGCATAGCATACGTATACCTCGCATCATCATCATCATATTTATATAGATTTCTAGCCAAAAGTTTACATCATACACATTGATATCATAGACATTTATCATATTTAACATGTGGACACTATGATTTTCTTGAGGATTTCAGTTTTTCTGTGATTTCTGGATTTTTGGGGAAAACCGCAAGAATTTAACAAAAGCTTATATTTATCATTTTTAAAACAAAGTTGCGGTTTTCTCGTGACGTATGTGTCGTCCACCATGAGTTTTCATGTTTTCTGTTGGATTTCGAGACCCGATTCGAGGAGTGGATGAACCGTCTCGGGTACATGGTGGGCCCGGTATGGTACCCCGGGGCAAGAAGATCGAGTTGTAGACGATGAGCCTGGCAGGAGAAGACTACCTACCGGTGATGTCTGGCGCGGCGGATATTCGGAGGATACCGACCGTTGTCGTGAGATTTATGATATGGGCCGATCCGGACTGACGGAGCCCGATATTGAGACAGATATGATTCCTATTTGGTGTCGATGCTTGACACGGGTTTTCAGATGATTTCTTGATGGTATTTAGCTATTATACAGATATTCATGTTCTAAAGTTAAGAATTCAATACCCTTAGCATTTAAAACACTTAAAGACTTAATAATGACATTGCATACCTGTGCATGCATACTAGAGATATTATATCACCTATGGACATACATGTTGTGACGCATTGCGTGCACTCTTACGATTGCCTTATTAGATGTTATATTTACTCACGAGCTGGCAACTCACCCCCGTTGTGCCACAGTGTCTTGCAGGTCGGACTCATCAGTCTTGTAGCGGCGGCTATCTTATCATCAGCTCCTTTTGCTCAGACTCGCGACATCGCCCGTAGGTGGGTTGCGAGCACACTTTATTTCTTTTGCTTTATCATTGTATCTAGTATTCTCCATCTACCACTTTATATTGTATATGCGACCTAGTGATGAGACTGAGAGATTTGTATATTTGTGGTTTCTTTTGGGTCGAGCTCACTTGAGCCGACGTGTGTTTTCTGGTATTTTGCATTTCTTTTATGCTCTTTTTCTTGATATTACTATTATATTGCATGTGGTTGTGATCCGCCTTGGGCGAAGAGCTAGCTCCCGCTTGGGGATGCCATTTTTATGATTACATGTTTATTATCTTGTTGTACCCATTTTGGGGGATAGAAAATACAGGGGAGACTCTGCCGAAATTTTCGGAAATTTTTGATGTTTTAAAAAGGGATTCTATGCAACTTATTTGATTTAAAAACCGTTTTCATTTAAGGTTTTTCCTTCACTCTCTTTTGATTTTGGTTTAGATTTTCTGGGCTTTGGCTGACTTAGGTTATGGTACGCCTTTAGACGTCTCGTAATCTAAGTGCCAGTCACGTTCCGTATTTTCGGGTCGTGACAAAGTTGGTATCAGAGCGTAGGTTTTACCTTTCTGAGTGTAGGACGACCTTGGTAGATGGAGTAGGTGACTTAAGCAGAGTGGCGTACCGTGGGTATGATCCGCGGCATACTTACGATACGGTACTCCGCCTAAGTGACCTTAGGACATAATTGCTTGTATTTCCTTTCTTGATTCCTTGATTCAATTGCAATGATCTTATCAGTCCTGTTTCTTATTCCAGCTTCGATGCCGCCAAAGACTACGAGAGCTCAGCGGGCTGCCGCTAGGGATGAGATTCGGGCGGGCCCGTCTGAGGCGAGGATCGAGGGGGATGATACGCCTACCCCTCAGGGTCATACTGATCCGCCTTATCCAGATCGTATTGCCAGACTAGAGGCCGGCATGCAAGAGTTGCGACAGATGATGGGATCTTTAGTTGAGTCCAGTCGGGCACAGAGATCCGAGGACGTTCCTTCCACCGCACAGACCACGATCGTACCAGCTGCACAGATGGTCACTCCTGCTGCTACTACGGAGACTATCCCTGTTTCACTACTGGAGTTCATGAGATTGAGACCTCCAGCTTTTACCGGTATAGATGCGACAGAGGACCCACAGGCATTTCTTGATAGGATGGCTCGGATTTGCCGTTCGTTGAGGTGTTCTGATGATAGATTGGTGGAGTTTGCGAGTTTTCGTCTGGAAGGTCTTGCCCAGACCTGGTACGATTCAGTAGAGAGAGGCCGAGCTGCAGGTCTACTTTCTATGACCTGGGATGAGTTTACAGCTGCATTTCTTGCCCGTTTTCTTCCGGAGAGTGTCCGAGATGCTCGAGCCCGTAGTTTTGAGTCTTTGTGCAAGACTCCTGGGATGACAGTGTCGGAGTATGATATACAGTTTACCCAGTTGTCTCGATATGCTCCGTACCTAGTCGACACAGAAGAGAAGAGAATAAAGAGGTTTGTACGAGGGCTTGATACACAGCTATTCCTTGCCATCGGCACCCAGCACTTTGAGACATACGCTGCCGCGATGGATGCAGCCTTACTTTTGGAGGAGCGTATTTCTGAGACTCCGGTCGTTTCTGGGCCGAAAAGGATCCGTACTGATACGCCAGCTCAGCGGCAGATGGGTAGACACCGTGATAGATTATTTCCGGGAGATGGTGGAGGCAGAGGATTGAGACGAGGTCAGTTATTTGGTTCATATCCACAGACCCAGCAGTCGTCTCCAGGATGTTTTCGGTGTGGGAGTCAGTACCACCGTGTCAGAGACTGTACCATGGGACGTCCGGGCGTGGCGACAGTCCCGCATGTGACTTTACCACCCTCACCACCTTCTCAGAGAGCTTTACTTCTTAGTCCTGACGATGCTCCACGTCAGTCAGATGCTTCTAGAGGCCGTGGGCGTGGCGGTCCAGTTCCGAGAGGACGAGGCGACAGAGGCAGAGGCAGAGGCCGAGGTAGAGGCAGAGGACAGCCAGCTATTAGTGGTGGACAGGCCCGAGTGTTCGCATTGACTCCTCAGGATGCACAGGCATCCAATGCCGTCGTGACAGGTACTCTACCAGTATGTTCTTTTGATGCACGGGTATTATTTGATCCAGGCTCCACACATTCCTATGTATCCACGTATTTTGCACCGAGGTTGGGCCAAGAGTCTTCTCCGTTAGATCAGTCGCTTGTCGTTATTACACCGGTAGGCGAGTCTTTTGTTGCCCGTTTTGTGTACCGATCGTGTTCCGTTCGTATCGGGGAGAGAGATTCTTCAGTTGATTTGATTCTCCTTGATATGCTAGACTTTGACGTTCTTCTTGGTATGGACTGGCTAGCCACCTGTTATGCATCCGTGGACTGCAGTGAAAAAGAAGTCAGATTCAGTTTTCCTGGTGAGCCGGTTCTTATTATTCAGGGAGATCGTAGCGCTACCCTTCCCAGCTTGATTTCTTCTCTTCACGCTGGTCAGCTCTTAAGGAAAGGGTGTCAGGGATTCTTAGCCTATGTTTGTGATACTAGCTCCACAGAGGTTCCGTTGGACCAGGTCCCTGTTGTGAGAGAGTTTCCTGATGTATTCCCTGACGAGCTGCCTGGTCTGCCACCAGAGCGCGAGATTGAGTTCTGTATTGACTTGATCCCTGGCACGGGGCCTATCTCTATACCGCCTTATCGGATGGCCCCGGGGGAGCTGAGAGAGCTAAAGGATCAGTTACAGGACTTGCTGGACAAAGGGCTTATCCGACCGAGTGTGTCACCTTGGGGTGCTCCCATCTTGTTTGTTAAGAAGAAGGACAGAAGTATGCACTTATGCATTGATTATCGTCAGCTGAACCGGGTTACTGTACGGAACAGGTATCCCCTACCCCGCATTGATGACTTATTTGATCAGCTCCAGGGTGCAGGGTTTTTCTCGAAGGTTGATTTACGGTCAGGTTATCACCAGTTGCGAGTTCGGAAGGAGGATATTCCGAAGACCGCTTTCCGTACTCGATATGGTCATTATGAGTTCTTGGTGATGTCGTTCGGGCTCACCAATGCCCCGGCAGCATTTATGGATTTGATGAACCGCGTATTCAGGCCGTATCTCGATCAGTTCATCATTGTGTTCATTGACGACATCTTGGTTTATTCTCGGAGCCGGGAGGAGCATGAGCAGCACTTACGTATCACATTGCAGACTTTGAGGGAGCATCAGCTGTTCGCCAAATTCTCCAAGTGCGCATTCTGGCTAGACAGTGTCGATTTCTTGGGTCATGTGGTGACGAGAGATGGTATTTGTGTGGACCCGAAGAAGGTCGAGGCAGTTCAGCGTTGGCCTAGACCAGTATCAGTTACAGAGGTTCGCAGTTTTCTAGGTTTGGCCGGCTACTATCGACGTTTTGTCCAGGATTTCTCCCGCATTGCTGCACCTTTGACCGGGTTGACCCGGAAGGGGGTTCCTTTTGATTGGACCCAGGCATGTGAGGATAGCTTCCAGCAGTTGAAGACTCGTCTGACTACTGCACCAGTGTTAGCATTGCCTTCAGGATCAGACGGGTTCGTGGTATTTTGTGATGCTTCTAGAGTGGGGCTGGGATGTGTATTGATGCAGCACGACAGAGTTATCGCGTATGCTTCTCGGCAGCTGAGGAAACACGAGCAGAACTACCCCACCCATGATTTAGAGATGGCTGCAGTGGTATTTGCACTTAAGATCTGGAGACATTACCTATACGGTGAGTCGTGCCAGATATTCACTGACCACAAGAGTTTGAAGTATATCTTCCAGCAGCGAGACCTGAACCTGAGACAACGCCGTTGGATGGAGTTGGTGAAGGATTATGACTGCGAGATTCTATACCATCCGGGCAAGGCGAATGTGGTGGCAGATGCTCTGAGTAGGAGGCCCGGAGGTAGTTTATCTTGTTTAAGCGCGGTACAGATGCAGTCGACGGCGGATTGGCAGGTTTTATGTGATAGCAGAGTGCAGTTCGAGTTTACTCCTACAGGGGGACAGCTGGCCCATTTCAGAGCACGCCCACAGTTACTTGACCGTATCCGCGAGGCACAGTCCGGCGATGCCCGTATCTTAGAGATTATTGAGCAGATTCGGCAGGGCAGAGTTTCTGAGTTCGTGATTGATGATCAGGGGATACTTCGATTTGGGACTCGACTGTGTGTGCCAGATTCAGAGGGACTGAGGCGTGATATTCTCGAGGAGGCACATAGATCAGTATACAGTGTTCACCCAGGTTCCACCAAGATGTACCGTGATTTGAGAGAGGTTTACCGGTGGGACGGGATGAAGAAGGATATTACAGACTTTATGTCGAGATGCCTGACTTGTCAGCAAGTCAAGGCCGAGCACCAGAGGCCAGCCGGCGAGTTACAGCCTTTACCCATCCCTGAGTGGAAGTGGGAGCAGGTCTCCATGGACTTTATTGTGGGTCTACCCAGGACCAGTCGAGGGTATGACTCTATTTGGGTGATTGTGGATCGACTGACGAAAGCGGCTCACTTCCTGCCAGTGAAGACCACTTTTGGATTTTCTCAGTACGCCCAGGTTTATATTGATGAGATAGTGCGACTGCATGGTGTTCCGACTTGCATCGTGTCCGACCGTGGCACCCAGTTTACCAGCCGATTGTGGCAGAAACTCCAGGAAGCTTTGGGCACCCGATTGAGTTTTAGCACAGCCTTTCATCCTCAGACTGACGGTCAGTCGGAGCGTACTATTCAGACTCTTGAGGACATGCTCAGAGCTTGTGTTTTAGATTTCGGTGGTAGCTGGGATCGTCATTTGCCTTTGATCGAGTTTTCCTACAATAATAGCTTCCAGGAGACGATTCAGATGGCACCTTTCGAGGCTTTATATGGGAGGAGATGTCGATCGCATGTATGTTGGACAGAGCTCAGGGAGAGCTGTATTTTGGGGCCGCAGATTGTACAGGAGACGACCGAGAAGATACAGCTGATTCGGGACAGGATGAGAGCGGCACAGAGCAGGCAGAAATCATATGCTGACAGGCGTCGTCGCCGACTCGAGTTCGCTGTAGGCGATCATGTTTTCCTGAAGGTCTCTCCGATGAAAGGTGTGATGAGATTTGGGCGGAAAGGGAAACTGAGTCCTAGATATGTTGGTCCTTTCGAGATCCTGGAGCGTGTTGGTCCAGTCGCTTATCGGTTAGCTCTTCCGCCCAGCTTCCCCGATGTTCATCCCGTGTTCCATGTCTCGATGCTCCGCAAGTACCTTCATGATCCATCCCAGGTGATTCAGCACCAAACGATCCAGTTAGAGCGTGATCTTTCTTTCACCGAGCATCCGGTTGTCATTTTGGATCGGCAGGTGAAGAAATTGAGGTCGAAGGTTATACCGTCCGTCAAGGTCCTTTGGCATGGCCCGAACAGCGAGGAAGTCACCTGGGAGACCGAGGTCGAGATGAGGAAGAGATATCCCCATCTTTTTGAAGGTATGCGTAGTTAAATTCTAAATTCGGGGACCGAATTTCTTTAAGGGGGGAAGATTGTAACCCTTCGAAAATCGTTTAGGCAGTTTTTCGGTAATCGGCTAATTTTTCGGCTTTTTCCGTAAAAAGTCAAAATTGATATTTTTCATTGTAGACCTAATTATAGAAAAGTTAGATAAGATATTACTATAATTTTGTCACTAAAATGTCACTTATAATTTTCTAGTTAAATAATTTTTTTTTCGTAATTAATTTTTTTTTATTATTTTAAGCCTTTTTAAATACATTAAATTAGTGATAAATACAAATTTAATTAGGTAAATTTCATAATTAGGAGTCTTTATAAGCTAAAATATGGTGTTAATAAAATTTTATCATGGCTTGCAAACTTCTAGTTTTTTGGTGGGAAAATTATGAAAAAAAATGATGTAAAATAAGGTTTTTTTTGTAAAATGTTGTTATGAAAGCATTAAATGATAACATGATGGGTTTGTACACCTAGAAACTTCTCCAAAAATCCACAAACCCCCTCCCTTGCTGCTGGCCGACCCCCTCACCTGCAGATTTCCCTCTCTTCTCACTCCTTTTTGCTTCAATTTTCATGCAAAAATTCATAAAAAATCAACAAATTTCCATCTCCATTCAAACCAAAACCCTAATCCAATCTCTCTCAACCCAAATTAGTTCAAAAACTTGATGAAAGGAGGCTTTCTTGGTGACTTGATCATGCTAGGATTGAATTGGTGAGGTAAAAATTCTAAACTAGTTGTTAAATTTGTAGTTGTTTATGCTAAAATTAGATGTTTAAAGTGTTAATTTCATTATAATGGGTTGTCTTGAAAATTCAAGAATGGGTTTTGATGTTGAGTTAGGGTTTGAAACATGGTTGTAAAAATTAAGTTAGGGTTTTGGTTATATAATTGATTAGAATGGTTAATTGTGTAATGATACGCTTGCTAAATCGACAAATTGCGATGTTTGTATCGAATCGGCTAGAAAATTGCTTGCTAGATTTTTACGAAAATTAGAATGCGATCAAATTGCGTTATATTAGTGATATAATTAGCTTTGTATAGGGCTATTAGAGTGTGCGAACGCGGGGTTTCGTCTAGTCGGGTTGTAGTTTTGTCGATTTCCCCGAAATGACGATTCTAGTTAACGGTTAGCGATTTTCGTGCATTTTTCCGCGCACCGAGTGCATGCTATGTTTAATTCGAGAGCGTCGATATTTGTATAATGTGACTTGCATCGTCTTAGGTTTTGTAATCTTATGCTTGATATTGTGCAAATATAGGATCGATCGGGGAAACATCGGATACGGCGCGAAAAGGCAAGGCGGTGGCCGGATCGGATTAGCGGAGATTTCAGGTGAGTAGATGTATTCATCTATGGGGGAATCGTCTGGATGGCGCGATGCGCCCCCTAGTTAGGATTTCCTTATCTCTTGTAAGATTCATGTTGTTAGTTAGCTTACCCCTTCATTGACATTGCATACCCTTACAGTTAATAATATGCTAGATTGCATGGATATTCATATGCACATATGCGATAACACTTCGTAGGGCACGAACACCATTACCATTGGCATCTGTTGCACGCGCACTATTCATGTGACACACACGCCTTTGGTAATTGCCATGCCACGTGCACTATAGAACCTGTTTATCATAATATCGCCACTTGCATTCATACTTGATATATGAAATTGCATAGCATACGTATACCTCGCATCATCATCATCATATTTATATAGATTTCTAGCCAAAAGTTTACATCATACACATTGATATCATAGACATTTATCATATTTAACATGTGGACACTATGATTTTCTTGAGGATTTCAGTTTTTCTGTGATTTCTGGATTTTTGGGGAAAACCGCAAGAATTTAACAAAAGCTTATATTTATCATTTTTAAAACAAAGTTGCGGTTTTCTCGTGACGTATGTGTCGTCCACCATGAGTTTTCATATTTTCTGTTGGATTTCGAGACCCGATTCGAGGAGTGGATGAACCGTCTCGGGTACATGGTGGGCCCGGTATGGTACCCCGGGGCAAGAAGATCGAGTTGTAGACGATGAGCCTGGCAGGAGAAGACTACCTACCGGTGATGTCTGGCGCGGCGGATATCCGGAGGATACCGACCGTTGTCGTGAGATTTATGATATGGGCCGATCCGGACTGACGGAGCCCGATATTGAGACAGATATGATTCCTATTTGGTGTCGATGCTTGACACGGGTTTTCAGATGATTTCTTGATGGTATTTAGCTATTATACAGATATTCATGTTCTAAAGTTAAGAATTCAATACCCTTAGCATTTAAAACACTTAAAGACTTAATAATGACATTGCATACCTGTGCATGCATACTAGAGATATTATATCACCTATGGACATACATGTTGTGACGCATTGCGTGCACTCTTACGATTGCCTTATTAGATGTTATATTTACTCACGAGCTGGCAACTCACCCCCGTTGTGCCACAGTGTCTTGCAGGTCGGACTCATCAGTCTTGTAGCGGCGGCTATCTTATCATCAGCTCCTTTTGCTCAGACTCGCGACATCGCCCGTAGGTGGGTTGCGAGCACACTTTATTTCTTTTGCTTTATCATTGTATCTAGTATTCTCCATCTACCACTTTATATTGTATATGCGACCTAGTGATGAGACTGAGAGATTTGTATATTTGTGGTTTCTTTTGGGTCGAGCTCACTTGAGCCGACGTGTGTTTTCTGGTATTTTGCATTTCTTTTATGCTCTTTTTCTTGATATTACTATTATATTGCATGTGGTTGTGATCCGCCTTGGGCGAAGAGCTAGCTCCCGCTTGGGGATGCCATTTTTATGATTACATGTTTATTATCTTGTTGTACCCATTTTGGGGGATAGAAAATACAGGGGAGACTCTGCCGAAATTTTCGGAAATTTTTGATGTTTTAAAAAGGGATTCTATGCAACTTATTTGATTTAAAAACCGTTTTCATTTAAGGTTTTTCCTTCACTCTCTTTTGATTTTGGTTTAGATTTTCTGGGCTTTGGCTGACTTAGGTTATGGTACACCTTTAGACGTCTCGTAATCTAAGTGCCAGTCACGTTCCGTACTTTCGGGTCGTGACACATCACCCAGGTCTTTCATGGAGAACCTTTGTGACAAGAACCCCTTGACAGATTGTAGCATAGGAATGTCATTTCCTATTAAGAGAATGTCATCCACGTATAAAACGAGGAATACTACAGTTCTCGCTACAAATCTACTATAGATGCATGGTTCATCTGGATTTTTGATAAAGCCAAATTCCTTGACCGTCTCATCAAAGCAGATGTTCCAACTCCGTGATGCCTGCTTTAGTCCATAGATGGACTTAAGCAACTTGCACACTTTTCCGCTGCTCCCACTCTGAATGAAACCCTCTGGCTGGTCCATATAGACATACTCCTCTAAATTTCCATTTAGAAAAGCGGTTTTCCATATGCCAAATCTCATAATCGTGGAAGGCAGCAATGGCAAGAAGGATCCGAATGGATTTCAGCATAGCCACTGGAGAAAAGGTCTCGTCATAGTCCAAGCCAGGTCTTTGACGGAAACCCTTTGCTACAAGTCTAGCTTTATAGGTCTCAACCTATCCATCTACACCAATCTTCCTTTTGAAGATCCACTTGCATCCTACGGGTTTTACCCCGTCTGGAGCAATGTCCAACGTCCATACTTTGTTGGTGTACATGGACTCCATTTCGGTCCGCATTGCATCCAGCCATTTTACCGAGTCAACGCTCTGAACGGCCTGCTGGAAGCTAGTAGGCTCATCATAATCTATGATGCAATCCTCTCTATCCCCGTCTATGAGAAAACCGTAGTATCTCTCGGGCGGATGAGACTGCCTACTACTCCTGCGGAGCGGCGTAGGAATGTCCTGTTCATTTGAACCCTCTGGTTCCACTAAGCTTTCAGTAATAGTCTGTGGTTCTGGAATTTCTTCCAGTTCTACTGCGCTCCCACTTAATTCTTTTTCTAAGAACTGGTGTTCTAGAAAGTGGGCATGACGAGAAACAAGAACTTTTTGTTCCTCTTCGTAGTAGAAGAGATATCCCTTGGAATTCTTTGGATATCCCACAAACTTACACAGTACTGAGCGTGCCTCGAGCTTGTCCGCATGCTGCTTTTTAACAAAAGCTGGACTTCCCCAAGTCTTAATGTGACTGAGATGGGGCCTCTTCCCACACCACATCTCATATGGTGTAGTAGGCACAGTCTTAGTAGGAACTCGGTTCAAAAGGTACGCAGCTGATTCTAGCGCATACCCCCAGAATGATCGCGGTAACTCAGCGTTACTCATCATGGACCGTACCATATCCAATAGGGTTCAGTTCCGTCTCTCCGATACACCGTTGTGTTGCGGAGTGTATGGAGGAGTAAGCTGAGAGAGAATCCCGTTCTCTTTTAAATAATTCAGGAACTCGGCACTTAAGTATTCTCCACCTCGATCCGATCTTAGAATTTTGATACTTTTGCCGGTCTGTTTTTCTACTTCATTCTTATATTCCTGGAACTTTTCAAAGGCTTCGGACTTATGTTTCATTAAGAAGACATAACCGTACCTTGAAAAATCATCCGTAAAAGTAATGAAGTAAGAATAACCGCTTCGCGCATGTATAGACATTGGACCGCACACGTCGCTGTGTACGAGTCCCAAGAGCTCGCTCGCTCTTACTCCGTGTCCAGTGAACGGAGTCTTTGTCATCTTTCCTTTGAGACAGGATTGACAAGTGGCATACGATTGATATTCGAACGGATCCAAATACCCTTCTGTATGTAACTTAGTCAACCTTCTCTTATTGATGTGACCCAGTCTACAATGCCATAAGAAAGTCTGATTGATTTCCGGAGACTTTCTTTTGTGTGTATTCTGGACATTGAAAATCTGTGGTTGGTTCAATACATATATACCATTGCTCAATGTACCTGACCCAATCAGAACTTGATTAAGGTGAATGTTTACAACATTACTTACAAACGCAAATTCATAACCTTCTTTAGAAACCAAAGATACAGAAATGATATTACAAGTTGCGTTGGGTACAAAAAAAACAATTACGCAAAACCAAAACATGCCCATCTGACATTCCCAGGTGATAGTCCCCCACGGCTTTAGCATCCATGCTAGCTCCGTTCGCAACTCTGAGGGTCATGTCACCTGCCTTCAAAACCCTACGGTTTCTCAACGCCTGCAAAGAATTACAGATATGAGATCCTGATCCGGTATCCAATACCCAGGAAGTAGAGTTTATAGAAAGACAGTTTTCAATAACATACACACCTGAAGCTGAAGCCGCAACCTGCTTCAGTTCCTGTGTCCTGGCTTTTCAAGCCCTGCAATCTTTCTTCCAGTGTCCACTCTTATGACAATAGAAGCATTCTTCCTTTCCCACAAGCTTCCCCGCTATCTTTGTTGCCTTTTCCTTTCCCTTCGTACCCACTTTACTAACACCGCCCCTTGGTTTGGCGGGGGCTTTCTTCCTCTTTCCCTTGGCTTTCGCCTTGGACCTAGAAGAAGAAGATCCTCCTACAAACAAAGCGGGTGTTTCCCTGCCTTTCTGTAGGGTGCCCTCTGCGCTCCTCAGCATGTTGAGGAGTTCTGAAAGTTCAACTTCCTTTTCTTGCAAGTTGAAATTCAGTATGAACTGGGCGTAAGTGGAAGGAAGGGACTGGAGAACTAAATCTGTATAGAGTTCGCTTTCCAACGTGGTCCCAAGTTCCGCGAGCTCCTCAATGTAGCCAATCATCTTAAGCACGTGGTCCGCTACCGATGATCCGACGGCCAACTTTGCCGAAAATAACTTCTTCGACACTTCGTATCTTGCGATACGAGACTGCTCTCCATACAGTTCTTTTGTATGAAGAAATATGGATTCCAAGTCCATATTCTTGTGCCTCCTCTGATGTTCGTTGTCCATAGAGGCAAGCACGAGGCACCTGGCCTTCGCGCAATCAATCTCCCAAGTCTTACGGATTTCCTTATCCGCGACGCTGGAGGTGGGACCTGGGACGGGGGGAGCTTTGGTGGTAAGAAGATACCCCAGCTTGTCGTAAGTGATTGCCATTTCGACATTCCTGAGCCAATCTTTGTAGTTTGGCCCTGTCAGTATGTTTTTATTTAAGAGTAACTTAAGTCCAGTCATGTTGAATGGTCGCTGCAATTAGGAGAGAGAGAAGGAACACTCAGCACGATGCTCTTGCAAGTTTAGAATGGTTTTTAATTTGTCTAAACAGGAATGCTCCCACTGTCTCTCGAATCCCTCCTCAAACCACAAAGGAAGAATTAGCCGGGATCAATCCCACCGCACAATACTTGCTTAACCGTTCAGCCAGGCCAGTGTCGGTACTTCGAGGGAGGTTTTCCAACGCTTTCGCGAAGTTCCTTAATTTAAGAACCTCTTTTCCCTGGGGGCGTAGCCCCGCTAACACCTTTCTAGGCACCTACTAGGTTTATAGCATTGATCGTTTGGTGAGAAATTTCCCGAGGAGTAGCATATACTCACAGTAGGATCGGGATCCAAATATCATCGCGTGACGAAACTGAAGGAATCCTACCAGAATCATCACACTCCAAATGGTATGCAAATCTAGCAAGTTTCAGTACTTATGAAACTCCCGATGTGGATTTTTTGCCCCATGCTCTTATGACCTTGACTTTGGCCAAAATATCATAAGTCACATGTCAAGTTCTGCCCGTCACTATCCAGGTTAATTTGGATCCATCCGTACCTACCCTTGACTTTGGCCAAAATGGCAGTACGAGTGTCCCAAACCAACGCATCTATCTATGCTACACATGAACACCCAATAGCTACCAATCACTATGCCTTGACTTTGGCCAACATACATAGCTTGAATACTATTGCCTATTCATGCGAAACGACGGAGGGCTACGAATGGTTTTGGTAAAACCGTGAACGTAGTGAACTTGATATAATCGATGGAACGAGATAGCTTTTAGAAGGAGTGGCTCAAGCTCCGCTTTTAAAAGTTAGTTTTGAAAAGAACCGAGTGGTTTTTCGAAAGTGTTCCAACGACTTTAACTTGGTTCATTATCTTGCATTAGTTCTTTTAATGCGTGATATTCTTGCATTAGTTCTTTTAATGCGTCCCATCATTTAATCCTACCATTGCAGAAAACAACCAAAATATGACGTACGCTTATGCCATTCGCATTCGCCACGGGGTCCCGTCATCACCCGTTAGGTTACTTAACTAATGACAGAGCGGGGGCTGGGCTAGCGCGGCTGTAAAACATAAGCAACGCCTAAATATAAAGCAATGATAGACATTACAGATCACAGATGAATACATTGGATATACTAGGAATCCGCAATCCGTTCGAGCCTGCAACGAAAAGCGGATTACACGGTCGCGGTGAATAGCAAAAACCCCACCCAAGACCCCTACGGGTGCGGCAAACTATCCGCCAAGTACCCGGTAGTTTGTGCACCCCTCCATGGGTCTATCCTAGGAGCAAAAACAGTAAAAAGAATACAATGACGGCTACAACCCCGACCCGGTTGTGCGGCCATACAAATAATATTATTACATCAATTTACATATTACAAATGAATGAAAGAAAAACAAAAGCTCATCTCATATCCACCCCGGCTATTCACCCGCGACAGTCCAACACATTCATATACACATTCCAATATCAAACACAGATCACAGAGATGTATAACCCCGACTAATCGACTTATAGCGATTAGCCGACGTTCAATACATACAAACATCACAGATATAACCAACATAGTCAAAGTGTAGTGAAGTTCGGAAAAAATACGGAATTATAGGCCCCCAAAAACAAATTTCTATTCTGGAAAATCTGGGCACATATAATATATCTCAAAAATCCTAAAACCAATCCAGAGATACACTGCACCAAAATCGAGGCAGAGAGGAGACAAGACGGCCGCGGATCCGCGGCAACATAGCTTGCTGTTGCCGCGGAAACGCGGTCGTTTGGTCAGATCTCTGGATCGTTTTTGGTGGTTATCTTTAAAAAACCCTGAGATGATTTTAGGTGCATAACAAATTTTGTTTTGACCAGAAAAAAATTTAACGGAAACTAGGGTTTTTGAAAAGTTTGGTTTTTGGATTTTTCGGTTCCGAACTTCGTTACACTTCACTACCTAGCTAGTTTATGTTTAGTTAGGCTCTGATACCACTGTAAGTCCATGTTGCGACCCCCGGTTCTTACGGGGAGGCGGAAACGGTATAAAAATCAAATTTTTAGCGCATGGGGCAACATGGACTAACAAAGTCGGGATCTTTTCTAAACTAAACTAGCAAACATGCAAAGGAGAGTTAACTACTCGGCAAAGTGGTTATACCTAACTTGAACTCCTTCTTCTTGAAACCTAGTAGAGGTTGATGGTTCTCTCCTCGTCGCCTTCTTCCGTCAAAGATGGATTCACCTGAGGGTTCAACCTTCGGGCTCTTTCTCGAACTTAGAGTGAACTAGGATCTCCGGCTTGCTAAACCTTGAACCCTAGAGAGAGTAGAGAGTATCTATGGGGTGTTTTCTTTTCAAGGAGAGGGATTCTCAACACATGAGAAGGATTCTCCTTGAGCTTGAGGAAGAAGAAGATGAAGTGAGGAGAGAGAATGAATATGATAGAATGAGCTCATTTTCCTCTTGCAACCATAACAAAAGGAAAAAGAATTATCTAATTAATAATAATAATTCAAAATGAAATAGTTGATGGTTGTATTTGGAATGACCATTATCATCACTTCATTAAATGAATGTAAGCTAGAATCAAGGAGTATCCTTGCAAAGCAATGATGATGGTCAAACATTCAACCATGGTCAACAAGTCAACCATGGTCAACAAGTCAACAAAATCAACCATGACACAATTTCATTTAATTACTATTATTAATTGATATTTCATAAATCCATTAGGGTTTGGAAAAAGACGACTGTCAACTGTGCATACGCACCCGTTCCGAAACCCTAATGAAAGACCTCTTCCTCCGCCTCAAACAACTGTGCATACACACCTGCATTCTCTTTCCGAGGAACAAGAATACTGAGAGATAAAAGCAACCCCAAAACATATACCAGTATCTGGCTCAAACCAGAGCCTGCTAGTATAAACCGTCCGGACTCCAAACGTGCACAAGTGCGCGGATGAGAACGAACCCTGCCGCAAAACCATGCGACCTCTACTCAGTTTTGTCCAGAGGCGAATACCCTCTGTGTGGGACTCTAAAGACTCGACACTACGCTGGCAGTGGGTTTAGCCACAGACCGCAAGCGGCACTAGCTGTGCGTAACGGTCCCCAGGTAGATGCCGATAAGAAGACTGACGAGGTAAAACCCATCTGAACTCCTACTGAGTCTGAATGTGACATTCTCCGTACAGTCCGGTCTGTTCGTCTGATACATCGCATGTCGGGCCTAGGGGGCGGTAAATGTCAGTCCCCCAATAGCGGTACAAGTCGTGTCGGAGTGAAGCCCAAAACACCCTGAGATAACACTGGAAGCCTACCAGTATATCTCGCTTGCCCTGGCCAGGGACTACTCGTGTAATGGCTCTCCTAGACACAGCGTGATGTCAACCCCCAATACCGGGAGAGACGAATCCTGTCTAACCGGCACTGCCTCCAAGTGCTTCGGGACTGCACCCAACTACCACCTGTTTGCACGACTCCTTTGAGCCGTGGTAGGGTAGTAGTCAAAGTACAGTGGGAACACACTCGAGGCGAAGTGCCAGTGTCAAGTCAGCGGACTAAGCTGTACTCATGTTACCTGGGAACTGATAACTGACGATAGGTATAATACCAACCTGTCAGTTCCCGACGAGTCCTGTCCAGTGTACTCGTAACCCAACGAGCACCCGTATACTATCTCCAGTACGACGTACTGATGGCTGTGGGACAGACCATCTCCTACACTGGGATGAGAAGCGCATACGCTAGTCTACTCCAGAGTATCGATGCCCTGTCTCGATAGTCCTGCGACTAGGGACCTGTATAAGTATGTGCTTACAGATTACCCAGCCCCCACTAGTGTGATTTCCATCACAACGCTGGTAATCAAGCAAAGATCCTAAGGGCTCCACTAATGCGTATAGGTGATATACTAAAATAAACACATGTACACATTGAAGTAGAAACAAACCAAGTAGCATACTACTATATTGAGCAAGATTGTTTATACAAGGTGAATATCCCAAGCTTCCATTAAGTAATATACAAACTAGTATGATACAGTAATGGCCTCTAGGGCATATACACTAACAATCAAAATGGTAGATGAACCTTGTATATACAAAACGGTAGTAGAGAGTGAAGTGGTCATCCTCGTATTGTACGTAGACAACATACTCTTGATAGGAAAGGAATTTCCTATGCTACGATCGGTCGATCTCCTCTTATCACATAGATTCTCCATAAAGGATCAAAGTGATACCTCCTAAATCCTGGGATTTGGATCTATGAGATAGATCTAAATAGATTTTAGGATTCTCACTAGCTATAGTGAGATAGTATCAGTTGATCCTGGGGAGAATCACTGGAAGTGTTCCAGGGTGATAAAGACGACTGAATGTCAGTCACAGGCATTGTCTTTACCCTCAGTAAAGGGACGGTATGTTGGAAGATTTCCAAGCTAGATACCGTGACAAACTAGAAGATAAAGGCTGGTAACATCGCTATTAAAGATACTACCAAAGAGGCAGTTTGGGTGTATATTGGTTAATAGGATGAACTAGGTTCCTACCATTGTGTGACAATGGAACTGTGGCTTTGGCCCTGGAACCCTGGTCCCATCAGTGACCCAGACATATTCTGAGGCAGCATCACCTGATCATGGAGATAGTTGATCTCCAGGGTGATCAAGGTCAGGAGAGTAGACTCAGAGGACAACACGGCGGATCCACTCACGAAGGCCTTTTCCCAAAGAGAGACTTTTAAGGGGATGGTTGAGTATTAGATACTATAACTACTGCTACAGATGGCCCTAGTGCAAGTGGGAGATTGTTAGTTATATGTATGCCCTAGAGGCCATTACTGTACATTGGATGTATATTGTAGTGGATGCTGGGACATATATAGGTAGGACTTTCTTGCTCGACATGATAGTACGCTATCTGGTTGCTCTTTATTTTAACATGTATACTTTATGTCTCTCTGATTACATGTTGATAAAGCCCTTAGGATGTGTACTCGACTTCCAGGACTATGATGAAGATCATACTAGTGGGGCCTGGGTAGTCAATGAGTACATCCTTCATTGTTCCTAGTCGTGGGAATATCGAGACGGGGCATCGATATTCCAGAGTAGACTAGCGTATATCTTCTCGACCCATGTGATGGGCGATGGATGATCCCATATCCATTGGTGTTTGACATCGGAGATGGTGTGCGGATGCTCAGTGGAGACTGGGTATACTGAACGGACTCGCCGAGAACTCCCAGATGGTATTATACCTCACGTCAGATGGCAGTTCTCTGGTGACACTGGTACAGCTTAGTCTGTTGACCCGAGATCGTCATAGAGTCTTATGTGTCTCCCACTGTGCTTTGATTTCCACCCTACCACGGCTCTACTGAGTCGTGCAAACAGGTGGTTTTTGGGTACAGTCCCGATTCACATGGAGGCAATGAGCGATAGGAGGGGATTCGTCTCTCCCGGTATTGGGGGTTGATGTTGCGCTATGCTCGACTGGCCATAACAGGAAATCCCTGGCCAGGGTTGCAGTGACCTACTGGTAAGTGTTATCAGTAGTTTCACACATGTCATGGACTTCACGTCGGCATGACTTATCGAGCTACTGGGGTCTGACGTTTACCACCCCTAGGCGAGATATGCGACATATCAGACGAACAGACCGGACTGTACGGTAAGTGTTACTGGTTGGATTCACAGGAGTGTGAGCGGGCTTGCTCGTCGATCTTCTGATCGCTCAATACCCGGGTGGCCGTTACGTTTAGCAGACCGCTTGCGGCTTGTGGGTGTTTGATATGATCATCACCTGCTGCCGGCGTATTGACGAGTCTTTAGAGTCCTACACAGAGGTTTCCTGGCTCAAGCGAAACGAAATAGGAGCGCATATGAGATATGTGCGGGACCGAGAATAATGCGTGTATGTGATACCGTATTTCATTCTCGCGATGAATGTGTCGAATGGTTGTATGCGATATAACCTAGTTATCGAATCAAGGATTGACTTGATAAGCCGATACATTGGATACTAGCCGGTTATATGCGACATGACTGGATCATTGAATCAAGTGTTGATTTAATGATTTAATGTATAATTATATATTTGATATATTACTTTGCATTAACTAGTATTGGTTCATTTTAAATGGATTTTCTCACTTGAATTGTGCACATAGTATATGTGATATATTTTTTGTGCACATGATTGTATCATGTTTGATGATACATTCTAGCTTGGTTTTGTGTAAAGTATTAAACCATGGTTAGTTAGTGGTTAGGGTTTCATTTCATTCACTTATTCATTTATCTATTTATTTATTTTATTTATTTCATTTGAAAAGATAAAGAGAAAAGAATGGTTGCTAGTTTTGTTTTTTCTTTGAAGCTTCTTGAAGCTTTGAACAAGTCCACCATTCTTGTCTCTTCTCTAACCCTAACCACTCATCTAACCTTAGTTAAATCTCTACACTAAACCATGGTTGAAGTCATGATAAGTATTCTTTTTATTTTCCTTTTAAATAACTTATCATATCTTCTTCTTCTTCTTCATCTTCTTCTTCCATGAAGAAAAGCTTGCTACATCAATGGCAAGTGATGAAAACAAGTGAGAAATCCAATTCTAAAGTGAATCCACTTCCTATTTCTTCATCCTCTACCTCTTGCCAAGTAGTATAGGGTGTTTTCTTCACAAGTTTCATGACTTGGTGAAGTTGGAGTTTGATCTTGTGATGCCTCGACGTAGATCATCTTCGGCATCGAAGCCGACGATCAAGCCCACCCATTTCTTCGATGAAGCCGATGCTAGAGTTCGGGATCCGACTTGGACAGCGGAGAGACATCGTCGCGGAGCTTAGTAAGTGGTGGACCGGATCTACAAAGGTTGTAGTCACTTTCATTTAGCATTTAATTCGTTTACATGCTTGCATCGCCTATATATCTAGTTAACGATCCGTATTAGGGTTTGTAGGCACTTGTAAAATTTGAATTAGCCATGCTTGATCACTTGTGAGACTTCATTAGTGTGCCTAGGAACCCTACAGGAAACTCCTTCCCTATCATGAGTATGTCATCCACGTACTCTACGAGGATCACCACCATACTCCCTACTACCTTTTTGTATATACAGGTTCATCTACCATTTTGATGAAGTCAAACTCTTTGACTACCACATCAAAACAGATGTTCCAACTCCGCGATGCCTGCTTTATCCTATAAAGCATCTTGCACACGTTTCCGCTGCTCCTACTGTCTACGAAGCTCTCTGGCTGTGTACTTATAGAGGCTTTCTTCTAAAACACATTTAGAAAAGCAGTCATGACACCCAACCACCAGATATTGTAGTCGTGGTAAGTAGCAGTGGCAAGTAGGATCTGGATGGACTAAAGTATAGCTTTGAAAGTCTCAACTTTTCCATGTACACCAAGTAATCTTCTCAAGATATACTCGCTCCTGATGGGGATTTAACCCTTCAGATAAAGCAACCAAAGTCCATACTTTGTTGGTGTATAAGGATTCCATCTCAGATCACTAAGCATCCAGCCATTCTTACAGAGTCCCACTCCTGATGGACAGCTCGAAACTAGTTGGGTCATCATCTCATGATGTAATCCTCGCTCCCACTGTCATAGAGAAACAGAAGTATCTCTCAGGTGGGTGAGGAACCCTACTAGATCGGCGGGGAGGCTGATGTTCGTTGGTAACTATTGAATCCTTTGGTTCTATCAAATCATCTGTTGTAGTTTGTATAGCTGGAACATTTCCAGTTCTACATAACAGACCTTACCTCGAGCTTGTCCGGATTTTGCTTTTAGACATAGGCCGGACAACCCCAAATCTTAACAAACTTAAGATATGGGCTCTTCCCTTTCCATATCACATATGAAGTGGTAGGCAACTGATTTGATTTGAACCCTATTCAATAGGTATGCAGCTTCTCAAGTGCATAACTCCCAAAAGGAAATAGGAAACTCAGTAGTACTCATCATATGACACACCATATCACATAGGGTGTTATTGCTCCGCCCCGATATACCATCGTGCTATGGTGTATAGGAGGAGTAATGCTGAGAGAGAATCTCATTCTCCTTTAGAATAGTCCAGGAATTTCGTGCTCAAGTATTCTCCTCCTTGATCTCATCAAAGGACATAATACTTATACCCGTTTTTGGTTCTCTACTTCTAACTTATATTCATTGAATATCTTAAAAGGTTTGGACTTATGTTTCAACAGGAACACATGTCTGAATCTTGAGAGATTATCAGAGAATGTAATGAAGTACAAAGAACCGGTCTTGGCATGTGTAGACAGGGGACTTTCATACATCAGCATGTATCAATCCCAAGAGTTCACTAACTCTTTCTCTGTTTCCAATAAATAGAGCTATGGTCATCTTATCTTTGTGACATGACCGACAAGTTTCACAAGATGTAAATTCAAACAGATTTAAATATGCATCTAAATGTAACTTAGCTAGTCGGGTCACATTGATATGACCTAGTCTACAATGCCTCAAGAAGGATTCGTTCATTTCTGAACTCTTCCTCTCGTGTGTGTTCTGTATACTAAGAACTGTAGTTTGATTTAGAACGTCAATGCTTTTAGATAACGTGCCTGAACCGATCAACTCTTGATATAGGAAATGTTCAAAATATTATCCAACAATACAAAATTATATCACTTCTTTACTAATAAAGAGACTGATATGATGTTGTATATCAGGTTCGGTATCTAATAACATTCGTTCAGAATCAATGTATTCTGGTAATACAGGGTGATAGTGACCAACAGACTTGGCTGCAACACTTGCACCGTTTTCTGTCTCATGAAACTTATCACCCGTTCTCAGTTCTCTACCTATCTATAGCCCA
Source organism: Agapanthus africanus (assembly GCA_030015575.1). Lineage (NCBI taxonomy): Eukaryota > Viridiplantae > Streptophyta > Magnoliopsida > Asparagales > Amaryllidaceae > Agapanthus > Agapanthus africanus. The sequence continues at coordinate 265,605,939 of CM057343.1, forward strand.
TGTAACAGATTACATATGCGGGATCCTGATAGGCCTTCGGTGAGAGGGGCCTGAGGCTCTAAGCCGAGGACGGCATCAAGAGAAAGAACTGACTTCTTCTTCCTCTTCTGCGCGCGAACCCCGGACGCACCCAAAATCAACTTACGTTTTGTGGGCACCTTAGGACGGCGGGTCCCGATGTCCGAGCCTATGCCGGATTCAGGCGAAACCATATTCACCGTCTCCACCGGAGCACGGGGCACTGGGGGCACGTCCACGGTATCACGGGGCAATCCGTACGGAGGGCTCAGCACGCGCGGGGGCTCAGCTCCAGCATCTCTCAGTGGAGGAACGACAGGGATCCTTGGCCTCAGGGGAGCTTTGCGGTCGCTGCCAGGGGGCACACCTTTGCGGTCAACCAACAGCCGCTTCTCTTCCCGGATAACAGCACCCATCGCATGTGCGTACCAAGCCACGTATTTAGGGTTGTTAGGCACGGCTAAAATTTTAATACGAAATACAACCTTTGTAGATCGGTCCTTCACTTCTTTATCTCCTTGTTGAAGTCCCTTCGCTGCGATCGTGGTTCTCCCGGACTCTTGCATGGCTTCACGAGGCTAAAGGAGCGTCCTTGCTTGAAGTCTTCGAGGCCGAAGATGATCTACGTCGAGAGGATGCCAACTCAAGCTTCTACTTCACTAACTAGAGAATTAGTGAAGCAAACACCCTAAACTAAAGTGCTAGTCTAGTAGAGGATGGAGAAATAGGAAGTGGGTTCACTTTAGAATTTGGTTTCTCACAATGTTTCTCACTTTGGATCAAACCCTAGAGAGCTTTTAGATCAAGGAAGAAGATGAAGAAAATAAAATGAGAAGAGTGAGATAATGATCAAGTGAGTGAGCTAACCATGGTGAGTGAGTATCATATACTAACTCATGTAGAGACTTAATCATGGCTAAGTGTGATGGTTAGGTTAACAAATATCCATAGTAAAAACAAACTTTGTGGAATTAGTCAATGCATCCACAAGCTTCCACAAGCTTCATGCATTTTGCTAATCCTCCATTAATTTTGTAATTACTTTAAATATTAAAACCCAACATAATAAATAGCATGGTGTAAGTCTTAAACACCCAAGTCATGTGTATCATTGATTGTTACGAAATTGTGTTTTTATTTGTAGTTTAACCGCAATCAGAATGGTGTCGCGCGTAGCTAGACTGAGGTGAGTACGGGTCGTCCTCAGGGAAACGTGGAACCTTTTACTTTTACTTTAGATGTGTTGAGAAAGAGAGGAGGGATAAGAATTTTATAGAATGGTTTCTAGATCTACGTTAAACAAGAATGTAAAATATAGATCTAGATTATTTTAAAGATGTAATTAATATAATAAGAGGGCTTGTAGGGTTCGTTAGGATTTAGTAGTTATGGACGATTAATTAAAAGTTACCCTTTTTATCCATTAATAGATTTAGAACTAGAACGACGGTGATGCGTGTAGATTAGGGTTTCTGGAGGGAAAAGGAATCCTACTCTTAACCCCTATCTCGACACGGGACTCCGTTCATATCTAGCCTTTACCAAAACAATCATTAATCTAATCTCTAATCGCGGTCGGAACTAGCAAAGAATTGCTAGCGCGCCCGATTAGGATGTTAATGATTCTTTTGATAAAGTTCCTAAACTTTATAGGACTTAAAAAGGGTTTAGTTATTTTCATCATCCATTAGCCTACCCTAATCCTACGAACCCTAACAAGCGGAGAATTACTCGCGCATGTTGGAAGAAGAAGATGAAAAGATAGAGAGGGAAAACATAATGTAAAATGCAAAAGAATTAGATAAAACAACTACCTTTATTAATCAACTTGAACAATCTACACTTTGATTCCTTAGAAAATGATTACAAAGACTAGTTTGCTTCTCGATCTCTTCCAAGGAGGTAGACGAACAGTTGATGATCAGCCTGGATGCGTGAGCGTCGGGAGCTTCTTGATCTCTTCGGCTTGATGATTTTTCCAAGAGGCTCTCGGTGCTCTTTTATAGTGCAAAGCCAGAATCTTATTGTTGAAAACTTGGAAAAATATAGATTTGATTCACCCCAAAAAATCTTGTGCTTTAACTCCCTAGACTTGCGGCGGATCCGCGGCCCAAGGGTGGGTTTGGCCGCGGATCCGCGCTCAAAGGTGGGGATCTCTCGATCAAATTTCTTGGGCTTTTTTCTCGTGACATGTGGCAATCCTAGGCACCTTTAGAATTCAGAAATCTTCTCTCGGTTGCTTCCAGACTTGGTCTTCAAGTTTTGCTTCTTAATTTGGCAAGTTTTCTTCAACAAATTGATTTGTTTGATAAATTCTTCATAACAACTTGGAAATATTCTGCACAACAACTCAAATAAGATTTTAGTAGACTTTGTTCTACTAGGATTAGGTAATATTTGCATACATTTTCCTACCAAATGATAATTAAAATATATTAACACATGGAAAATAATGTTTTTACACATAAACCCTAATATGTATAATATATTATAATAAAGTCCTTTTTTAATATGAAAATGGTAGGAAAAATGTAATACAAATGTGCAGTTTTATCAACTGAACAAATACCCCCAAACTTATCTTTGATCGTCCCGAGCAAACTAGTTTATTTAAGAGGAGAAAAAGAAAGGAGAAAACTAAGCACACTTTCGTAGGCAACACGCTTGCACTGAGCATGTGCAACAAGCCGTTAAACCTCTAGGTGTCCCTAGTAGGAGGAGTGTTGTCTCCTGAGGGTTTTCAGCGGATTACACCCACAAAATCCTATAACAAAAGAAAGTTGGTGAAATTTACATATAAAGATAAGAACCATAAAAGAAAGACTTTGAAAAGAAGAGTTTCCAACTATGCTAGCTTTTCAGTTATCATGAGCCCTATCTTAATAGTCATGAAAAAATGTTAGAAATCACATTACCCCTCAATAAAACATCGTCTTTATTCTTCATTCCTACCTTTCTTCCAAACATTGATCATATAACCCCACGTGTGTGAAATGGACATCCCTACACTCGGAGAATTCAATTCAAGCTATCATACTCTTGTCCATCTACCTTAGTACTTTTTAATTTAATGAATATTAAAGATTTGCTCACACATTTTCATGCGACCGTTAATACTTCTTGAGGTACTAACCAACCGATTACTCATGTGCTTGCTAATTAGGTGATATTATTTTCCTCGTCTTGCACCACCTAAGGCTTAGTAGTGACTCCCAGACCAGTTGGCCTTAGGGCACTAGGTGAAGAGGCACCCTCGCAATATTTTTTTTATTGCTGCCTTGGCGATAACAAAACCAGTGTTCATTTTTTTTTTCTTTTCACCATTTATATTTTCTTCATTTTTTTTCATTTCCTTCATACTTTTGGCTTTTGGACAAGAGCATTTCAAGGTATTCTCTACTATCCTGAGTTTCAAGACGTGTGTAAGTGCATATAGTAGGGTATCAACATTCAAATGTTTGGCTTCCAGAATAAAAACTATTTTTCAGACTTATTTTTATCCTCAGATTAGTGACTTCCTTCATTTTACTAACCCTTGGGACAACAACTCATAACTACTTATTACTAGTTCGTGTAAGAAAACTTCTAATTTTCTTGGTTTTCTTAAACTATTCCAATCTTTTGGATGTAATTTTTCACTTTCTACTCTTTTGTTATATATATATAAAAAAATTTTAATGCCCGGTGTCAAAGATAATTTAGTGAATACAAACCTCCCCCCCAAACCTGTTTTCAGCAGTGTCCTCACTGATGTAGCCTTTTGAGAACATGGACCTGTATACTAAGGGAGAGATACAAGGGGTAAAATAATAGTGAAATGAAAAATTCCCCCAAACTTATTCTTTGACACGCACAGATATTCAATCAAATCATTTTTTTACTCACCTCCATTCTTAAAATGTGAAAAAGTTATCAAAACATGGAGGTGAGGCGGAGGAATTTTAGTTTTGATAAAGCGGCTCCTGTAAAAATAGGAGCTCCTCCGCGGGGTCAGCAGAAAAATACGGTTTTAATCTATGCCCATTCACTTTAAAAATCGAACCGTTTTTCAAATTTTCGACTTCAACTGCTCCGTGCGGGTGTACATACCGCACCACAAAAGGTCCTTTCCAACGAGATTTTAGCTTACCCGGATGAAGATAGAGACGGGAATCGTAAAGAAGGACTTGTTGCCCCGATGTGAAGGTTTTTCTAGAAAGATTTTTATCGTGGAACACTTTAGTCCTGTTCTTTACTATCACCGCATTATCGTAAGCTTCATCGCGGAGTTCGCTTAGCTCATTCAATTGCAGCTTCCGATAGCTGCCTTCATGCTCAAGATCAAAATTAAGCTCTTTAATAGCCCACATTGCCTTATGTTCAATCTCGACAGGGAGGTGGCATGCCTTCCCAAACACAAGGCGTTATGGAGACATACCAAGATCGGTCTTATAAGCGGTGCGGAATGCCCAAAGAGCATCCGTCAATTTGGTTGACCAATCCTTACGGTTTTTCGAAACCGTCTTCTCCAATATCTGTTTAATTTGCCTATTTGAAATCTCAGCCTGCCCGCTTGTTTGAGGGTGATAGGGCGTAAAAAGCTTGTGAGTGATTGAATATTTCCGCATCAAGGCCTCGAAAGACCTATTGCAGAAATGTGTCCCGTTGTCGCTAATGATAGCGCGAGGGTGTCCGAATCGTGAAAAGATATTTTCTTTAAGGAACTTAATGACAACTTTGTTGTCATTAGTGCGACACGGTATAGCTTCCACCCACTTCGAGACATAATCAACCGCTAACAAGATATATAGATTCCCAAAGGAGTTGGGAAAAGGGCCCATAAAATCAATACCCCAAACATCAAATATTTCCACAACCAAAATAGGTTGGAGCGGCATCTCATTCCTTCGTGAAATCCGACCCAAATGCTGACATCGCGGACAAGTTTTGTAATGTTCAAATGCATCTTTAAATAATGTTGGCCAATAAAAGCCACATTGCAAAACTTTCTCCGCCGTTTTTCGAGGTCCAAAGTGACCGCCGCATGCCTGATCATGACAAAATGATAACACGCTCTTGAATTCATCGTTAGGGACACAACTGCGAATGATTTGATCGGAACAATACTTGAATAGATATGGTTCATCCCAGTAAAAATATTTTACTTGGGATGAAAATCGAAGTTTGTCTTGTTTCGACCAATCGCTAGGTATAAGTCCCGTCGTAAGATAGTTCACGATATCCACGAACCAAGGTTCGTAGGATACATTCAAGAGCTGTTCGTCGGGAAATGAGTCATTTATCAGCACGGTCACAGTTGGCGAAGAAGTGATGCGTGAAAGATGGTCGGCTACAACGTTTTCACATCCACTCTTGTCTTTGATGACAAGATCAAATTCTTGTAATAATAGGATCCAACGTATTAGCCTGGCCTTCGCATCCTTCTTCGATAAAAGATGTCGTGGGGCGGAATGATCTGTGTAAACCACAATAGGCGAACCAATCAAGTAGGGCCTGAATTTCTCTAATGCAAATACAACTGCCAAGAGTTCTTTCTCGGTAGTTGTGTAATTTATTTGTGCATCATTCAAGGTCCTACTTGCATAGTAAATTACATGTGGCATCTTATCAATATGCTGTCCCAAGACAGCACCAATAGCAAAGTCTGATGCGTCACACATAAGCTCGAACGGGTGGTTCCAATCCGGAGATGATAGAACGGGGGCTGTAGTGAGTGATTCTTTAAGTGATTCAAAAGCAGCCTCACAATCCGAATCGAAGTGAAAAGTAGTGTCCTTGGCCAATAGAAGGGTTAAGGGTCTAGCAATTTTGCTAAAGTCCTTAATAAATCTCCTATAAAATCCTGCATGACCAAGGAAGGATCGTATATCTTTGACGCAATTGGGACAGGGGAGGTTTTGAATGACATCTATTTTAGCTCTGTCAACCTCAATGCCTTTATGTGAAATTATATGTCCAAGTACAATACCTTCTTGGACCATAAAATGGCATTTTTCCCAATTCAAAGTCAAGTTCTTATCCTTACAGCGGGTAAGAACAGCGTCAAGATTACGAAGGCAGTCCTCAAAGGAGTCCCCAAAAATGGAGAAATCGTCCATAAAAATTTCCAGAAAATTTTCCACCATATCTGAAAATATCCCCATTATGCACCGCTGAAATGTAGCGGGAGCGTTGCATAACCCAAAGGGCATGCGTCTATAAGCAAAAGTTCCGAAAGGACAAGTAAAAGTGGTTTTATCTTGATCCTTTTCGGCGATGGGGACCTGGTTATAACCAGAGTATCCATCCAAGAAACAGTAGTATTCGTGTCCCGCTAATCGTTCTAACATCTGGTCAATGAAAGGTAGAGGGAAATGATCTTTCCTTGTCGCGGCATTGAGTTTCCTGTAATCGATACATACGCGCTACCCAGTTTGGGTGCGTGTTTGGATTAACTCATTAGCCTCATTAGTGATGACCGTGATGCCAGACTTTTTAGGGACCACATGAATTGGACTTACCCATTGACTATCAGATATGGGGTAAATTATTCCACTATCAAGGCACTTGATGATTTCTTTCTTTACCGCCTCCTTCATAACGGGATTTAACCGTCTTTGTGGGTCTCGGGTTGGTTTGGCTTCATCCATCAGATGTATGTAATGTTCAACAATTAAGGGACTAATCCCTTTGATGTCTGCCATTGTCCAACCAAATGCTTCTCGATTCGATCTCAACACTGCCAAAAGTGCATTCTCTTGCTCTAAGGCTAGAGAAGCGGAAATAATCACTGGCAAAGTCTCATTCTCTCCTAAATATGCATATTTAAGATGAGAAGGTAGCGGTTTGAGATCAAGAATTGGCGGAGAGACTATAGAAGGTGGGGTAAGCGAATGATATTCGGACTCCCGAAGAGGTTCAACACTTGCATAAGATATTGACTCGGAAAGTGCTGCTGACTTTTGCAACGAGTCAACGCGTTCAATCTCAAGGTCGGACTCATTGAACATATCCTCACTGTAAAGTGGTGCAAGATCAAACGATGTCTCATTAGTGTTGTCGAGAACATCAAAGCAAAGCTCCTCATCCATGCAGCTTTCGGAAGCTATCTCGTGGATGGAACAAACATCCAGCAATTGAGCAGAAGGTTCTGATGGCTGACTTCCTAGCTTGTAAATATTAAGCTCAATTGTCATTTTCCCGAAGGATAAGTTCATAGAACCGTTACGACAATTAATCACAGCGTTAGAAGTTGCTAGGAAGGGTCGACCAAGTATCACCGGGATTTGATTGCTTGGGTTTGCCATAGGTTGTGTATCCAAAACAATAAAGTCCACGGGAAATATGAATTCCCCGACTTTAATTAACACATCCTCTAGTTCGCCCCAAGGTTTGGTGATAGATCGGTCTGCCATTTGGAGAGTACAATGGGCGGGTTTTAACTCTCCAATCCCTAACTGCTCGTATACTGAATAAGGAAGCAAGTTGACGCTAGCGCCTAGATCGAGTAAAGCACGATTAATATTTTTGCCCCCAATAGAAATAGAGATTGTAGGACAGCCGGGGTCCTTACATTTCTTTGGTATTTGTTGGGTAAAAGCTGTGCTAACATTACTCGTCATGAAAACCTTTTTAGGCACTTGAGTTTTTCTCTTCCTAGTGCACAAGTCTTTAAGGATTCTTGCATAAGATGGGACTTGTTGAATAGCATCTAGGAGAGGAATATTCACGCTCACTTGCTTAAACATTTCCACAATCTTCTCCATTTGCGGGTTAGGTCGGTTGGCCCTTAATCGGTTTGGAAATGGAGCTCGATCAATAAGTTTTGGGTCCAACGTTTGTGGAGAAGACTGTGGCGACGGATTCGATTCCAAAATTGGAGTGGGCATCGACTTAGATAGATTTGGTGAAATGTTTGAGCCTTGGGGAAAACGGAGAATAGGCTCGGATGAAGGTGGAAGACTGGAAGAAGAAGAAGAAGAAGGGGTATCAAATGTGTCACTATCATCAAATTGCTCACCCACTTGGTTGTTCAGCACTCTCCCCGATCTCAACGTAGTGATGGCATTCACATTATGACTTTGTGAATGGCCAGGATTCGGTAGGGCTTGAGATGGGAGTTTCGCTTTCTCTCTCGCACTCATTGCGGCGTTTAACTGTGCGATTTGGTTTTCTATTGATTTGATACTCTCACCATGGGAGGAGGAGTTTTTCGTTAGGGCATCAATAGAAGACCTCATCTCAGCCGAATTTTGCATGGATTTTTCATGAACATATCCAAAGTTTGTGCAAGTGAGTTGTCAATACCGGCCACTTGTGGTTGTAAGCCCGCGGGGGCGCCCCGGCCGTCGATCCGACGCCAGAAACGCGGAAACAAAAACTTTCAAAAAACTATTGAACCGGCACCACCGTGCACTTTTCACCCGGATCGGGCCATTAACCTAGCAACTAGCAAACTAAGATACGGGTAGAGAAGTATACCAAGCGATCCGTGTCCTTCGGTCTTCGTCTCCACTCCGATCTCCCGCGGAATCTCCGTCCATCACGTCCTCGTCGGAAAGGTACCACGTAGCCAGAATCTTTTACGGGCTCCCACCACTTGACCGAGGCAACTCGGGCGCGAAGTTGGCTAGCCGACGCGTCCAAGATTTGCTGTAGATTAGTGTAGAGTCTATGTCTCTTTTTGGGGTTTAGTTGCCATGGAGGATGGAGGAAAAATGAACATTGGAGTGATAAGGAATTTTTGTAGCAAGCTAGAAAAATGTCATGTATCATTTTTCTTCACCAAAATGAAAACCTCTCTCTCTTCTCAAATGTGTGGCCGGCCCTCCTCTTCTAGAAAATGGTGGAGGGAGAGAAACATAATACAAGAGGGAGGTGAGTGTAGTAAAAGGTGGAGGGTGGCCACATCCAAAAGCCATCATAACAAAGTCATGTCAACTCTCATCAAGTCCTAATCCATTCTAATCACCATTAAAGCAAAAGAAAAGATGGAAAAAGAATAAAATGATGATGGTCAAATCATAATCTCACAAATGCAAGAAACCCCTCCACAAATGTTATTTGCAAACCTGCAAATAACCCCCTCCATCGGAAAAGTCCGGCCGGGAAAGAACAAAAGAAAACCGGCCGGAACGGAATGCAAACTGGCAACTCCAGAAAATTGATCCCGTAATAAATTACAGGAAAATCCCACTACTGCAAATACATGCCCGCATTTGTATTCCCACTGAACACAAATGCAAAGAGACAAAATCTACACTGTCTAATACTAGGATCCGGCTTAAGCCAAAGCCGGCTAGTAAAATCCGTCCGATCATGATCCGTGCAATACCGCACGTATCTGATCGAACCCTGCCATATCTCCATACGGCCTCTACAGCGTTTCGCCCGAAACCTGAGTAACTGAGTGTGGTGGACTCTAAAGACTCGTCAATACTATGGCTGTGGATTTAACCACTAGCACGTCAGAGGTATAAGCCAATACGTGACGGGCTACCAGGTATTGACAAAAAGGGACGTCGATGAGCGAAATCATCCTGACACCCTACTGAGCCTGACAGTGACAATATCCGTACAGTCCGGTCCGTTCGTCTATGAGCATCGCATGGCGGGCTTAGGGGGTTGGTAAAAGTCAGACCCCCCAAAAGCGGTACAAGTCGTGTCGGAGTGTAGCCCAGAATACCCTGAGATACTACTGGAATACCTACCAGCAAATCTCCTGCCTTGGCCAAGGACTTTTCATGTTCTGGCTCTCCTAGATACAGCGCAACCTCACCCCCAATATCGGGAGAGACGAACCCCTGTAGATCCGCTCACTGCCTCCATGTGGCTCGGGACTGTACCCAACTAAAACCTGTTTGCACGACTCCTTTGAGCCGTGGTAGGGTAGTAATCAAAGCACAGTGGGAACTCACACGAGACAAATAATGATCTCAGGTTGATGAACTAACCTGTACACATGTCACCAGGGAACTGCTATCTGACGTCTGGTATAATCCCAACTAGCAGGTTCCCGGCGAGTCCTGTCCGGTGTACTCATAACCCAATGAGCACCTGTATACATCTTAGGTGAACCAACTGACACCAGTGGCTTGTGAGACCGGCCACCGCCCGTCGTCGGGGTCTCGACTGTATACACTAGTCTACTCCGGAGTATCGATGCCCTGTCTCGAAACTCCCACGACTAGGGACCTTTTAAGGATGTGCTTATAGACTCCAGCTCTCACGTATATGATCGCCCTCATACTGCTGGTAGTCAAGCAAGAATCCTAGGGGCTCTATCAACGTGTAATAGCGACTCGTAAGGTCACCTAAAGCAGTACACGATGTTAAAAGATAAACCAGATAGCATACTATCATCTCGAGTAAGATTGTTCTACCGGGATAGGTCCTCCCTCAATCATTGCAATCACGTGCCTGTGATCCAATAATTGACTCTGAGGGCACTATCTCCAACAATCTCCCACTTGCACTCAAGGCTAATTATTGCGATGTCGCATACTCATAGCCCGTGTGATACCGAACACCCAACTCCTCTACGGGTCAGTCTCACAAAACTCGTTTGCGAAACTATTGCGTTCGAGGAATAGCATCAGTGAGTGGATCCGCTCTGGTGTTTCTTTCTATGTCTCTCTATATCTCAAGTTCACGGAGAAAACCATCTCCCGAAATGAGCAATACCTGTCTTAGAATGTCTGGATGTCTGATGGGACCTAGCTCATAAATGAACTCCAAATCCAAACTTCTTAGACTGTATCGTCAACTGAACTCAATCAGTATCCTGCGCCAGGCCTTCCCTCAGTATCCTCCTGGACCACCTGTCCAAAATACTGCCCCTCGTCAGAGGGAAAACTATAACTCTAACGGCCACTTTGCCGTCCAGGTCACCTTGGAAGCCTGGAATGATAACCGTCTCCTAAAGGAGGCTGTCGTTATCATATCCCTAGAACATGCACTTATGTTCTAAAACTGCTTCCGACTGTTTCTCCAGGATTGGATTAATATCAACTTATTGCATCTACTGCAAGAACAACATCTGGTGTGGTACTTGGCATCACATGATTGACTCAATTGCCTAAGCAAATGATCTGCTAATCATGCGCATCCCTCTCCCCTTTAGTCTGTAAGACACCTTTAGAGAGGGTGACTCCATCACCTGCAGGTATACTACCGTGCCAGGAGTCGTCCATACTAATAGAATGCTGTCTAAGTACCCAGATTGGGAAACCACCCAAATCTAGATCTAATACCATAGATCCAGTAACCAGAATGTCTGATATAATATCCAAGTCCTATGTGGAGAAGCTACTGTGTGACGACCATAGTATGACCGATCGTAGTATAGGAATATCACTTCCTACTGTATGTCATCAAATACCAGGACATCACACTCTACTACCTTCTTAACAGATCCATCCCCTATTCTGATGAAGTCAAACCCATGACTGTCACATCAGAAATAGATGATCTATCTCCGCTATATCTGCTCTAGTCTATAAAAAGACATAAGCCTGATGTCCACCAATGCTTCCGCTGCTCCCACTGACTGCGACAACCCTCTGGCAGAGTCATATAGGCGTACACTTCTAAAGCTAGTTTAGAATGACGCTATACTCATCCTCCTGCCGGGTCTCACAGTCTGGAACAACAGCAATGGCAAGTTTAGGTAAACAAGAACCTCCCTGTCACCGTCCTTGAGGCTACCGAAGTACCTCTCGGGTGCCTGAGGTTACCCACTTTATCTGCGGAGTGGCCAATGGAATGTCAAACCAGATTGAATCTTTAGGTTCTTATCAAATCTTCAGTAATCGTTTGCGGTTCTGGAATCACTTCCAGTTCTACCATACTCCCACTACTGTTTTCTGAAAAAGTCCATTTTTATTAAAACTGTGGCGAGTCAAGAACTATATCACTATTGATCTTCCAGATGGTAGAAAGTCAACTCTCGTCATAGCCCGGGTCAACCCACAAACAGCCATTACAGAAACGTGCCTCGAGTTATCCGGAGTCTGGTTTTAAGCATAAGCCAGACAACTCCCCGTATCTTAACAATGTCAAGATATGAACTGTTCTATATCCAAGAAACAGAGGCACTGATTTAATTGAACCAGATTCAAATCATGCAGCTGTCACCAGTGCATGTCTACTAAATGGAAGGAGGCCGATCAGCGTTACTCAACTTAGGAGTGCTTCCAATTATGAGTAACCTGAAAGAGAAGCAAGTTCTCTTAAACATTACTATCATCTGAATGCCATATACAAGTATCTACATCTTCGATTACCTTGAAGAATCCTGATACTTGCGATACCTGGTTCTCTACTTTATTCATATACCTATAACTTCTCAAAATTCGGACCCTGTGTTTCTACGAAACACCTGTCTAAAAATCAGAGAAGTCATAAGTAAACCGAATATAGTACGAGGACCAACCCCTCTGTCCTAATGGACACTGGACAATATACAATACTCTGTATAAGTCCCCTGAGTCTAGTGACTCATTCACTGTGTGTTGTAGGTTGAAAACTGTATTTATGGTTAAGAAGAATTACACCGCTGTTCAATGCTCCTTACCTAACCATCCACTGATATAGGTAAATGTCATAGACACAATTTCAAAAAGGTATGTCTCACTCTATAAAAATAGACGTACAGATATAACAATTTGAAATTGGTGCACAACAACGGATATTCAAAACCAAATATTTGCCGACCGGCAAACAACCCAGGTGACTTCCTCAAATATCTCCAATTACAACGAATCCCGATATAATGAGGATGGTCACCTAATTCCCAATAACTTACTCCCACTCATCATCTATAAAACTATACAGATGTGAGAATCATACCTGGTAAATACATACCCTGGAGTAAGTCTCTAATTGGGAAATCAGTTTTCTTTTAACAGTACACAGTGAATCTGAAACATTGAAATGTTTCGATGGGGTATCCTGGTATTCATAGTAATGCCTCTTCCATCATCCAGATTCACAACTATAACCGTATAATTCTTTGTCACTTCTCAAAATCCCTTTATATGTCTTTAGTCATTACCTTCTGTACACCCCTTTAGGCCAATTGGTTTTCTTCCTTCCCTACCGTTCGGCACCAGCCTATGGTTTGGAAGAAGACTATCCAATAAGCATAATAGATGTACTGTCCTAATCCTAGGAGCACTCGCAATGCGAGAGAAGGTGAAGATAAAAGACACCTGAATGAACTTTATTCCTATTTCTCCTGAACCAGGATCCATCCCCGAACTGGAACAAGTTCCTTTCGAGTTCGTATATAACCATACGATGGATTATCCAATAAACTGGGATCTTCGTAGTGATACGGAGTGTCCTGGAGAAATACAAAGGTGATTTAGGATTGGCGAAGAAATACTTGGTTTGGTCGTGAATATCAGTCGCAATTTACTTTGCCCTCCTACTAATCCCTTGCTTTGTCTGAACTTAATACCTTCTGTACACCGTTTAGGCTAATTGGTTTTCTTCCTTCCCTACCGGTCGGCACCTGCCTATGGTTTGGAAGAAGACTATCCAATTTGCGCAATAGGTGTACTATCTCCTAAACCAAGGAGTACTCGCAACCTGAGAGAAGGTAAAAGGAAAAGACAACTGAATAGTCCTATTCGTTTTCTCCAGAACCAGAAACCATCCTCGAATTCCTTCGAGTTCGTATATAACCATACGATGGTTTTTTCCAATGGAAGTGGACGTTCGTAGTAATACGGGGTGTCCTGGAGAAAAGGGTAAAAGTAGGAGTGGCAATGAGGTCTGCAACTCTGACAATCCAAAAGCCAGTGTAAATAAGGTTCGGTCAACTTGGTCACTGAGTCATAGTCTAGGGTCGGGTCAATGGTCGCTGCCAAAGATAGAGAGAAAAGAAACACTCAGTGTGCACTCTAACCTAGATCAGAATGGTTATCACTTTATCTAATCTGGAAACCTCCCACTGTAACGTCAAATTCCTCCCCAAACCTGAAAGAAGAATTAGCCGGGATCACCCGAGGAGTAAACCAACTCATCAGTGGGAATCGGGATCCAACCATCATCGCATGATAACGTGACGGAATCCGCTCACGCTATCACACTCCAGAAGGTATGCGCATATCTGGCAAGTTTCAGTTCTTTTGAAACTCCCGATGTGGATTTCTACCCCATGCTCTTATGACCTTGACTTTGGCCAACATATCATAAGTCACATGTCAAGTTCTACCCGTCATTCTCCTGGTTAATTTGAACCCACCCGTACCTACCCTTGACTTTGGCCAAAATGGCAGTACGACTGTCCCAAACCAATGCATCTATCTATGCTGCATATGAATACCCAACAGCTACCAAACACTGTGCCTTGACTTTGGCCAACATACACAGCTTGAATACTATTGACTATTCATATGAAATGACGGAGGGCTACGAATGGTTTCTGGAGAAAACCTTTAACGTAATGAACTTGATATCGTTGAAGGAACTGATAGCTTTTAAAAATATAGTGACGAAAACCTTTGCTAAAGAGGTCACTCCCGGTGAAGGGATCTCGGCTCTTTCCCCGTAGAATGAGGTGCAGGATATTCCAACTGAATACCACGGTGCAAAGCAAAAGTAATCGGCTATAGTGAAGTTATTGCCCTGACGCAAACTTTTGTCCAAGGGGTCACTCCCGGTGAAGGGATCTCGGCCCTTGCATCGTCGACTGAGGAGCAGGATATTCCAACTGAATACCACGATGCAAAACAAAAGAGAACGCCTTTGCAATAACAGCTTTTTGAAAAAGTGTTCCAACAACATCAGAATAGGTTTGTTTATCTTGCATTGATCCGAATCAACACAGTCCCATCAATTGATCACACCACAAAGAACGAAAATATACTGACGTACGTATATGCCATCCGCATTCGCCACTGGGTCCCGTCATCACCCGTTAGGTTAGCTAACTAACGACAGAGCGGGGACTGGACTAGCGCGGATGCAAAACATATACAACATCTACTAGTATATATACAATATATAATTTTCGCTCAAGGCGTGAAAAAAATGCAACAGCACAGAAATGTACAGCATTACGGAACAATACAGATATCTGGGATCCCCGGGTTTCACAGAGCCGCTACTGAAACCCGACGTTCCCCTGGTCGTGTGGATAGCCTGTGCAATGAAATCCTAGACCCCTACGGGCGCGGCAAATTACCCGCCAAAACCTGAAGCGAGGCAGCCCCCTTCATCAACGTGAACGGACCACCCAGCACTTCACAGAATCCGGTAACTTGGGCACCCCACCTGGGTCAACCTGTACCCCCTATGAGTGCGGGAATAGCCCGCCAATTCTAGAGTGAAGCCCCCTCCGTCTCAATGCTATGAGATGCGGGCTCGTTGCCCTCTAGAACCCGGCTATCCGTGCACCCCTCCTTGGGGTAATCCTAGTACAGAAAGTAAAATATACATACAACGGGTACATCGACCGCAACCAGGTCGTGCCCCAAAAGAATAATACAAACAGGCAGTGACGGCAGTCCACATGTCGGACGCTCGCCCCGCAATATCAAATGTACATATAAAACAGAACTGTACTAGCATTGCATCCAGGCTATCCCCCACGACCGATCCGCAACAACACAGCACAATCACAGAACATCAACGTGAATGTCACGTTCGCAAATCCGTCTAACCGGGCTATAGCAGTTAGACTGGATTTACCGATCGAGTGACATTCACGGTCGCAGATATAATGTAAGTACTGTGAACTAGCATGTTTAAAATATCCGATCGAACAAATATTACCAAGTGGGCCCCAAGCAGTACTGTAGCACTTACAGAAAATCTGGGCCCAAAAATAATATCCCAAAACCCCTATTTCCAAGTCCAAAGCCTACTGGGAAATTTTGGTGCAATGAGCACACCTTCCCGCCGCGGAACCGCGGCCAAACCAGGGGTTTGGCCGCGTTTCCGCGGCCGTACTAAGCGATCACTGTATTAAATTTTACCAGAATTCTTAGAATTTCCTGCTTGTGTTTCTGCAATGACCTGAAAAATTTTTGGAGCAGAAAAAATTTCGACAGAAAACACAATGCATTGAAAATACGGTTTTTGGGGATTTTTGTTCGATCGAGTTTTAAACATACTAGAGCAAGCTAGGCATGGTTAATGGCGTGGCTCTGATACCAATGTAAGCCCGCGGGGGCGCCCCGGCAGTCGATCCGACGCCGGAAACGCGGAAACAAAAACTTTCAAAAAACTATTGAACCGGCACCACCGCGCACTTTTCACCCGGATCCGGCCATTAACCTAGCAACTAGCAAACTAAGATACGGGTAGAGAAGTATACCAAGCGATCCGTGTCCTTCGGTCTTCGTCTCCACTCCGATCTCCCGCGGAATCTCCGTCCATCACGTCCTCGTCGGAAAGGCACCACGTAGCCGGAATCTTTTACGGGCTCCCACCACTTGACCGAGGCAACTCGGGAGCGAAGTTGGCTAGCCGACGCGTCCAAGATTTGCTGTAGATTAGTGTAGAGTCTATGTCTCTTTTTGGGGTTTAGTTGCCATGGAGGATGGAGGAAAAATGAACATTGGAGTGATAAGGAATTTTTGTAGCAAGCTAGAAAAATGTCATGTATCATTTTTCTTCACCAAAATGAAAACCTCTCTCTCTTCTCAAATGTGTGGTCGGCCCTCCTCTTCTAGAAAATGGAGGAGGGAGAGAAACATAATACAAGAGGGAGGTGAGTGTAGTAAAAGGTGGAGGGTGACCACATCCAAAAGCCATCATAACAAAGTCATGTCAACTCTCATCAAGTCCTAAACCATTCTAATCACCATTAAAGCAAAAGAAAAGATGGAAAAAGAATAAAATGATGATGGTCAAATCATAATCTCACAAATGCAAGAAACCCCTCCACAAATGTTATTTGCAAACCTGCAAATAACCCCCTCCATCGGAAAAGTCCGGCCGGGAAAGAACAAAAGAAAACCGGCCGGAACGGAATGCAAGCTAGCAACTCCAGAAAATTGATCCCGTAATAAATTACAGGAAAACCCCACTACTGCAAATACATGCCCGCATTTGTATTCCCACTGAACACAAATGCAAAGAGACAAAATCTACACTGTCTAATACTAGGATCCGGCTTAAGCCAAAGCCGGCTAGTAAAATCCGTCCGATCATGATCCGTGCAATACCGCACGTATCTGATCGAACCCTGCCATATCTCCATACGGCCTCTACAACGTTTCGCCCGAAACCTGAGTAACTGAGTGTGGTGGACTCTAAAGACTCGTCAATACTATGGCTGTGGATTTAACCACTAGCACGTCAGAGGTATAAGCCAATACGTGACGGGCTACCAGGTATTGACAAAAAGGGACGTCGATGAGCGAACTCATCCTGACACCCTACTGAGCCTGACAGTGACAATATCCGTACAGTCCGGTCCGTTCGTCTATGAGCATCGCATGGCGGGCCTAGGGGGTTGGTAAAAGTCAGACCCCCAAAAGCGGTACAAGTCGTGTCGGAGTGTAGCCCAGAACACCCTGAGATACTGCTGGAATACCTACCAGCAAATCTCCTGTCTTGGCCAAGGACTTTTCATGTTCTGGCTCTCCTAGACACAGCGCGACCTCACCCCCAATACCGGGAGAGACGAACCCCTGCAGATCCGCTCACTGCCTCCATGTGGCTCGGGACTGTACCCAACTAAAACCTGTTTGCACGACTCCTTTGAGCCGTGGTAGGGTAGTAATCAAAGCACAGTGGGAACTCACACGAGACAAATGACGATCTTAGGTCGATGAACTAACCTGTACACATGTCACCAGGGAACTGCTATCTGACGTCTGGTATAATCCCAACTAGCAGGTTCCCGGCGAGTCCTGTCCGGTGTACTCATAACCCAATGAGCACCTGTATACATCTTAGGTGAACCAACTGACACCAGTGGCTTGTGAGACCGGTCACCGCCCGTCGTCGGGGTCTCGACTGTATACACTAGTCTACTCCGGAGTATCGATGCCCTTTCTCGAAACTCCCACGACTAGGGACCTTTTAAGGATGTGCTTATAGACTCCAGCTCTCACGTATATGATCGCCCTCATACTGCTGGTAGTCAAGCAAGAATCCTAGGGGCTCTATCAACGTGTAATAGCGACTCGTAAGGTCACCTAAAGCAGTACACGATGTTAAAAGATAAACCAGATAGCATACTATCATCTCGAGTAAGACTGTTCTACCGGGATAGGTCCTCCCTCAATCATTGCAATCACGTGCCTGTGATCCAATAATTGACTCTGAGGGCACTATCTCCAACAGTGGTGTAGAAATGTTGGCCGGATTTTGGAAATTCTGTGACTGAAAGGGGGGCTGATTCTGTGGTTGTGGTTGCTGTGGAGGAGGTCTTTGATAATTGCTTTGTTGGTTTTGATTCCAAGCAAAGTTAGGATGATTCCTCCATCCTTGATTGTACGTGGAAGAATAAGGGTCGTTTCTAGGTCGCTGCTGAAAAGCGGTATTAGCTTGAAACGATGCATTCATAGGACACTTCCGTTAAGTGTGAAGGATCCGAACAGCAACCACAGACGGTCTTAGGAAGCGTGACCTGATTTAGGGAGAAAGATGAGAACTTGTTTTCAATAGCGTCGAGTTTCTTTTGTATCGCTGCCATTTCGGCTTTCACTGCGATGGAAACGTCAAGCTGGTTAATACCTCCCTTAGTTGTAGGTGGTCTTACGCTTTCCCACTGCAACGTGTGTTCAGCGAGATCTTCCAGATATTTTCATGCTTCACCATCATCTTTAGACATGAAATTGCTTTGACACATTGTTTCAAGCATCTGCTTTGTCGCTGGATTAATGCCCTCATATATAATCCGACATAAATCCCATCTTTGTATTCCGTGATGGGGGCATTGGACAAGCAGATCTTTGAAACGTTCAAAGCACTTCCAAAATAGTTCATTGGGAAGCTGGGTGAACTGGTTGATCTCGCTCCTAATGTGGGTTGTCTTATGGTTTGGGTAAAACTTCTTAAGAAATGCTACGACGAATTCATCCCAATTATTGATAGAGTGTGCGGCAGTATTATAAAGCCATTTTTCTGCCAAGTCGCACAGTGTGAATGGGAGAAGACGTAAGCGCATAGCATCTAAAGTCAATTGTGAAGTACCCATCATTGCGCATACGTTTTCGAATTTGGTGATGAAAACGTACGCGTCTTCCGACTCAAGCCCGTGAAATTTGGGCAGCAGATTGGTGTAGTGGGGTTTAATTTCGAAATTATCCCCGTTAGGTGGTGGAAGAGATAGACAAGTAGGAAGAGGACCACGAATAGGATAGCATCTCTCTTGGAGAGAGATGCGCGGTGGATTCTGCTCACCTGCGGGCGGTGGCAGCGTGGTGTTATAATTAGATGGAGTGCCATCCATCACGGTCGATGTGGTGTGTGGTAGGGGAAAAGAAGATGAAGAAGTACTGACTTCGACGTCGATAGCAGGAACGCGGACAAGACGGGCACTAGGATCCCGTGTCCAGCCGAGCATGCACTAAGCGGGTTTAGTGCAAGTGGCAGCGTGTGTGTGATTTTAAAATTGGCTTGTTTTTGAAAAAGTGGGACTCAAGACAAATCTCCCTAAGATGCACAAGCAACCCTAGAACTAAGGTCACCTAGGTCAGTCTCTAGACCGCTCCTAGACTTCCAAAGGACAAGCCGCAGGATCAATCCTCTACCGCCTCCGTACTACCCTTGTAGCCAGGTAAGTGCCAGGTAAGTGGGAAGGAACTACGTCGTGGGCCTAATTAAAAACCACTAGCCTTTGTCACACTTGCCTAGGCACTACAAAAGTAATGCGGATAAACGATAGATTACCCACGACCTTCCTCTGTCCTTATTGAGCGCGACAGTCCTTAGAGTCTGGTCTAGATATTTTTTAAATTAATGAAGGGTTGATCTATATGCTCGGTTTGTGATTTGTGGGGCTTAGGAAGGGTGATGAAATCCCCACCTAATCTTGATTTGGTCTTTGCCCCTTGAAGTCCGTATTAAATATGCAAAACAAAACCAATCACAAAAATTTTGCAAAAAGATTTTTTTTTGAGCGGCGCAATTTTGCAAAGAATCCTGCAGAAAATAGATTTTATTGGATTTGAGGAGAGAGAGAAGGCGTTGAGAAAGATAACAGAGAAGATTGATTCCCTAATTCCTCCAACTGGCCGCGATTCCGCCGCAGAAGGGGTGCTTTTGCCGCGGTTCCGCCGCGTGGAAGAAGGAACAGTTGATGAAATTTTTTGTATAGCCTTCTGTGCTCCTCTGGATCTCTAAAAATGTCTCTGTTTCCTGTTCTCCTTAATTCTGTGACTCCAGATCTCCTTGCAAAAATTCACGTACAAATCGTTAAATATGCAATTTGCAGTTTTGTGTTAATAATGATATGACTCGTCTAAGAATTCAACACAAATAGTAAAAATAAAAAATTACGCACGTATCCCCGGCAACGGCGCCATTTGATTGTTACGAAATTGTGTTTTTATTTGTAGTTTAACCGCAATCAGAACGGTGTCGCGCGTAGCTAGACCGAGGTGAGTACGGGTCGTCCTCAGGGAAACGTAGAACCTTTTACTTTTACTTTAGATGTGTTGAGAAAGAGAGGAGGGATAAGAATTTTGTAGAATGGTTTCTAGATCTACGTTAAACAAGAATGTAAAATATAGATCTAGATTATTTTAAAGATGTAATTAATATAATAAGAGGGCTTGTAGGGTTCGTTAGGATTTAGTAGTTATGGACGATTAATTAAAAGTTACCCTTTTTATCCATTAATAGATTTAGAACTAGAACGACGGTGATGCGTGTAGATTAGGGTTTCTGGAGGGAAAAGGAATCCCACTCTTAACCCCTATCTCGACACGGGACTCCGTTCATATCTAGCCTTTACCAAAACAATCATTAATCTAATCTCTAATCGCGGTCGGAACTAGCAAAGAATTGCTAGCGCGCCCGATTAGGATGTTAATGATTCTTTTGATAAAGTTCCTAAACTTTATAGGACTTAAAAAGGGTTTAGTTATTTTCATCATTCATTAGCCTACCCTAATCCTATGAACCCTAACAAGCGGAGAATTACTCGCGCATGTTGGAAGAAGAAGATGAAAAGATAGAGAGGGAAAACATAATGTAAAATGCAAAAGAATTAGATAAAACAACTACCTTTATTAATCAACTTGAACAATCTACACTTTGATTCCTTAGAAAATGATTACAAAGACTAGTTTGCTTCTCGATCTCTTCCAAGGAGGTAGACGAACAGTTGATGATCAGCCTGGATGCGTGAGCGTCGGGAGCTTCGTGATCTCTTCGGCTTGATGATTTTTCCAAGAGGCTCTCGGTGCTCTTTTATAGCGCAAAACCAGAATCTTATTGTTGAAAACTTGGAAAAATATAGATTTGATTCACCCCAAAAAATCTTGTGCTTTAACTCCCTAGACTTGCGGCGGATCCGCGGCCCAAGGTTGGGTTTGGCCGCGGATCCGCGCTCAAAGGTGGGGATCTCTCGATCAAATTTCTTGGGCTTTCTTCCCATGACATGTGGCAATCCTAGGCACCTTTAGAATTCAGAAATCTTCTCTCGGTTGCTTCCAGACTTGGTCTCCAAGTTTTGCTTCTTAATTTGGCAAGTTTTCTTCAACAAATTGATTTGTTTAATAAATTCTTCATAACAACTTGGAAATATTCTGCACAACAACTCAAATAAGATTTTAGTAGACTTTGTTCTACTAGGATTAGGTCAATAATATTTGCATACATTTTCCTACCAAATGATAATTAAAATATATTAACACATGGAAAATAATGTTTTTACACATAAACCCTCATATGTATAATATATTATAATAAAGTCAATTTTTAATATGAAAATGGTAGGAAAAATGTAATACAAATGTGCAGTTTTATCAACTGAACAATCATCAACCATGATACAAAATGAAAACACATTTTTAATATATATCATATATATACATTAAAGTTGTGCACATGTGAGAAAAACCCTTAAGTGAACAAATGTTAGTTAATGTAAATTAGTATATCCAATATACAATTATACAATAAATTATTAAATCAACACTTGACTTAATAATCCGGTCATAACTCATATAACCGACTAACATCCAATGTATCGACTTATCGAATCAACACTTGATTCGATAACCCGGCTATATCATATATAACCGACCGATACAAAAAGTCGCGAGAATAGAATGCGGTATCACATACACGCATTATTCTCAATCCCGCACATATCACATACGTGCTCCTATTTCATTTTTCCTGAGCCAGTAAAACCTCTATGTAGGACTCTAAAGACTCGTCAATACGCCGGCAGTAGGTGATGATCACATCAAGCACCTACAAGCCGTCAGCGGTACTAGCTGGACGTAACGGCTACCCGGGTATTGACCGATCAGAAGATTAGCAAGCAAGCCCGCTCCAACTCCTGTAAAAGTCTGTCGGTAACACTTCCCGTACAGTCCGGTCTCCTCGTCTGATATGTCGCATATCAAGTCTAGGGGTGGTAAACGTTAGACCCCAATAACCGATAAGTCATGCCGATGTGAGGCTCATAACGGGTCGAGAAACTATTGGTAACACTTACCAGTAAATCTCTAACTCAGCCCTGGCCAGGGACTTCCCTATTATGGCCAATCGAGCACAGCGCAATATCAACCCCCAATACCGGGAGAGACGAAAACCCCTCCTATCGCTCATTGCCTCCATGTGACTCGGGACTGTACCCAAAAACCACCATTTTGCACGCCCTCATGGGCGTGGTAAGGTGGAAATCAAAGCACAGTGGGAATCACACAAGACTCTATGGCGATCTCGGGTCTACAGACTAACCTGCACAGGTGTCACCAGAGAACTGCCATCTGACGTGAGATATAATACCATCTGGGAGTTCTCGGCGAATCCGTCCAATGTACCCAGTCTCCACTGAGCACCCGTATATCATCTCTGATGTCAAACACTAATGGATATGGTATCATCCATCGCCCATCTATATGGGTCGAGAAGGTATACGCTAGTCTACTCTGGTATATCGATGCCCCGTCTCGATACACCCACGACTAGGGACCTTGAAGGATGTACTTATGGACTACCATGTCCCCACTAGTATGATCCCCATCATAGTTCAGGCAGTCAAGTACACATCCTAAGGGCTTTACCAACATGTAACTATAAGACAGTATCAAGAGACAAGTATATATGTTAAGATAAAGAGCAACCAGATAGCATACTATCATATCGACCAAGAAAGTCCTCTCTATATATGTCCAAGCATCTAATATAATATACATCATGTAGGGTTACTAGGCACACTAACGAGGCTCTACAAGGCATCGACCATGCCAAAATTAAATTTTTATGTGCCGAATAACACTAAGCAAGATCGTATACTAGAGTTTAGGCGAATCGAAAGGCAAGTAAACATCTTTACTCTAAGAGATCACGAAATACAACCTTTGTAGATCGGTCCTCCACTTCTTTAGCTCCTAGATGAAGTCCCTTCGCTGCGATCGTGGTTCTCCCGGACCCTTGCATAGCTTCACGAGGCGAAAAGGTGCGACCTTGCTTGAAGTCTCCGAGGCCGAAGATGATCTACGTCGAGGGAATTCCGACTCAAGCTCCCACTTCACTAACTAGAGAATTAGTGAAGTAAACACCCTAAACTAAAGTGCTAGTCTAGTAGAGGATGGAGAAATAGGAAGTGGGTTCTCTTTAGAATTTTGTTTCTCACTTTGTTTCTCACTTTGGATCAAACCCTAGTTTCCTTTTTTCTTTTCACAATGAAGAAGAAGAAGAAAAGAAAGAGATGAGGATAATGATCAAGTGAGTATCCTAACCATGGTGAGTGAGTATCATATACTAACTCTTGTAGAGACATAACCATAGCTAATCTAGATGGTTAGGTTAAACAAAGATCTAAGGTAAAACAAAACAAGTGGACTTTTTCAAAGCAACCACAAGCTTCTACAAGCTTCATGCTTATAAAAAGTTCCACTAATTTGTAATTACCTTAAATAAATGTAAACCACCATTTAAATATAGAATGGTGTGTGTCTTGTACACCCATGTTTGGTGTATCATCAACCATGATACAAAAGAAAACACTTTTAATATATGTATCATATATATATATATATTCAAGTGTGCAAGTGTGAGAAAAACCCTAAAGTGAACCAGTGTTAGTAAATGTAAACTAGTATATCTAATATACAATTATACACTTAATCATTAAATCAACACTTGACTTAATAATCCGGTCATATCTCATATAACCGACTAACATTCATCGTATCGACTTATCGAATCAACACTTGATTCGATAACCCGGTCATATCATATATTACCGACTGATACAAAAAGTCGCGAAAATAGAATACGGTATCACATACTCGCATTTATTCTCGGTCTCGCACATATCACATACGTGCTCCTATTTCGTTTTGCCTGAGCCAGTAAAACCTCTGTGTAGGACTCTAAAGACTCGTCAATAGTAGGTGATGATCACATCAAGCACCCACAAGCCGTCAGTGGTACTAGCTGGACGTAACGGCTACCCGGGTATTGAGCGATTAGAAGATCAGCAAGCAAGCCCGCTCCAACTCCTGTAAAAAGCCTGTCGGTAACACTTCCCGTACAGTCCGGTCTCCTCGTCTGATATGTCGCATATCAAGTCTAGGGGTGGTAAACGTCAGACCCCAATAACCAATAAGTCGTGCCGATGTGAGGCTCATAACGGGTCGAGAAACTACTGGTAACACTTACCAGTAAATCTCTGAATCAGCCCTGGCCAGGGACTTCCCTAGTACGGCCAATCAAGCACAGCGCAACATCAACCCCCAATACCGGGAGAGACGAAACCCCTCCTATCGCTCATTGCCTCCATGTGACTCGGGACTGTACCCAAAAACCACCGTTTTGCACGCCCTCATGGACGTGGTAAGGTGGAAATCAAAGCACAGTGGGAATCACACGAGACTCTATGACGATCTCGGGTCTACAGACGAATCTGCACAAGTGTCACCAGAGAACGTCCATCTGACGTGAGGTATAATACCATCTGGGAGTTCTCGGCGAGTCCGTCCAGTGTACCCAGTCTCCACTGAGCACCCGTATACCATCTCTGATGTCAAACACCAATGGATATGGGATCATCCATCGCCCATCTCATGGGTCGAGAAGCGTATACGCTAGTCTACTCTGGTATATCGATGCCCTGTCTCGATACACCCACGACTAGGGACCTTGAAGGATGTACTTATGGACTACCATGTCCCCACTAGTATGATCCGCATCATAGTCCAGGCAGTCAAGTACATATCCTAAGGGCTTTACGAACATGTAACTATAAGACAGTATAAAGAGACAAGTATACATGTTAAGATAAAGAGCAACCAGATAGCATACTATCATATTAAGCAAGAAAGTCCTCTCTATATATGTCCAAGCATCAAATATAATATACATCATCTGTACAATACTGGCCTCTAGGGCATACATACAACTAACAATCTCCCACCTGCACTAGGGCCAGCTGCTGTAGTATCGCATACCGAGCATCCCGAAGAGTCTCTCAAACTGTATCTTGGGAATGGCCTTCGTGAGTGGATCCGCTGTGTTGTTCTTTGTGTCAACCCTCCTGACCTCGATCTCCCGGCGATCAACTATCTCCCGGATCAGGTGATACCGCCTCAGAATATGTTTGGATCGTTGATGGGACCTGGGTTCCTTAGCCAAATCCACCGCTCCATTGTTATCGCAATACAAAGGTATTGGATGCTCAATGGATAGAACCACTCCAAGTTCAGTAATGAACTTCTTGATCCAGACAACCTCTTTGGCAGCATCGTTGGCAGCGATGTATTCAGCCTCCATCGTCGAGTCTGCCATGGTTTCTTGCTTGGAACTCTTCCCGCTAACCGCCCCTCCGTAAAGGGTAAAGACAAATCCCGACTGCGACTTAGAGTCGTCCTTATCACTCTGGAAGCTCGAATCGGTAAAGGACTCAACTTGGAGTTCTCCGTTACCATACACCAAGAGCATCTCTTTAGTCCTTCGCAAGTACTTGAGAATGCTCTTCACAGCTGTCCAGTGACTCTCTCCAGGATCAGCTTGATACCTGCTCACTACACTTAGTGAGTATGCTACATCGGGTTTGGTACATAGCATCGCGTACATGATAGAGCCTACCGCTGAAGCATAGGGTATCCCTTGAATGCGAGCTCTCTCCAAATCAGTCTTGGGAGACATCTCTTTGGAGAGAGTGAGCCCTGAGATCGTGGGTAAAAACCCACGTTTGGACTCTTCCATACTAAAGCTCTATAGTATGGTGTCAATGTACCTGGATTGGGACAATCCCAATATCCTTTTAGATCTATCTCTATAGATCCTAATTCCCAATATTCAGGAGGCATCACCAAGATCTTTCATTGAGAATCTTTGTGATAAGAAGAGCTTGACCGATTGCAGCATAGGAATGCCATTTTCTATCAAGAGTATGTCGTCCACGTACAATACGAGGAAGACAACCTTACTCTCTGCCTCCTTCTTGTAGATACAAGGTTCATCTACGTTTCTGACAAAATCAAACTCTTTGATAACGACGTCAAAGCAGATGTTCCAACTCCGCGATGCTTGCTTTAATCCATAAATGGATTTAAGCAGCTTGCACACCTTCCCGCTGCTCCTACTATCTACGAAGCCCTCTGGCTGAGTCATTTATACGCACTCTTCTAAATCACCGTTTAGAAAGGCGGTCTTAACATCCATTTGCCAGATTTCGTAGTCATGATATGCAGCGATGGCAAGCATGATCCGGATGGATTTAAGCATAGCCACTGGAGAAAATGTTTCGTCATAGTCCACATCTGGTCTTTGACGAAAACCCTTTGCAACAAGTCTAGCTTTGAAAGTCTCCACTTTCCCATCTACACCAAGTTTTTTCTTGAAGATCCACTTGCTCCCAATGGGTTTTACCCCTTCAGGAGCAATTTCCAAAGTCCACACTTTGTTGGTGTACATGGATTCCATCTCGGACCGCATTGCATCCAGCCATTTCACTGAGTCCCCACTCGTGATGGCTTGCTCGAAGCTAGTTGGGTCATCATCAACCATGATGCAATCCTCGCTCCCACCATCCATGAGAAAACCGTAGTATCTCTCAGGTGGGTGAGGAACCCTACTAGATCGGCGGAGAGGCTGAGGTTCGTTGGGTACTACCGAATCCTCTGGTTCCACTAAATCTTCAGTTGCAGTTTGTGTATCTGGAACCTCTTCCAGCTCTACCTCACTGCCTCTAATTTCTTTTGCAAGAAATTCCTTTTCTAAAAAGGTGGCATGTCGAGAAACAAACACTTTTTGTTCCTCAGTATGGTAGAAAAGATATCCATGTGAATGTTTGGGATATCCCACAAACTTGCATAGAACTGACCGTGCCTCGAGTTTGTCCGGATTTTGCCTTTAAACATAGGCCGGACAACCCCATATCTTAACTCGTTTAAGACATGGTCTCTTCCCACTCCATATCTCATATGGTGTGGTAGGTACAGATTTAGATGGAACTTGATTCAATAGGTATGCTGCTGTGTCCAGCGCATACCCCAGAAGGAAACAGGCAACTCAGCTGTGCTCATCATAGAGCGCACCATATCTAATAGGGTGCGGTTTCTCCGTTCCGATACACCGTTGTGCTGTGGTGTATATGGAGGAGTTAGCTGAGAGAGAATCCCATTCTCTTTTAGGAAGTCCAGGAATTCATTGCTCAAGTATTCACCTCCTCGATTAGATCGAAGGATTTTAATACTTTTCCCGGTTTGGTTCTCGACTTCTTGTTTATATTCTCTAAATTTCTCAAAAGCTTCTGATTTGTGTTTCATCAGGAACACATATCCGAATCTAGAGAGATCGTCAGTGAATGTAATGAAGTACGAAGAACCATCCCTGGCATGTGTAGACATGGGACCGCATACATCACTATGTATTAGTCCTAAGAGTTCGGTAACTCTTTCTCCGTGTCCCGTAAACGGAGTTTTGGTCATCTTACCTTTGAGACATGACTGGCAAGTATCATAAGATGAAAGTTCAAACGGATTTAAATATCCATCCTTATGCAACTTAGCTAGTCGTGTCGCATTGATGTGACCCAGTCTACAATGCCACAAGAAGGATTCGTTCAGTTCTGAACTCTTCCTCTTGTGTGTGTTTGTTATGCTCAGAACTGTTGATTGATTTAGAACATAAATGCCATTGCATAACGTGCCTGATCCAACCAACTTTTGGTTACGGAAAATGTTCATAACATTATCCTGTAATACAAAATTATATCCCTCTTTACTTAGTAAAGAAACCGATATAATGTTGCATATCAGGTTCGGCATGTAATAACATTCGTTCAGAACCAATGTATTACCAGTTGGAAATACAAGGTGATATTCCCCGACGGTTTTAGCCGCAACAATTGCACCATTTCCAACCCTTATGTCTTTATCACCTTCTCCAAGTTCTCTACCTTTTCTAAGCCCATGTAAATGATTACATATATGGGATCCTGACTCGGCATCTAATACCCAGGACGTAGAGGAAATGGAGAAACAGTTCTCTGTAACGAACACACCTGAAGAAAATGCATCAACATGTACTTTCTTCATACGGGTGGCATGGGAATCCTGGTATTCCCCTATATCCTGTTCAGTCTTATAACTCTTATAAAAAAGAACGGAACCAACGTTCCTAGCACAATATAACATGCGGGTTCGGTCAATACATCCATATTATTATCTTGATTAAGGCATGATATGGTCGCTACCTAGAGAGAGAGAGAAGAAAACACTTTAGCGTATGCTCTTGCAAATCAGATTGGTTATTATTTTATCTAATCAGGATGGCTCCCACTGTTTTTATCAAATCTTCCTTCAAACCTTAAAAGGAAAGACTACCTGGGATTAATTACACCCTACAACTTCGCCAATCTTTCAGCCAGGCCAGTGTCGATACTTTGAGGGAGGTTCCCCGTGCTTTTGCACGGACCTAATTAAAGTAAACCTCGTTTTCCCAGAGGCGTAACCCCGTTGACACCTTTCTAGATACCTACTTGATCGGCTAATTGTCCTGTGTAAAACTCTCCCAGAAGTAACAATTACTCGCAGTGGGTATCGGGATCCAACTATCTCATAGAAGGTATGCAATCTCAACACTTGAAATTCCCGACAATATTTTTCCCTTAACCCCTATGACCTTGGCAAAGGCCAACAAATCATAGGATGTTAGTCAAGTTCAACCCGTCATTTCTTGATTGAATCAAACCCACCCGCACGACCCTTGACAAAGGCCAACAAGGTCGTACGACTACCCCAAAACAATCTGCATCATATGCTTAAGCAGATAAGCACCATTTAGCTACCGCACACTGCGCCTAGACAAAGGCCAACAAACGCAGCACGAATACTAAACAGTTCTTATCTGAAATGACGGAGGGCTACGACAGGTTTTTCTGAAAACCTATTAGGTAATGAACTTGATATCGTCGTAGAATCATGTGAATTTTGAAATGGAGTGATTTTGAGGCTTTTATTAGTTTTGCTAAAGAGGTCACTCCCGGTGAAGGGATCTCGGCTCTTTCCTCATCGAATAAGGTGCAGGGTATATCATATATACCGCTATGCAAAGCAAAACTCCAAAAGCAATCAAAAGCAAACCGAGTGTTGTAGCATCTGCCAGTTTTACTAAAGAGGTCACTCCCGGTGAAGGGATCTCGGCTCTTTCCTCATCGAATAAGGTGCAGGGTATATCATATATACCGCTATGCAAAGCAAAACTGTAGCTACCCTTTTTATTTGAAAATTTGATTCTACAACATCTTTTAGGTTTCTTTTCTTTCATTAATCACATTAATGAAGTCCCATCATTTAAGTCACCTAAACATCACAGATAAATACGACGTACACTTATGCCATCCGCATTCGCCTCGATGTCCCCTCGTGCACCGTTAGGTTAGGTAACTAACGGCAGAGCAGGGCAGGGCTAGCGCGGGTGTAAAACATAAGTAACGCCTATATAATATATCATATATACTATATACAGTATTTATCACAGAACATCAAATGATCACATCACAGATATCGCAGCAGAAGAAACATATGAAACATTGGATATACTAGGACGTCCGTGTTTTATTTTGAGCCTCTATAAAACACGGATTCCACGGTCGCGATGAATAGCCAAACCCACACCCCTAGACCCCTATGAGAGTGGCAAGCAACCCTACCAATTCTAGAGTTAGGAGACCCGGACTCGACTCCTCGAGTTGGTCTCCCACTGGACCCTAGAACCCGGTTACTTGTGCTCTCCTCCTTGGGTCTATCCTAGTGCGGAAAAGTAAATAATATACAAAAGGTGACATTAACCTCGACCCGGAAATGCCCCAATAAAAGAATATTACATACATTTAAATTTTACATGAATGAAAATAAAAACTCTCATCTCACATAAAACCCCCCGGCTATTCTGAACGCGACGATCCAATATAACATATCCAGCAACACATAACATCACATGTCATCAACGTAAGTAAATATGCGCATCCCAATTATCGTTGACATATAGCAACGAAACCGGCGATATCACATATTACACTTATGGTCACAGAAAAGAAAGTGTAAAACTACAACATTTGGAATCCACAATCTCTTTAGACATCGTAAATCCGAAATATCACATATTCCGCATTTCATGCCTAACTGCATGAATTCCACATATTGTATCACATTCCAGATAAATAGACAGTATTAAACTTTCCGATCGAATAATCAAATACCCAAGATTTCCTCAATAGCTCAACACTTGAGCGGAGTTCAAAAATTCCAGAATACGTCACAGTAGCAACGGTCCAGCCGTAGAAGGGTCAAGCCAACACCTCACATGTGGCACGCCGTACTGCCCCAAACCCTAAGGTTCAAAGGGCAGTTCAAGACGGTCACATAATCGAGTTAAGGGTTGTTGTCTTCTAGAGGGTCCGTCACATTACATGCACGTTTTTCCGAAAGATTTAAGACCCGATAAAAATTCAACACTTGAATGTTTTTCGTGCCGGGAAAAAATTGAGTTAATGACATCCGTTCGAATATTTTAATACTTTCTAAATTATCCGGAATAACAGAACAAAATTAAATTCTCCGATCGAATCGACAATTTCAAAATAAACCCCAAAATACTCAACACTTGAGTCAGATAAAAATGCCCAGAAAAATATCAGGAAATTAAATAGGAACATTACTGTGCAAACAGTTAAAGGTGATGTCACAATATGGCCGTGGAACCGCCGCACGAGCCATGCTCGTGCCGCGGATCCACGGCGCTTTGGGCTCTAAACAGTGTCGTTTTGCACAGTATTCCTTATATTTTCCTGCTGATTTTTTAAGCATTTTTAATTTGGAAAAATCCCAGATTTTAAAAATTGTACAGAGAGGGTTTGATTTCGACGTGTTCGGGTTCGTTCGGAGTTTTAACTTCGTTAACACATCGCCTAATGCTCTAGCTAGTCTCTGATACCACTGTAGGGTTACTAGGCACACTAACGAGGCTCTACAAGGCATCGACCATGCCAAAATTAAATTTTTATGTGCCGAATAACACTAAGCAAGATCGTCTACTAGAGTTTAGGCGAATCGAAAGGCAAGTAAATATCTTTACTCTAAGAGATCATGAAATACAACCTTTGTAGATCGGTCCTCCACTTCTTTAGCTCCTTGATGAAGTCCCTTCACTGCGATCGTGGTTCTCCCAGACCCTTGCATAGCTTCATGAGGCGAAAAAGTGCGACCTTGCTTGAAGTCTCCGAGGCCGAAGATGATCTACGTCGAGGGAATTCCGACTCAAGCTCCTACTTCACTAACTAGAGAATTAGTGAAGTAAACACCCTAAACTAAAGTGCTAGTCTAGTAGAGGATGGAGAAATAGGAAGTGGGTTCTCTTTAGAATTTTGTTTCTCACTTTGTTTCTCACTTTGGATCAAACCCTAGTTTCCTTTTTTCTTTTCACAATGAAGAAGAAGAAGAAAAGAAAGAGATGAGGATAATGATCAAGTGAGTATCCTAACCATGGTGAGTGAGTGTCATATACTAACTCTTGTAGAGACATAACCATAGCTAATCTAGATGGTTAGGTTAAACAAAGATCTAAGGTAAAACAAAACAAGTGGACTTTTTCAAAGCAACCACAAGCTTCTACAAGCTTCATGCTTATAAAATATTCCACTAATTTGTAATTACCTTAAATAAATGTAAACCACCATTTAAATATAGAATGGTGTGTGTCTTGTACACCCATGTTTGGTGTATCATCAACCATAATACAAAAGAAAACACTTTTAATATATATATCATATATATATATTCAAGTGTGCAAGTGTGAGAAAAACCCTAAAGTGAACAAGTGTTAGTAAATATAAACTAGTATATCTAATATACAATTATACACTTAATCATTAAATCAACACTTGACTTAATAATCCGGTCATATCTCATATAACCGACTAACATTCATCGTATCGACTTATCGAATCAACACTTGATTCGATAACCCGGTCATATCATATATAACCGACTGATACAAAAAGTCGTGAGAATAGAATACGGTATCACATACTCGCATTTATTCTCGGTCTCGCACATATCACATACGTGCTCCTATTTTGTTTTGCCTGAGCCAGTAAAACCTTTGTGTAGGACTCTAAAGACTCGTCAATACGCCGGCAGTAGGTGATGATCACATCAAGCACCCACAAGCCGTCAGCGGTATTAGCTGGACGTAACGGCTACCCGGGTATTGACCGATCAGAAGATCAGCAAGCAAGCCCGCTCCAACTCCTGTAAAAAGCCTGCCGGTAACACTTCCCGTACAGTCCGGTCTCCTCGTCTGATATGTCGCATATCAAGTTTAGGGGTGGTAAATGTCAGACCCCAATAACCGATAAGTCATGCCGATGTGAGGCTCATAACGGGTCGAGAAACTACTGGTAACACTTACCAGTAAATCTCTGAATCAGCCCTGGCCAGGGACTTCCCTGTTACGGCCAATCGAGCACAGCGCAACATCAACCCCCAATACCGGGAGAGATGAAACCCCTCCTATCGCTCATTTCCTCCATGTGACTCGGGACTGTACCCAAAAACCACCGTTTTGCACGCACTCATGGAAGTGGTAAGGTGGAAATCAAAGCACAGTGGGAATCACACGAGACTCTATGACGATCTCGGGTCTACAGACTAACCTGCACAAGTGTCACCAGAGAACTGCCGTCTGACGTGAGGTATAATACCATCTGGGAGTTCTCGGCGAGTCCTTCCAGTATACCCAGTCTCTACTGAGCAACCGTATACCATCTCTGATGTCAAACACCTATGGATATGGGATCATCCATCGCCCATCTCATGGGTCGAGAAGCGTATACGCTAGTCTACTCTGGTATATCGATGCCCTGTCTCGATACACCCACGACTAGGGACCTTGAAGGATGTACTTATGGACTACCATGTCCCCACTAGTATGATCCACATCATAGTCCAGGCAGTCAAGTACATATCCTAAGGGCTTTACCAACATGTAACTATAAGACAGTATAAAGAGACAAGTATACATGTTTAGATAAAGAGCAACCAGATAGAATACTATCATATCGAGCAAGAAAGTCCTCTCTATATATGTCCAAGCATCCAATATAATATACATCATCTGTACAATACTGGCCTCTAGGGCATACATACAACTAACACATCATCTGTACAATACTGGCCTCTAGGGCATACATACAACTAACAATCTCTCACTTGCACTAGGGCCAGCTGCTGTAGTATCGCATACCTAGCATCCCGAAGAGTCTCTCAAACTGTATCTGGGGAATGGCCTTCATGAGTGGATCCGCAGTGTTGTTCTTCGTGTCAACCCTCCTGACCTCGATCTCCCGGCGATCAACTATATCCCGGATCAGGTGATACCGCCTCAGAATATGCCTGGATCGCTGATGGGCCCTGGGTTCCTTGGACAAAGCCACCGCTCCATTGTTATCATAATACAAAGGTATTGGATGCTCAATAGATGGAACCACTCCAAGTTCAGTAATGAACTTTTTGATCCAGACAGCCTCTTTGGCAGCATCGTTGGCAGCGATGTATTCAGCCTCCATCGTCGAGTCTGCCACGGTTTCCTGCTTGGAACTCTTCCAGCTAACCGCGCCTCCGTAGAGGGTAAAGACAAATCCCGAGTGCGACTTAGAGTCATCCTTATCACTCTGGAAGCTCGAATCGGTAAAGGACTCCACTTGGAGTTCTCCGTTACCATACACAAATAGCATCTCCTTAGTCCTTCGTAAGTACTTGAGAATGCTTTTCACAGCTGTCCAGTGACTCTCTCCAGGATCAGCTTGATACCTACTCACTACACTTAGTGAGTATGCTACATCGGGTCTGGTACATAGCATCGCGTACATGATAGAGCATACAGCCAAAGCATAGGGTATCCTTTGCATGCGAGCTCTCTCCAAATCAGTCTTGGGAGACATCTCTTTGTAGAGAGTAAGCCCTGAGGTCGTGGGTAAAAACCCACGTTTGGACTCTTCCATATTAAACCTCTTTAGTATGGTGTCAATGTACCTGGATTGGGACAATCCCAATATCATTTTAGATCTATCTCTATAGATCATAATTCCCAATATGCAGGAGGCATTACCTAGATCTTTCATTGAGAATCTTTGTGATAAGAAGAGCTTGACCGATTGCAGCATAGGAATGTCATTTCCTATCAAGAGTATGTCGTCCACGTACAATACGAGGAAGACAACCTTACTCTCTGCCACCTTCTTGTAGATACAAGGTTCATCTATGTTTTTGAAAAAATCAAACTCTTTGATAACGACGTCAAAGCAGATGTTCTAACTCTGCGATGCTTGCTTTAATCCATAAATGGATTTAAGCAGCTTGCACACCTTCCCGCTGCTCCTACTATCTACGAAGCCCTTTGGCTGAGTCATGTACACGCACTCTTCTAAATCACCGTTTAGAAAGACGGTCTTAACATCCATTTGCCAGATTTCGTAGTCATGATATGCAGCAATGGCAAGCATGATCCGGATGGATTTAAGCATAGCCACTGGAGAAAAGGTTTCGTCATAGTCCATACCTGGTCTTTGACGAAAACCCTTTGCAACAAGTCTAGCTTTGAAAGTCTCCACTTTCCCATCTACACCAAGTTTTTTCTTGAAGATCCACTTGCTCCCAATGGGTTTTACCCCTTCAGGAGTATCTTCCAAAGTCTATACTTTGTTGGTGTACATGGATTCCATCTCGGACCGCATTGCATCCAGCCATTTCACTGAGTCCCCACTCGTGATGGCCTGCTCGAAGCTAGTTGGGTCATCATCAACCATGATGCAATCCTCGCTCCCACCATCCATGAGAAAACTGTAGTATCTCTCAGGTGGGTGAGGAGCCCTACTAGATCGGCGGAGTGGCTGAGGTTCGTTGGGAACTACTGAATCCTCTGGTTCCACTAATTCTTCAGTTGCAGTTTGTGTATCTGGAACCTCTTCCAGCTCTACCACTTTGCCACTAATTTCTTTTACAAGAAATTCCTTTTCTTAAAAAGGTGGCTTGTTGAGCAACAAACACCTTTTGTTCCTCACTGTGGTAGAAAAAATACCCATATGAGTTCTTTGGATATCCCACAAACTTGCAAAGAACTGACCGTGCCTCGAGTTTGTCCGGATTTTGTCTTTTGACATAGGGCGGACAACCCCATATCTTAACTCGTTTAAGATATGGCCTCTTCCCACTCCATATATCTCATATGGTGTGGTAGGTACAGATTTAGATGGAACTTGATTCAATAGGTATACTGTTGTCTCCA
The DNA here is from genome assembly GCA_030015575.1 of Agapanthus africanus. Lineage (NCBI taxonomy): Eukaryota > Viridiplantae > Streptophyta > Magnoliopsida > Asparagales > Amaryllidaceae > Agapanthus > Agapanthus africanus. The sequence continues at coordinate 265,641,879 of CM057343.1, forward strand.
GCGCATACCCCCAAAAGGAAATAGGTAACTCAGCTGTGCTCATCATAGAGCGCACCATATCTAATAGGGTGCGGTTCCTCCGTTCCGATATACCGTTGTGCTGTGGTGTATATGGAGGAGTCAGCTGAGAGAGAATCCCATTCTCTTTTAGGAAGTCCAGGAATTCATTGCTCAAGTATTCTCCTCCTCGATCTGATCGAAGGATTTTAATACTTTTCCCGGTTTGGTTCTCGACTTCTTGTTTATATTCTCTAAATTTCTCAAAAGCTTCTGATTTGTGTTTCATCAGGAACACATATCCGAATCTAGAGAGATCGTCAGTGAATGTAATGAAGTACGCAGAACCATTCCTGGCATGTGTAGACATGGGACCGCATACATCACTATGTATCAGTCCCAAGAGTTCGGTAACTCTTTCTCCGTGTCCCGTAAACGGAGTTTTGGTCATCTTGCCTTTGAGACATGACTGGCAAGTGTCATAAGATGAAAATTCGAACGGTTTCAAATATCCATCCTTATGCAACTTAGCTAGTCGTGTCGCATTGATTTTGTTAGTTATATGTATGCCCTAGAGGCCATTACTGTACATTGGATGTATATTGTAGTGGATGCTTGGACATATATAGGGAGGACTTTCTTGCTCGACATGATAGTATGCTATCTGGTGGCTCTTTACCTTAACGTGTATACTGATTGTCTCTCTGTTACATGTTGGTAAAGCCCTTAGGATGTGTACTTGACTACCTGGACTATGATGCGGATCATACTAGTGGGGACATGGTAGTCCGTAAGTACATCCTTCAAAGTCCCTAGTCGTGGGTGTATCGAGACGGGGCATCGATATACCAGAGTAGACTAGCGTATACCTTCTCGACCCATACAGATGGGTCCATATCCATTGGTGTTTGACATCAGAGATGATATACGGGTGCTCAGTAGAGACTGGGTACACTGGACGGACTCGCCGAGAACTCCCAGATGGTATTATACCTGACGTCAGATGGCAGTTCTCTGGTGACACTGGTACAGAGTAGTCTGTTGACCCGAGATCGTCATAGAGTCTTGTGTGGTTCCCACTGTGCTTTGATTTCCATCTTACCACGTCCAAGAGGGCGTGCAAAACGGTGGTTTTTGGGTACAGTCCCGAATCACATGGAGGCAATGAGCGATAGGAGGGGATTCGTCTCTCCCGGTATAGGGGGTTGATGTTGCGCTGTGTTCGATTGGCTATAATAGGAAATCCCTGGCCAGGGTTGCAGAGATTTACTGGTAAGTGTTACCAGTAGTTTCTCGAACAGTTATAGACCTCATATCGACACGACTTATCGAGCTATTGGGGTCTGACGTTTACCACCCCTAGGCGAGATATGCGACATATCAGACGATCAGACCGGACTGTACGGTAGTGTTACTGGTTGGATTCACTGGAGTGTGAGCGGGCTTGCTCGTCGATCTTCAGATCGCTCAATACCCGGGTGGCCGTTACGTTTAGCAGACCGCTTGCGGCTTGTGGGTGCTTGATATGATCACCACCTGCTGCCGGCGTATTGACGAGTCTTTAGAGTCCTACACAGAGGTTTCCTGGTTCAAGCGAAACGAAATAGGAGCGCATATGAGATATGTGCGGGACCGAGAATAATACGTGTATGTGATACCGTATTCCATTCTCGCGATGAATGTGTCGAATGGTTGTATGCGATATAACCTAGTTATCGAATCAAGGATTGATTCGATAAGCCGATACATTGTATACTAGTCGGTTGTGTGCGACATGACCGGATCATTGAATCAAGTGTTGATTTAATGATTTAATGCATAATTATATATTTGATATATTACTTTGCATTAACTGGTATTGGTTCACTTTATATGGATTCTCTCACTTGGATTGCACAAGTTGTATATGTGATATACTTTTGTGCACTTGATTGTATCATGTTTGATGATACATGTTTAACTATAGTTAAGTGTAATGAATTAAGCCATGGTTAAACTAATGATTAGGGTTTTCTTATCTTACTTATTTATTTATTTATTTATTTTTGAATAAATGAGAAAAGAATGGTTGCTAGTTTTGGAGTTTAGTTGAAGCTTCATGAAGCTTTGACTTTGTAACCATTCTTATCTCATCCTTAACCCTAACCATTCCTTTAACCTTGGTCAATTCTCTACACATAACCATAGTTAGGATTATGATAAGTATTGTTTTTCTATTCTTTTTTAATTAACTTATCATAACAATATTCTTCTTCTTCTTCATTTCTTCAAGTGAAGAAAGCAAGCTCCATCAATGGTGATTGATGGAAAAGAGTGAGAAATCCAATTCTAAATTGAACCCACTTCCTATTTCTTCATCCTCTACCTCTTGCCAAGTAGTAGAGTGTGTTTTCTTCACAAGTTTCTTGACTTGGTGAAGTCGGAGCTTGATTTAGCGATGCCTCGACGTAGATCATCTTCGGCATGGACATCGATGACCTAGCCCGTCCATTCTCCGATGAAGCCGACGCTAGAGCCCGGGACTTGTTATGGACAGCGAGGAGACTTCATTGTGGAGCTATGGAGGTGGAGAACCGGATCTACAAAGGTTGTATTTCCGTATCTCTTAGTTAAGTGTTAACTAGTTTACTTTTCGCCTAGATTTCTAGCCGACGATCCGTAGTCGGGTTTCTCGGCACCTAGATTTTTTTGAAATTGGCATGGTTGATGCCTTGTGAGACCTCATTAGGGTGCCTAGGAACCCTACAGTGGTATCAGAGCCTAGCTAGAGCCTTAGGCGAAGTCTAGACGGAATTTGAAGTCCGAACGAACCGAAACCACAAAAATTTCCATGCTCTCTGTCCTTTTTCTAAAAACTGGGATTTTTCCAGATTAAAAATTGCCAAAAAATTCAGCAGGGAATCCTAAGACTTACTGTGAAGCACGTGGGTCTATATCGACCAATGAGCCGTGGAACCGCGGCCCCACCATGGGTTCCGCGGCGGTTCCGCGGCCATGTTGGTGATTTATACCACGTGTCTTGCACAGTAATTCTTGTGTCAAAGAGCTGAGTCTTCTGGAAATTTTTATTTTTTATTCAAGAGTTGAATTTTCTGGGGTTGTTTTGGGGATTCGGTGTTTCGATCGGAGTATCAAATTTTGTCTGTGTGGCTTTCCGGATAAATTTTAGAATATGTTAAAAAGTTCGATCGGATATAAATACCCAATTTTTCCCCTGTCGGGAAATTTCCAAGTGTTGGATTTTTCCGAAGTTTAAAGACGTTCTAAGTAGTGCAAGTAACTCGATGGACCCTCTAGAAGACAACAAACCTTAACTCAATTATGTGACCGTCTTGAACTGCCCTTTGAACCTTCGGGTTTGGGGCAGTACGGCGTGCTACATGTGAGGCGTTGGCTTGACCCTTCTACGGCTGGACCGTTGGTACTGAGGCACGAACTGAATGTTTTTGGACTTGTTTCATGTGCTGATCTGTATCGGGAAAACATGGGTGTTCGATTGTTCGATCGGAAAGTTTGACTTTTTCTATTTATCCGGAATGTGATACAATAATTGGAATTCACAAGAAGTTATGAGATAACTGAATGAATGTTATAAACATAGCACTTTAGTCTCACTTGATCGGTTGCCACGGAATTTTGATGTGATCAAAAGTCCGTCGCAATCACGTAGCGTACGCGGATACTCGCCGGGTAAACTTAATAGACAGCCTCACTCCATAGCCCCGACCAAGTGACTGTAGGAGAACCCCATCGCCGAAAGCATCCGTTCGGGTGCTCGGGGCAGCGGTGTTCCGCCTTGGTGCACTTCGTCGACGGTATCGGGGGTGCGGCCGTCTACTGAAGTTTGCGACGAGCATTCGATCAGGATGTCGGGAATCTTGTTGAATTGCCCGACTTGATATTGAAAAGTGTTTTCGATTTTGAGACTAAAATGCGGGGTTTATAATTGTTAGGCATGCGATGTCTAAGTAATTCATTTGGTCAGGCATGCGATGTCTGAGGTGGTTGCGGATTCCAACTGTTGTAGTTTTACACTTTCTTTTCTGTGACCGTAAGTGTAATATGTGATATCGCCGGTTTCGTTGCTATATGTCAACGACAATTGGGATGGACATATTTACTTATGTTGATGACATGTGATGTTATGTGTTGCTGGATATGTTATATTGGATCGTCGCGTTTGAATAGCCGGGGTTTTTTATGTGAGATGAGTGTTTTTCATTTTCATTCATGTAAAAACTTGTATGTAATATTCTTTTATTGGGGCGCTTCCAGGTTGCGGAAGTTGTCACCGTTTGTATATTATTTACTTTTCCGCACTAGGATAGACCCAAGGAGGAGAGCACAAGTAACCGGGTTCTGGAGTCCAGTGGGAGACCAACTCGAGGAGTCGAGTCCGGGTCTCCTAACTCTAGAATTGGTAGGGTTGCTTGCCGCTCTCGTAGGGGTCTAGGGGTGTGGGTTTGGCTATTCATCGCGACCGTGGAATCCGTGTTTTATACTGGCTTGTATTGAAAACACGGACATCCTAGTATATCCAATATTTCATATGATTCTTCTGCTGCGATATCTGTGATGTGATCATGTGATGTTCTGTGATAGATACAGTATATAGTATATATGATATATTATATAGACGTTACTTATGTTTTACACCCGCGCTAGCCCTGCCCCGCTCTGTCGTTAGTTACCTAACCTAACGGTGCACGAGGGGACATCGAGACGAATGCGGATGGCATAAGTGTACGTCGTATTTATCTGTGATGTTTAGGTACTTAAATGATGGGACTTCATTAATGCGATTAATGAAATAAAAGAAACGTAAGATGTTGTAGAATCGAATTTCAAAATAAAACAGGTAGCTACAGTTCTTGCTTTGCACAGCGGTATATGTGATATATCCTGCACCTTATTCGATGAGGAAAGGACCGAGATCCCTTCACCGGGAGTGACTCCTTTAGCAATAACTGGCAGATGCTACACACTCGGTTTGTCTTTTGATTGCTTTTAAGAGTTTTTGCTTTGCACAGTGATATATGTGATATATCCCGCACCTCATTCGACGAGGAAAGGACCGACGATCCCTTCACCGGGAGTGACTCCTTTAGCAAAACTAGAAAAGCCTCAAAAGCACTCCATTTTAAAATCATTTGATTCTACAACGATATCAAGTTCATTACGCAATAGGTTTTCAGAAAAACCTGTCGTAGCCCTCCGTCATTTCAGATAAGTCCTATTTAGTATTCGTGCTACGTTTGTTGACCTCCGTCAAGGCGTAGTGTGCGGTAGCTAACTAGTATTTATCTGCTTATGCATATGATGCAGATTGGATTAGGGTAGTCGTGCGGCCTTGTTGACATCCGTCAAGGGTCGTGCGGGTGGGTTTAATTCGATCAAGAAATGACGGGTTGAACTTGACTAGTAGCCTATGGTTTGTTGACCTCCGTCAAGGTCATAGGGTGCTGGGGGCAAAATATTATCGGGAATTTCAAGTGTTGAAATTTGCAATGAGATTGCATACCTTCTATGAGATAGTTGGATCCCGATACCCGCTGCGAGTAAGTGTTACTCCTGGGAGAGTTTTATACATTACAATTAGCCGATCAAGTAGGTGTCTAGAAAGGTGTCAACGGGGTTACGCCTCTGGGAAAACGAGGTTTACAATAATTAGGTTCGTGCGAAAGCACGGGGGACCTCCCTCAAAGTACCGACACTGGCCTGGCTGAAAGATTGGCGAACTTGTAGTGTGTAATTAATCCCGGCTAGTCTTTCCTTTTAGGGTTTGAAGGAAGATTTGATAAAAAGCAGTGGGAGCCATCCTGATTAGATAAAATTATAACCAATCTATTCTTGCAAGAGCGCACGCTGAGTGTTTTCTTCTCTCTCTCTCCAGGTAGCGACCACATCACGTCTTAATCAAGATAATAATACGGAATATTGACCGAACCCGCTTGTTATACTGAGCTGGGGAACGTTGGTCCCGCTCCAACTTATAATTGTTATAAGACAGAGCAGGAAATTGGGGATTACCAGAATTCCCGTGCCGCCCAAACGAAGAGAGTGCATGCTGATGCATCATCTTCGGGTGTGTTCGTTACAAAGAACTGTTTCTCTGTATCCTCTACGTCCTGGGTATGTGATACCAGATCAGGATCCCAGATATGTAATCTGTTACATAGGGCTACAGAAAGGTAGAGAACTGAGAACGGGTGATAAGTTTCATGAGGCAGAAAACGGGGCAAGAGTTGCAGCCAAGTCTGTTGGTCACTGTCACCCTATATTACCAATACATTGATTCTGAACGAATGTTGTTAGATACCGAACCTGATATACAAAATCATATCTATCTCTTTATTAGTAAAGAAATGATAAAATTTTGTATTGTTGGATAATGTTTTGAACATTTCCTATATCAAAAGTTGATCGGTTCAGGCACGTTATCTAAAAGCATTGATGTTCTAAATCAAACTACAGTTCTTAGTATACGGAACACACACAAGAGGAAGAGTTTAGAAATGAACGAATCCTTCTTGAGGTATTGTAGACTAGGTCAGATCAATGCGACCCGACTGGCTAGAGTTACATATAGATGTATATTTAAATCAGTTTGAATTTACATCTTGTGAAACTCGCCAGTCATGTCACAAAGATAAGATGACCATAGCTCCGTTTATTGAAAACAGAGAAAGAGTTGGTTGACTCTTGGGATGATACATGTTGATGTATGTAGGTCCCCAGTCTACACATGCCAAGACCGGTTCTTTGTACTTCATTACATTCTCTGATAATCTCTCGAGATTCAGACATATGTTCCTGTTGAAACACAAGTCCGAACCTTTTGAGATATTCACAGAATATAAGTTAGAAGTAGAGAACCAATACGGGTATAAGTATTATGTCCTATGATGAGATCAAGGAGGAGAATACTTGTGCACGGAAATCCTGGATTATTCTAAAGGAGAATGAGATTCTCTCTCAGCATTACTCCTCTGTATACACCATAGCACGATGGTATATCGGGGCGGAGCAGATACACCCTATTTGATATGGTGTGCTCTATGATGAGTACTACTGAGTCACCTTTTTCCTTTTGGGGTTATGCACTTGAGAAGCTGCATACCTATTGAATTGGGTTCCAATCAAATCAGTTGCCTACCATTTCATATGTGATATGATAAGGGAAGAGCCCATGTCTTAAGCTAGTTAAGATTTGGGGTTGTCCGGCCTATGTCTAAAAGCAAAATCCGGACAAGCTCGAGGCAAGGTCTGTAATATAGAACTGGAAAGGTTCCAGCTATACAAACTACAGCAGATGATTTGATAAAACCAAAGGATTCAATAGTTACCAATGAACCTCAGCCTCTCCGCCGATCTAGTAGGGTTCCTCACCCACCTGAGAGATACTTCGGTTTCTCTATGACAGTGGGAGCGAGGACTGCATCATGAGATGATGACCCAACTAGTTTCGAGCTGGCCATCAGAAGTGTGACTCTGTAAGAATGGCTGGATGCTTAGCGATCTGAGATGGAATCCTTATACACCAACAAAGTATGGACTTTGGTTGCTATATCTGAAGGGTTAAATCCCTATCAGGAGCAAGTATATCTTGAGAAGATTACTTGGTGTACGTCGAAAAGTTGAGACTTTCAAAGCTAGACTTGTTAAAGGCTTTCGTCATTGACCAGGCGTGGATAATGATGAAACCTTTTCCCGTACCTATGCTTAAGTCCATCCAGATCCTACTTGTCACGGCTACATACCATGACTACGATATCTGGTGGTTGGGTGTCATGACTGCTTTTCTAAATGATGTTTTAGAAGAGTGCGTCTATAAGTACACAGCCAGAGGGCTTCGTAGACAGTGGGAGCAGCGGAAACGTGTACAAGATGCTTTATAGGATAAAGCAGGCATCGCGGAGTTGGAACATCTGTTTTTGATGAAGCAGTCAAAGAGTTTGACATCATCAAAATGGTAGATGAACCTTGTATAAACAAAAAGGTAGTAGGGATTATGGTGATGATCCTCGTAGGGTACGTGGATGACATACTCTTGATAGGGAAAGAGTTTCCTATGCTACGCTCGATCAATCTCCGCTTATCACAATGATTCTCCACATAGGATCAAAGTGATACCTCCTAAATCCTGGGTTTTTGAATCTATGAGATAGATCTAAATGGATGTTAGGATTCTCACTAGTTGTAGTGAGACAGTATCAACCGATCCTGGGAAGAATCACTGGAAGGGTTCCAGGGTGATAAAGACGACTGAGTGTCAGTCACAGGCATTGTCTTAAACCTAAGTAAAGGGACGGTATGTTGGAAGAGTTCCAAGCTAGATACCGTGGCATACTAGACGATAAAGGCAGGATACATCGCTACTTAAGATACTACCAAAGAGGCTGTTTGGGTATATATTGGTTCATAAGATGAACTATGTTCCTCCCATTGTGTGACAATGGAGTTGTGGCTTATGTCAAGGAACGCAGGTCCCATCAGTGATCCAGACATATTCCAAGGCAGTATCACTTGATCATGGAGATGGTTGATCTCCAGGGTGATCAGGGTTAGGAGAGTAGACTCAGAGGACAACACAGCGGATCCACTCACAAAGGCCTGTTCCCAGAGAGAGACTTTTATGGGATGGTTGAGTATGAGATACTACAACCACTGCTATCAGATGGCCCTAGTGCAAGTGGGAGATTGTTAGTTATATGTATGCCCTAGAGGCCATTACTGTACATTGGATGTATATTGTAGTGGATGCTTGGACATATATAGGGAGGACTTTCTTGCTCGACATGATAGTATGCTATCTGGTTGCTCTTTACCTTAACGTGTATACTGATTGTCTCTCTGTTACATGTTGGTAAAGCCCTTAGGATGTGTACTTGACTACCTGGACTATGATACGGATCATACTAGTGGGGACATGGTAGTCCGTAAGTACATCCTTCAAAGTCCCTAGTCGTGGGTGTATCGAGATGGGGCATCGATATACCAGAGTAGACTAGCGTATACCTTCTCGACCCATACAGATGGGCGATGGATGATCCCATATCCATTGGTGTTTGACATCAGAGATGATATACGGGTGCTCAGTAGAGACTGGGTACACTGGACGGACTCGCCGAGAACTCCCAGATGGTATTATACCTGACGTCAGATGGCAGTTCTCTAGTGACACTGGTACAGAGTAGTCTGTTGACCCGAGATCGTCATAGAGTCTTGTATGGTTCCCACTGTGCTTTGATTTCCATCTTACCACGTCCAAGAGGGCGTGCAAAATGGTGGTTTTTGGGTACAGTCCCGAATCACATGGCGGCAATGAGCGATAGGAGGGGATTCGTCTCTCCCGGTATAGGGGGTTGATGTTGCGCTGTGTTCGATTGGCTATAACAGGAAATCCCTGGCCAGGGTTGCAGAGATTTGCTGGTAAGTGTTACCAGTAGTTTCTCGAACAGTTATAGACCTCATATCGACACGACTTATCGAGCTATTGGGGTCTGACGTTTACCACCTCTAGGCGAGATATGCGACATATCAGACGATCAGACCGGACTGTACGGTAGTGTTACTGGTTGGATTCACTGGAGTGTGAGCGGGCTTGCTCGTCGATCTTCAGATCGCTCAATACCCGGGTGGCCGTTACGTTTAGCAGACCGCTTGCGGCTTGTGGGTGCTTGATATGATCACCACCTGCTGCCGGCGTATTGACGAGTCTTTAGAGTCCTACACAGAGGTTTCCTGGTTCAAGCGAAACGAAATAGGAGCGCATATGAGATATGTGCGGGACCGAGAATAATACGTGTATGTGATACCGTATTCCATTCTCGCGATGAATATGTCGAATGGTTGTATGCGATATAACCTAGTTATCGAATCAAGGATTGATTCGATAAGCCGATACATTGTATACTAGTCGGTTGTGTACGACATGACCGGATCATTGAATCAAGTGTTGATTTAATGATTTAATGCATAATTATATATTTGATATATTACTTTGCATTAACCGGTATTGGTTCACTTTATATGGATTCTCTCACTTGGATTGCACAAGTTGTATATGTGATATACTTTTGTGCACTTGATTGTATCATGTTTGATGATACATGTTTAACTATAGTTAAGTGTAATGAATTAAGCCATGGTTAAACTAATGATTAGGGTTTTCTTATCTTACTTATTTATTTATTTATTTATTTTTGAATAAATGAGAAAAGAATGGTTGCTAGTTTTGGAGTTTAGTTGAAGCTTCATGAAGCTTTGACTTTGTAACCATTCTTATCTCATCCTTAACCCTAACCATTCCTTTAACCTTGGTCAATTCTCTACACATAACCATAGTTAGGATTATGATAAGTATTGTTTTTCTATTCTTTTTTAATTAACTTATCATAACAATATTCTTCTTCTTCTTCATTTCTTCAAGTGAAGAAAGCAAGCTCCATCAATGGTGATTGATGGAAAAGAGTGAGAAATCCAATTCTAAATTGAACCCACTTCCTATTTCTTCATCCTCTACCTCTTGCCAAGTAGTAGAGTGTGTTTTCTTCACAAGTTTCTTGACTTGGTGAAGTCGGAGCTTGATTTAGCGATGCCTCGACGTAGATCATCTTCGGCATGGACATCGATGACCTAGCCCGTCCATTCTCCGATGAAGCCGACGCTAGATTCCGGGACTTGTTATGGACATCGAGGAGACTTCATTGTGGAGCTATGGAGGTGGAGAACCGGATCTACAAAGGTTGTATTTCCGTATCTCTTAGTTAAGTATTAACTAGTTTACTTTTCGCCTAGATTTCTAGCCGACGATCCGTAGTCGGGTTTCTCGGCACCTAGATTTTTTTGAAATTGGCATGGTTGATGCCTTGTGAGACCTCATTAGGGTGCCTAGGAACCCTACAGATTTGACCCAGTCTACAATGCCACAAGAAGGATTCGTTCAGTTCTGAACTCTTCCTCTTGTGTGTGTTTGTTATGCTCAGAACTGTTGATTGATTTAGAACATAAATGCCATTGCACAACGTGCCTGATCCAACCAACTTTTGGTTAAGGAAAATGTTCATAATATTATCTTGTAATACAAAATTATATCCCTTTTTACTCAACAAAGAAACCGATATAATGTTGCATATCAGGTTCGGCATGTAATACCATTCGTTCAGAATCAATGTATTACCAGTTAGCAATACAAGGTGATATTCCCCGACGATTTTAGCTGCAACAATTGCACCATTTCCAACCCTTATGTCTTTATCACCTTCTCCAAGTTCTCTACCTTTCCTAAGCCCATGTAACTGATTACATATATGGGATCCTGACCCGGTATCTAATACCCAGGACGTAGAGCAAATGGAGAAACAGTTCTCTGTAACGTACACACCCGAAGAAAATGCATCATCATGTACTTTCTTCTTTCGGGTGGCATGGGAATCCTGGTATTCCCCTATATCCTGTTCAGTCCTATAACTCTTATAAGAAAGAACGGAACCAACGTGGACTAGACTACCTGGACTATGTTGGTAAAGCCCTTAGGATGTGTACTAGACTACCTGGACTATGATGCGGATCATACTAGTGGGGACATGGTAGTCCATAAGTACATCCTTCAAGGTCCCTAGTCGTGGGTGCATCGAGACGGGGCATCGATATACCAGAGTAGACTAGCGTATACCTTCTCGACCCATACAGATGGGCGATGGATGATCCCATATCCATTGGTGTTTGACATCAGAGATGATATACGGGTGCTCAGTGGAGACTGGGTACACTGGACGGACTCGCCGAGAACTCCCAGATGGTATTATACCTTACGTCAGATGGCAGTTCTCTGGTGACACTGGTACAGGTTAGTCTGTAGACCCGAGATCGTCATAGAGTCTTGTGTGATTCCCACTGTGCTTTGATTTCCACCTTACCACGTCCAAGAGGGCATGCAAAACGGTGGTTTTTGGGTACAGTCCCGAATAACATGGAGGCAATGAGCGATAGGAGGGGATTCGTCTCTCTCGGTATAGGGAGTTGATGTTGCACTGTGTTCGATTAGCTATAACCGGAAATCCCTGGCCAGGGTTGCTGAGATTTACTGGTAAGTGTTACCAGTAGTTTCTCGAACTGTTATAGACCTCATATCTGTTGGAGATAGTGCCCTCAGAGTCAATTATTGGATCACAGGCACGTGATTGCAATGATTGAGGGAGGACCTATCCCGGTAGGACAGTCTTACTCGAGATGATAGTATGCTATCTGGTTTACCTTTATCATCGTGTACTGCTTCAGGTGACCTTACATGTCACTATTACACGTTGATAGAGCCCATAGGTTTCTTGCTTGACGACCAGCAGTATGAGGGCGATCATATAAGTGAGAGCTGGAGTCTATAAGCACATCCTTAAAAGGTCCCTAGTCGTGGGAGTTTCGAGACAGGGCATCGATACTCCAGAGTAGACTAGTGTATACAGTCGAGACCCCGACGAGGGGCGGTGGCCGGTCTCACAAGCCACTGGTGTCAGTTGGTTCACCTAAGATGTATACAGGTGCTCATTGGGTTATGAGTACACCGGACAGGACTCGCCGGGAACCTGCTAGTTGGGATTATACCATACGTCAGATAGCAGTTCCCAGGTGACATGTGTACAGGTTAGTTCATCGACCTGAGATCGTCATTTGTCTCGTGTGAGTTCCCACTGTGCTTTGATTACTACCCTACCACGGCTCAAAGGAGTCATGCAAACAGGTTTTAGTTGGGTACAGTCCCGAGCCACATGGAGGCAGTGAGCGGATCTGCAGGGGTTCGTCTCTCCCGGTATTGGGGGTGAGGTCGCGCTGTGTCTAGGAGAGCCATTACACAAAGCCCTCGGCCGAGGCAGGAGATTTACTGGTAGGTATTCCAGTAGTATCTCAGGGTGTTCTGGGCTACGCTCCGACACGACTTGTACCGCTTTTGGGGGTCTGACTTTTACCAATCCCCTTGGCCCGCCATGCGATACTCATAGACGAACGGACCGGACTGTACGGATATTGTCACTGACAGGCTCAGTAGGGTGTCAGGATGAGTTCGCTCATCGACGTCCCTTTTGGTCAATAGCTGGTGGCCCGTCACGTATTGGCTTATACCTCTGACGTGCTAGTGGTTAAATCCACAACCATAGTATTGACGAGTCTTTAGAGTCCACCACACTTTCAGTTACTCAGGCTTTCGGGCGAAACGCTGTAGAGGCCGTATGGAGATATGGCAGCGTCCGATCAGATACGTGCGGTATTGCACGGATTAGGATCGGGCGGTTTGTACTAGCGACCGTATGGATATATGGCAGGGTTCGATCAGATACGTGCGGTATTGCACGGATCAGGATCGAACGGATTTTACTAGCCGGCTTTGGTTTAAGCCGGATCCTAGTTTAGTACAGTGTAGATTTTGTCTCATTGCATTTGTATCCGGTCGGAATACAGATGCGGGTGTGTATGCACAGTGTCGGGGTTTTCCTGTAATTTATTACGGGACCAGTTTTCTGGAGTTGCCAGTTTGCATTCCGTTCCGGCCGGTTTTTCCTTTGTTCTTTCCCGGCCGGACTTTACCGATGGAGGGGTTATTTGCAAGATTGCAAATAACATTTGTGGAGGGGGTATCTTGCATATTGGTGGCATCATGATAGCTTTTCATGATGAGATTCTTTTTCCTTCTTATCACTTGCTTTATGAGATTAGAAAGGATTTAGAGTGATTTGAGTGGTTGATGTGAGATTTGCTTTATGTTGTGGTCACCACCTTTGCTCTCCTACACTCACCTCCCTTTGTATTATGTTTTCATCCCTCCACCATTCTCACTTGAGAAGAGATGCTTCACTTGAGAGAAAAAGAATGAGAGAGTTCATTTCATCTTCTTCTTGCTAGAAAATTGAAAGCACCAATTTTCTTTACCTCTTCCTCCATCCATCAATGGCAACTACATAAACTCCAAGAGACAAAGTTTCTACACTACATTCTACAGCAATTCTTGGGCATGTCGAGTTGCCGGCTTCATGCCCGAGTTGCCTCGGTATTGAGGCGGGAGCCCGTAAAAGACGCAGGCGATGTGGTGCCCTTCCGGCGAGGAGGCGACGATATGGAGACAAGACTTTCCGCGGGAGATCAGGACGGCGAGGAGAAGACCGGAGGACTCGGATCATTCGGTATACTTCTCTTCCCATCTCTTGTTTGCTAGCATTAGGTTAATGGTTAACGATCCGGGTTTTTCATTGTCCGCGGTAGCGCCGGTTTCCAAGTAAGGAAAAATTTTGATTCCGCATTTTGGCCTCGGATAGACGGCCGGGGCGCTGCCGTGGCGCAACATGGTATCAGAGCCACGCCATTAACCTTGCCTAGCTTGTTCTAATGTGTTTTACTTATCCGATCGACAAAAATTCCAAAAAACCTCATTTTCCTAACATCAGTTTTCTGTTGAATTTTTTTGATGTCTAAACATTTTTCAGGTTGTATAAAACTGATGTACAAGAAATTCTAAGACCTCTGTAAAATTTCGACGCAGTCAGTCGATAATTGGAGCGCGGAACCGCGGCCAAACCCCTCTTGGGCCGCGGTTCCGCCGCACTCTGGTGTCTTCACTGTGTCCAATTTTTCCAGTGGGCTTGGTGGCTGATTTTGGGGGTTTTGGAATATTAAAATTGGGCCAATTATTTCTGTGAGTGCTACAGTATTCCTTTGGGGCCCGCTTGTTTTTTTTTGATCGATCGGATATTTTAAACACATTATTTCACAGTATTTACATTATATCTGCGACCGTGAATATCACTTGATCGGTAAATTCTGTCTAACTGCTATAGCCCGGTTAGACGGATTTGCGAACGTGATTTTCACGTTGATGTTCTGTGTTTATGCTGTGATGTTGCGGATCGGTCGTGGGGATAGCCTGGATGCAATGTTAGTACAGTTTTGTTGTATTATGTACATTTGATATTGCGGGGCGAGCGTCCGACATGTGGACTGCCGTCACTGCCTGTTTGTATTATTCTTTTGGGGCACGACCTGGTTGCGGTCGATGTACCCGGTGTATGTATATTTTACTTTCTGTACTAGGATTACCCCGCGGAGGGGTGCACGGATAGCCGGGTTCTAGAGGGCAACGGGCCCGCATCTCATGGCATTGGGACGAAGGGGGCTTCAGTCTGGAATTGGCGGGCTATTCGCCGCACTCGTAGGGGGTACAAGTTGACCCAGGAGGGGTGCCCAAGTTACCGGATTCCGTGAAGTGCTGGGTGGTCCATTCACGGAGCTGAAGGGGGCTGCCTCGCTTCAGGTTTTGGCGGGTGACTTGCCGCACCCGTAGGGGTCTAGGATTTCATTGCACAGGCTATCCACACGACCAGGGGAACGTCGGGTTTCAGCAGCGGCTCTGTGAAACCCGGGGCTTCCAGATATCTGTATTGTTCTGTGATGCTGTATATTTCTGTGATGTTGCCTTTTATCACGCCTTGAGCGAAATATAATATATTGGTATATATATTAGTAGATGTTGTATATGTTTTTCATCCGCGCTAGTCCAGTCCCCGCTCTGCCGTTAGTTAGCTAACCTAACGGGTGATGACGGGACCCAGTGGCGAATGCAGATGGCATATACGTACGTCAGTATATTTTCGTTCTTTGTGGTGTGATCAATTGATGGGACTGCGTTGATTCGGATCAATGCAAGCTAAACAAACCTATTCTGATGTTGTTGGAACATTTTTCAAAAAGCTGTTATTGCAAGGACGTTCACTTTTGTTTTGCATCGTGGTATTCATTTGGAATATCCTGCTCCTCAGTCGACGAGGCAAGGGCCGAGATCCCTTCACCGGGAGTGACCCCTTGGACAGAAGTTTGCGTCAGGGCATTAACTTCACTATAGCCGATTACTTTTGCTTTGCATTGTGGTATTCAGTTGGAATATCCTGCACCTCATTCTACGGGGAAAGAGCCGAGATCCCTTCACCGGGAGTGACCTCTTTAGTAAAGGTTTTCATCACTATATTTTCTAAAAAGGCTATGTAGTTCCTTCAACGATATCAAGTTCATTACGTTAAAGGTTTTTCGCCAAAAACCATTCGTAGCCCTCCGTCATTTCCTACAGGTATTATTTAGTATTCGTGCTGCGTTTGTTGACCTAGTCAAGACATAGTGTTCGGTAGCTAAGTGGTACTTGTTTGTTGCATAAGTAGGATTGGTTAAGACAGTCGTGCGGCCTTGTTGACCTAGTCAAGGGCACGTACGGGTGGGTTTAATGCAATCCAGAATAATGACGGGTTGAACTTGACTGGCGGTTTATGGTTTGTTGACCTAGTCAAGGTCATAAACCGCTTGGGGTAAAAAGCACATCGGGAGTTTCGAAAGAACTGAAACTTGCCAGGCATGCGCATACCTTCTGGAGTGTGGTGACTTGAGTGGATTCCGTCAAGTTATCATGCGATGATAGTTGGATCCCGATTCCCACTGATGAGTTAGTTTACTCCTCGGGTGACCCCGACTAATTCTTCTTTCAGGTTTGGAGGAGAATTTGAGGTACAGTGGGAGGTTTCCAGATTAGACAAAGTGATAACCATTCTGATCTAGGTTAGAGTGCACGCTGAGTGTTTCTTTTCTCTCTCTCTTTGGCAGCGACCATTGACCCGACCCTGGACTATGACTCAGTGACCAAGTTGACCGAACCTTCTTAACACTGGCTTTTGGATTGTCAGAGTTGCAGACCTCATTGCCACTCCTACTTTTACCCTTTTCTCCAGGACACCCCGCATTACTGCGAACGTCCACTTCCATTGGACAAAACCATCGTATGGTTATATACGAACTCGAAGGACTTCGAGGATGGTTTCTGGTTCTGGAGAAAACGAATAGGATTATTCAGTTGTCTTTTCTTTTCACCTTCTCTCATTGCGAGTACTCCTTGGTTTAGGAGATAGCACACCTTTTATGCTTATTGGATAGTCTTCTTCCAAACCTTAGGCTGGTGCCGACCGGTAGGGAATGAAGAAAACCAATTAGCCTAAACGGTGTGCAGAAGGTATTAAGATTAAGACAAAGCAAGGGATTAGTAAGAGGGCAAAGTAAATTGCGACTGCTATTCACGACCAAACCAAGTATTTCTTCGCCAATCCTAAATCACCTTTGTATTTCTCCAGGACACTCCGTATCACTAAGAAGATCCACAGTTTATTTGGATACTCCATCGTATGGTTATATACGAACTCGAAAGGAACTTGTTCCAGTTCAGGGATGGATTCTGGTTCAGGAGAAATAGGAATAAGGTTTATTCGGTTGTCTTTTTTCTTCACCTTCTCTCGCTTTGCGAGTGCTCCTAGGATTAGGACAGTACACCTTTTATGCTTATTGGATAGTCTTCTTCCAAACCATAGGCTGGTGCCGAACGGTAGGGAAGGAAGAAAACCATTTGGCCTAAAGGGGTGTGCAGACGGTAATGACTAAAGACATATAAAGGGATTTAGACAGATGGCAAAGAGATATACGGTTACAGTTGTGAATCTGGATAATGGAAGAGGCATTACTAAGAATACCGGAATACCCCACCGAAACATTTCAATGTTTCAGTTTCACTGTGTGATGTTAAAAGAAAATTGATTTCCCGATTAGATACTTACTCCAGGGTATGTATTTACCAGGTATGATTCTCACATCTGTATGGTTTTACAGATGATGAGTGGGAGTAAGTCATTGGGAATAGGGTGATCATCCTCATTATATCGGGATTCGTTGTAATCGGTGATATTTGAGGAGATCATCTGGGCTGTTTGCCGGTCGGCAAATATTTGGTTTTGAATATCCGCTGTTGTGCACCAATTTCAAATTGATATATCTGTACGTCTATTTTCATAGAGTGAGATATACCTTTTGATATTATGTCGATGACATTTACCTATATCAGTGGATGGTTAGGTAAGGAGCATTAAACAGCGGTGTAATTCTTCTTAACCATAAGTACAGTTTTCAACCTACGACACACAGTGAAAGAGTTGTTAGACTCAGCGGACTTATACAGAGTATTGTATGTTGTCCAGTGTCCATTAGGACAGAGGGGTTGGTCCTCATACTATATTCTGTTTACTTTTAACTTCTCTAGTTCTTAGACATGTGTTTCGTAGGAACACAGGGTCTAAGTTTTGAGGAGTTATAGGTATTTGAATAGAGTAGAGAACCAGGTGTAGCAAGTATCGGGATTCTTCAAAGTGATCGAAGATGTAGATACTTGTGTATGGTATTCAGTTGATAGTAATGATAAACAGAAATTGCTTCTCTTTCAGGTTACTTATAATTGGAAGCATTCCTAAGTTGAGTAACGCTGATCGGCCTCCTTCCATTTAGTTGACATGCACTGGAGATAGCTGCATGATTTGAATCTGGTTCATTTAAATCAGTGCCTCTGGTTCTATATTGGATATAGAACAGTTCATATCTTAACGATGTTAAGGTACGGGGAGTTGTCCGGCTTATGATTAAAACCAGACACTGGACAACTCAAGGCACGTTTCTGTAATGGCTGTTTGTGGGTTGACCCAGGCTACGACGAGGGTTGACTTTCTACCATCTGGAAGATCAATAGTGATATTGTTCTTAACTCGCCACATTTTAAAAGGAAATGGTTATTTTTCAGAAAACAGTAGTGGGAGTATGGTAGAACTGGAAGTGATTCCAGAACCGCAAACGATTACTGAAGATTTGATAAGGAACCTAAAGATTCAATCTGATTTGACATTCCATTGGCCACTCCGCAGAAACGGTGGGTAACTTCAGGCACCCGAGAGGTACTCCGGTAGCCTCAAGGACGGTGACAGGGAAGTTCTTGTTTACCCACACTTGCCATTGCTGTTGTTCCAGGCTGCGAGACCCGGTGGGAGGATGAGTATAGCGTCGTTCTAAACTAGTTTTAGAAGTGCACGTCTATATGACTCTGCCAGAGGGTTGTCGTAGTCAGTGGGAGCAGCGGAAGCATTGGTGGACAGTTGGCTTATGTCTATTTATAGACTAAAGCAGATATAGCGGAGATAGATCATCTATTTCTGATGTACAGTCATAGGTTTGACGTCATCAGAATAGGGGATGGATCTGTTGAGAAGGTAGTAGGAAGTGATATTCCTATACTACGATCGGTTATACTTTGGTCGTCACACAGTGGTTTCTCCACAAGGGACTTGGACACAATATCAGACATACTGGTTACTAGATCTATGGTTTTAGATCTAGATTTGGGTGGTTTCCCAATCAGGGTACCTTGACAGCATTCTATGAGTATTTAGAATGGACGACTCCTGGCATGGTAGTGTACCTGCAGGTAATGGAGTCACCCTCTCTAAAGGTGTCTTACAGACTAAAGGGGAGAGGGATACGCATGATTGACAGATCACTTGCTTAGGCAATTGAGTCAATCATGAGATGTCAAGTACCACACCAGATGTTGTTCTTGCAGTAGGTGCAATAAGTTGATATTAATCCAATCCTGGAGAAACAGTCGGAAGCAGTTTTAGAACATAAGTTGATGTTCTAGGGATGTGATAACGACTGCCTCCTTTAGGAGACGGTTATCACTCCAGGCTTCCAAGGTGACATGGACGACAAGGAGGTTGTCAGAGTTATACTTCTCCCTCTGACGAGGGACAGTATTCTGGACAGGTGATCCAGGCAGATACTGAGGGAGGCATGGCGCAGGATACTGATTAAGTTCAGTTGACGATACAGTCTAAGAAGTTTGGATTTGGAGTTCATTTATGAGCTAGGTCCCATCAGACATCCAGACATTCTAAGACAGGTATTGCTCATTTCGGGAGATGGTTTTCTCTGCGAACTTGAGATATAGAGAGACACAGAAAGAAACATCACAGCGGATCCACTCACTGAGGCTATTCCTCGAACGCAATAGTTTCGCAAACGAGCTTTGTGAGACTGACCAGTAGAGGAGTTGGGTGTTCGGTATCACACGGGCTGTGAGTATGCGACATCGCAATAATTAGCCTTGAGTGCAAGTGGGAGATTGTTGGAGATAGTGCCCTCAGAGTCAATTATTGGATCACAGGCACGTGATTGCAATGATTTAGGGAGGACCTATCCCGGTAGGACAGTCTTACTCGAGATGATAGTATGCTATCTGGTTTACCTTTATCATCGTGTACTGCTTCAGGAGACCTTACATGTCACTATTACACGTTGATAGAGCCCATAGGTTTCTTGCTTGACGACCAGCAGTATGCGGGCGATCATATAAGTGAGAGCTGGAGTCTATAAGCACATCTTTAAAAGGTCCCTAGTCGTGGGAGTTTCGAGACAGGGCATCGATACTCCAGAGTAGACTAGTGTATACAGTCGAGACCCCGACGAGGGGCGGTGGCCGGTCTCACAAGCCACTGGTGTCAGTTGGTTCACCTAAGATGTATACAGGTGCTCATTGGGTTATGAGTACACCGGACAGGACTCGCCGGGAACCTGCTAGTTGGGATTATACCATACGTCAGATAGCAGTTCCCAGGTGACATGTGTACAGGTTAGTTCATCGACCTGAGATCGTCATTTGTCTCGTGTGAGTTCCCACTGTGCTTTGATTACTACCCTACCACGGCTCAAAGGAGTCGTGCAAACAGGTTTTAGTTGGGTACAGTCCCGAGCCACATGGAGGCAGTGAGCGGATCTGCAGGGGTTCGTCTCTCCCGGTATTGGGGGTGAGGTCGCGCTGTGTCTAGGAGAGCCATTACACAAAGCCCTCGGCCGAGGCAGGAGATTTACTGGTAGGTATTCCAGTAGTATCTCAGGGTGTTCTGGGCTACGCTCCGACACGACTTGTACCGCTTTTGGGGGTCTGACTTTTACCAACCCCCTAGGCCCGCCATGCGATACTCATAGACGAACGGACCGGACTGTACGGATATTGTCACTGACAGGCTCAGTAGGGTGTCAGGATGAGTTCGCTCATCGACGTCCCTTTTGGTCAATAGCTGGTGGCCCGTCACGTATTGGCTTATACCTCTGACGTGCTAGTGGTTAAATCCACAACCATAGTATTGACGAGTCTTTAGAGTCCACCACACTTTCAGTTACTCAAGCTTTCGGGCGAAACGCTGTAGAGGCCGTATGGAGATATGGCAGCGTCCGATCAGATACGTGCGGTATTGCACGGATCAGGATCGGGCGGTTTGTACTAGCGACCGTATGGATATATGGCAGGGTTCGATCAGATACGTGCGGTATTGCACGGATCAGGATCGAATGGATTTTACTAGCCGGCTTTGGTTTAAGCCGGATCCTAGTTTAGTACAGTGTAGATTTTGTCTCATTGCATTTGTATCCGGTCGGAATACAGATGCGGGTGTGTATGCACAGTGTCGGGGTTTTCCTGTAATTTATTACGGGACCAGTTTTCTGGAGTTGCCAGTTTGCATTCCATTCCGGCCGGTTTTTCCTTTGTTCTTTCCCGGCCGGACTTTACCGATGGAGGGGTTATTTGCAAGATTGCAAATAACATTTGTGGAGGGGGTATCTTGCATATTGGTGGCATCATGATAGCTTTTCATGATGAGATTCTTTTTCCTTCTTATCACTTGCTTTATGAGATTAGAAAGGATTTAGAGTGATTTGAGTGGTTGATGTGAGATTTGCTTTATGTTGTGGTCACCACCTTTGCTCTCCTACACTCACCTCCCTTTGTATTATGTTTTCATCCCTCCACCATTCTCACTTGAGAAGAGATGCTTCACTTGAGAGAAAAAGAATGAGAGAGTTCATTTCATCTTCTTCTTGCTAGAAAATTGAAAGCACCAATTTTCTTTACCTCTTCCTCCATCCATCAATGGCAACTACATAAACTCTAAGAGACAAAGTTTCTACACTACATTCTACAGCAATTCTTGGGCATGTCGAGTTGCCGGCTTCATGCCCGAGTTGCCTCGGTATTGAGGCGGGAGCCCGTAAAAGACGCAGGCGATGTGGTGCCCTTCCGGCGAGGAGGCGACGATATGGAGACAAGACTTTCCGCGGGAGATCGGGACGGCGAGGAGAAGACCGGAGGACTCGGATCATTCGGTATACTTCTCTTCCCATCTCTTGTTTGCTAGCATTAGGTTAATGGTTAACGATCCGGGTTTTTCATTGTCCGCGGTAGCGCCGGTTTCCAAGTAAGGAAAAATTTTGATTCCGCATTTTGGCCTCGGATAGACGGCCGGGGCGCTGCCGTGGCGCAACAATATCGACACGACTTATCGAGCTACTGGGGTCTGACGTTTACCACCCTTAGGCGAGATATGCGACATATCAGACGATCAGACCGGACTGTACGGTAAGTGTTACTGGTTGGATTCACAGAAGTGTGAGCGGGCTTGCTCGTCGATCTTCTGATCGTTCAATACCCGGGTGGCCGTTACGTTTAGCAGACCGCTTGCGGCTTGTGGGTGTTTGATATGATCATCACCTGCTGCTGGCGTATTGACGAGTCTTTAGAGTCCTACACAGAGGTTTCCTGGCTTAAGCGAAAAGAAATAGGAGCGCATATGAGATATGTGCGGGACCGAGAATAATGCGTGTATGTGATACCGTATTCTATTCTCACGATGAATGTATCGAATGGTTGTATGCGATATAACCTAGTTATCGAATCGAGGATTGATTCGATAAGTCGATACATTGGATATTAGTCGGTCATATACGATATGACCAGATCGTTAAATCAAGTGTTGATTTAATGATTTAATGTATAATTATATATTTGATATATTACTTTACATTAACTAGTATTGGTTCACTTAAGATAGATTTTCTCACTTGATGTGCACATTGTATATATATGATATAGTTTTGTGCACTAGTTTGTATCATGTTTGATGATACATGTAAACTTGGGTGTGTATGATTAAACCATGGTTATGTTAATGGTTAGGGTTTTGATTTACTTATTTATTTATTCTTTTTATTCATTTTGGCAAAGGAAAATGAAATGGTGGCTTGCTTTGTCTTTTGTTGAAGCTTCATGAAGCTTTGAAGAAGTAAACATTTTGTTGCTTTCCTTTAACCTAACCATTCAACTTAACCCTAGTTTATTCTCTACACTCACCTATGGTTACAAAATGATAACCATCACTTGATTTTGTTTTAATTGAGAATTCTTTTTCATTCTTTTTCTTCTTCTTCTTCAAGAGAAAAAGAAAAGCTTTGCTTGAAAAATATCAAGTGTTGAAATCAAGTGAGAAATCCAAAACCAAAACTTCCTATTTCTTCACCCTCTACCACTTGCCATGTAGTATAGGGTGTTTTCTTCACAAGTTTCATGACTTGGTGAAGGTGGAGCTTGATCTTGAGTTGCCTCGATGTAGATCATCTTCGGCATCGAAGTCGACGACCTAGCCCGATCATCTCTTCGACGAAACCATCGCTAGAGTCCGGGATCCGATGATCGCAGCGGAGGGACATCATCATGGAGCTAAGGAAGTGGAGGACCGGATCTACAAAGGTTGTAGCCCCTTTCACTTTGCAGTTATGTTGTTAACTTATATCGGTTTCGCCTTTTCTCTAGTCACGATCTTGCTTAGGGTTACTTGGCACATAGGAAAATTTTGAATTGGCCATGTTTGATGCCTTGTGAGACCTCATGGGTGTGCCTAGGAACCCTACAAGTATAACATGCGGGTTCGGTCAATACATCCATATTATTATCTTTATTAAGGCATGATATGGTCGCTACCTGGAGAGAGAGAGAAGAAAACACTTTAGCGTATGCTCTTGCAAGATCAGATTGGTTATTATTTTATCTAATCAGGATGGCTCCCACCGTTTTTATCAAATCTTCCTTCAAACCCTAAAAGGAAAGACTAGCCGGGATTAATTACACCCTACAATTTCGCCAATCTTTCAGCCAGGCCAGTGTCGGTACTTTGAGGGAGGTTCCCCGTGCTTTCGCACGGACCTAATTAAAGTAAACCTCGTTTTCCCAGAGGCGTAACCCCGTTGACACCTTTCTAGACACCTACTTGATCGGCTAATTGTCCTGTGTAAAACTCTCCCAGGAGTAACAATTACTCGCAGTGGGTATCGGGATCCAACTATCTCATAGAAGGTATGCAATCTCATTGCAAATTTCAACACTTGAAATTCCCGATAATATTTTGCCTCAAACGATCTATGACCTTGACAAGGTCAACAAACCATGGACCGTAAGTCAAGTTCAACCCGTCATTTCTTGATTGAATTAAACCCACCCACATGACCCTTGACAAGGTCAACAAGGCCGTACGACTACCCTAATCCAATCTGCATCATATGCATAAACAGATAAATACTGGTCAGCTACCGCACACTACGCCTTGACAAGGTCAACAAACGCAGCACGAATACTAAGCAGGACTTATCTGAAATGACGGAGGGCTACGACAGGTTTTTCTGAAAACCTATTGCGTATCGAACTTGATATCGTTGTAGAATCGAGTGAATTTTGAAATGGAGTGATTTTGAGGCTTTTATTAGTTTTGCTAAAGAGGTCACTCCCGGTGAAGGGATCTCGGCTCTTTCCTTATGGAATAAGGTGCAGGATATATCATATATATCCCTATGCAAAGCAAAACTCCAAAAGCAATCAAAAGCAAACCGAGTGTTGTAGCATCTGCCAGTTTTGCTAAAGAGGTCACTCCCGGTGAAGGGATCTCGGCTCTTTCCTCATCGAATAAGGTGCAGGATATATCATATATATCGCTATGCAAAGCAAAAAACTGTAGCTACCCTTTTTGAAAATTTGATTCTTACAACATCTTTTAGGTTTCTTTTCTTTCATTAATCACATTAATGAAGTCCCATCATTTAAGTCACCTAAACATCACAGATAAATATGACGTACACTTATGCCATCCGCATTCGCCTCGATGTCCCCTCGTGCGCCGTTAGGTTAGGTAACTAACGGCAGAGCGGGGCAGGGCTAGCGCGGGTGTAAAACATAAGTAACGTCTATATATATATCATATATACTATATACAGTATTTATCATCACATATCAAATGATCACATCACATATATCGCAGCAGAAGAAACATATGAAACATTGGATATATTAGGACGTCCGTGTTTTATTTTGAGCCTCTATAAAACACGGATTCCACGGTCGCGATGAATAGCCAAACCCACACCCCTAGACCCCTACGAGAGCGGCAATCAACCCTTCTAATTCTAGAGTTAGGAGACCCAGACTCGACTCCTCGAGTTGGTCTCCCACTGGACTCCAGAACTCGGTTACTTGTGCTCTCCTCCTTGGGTCTATCCTAGTGCGGAAAAGTAAATAATATACAAATGGTGACATCAACCTCATCCCGGAAGTGCCCCAATAAAAGAATATTACATACATTTAAATTTTATATGAATGGAAATAAAAACTCTCATCTCATATAAAACCCCCCGGTTATTCTGAACGCGACGATCCAATATAACATATCCAGCAACACATAACATCACATGTCATCAACGTAAGTAAATATGCGCATCCCAATTGTCGTTGACATATAGTAACGAAACCGGCGATATCACATATTACACTTACGGTCGCAGAAAAGAAAGTGTAAAACTACAACATTTGGAATCCACAATCTCTTTAGACATCGTAAATCCGAAATATCACATACTTCGCATTTCATGCCTAACTGTATGAATTCCACATATTGTATCACTTTCCAGATAAATAGACAGTATTAAACTTTCCGATCGAATAATCAAATACCCAAGATTTTCATAAAAGCTCAACACTTGAGCGGAGTTCAAAAAATTCCAGAATACGTCACAGTAGCAACGGTCCAGCCGTAGAAGAGTCAAGCCAATGCCTTACATGTGGCACGCCGTACTGCCCCAAACCCTAAGGTTCAAAAGGCAGTTCAAGACGGTCACATAATCGAGTTAAGGTTTGTTGTCTTCTAGAGGGTCCATCGCGTTACATGCACGATTTTCCGAAAGATTTAAACTCAAGGAAAAATTCAACACTTGAAAGTTTTTCGTGCCGGGAAATAATGAGTTAATGATATCCGTTCGAACATTTTAACAGTTTCTAAATATCCGGAAAACATAACGAAATTAAATATTACGATCGAATCAACGATTACAAAATAAACCCCAGAACACTCAACACTTGAGTCAGATTAAAAATACCCAGAAAATAGTAACAACAGATACAAGTATTACTGTGCAAACACATGTCAATAATACCAAAGTACGGCCGCGGAACCGCCGCGAGAAGCAGGTTCCTGCCGCGGTTCCGCGGCGACTTAATGGTATCATGAGTTCGTATTTCATGGTAATTCTTAGAATTCCCAGCTGATTTTTTTAGGTATTTTTAATTCAGAAAAAATCACATTTTTAGAAATTGTCCAGAGAGGGGGTTAAATTTGCGTTTCGGGTTTCGATCGGGGTTTTAACTCCGTATACAAGTCACCTAATGCTCTAGCTAGGCTCTGATACCACTGTAGGGTTACTAGGCACTCTAACAAGGTTCTACAAAGCATCAAATATGCCCGATTAAAATTTTAGCCGTGCCTAACAACCCTGAACAAGATCTTTGCTAGAAAATTAGGGTTTCACATGCAAGTAAATAGCATCTATGACTAAGTGAATACGAAATACAACCTTTGTAGATCGGTCCTTCACTTCTTTAGCTCCTTGTTGAAGTCCCTTCGCTGCAATCGTGGTTCTCCCGGACTCTTGCATGGCTTCACGAGGGTAAAGGAGCGTCCTTGCTTGAAGTCTTCGAGGCCGAAAATGATCTACGTCGAGGGGATGCCAACTCAAGCTTCTACTTCACTAACTAGAGAATTAGTGAAGCAAACACCCTAAACTAAAGTGCTAGTCTAGTAGAGGATGGAGAAATAGGAAGTGGGTTCACTTTAGAATTTGGTTTCTCACAATGTTTCTCACTTTGGATCAAACCCTAGAGAGCTTTTTAGCTCAAGGAAGAAGATGAAGAAAATAAAATGAGAAGAGATAATGATCAAGTGAGTGAGCTAACCATGGTGAGTGAGTATTATATACTAACTCATGTAGAGACTTAATCATGGCTAAGTGTGATGGTTAGGTTAACAAATATCCATAGTAAAAACAAACTTAGTGGAATTAGTCAATGCATCCACAAGCTTCCACAAGCTTCATGCATTTTGCTAATCCTCCACTAATTTTGTAATTACTTTAAATATTAAAACCCAACATAATAAATAGCATGGTGTAAGTCTCATACACCCAAGTCATGTGTATCATCAACCATGATACAAAACGAAAACATATTTTTAATATATATCATATATATACATTAAAGTTGTGCACATGCGAGAAAAACCCTTAAGTGAATAAATGTTAGTTAATGTAAATTAGTATATCCAATATACAATTATACAATAAATTATTAAATCAACACTTGACTTAATAATCCGGTCATAACTCATATAACCGACTAACATCCAATGTATCGACTTATCGAATCAACACTTGATTCGATAACCCGGCTATATCATATATAACCGACCGATACAAAAAGTCGCGAGAATAGAATGCGGTATCACATACACGCATTATTCTCGGTCCCGCACATATCACATACGTGCTCCTATTTCGTTTTGCCTGAGCCAGTAAAACCTCTATGTAGGACTCTAAAGACTCGTCAATACGCCGGCAGTAGGTGATGATCACATCAAGCACCCACAAGCCGTCAGCGGGTACTAGCTGGACGTAATGGCTACCCGGGTATTGACCGATCAGAAGATCAGCAAGCAAGCCCGCTCCAACTCCTGTAAAAGCCTGCCGGTAACACTTCCGGTACAGTCCGGTCTCCTCGTCTGATATGTCTCATATCAAGTCTAGGGGTGGTAAACGTCAGACCCCAATAACCGATAAGTCGTGCCGATGTGAGGCTTATAACGGGTTGAGAAACTACTGGTAACACTTACCAGTAAATCTGAAACTCAGCCCTGGCCAGGGACTTCCCTGTTATGGCCAATCGAGCACAGCGCAACATCAACCCCCAATACCTGGGGAGACGAAAACACCTCCTATCGCTCATTGCCTCCATGTGACTCGGGACTGTACCCAAAAACCACCGTTTTGCACGCCTTCATGGACGTGGTAAGGTGGAAACCAAGCACAGTGGGAATCACACAAGACTCTATGACGATCTTGGGTCTACAGACTACTCTGTACCAGTGTCACCGGAGAACTGCCATCTGACGTGAGGTATAATACCATAGGTTGGTGCCGAACGGTAGGAAGGAAGAAAACCATTTAGCCTAACGATGGTGTACAGAAGGTAACGACTAAAGACAAATAAAGGGATTTGGAGAGATGGCAAAGAAATACACGGTTATAGTCATGAGTTGGATTATGGAAGAGGCATTACTAGGAATACCAGGATACCCCTACGAAACATTTTCATGTTTTAGTGCATTGTTAAAGGAAAACTGTTTTCCCGATTAGATACTTGCTCCGAGGGTATGTATTTACCAGGTTTCATTCTCATATCTGTATGGTTTTACAGATGATGAGTGGGAGTAAGTTATTGGGAATTAGGTAATTATCCTCATTATATCAGAATTCGTTGTAATTGGTGATATTTGAGGAAATCGCCTGGGTACAGTTTTCAACCTACGACGCACAGGTTTTGAGTTATTCAACTCAGCGGACTTATACAGAGTATTGTATGTTGTCCAGAGTCCATCAGGACAAAGGGGTAGGTCCTCGTACTATGTTCTGTTTACTTATGACTTCTCTAGTTTTTAGACAAGTGTTTCGTAGAAATACAAGGTCTAGGTTTTGAGAAGTTGTGGGTATAGGAATAAAGTAGAGAACCAGGTATCGCAAGTATCGGGATTCTTCAAAGAGATCGAAGATGTAGATTCTTGTGATTGGTATTCAGACGATAGTAATGGTTTTGAGAAACTTGTTTCTCTTTCGGGTTACTCATAATTGGATGGATTCCTAGGTTGAGTAATGCTGATTAGCCCCTTTTCCATTAAGTTGATATGCACTGGAGACAGCTGCATGATTGAATCTGGTTCCAATTAAATTAGTGCCAAAGTTTCTATATTGGATATAGAATGGTTCATATCTTAACGATGTTAAGGTACGGGGAGTTGTCCAGCTTATGCTTAAAACCAGACACTGGATAACTCAGGGCACGTTTTTGTAATGGCTGTTTGTGGGTTGACCCTGGCTATGACGAGGGTTGATATTCTACCATTTGGAAGATCAATAGTGATATTGTTCTTGACTCGCCACAGTTTTAGTAAAATGGATTTTTTCAGAAAACAGTAGTGGGAGTATGGTAGAACTGAAAGTGATTCCAGAACCGTGAACGATTACGGAAAATTTAATAGGACCTATATATTCAATCAGGTTTGACATTCCATTAGCCACTCCACAGATATGGTGGGTAACCTCAGACACCTGAGAGGTACTCTGGTAGCCTCAAGGACGGTGACAGGGAGGTTCTTATTTACCCAGACTTTACACTACTGTTGTTCCAGACTATGAGACCAGGCAGGAGGATAAGTATAGCGTCGTTCTAAACTATCTTTAGAAGTGCACGTGTATATTATTCTGCCAGAGGGTTGTCGTAGTCAGTGGAAGCAGTGGAAGCATAGTGGGAAAGTAGCTTATGTCTATTTATAGACTAGAGCAGTTATAGCGGAGATAGATCATCTAATTTTGATGTGACAGTCATGGGTTTGACTTCATCAGAATAGGGGATGGATCTGTTAAGAAGGTAGTAGGGTGTGATGTCATGGTATCTGGATGACATACACAGAGTAGGAAATAAAATTCCTATACTACGATCGGTTATACTGTGGTCGTCACACAGTTGTTTCTCCAGACAGGATATGGATATAATACTTGACATTCTGGTTTCTAGATCTATGGTTTTAGATCTGAATTTGGGTAGTTTCCCAATGTGGGTACTTTGACAGTATTCTAATGGTTTTTAGAATAAATGACTCCTGGCATGGTGGTGTACCTGCAGGTGATGGAGTCACCCTCTCTAAAGGTGTCGTATAGACTAAAGGGGAGAGGGCTGTGCATGATTGGCAGATCACTTGCTTAGGCAATTGAGTCAATCATGAGATGTCAAGTACCACACCAAATGTTGTTTTTGCACTAGATGCAATAAGTTTGTATTAATCCAATCCTGGAGAAACATAAGGAAGCAGTTTTAGAACATAAGTGGATGTTCTACGGATTTGATGACGGCAGCCTCCTTCGGGAAACAGTTATCATTCCAGGCTTCAAAGGTGACATGGATGACAGAGTGATTGTCAGAGTTATAGTTTTCCCTCTGATGAGGGATAGTATTATGGACATGTGGTCCAAGAGGATACTGTGGGTGGCATGGTGCTGGATACTGATTTGGTTCAGTGATCGATACAGTCTAAGAAGTCTGGATTTGGAGTTCATTTATGAACTAGGTCCCATCAGATATCCAGACATATTCTAAGATAGGTATTACTCAATTCGGGAGATGACTTTCTCCGCGAACTTGAGATTTAGAGAGATATAGAAAGAAACTTATGGGTGGATCCACTCACTGAGGCTATTTCTCGAACACAATAGTTTTACAAATGGGCTTTATGAAACTGATTAGTAGAGGAGTTGGGTGTTCGGTTTCACACGGGCTGTGAGTAGTCGACATCGCAATAATTAGCCTTAAGTGCAAGTGGGAGATTGTTGGAGATAGTGCCCTCAGAGTCAATTATTGGATCGCAGGTACGTGATTGCAATGATTGCGGAGGACCTATACCGGTAGGACAGTCTTACTCGAGATGATAGTATGCTATCTGGTTTGCCTTTATCAGTCGTGTACATGTTCAGGTGACTGATTACATGTTACACTTTGATAAAGCCCTTAGGATCTTGCTTTACTACCAACAGTATGATGTCGATCATACGTGAGAGTTGGGTAGTTTATAAGCATATCCTTAATTGTGGTCCCTAGTCGTGGGAGTTTCGAGACAGGGCATCGATACTCCGGAGTAGACTAGTGTATAAGTCGAGACCCCGACGAGGGGCGGTGGCCTGTCTCACAAGCCACTGGTGTCAGTTGGATCACCTAATATGTATACAGGTGCTCATTAGGTTATGAGTACACCGGACAGGACTCGCTGGGAACCTGCTAGTTGGTATTATACATATCGTCAGATAGCAGTTCCCTGGTGACATGTGTACAGGTTAGTTCATCGACCTGAGGTCGTCATTTGTCTCGTGTGAGTTCCCACTGTGCTTTGATTTCTACCCTACCACGGCTCAAAGGAGTCGTGCAAACAGGTAGTTTTTGGGTACAGTCCCGAGCCACATGGAGGCACGTGAGCGGATCGGCAGGGGATTCGTCTCTCCCGGTATTGGGGGTGAGATCGTGCTGTGTCTAGGAGAGCCATTACACATAGCCCAAGGCCGTGGCAGGAGATTTACTGGTAGGTACTCCAGTAGTATCTCAGGGTGTTATTGGGCTACACTCTGACACGACTTATACTGCTATTGGGGGTCTGACGTTACTAGCCCCCTAGGCAGATATGCGATACTCATAGACGAACGAACCGGACTGTATATACATTGTCACTGTTAGGCTCAGTAGGTTTTCCGGATGAGTTCGCTCATTGGCATCCCTTGAGGTCAGTCCATGGGCAGCCGTTACGCATAGCTAGTGCTGCTGACGGTTTGTGGTTAAACCCACTGCCAGGGTACTGACGAGTCATTAGAGTCCCCCACAGACAGTTTCCCAAGTTCGGGCGAAACGTTGTAGAGGCCGTATGGTTTTATGGCAGGGTTCGGAAAATGCACGTGCGTTTACGCACGTGTCTGATTTCGGGCAGTTGATACTGGTCGGCTTTAGTTTAAGCCGGATCCGAGTATTATATTGAGTAAATATAATATCTTTGTCTCAGTTGCATTTGTATTCGGTTGTAATACAAATGCGGGTATATTTATACAGTTACGGGGTTATCCTAAAATTCGTTTCGGGATCACTTTTGGAAGTTGCCAGTTTCCAGTTTTCTATCAGCCGTCTTTTAACATTCGGTTAAAGACGGATTTATCTTTTCTTGGATAAGGATGAGTCGTGCTTCTAGAAGTTTCTAGAAATGGTGACTAGGATGATGAGGTGGCTAATGAGTCATCTTTATATTAATTGATGCATTAATGACTTGATGATGTGTTATAATGACTCATGCTTTAAGCTTTAATGTTTCTTGTTTACTTAAGGATATTTGCTCTTGATCTTTTGCTTATGGTTACCCTCACATTGCTCCTACACTCACCCCCTCTCCATATATATGGCCGGCCCCTCCTCTCTCTCATTTCACTTGATTAATTCATTTGCTAAAAAGATATGATAGTTTTGGGGTGTATGGAAATTTCATATCTCATTTCATTCCATCACCCGATTCGAGTGGAAACTTCATTAACCGATCGTCCACGGTTTTGGACGAAGCGAGACAAAGTAATCTACTCATATTCTACATCATTCTTGGTCGTCTCTTTTAGCAAACTTTGTAAGTGCACGGCGGCGCCCCGGCCGTCAATCCGACGGCCAAATGCGGAAGCGGTGATAAACTTTAATTTTACTTGAACTGGCAAACCGCCGCGCACTAATACCCGGATCGAACCATTAAATAGTCCTAGCTATCTACAAGAAAGGGAATAGAGATATACCGACGATCCAAGTCTTCCGGTCTTCTCATCATCGTCCCGATCTCCTGCGGAATGTCCCGTCTCCTCCTCGTCGCCGGAAGTGCACCACATCGCCTACTTCTTTTACGGGCTCCCACCTCAATGCCGAGGCAACTCGGGCACGAAGCCGGCTACTCGACGTACCCAAGGTTTGCTGTAGAATATGTAGTCCTCAAGTCTCACTTTGGGGTTCATGGAGATGCCATTTTGGTGGAGGGATGATACAAGCTTTTGGAGGAGGAGCTAAAAGGATTTTCCAACATGAAATGAACCAAAAACCCCTTACCAAAATGTTTGGACAGCCCCTATCAAGAGAGTGGCCGGCCATGCTAGATGAGGGAGGGAGTGAATGAGAGTGTATCAAAAATAATGGGAGTCATTCTCATGATATGAACAAAACAAGAGAGAGAGAGAGGAAAGTCTATCATGCAAAAGGGAATGATCACAAGGTAAACTCAACACTCAACACCACCATCATCACCTCACAAAGTCCAACCATCATGAACCATGATGACTCAAAAAGTCATGCCATCATGAAGAAATCAAGTCAAAGGATGGTGCTATAATCATGACATGATAAAATGCAAAGACCTCCTCCACAAATGCTTATTTGCAACAATGCAAATAAGCCCTCCTCCACCAATCTTCGGCCAATGAACGGAACAATGGAAATTGGCCGAAACGGAAAGCAAACTGGCAACTCCAGAAAACTGGTCCCATAATAAATTACAGGAAAACCCCGATACTGTGCATACACACCCGCATCTGTATTTCGACCGAAATACAAATGCAATGAGACAAAATCTATACTGTACTATACTAGAATCCGGCTTATACCAAAACCGGCTAGTAATGTCCGTTCGATCCTGATTCGTGCAATGCCGCACGTATCTGATCGAACCCTGCCATATATCCATACGGCCTATAGTACAAACTGTCCGATCCTGATACGTGCAATACCGCACGTATC
This sequence comes from Agapanthus africanus, assembly GCA_030015575.1. Lineage (NCBI taxonomy): Eukaryota > Viridiplantae > Streptophyta > Magnoliopsida > Asparagales > Amaryllidaceae > Agapanthus > Agapanthus africanus. The sequence continues at coordinate 265,675,537 of CM057343.1, forward strand.
TGAACGGACCTTGCCATATCTCCATACGGCCTCTACAACCTTTCGCCCGAAAGCTGAGTAACTGAATGTGGGGGACTCTAAAGACTCGTCAACACCTTGGTTGTGGATTTAACCACTAGCACGTTAGAGGTATAAGCCAATACATAACGGGCTACCAGGTATTGACCAAAAGGGACGTCTGTGAGCGAACTCAGCCTGACTCCCTACTGAGCCTGTCAGTGACAATATCCGTACAGTCCGGTCCGTTCGTCTATGAGCATCGCATGGCGGGCCTAGGGGGTTGGTAAAAGTCAGACCCCCAAAAGCGGTACAAGTCGTGTCGGAGTGTAGCCCAGAACACCCTGAGATACTACTGGAATACCTACCAGTAAATCTCCTTGCCTCGGCCGAGGGCTTCGTGTAATGGCTCTCCTAGACACAGCGCGACCTCACCCCCAATACCAGGAGAGACGAACCCCTGAAGATACGCTCACTGCCTCCATGTGGCTCGGGACTGTACCCAACTAAAACCTGTTTGCACGACTCCTTTGAGCCGTGGTAGGGTAGTAATCAAAGTACAGTGGGAACTCACACGAGACAAATGACGATCCCCAGGTCGATGAACTAACCTGCACACATGTCACCAGGAAACTGCCATCTGACGTCTGGTATATGACCAACTAGCATGTTCCCGGCGAGTCCTGTCCGGTGTACTCATAACCCAATGAGCACCTGTATACATCTTAGGTGATCCAACTGACACCAGTGGCTTGAGAGACCGGCCACCGCCCCTCGTCGGGGTCTCGACTGTATACACTAGTCTACTTTGGAGTATCGATGCCCTGTCTCGAAACTCTCACGACTAGGGACCATTTAAGGATATGCTTATAGACTGCCAGCTCCCACTTATATGATCGCCCTCATACTGCTGGTGGTCAAGCAAGTATCCTAGGGGCTCTACCAACGTGTAATAGCGACTTGTCAGGTCACCTAAAGCAGTACACGATGATAAAGGTAAACCAGATAGCATACTATCATCTCGAGTAAGACTGTCCTACCGGGATAGGTCCTCCATCAATCATTGCAATCACGTACCTGTGACCTAATAATTGACTCTGAGGGCACTATCTCCAACAATCTCCCACTTGCACTCAAGGCTAATTATTGCGATGTCGCATACTCACAGCCCGTGTGATACCGAACACCCAACTCCTCTACTAGTCAGTCTCACAAAGCTCGTTTGCGAAACTATTGCGTTCGAGGAATAGCCTCAGTGAGTGGATCCGCTTTGTTGTCTCTTTCTATGTCTCTCTATATCTCAAGTTCGCGGAGAAAGCCATCTCCCGAAAAGAGTAATACCTGTCTTAGAATGCCTGGATGTCTGATGGGACATAGTTCATAAATGAACTCCAAATCCAAACTTCTTAGACTGTATCGTCAACTGAATTTAATCAGTATCCTGCGCCATGCCACCCTCAGTATTGCCTTGGACCACCTGTCCAAAATACCACCCTCCGTCAGAAGGAGAACTATAACTCTGACAACCTCCTTGTCGTCCAGGTCACCTTGGAAGCCTGGAATGATAACTGTCTCCCAAATGAGGCCGTCGTTATCATATCCCTAGAACATCTACTTATGTTCTAAAACTGCTTCCGACTGTTTCTCCAGGATTGGATTAATGTTAACTTATTGCATCCAGTGCAAGAACAATATCTGGTGTGGTACTTGATATCTCACGATTGACTCAATTGCCTGAGCAAGTGATCTGCCAATCATGCACGTCCCTCTCCCCTTTAGTCTGTAAGACACCTTTGGAGAGGGTGACTCCATCTTCTGCAGGTACACTACCGTGCCAGGAGTCGTCCATCCTAAATACCCTTAGAATGCTGTCTAAGTACCCAGATTGGGAAACTACCCAAATCTAGATCTAAAACCATAGATCTAGTAGCCAGTATGTCTGATATAAAATCCATTTCCTTTGTGGAGAAACCACTGTGTGACGACCAAAGTATAACCGATCGTAGTATAGGAGTTTCTTTTCCTACTCTGTGTATGTCATCCAAATACCAGGATATCACACCCTACTACCTTCTCAACAGATCCATCCCCTATTCTGATGAAGTCAAACCCATGACTGTCACATCAGAAATAGATGATCTATCTCCGCTACATGTGCTTTTGTCTATAAATAGACATAAGCCACCTGTCCACCAATGCTTCCGCTGCTCCCACTGACTACGACAACCCTCTGGCAGAGTCATATACACGTACACTTCTAAAACTAGTTTAGAACGACGCTATACTCATCCTCCCGCCGGGTCTCGTAGCCTGGAACAACAGCAATGGTAATTGTGGATAAACAAGAACTTCCCTGTCACCGTCCTTGAGGCTACCGTAGTACCTCTCGGGTGCCTGAAGTTACCCACCGTATCTGCGGAGTGGCCAATGGAATGTCAATCCAGATTGAATCTTTAGGTTCCTTATCAAATCTTCAGTAATCGTTTGTGGTTCTGGAATCACTTCCAGTTCTACCATACTCCCACTACTGTTTTCTGAAAAAAAAATCCATTTTTATTAAAACTGTGGCGAGTCTAGAACAATATTGCTATTGTTCATCCAGATGGTAGAAAGTCAACCCGCGTCATAGCCTGGGTCAACCCACAAACAGCTATTACAGAAACGTGCCTTGAGTTGTCCAGTGTCTGGTTTTAAGCATAAGCCGGACAACTCCCCGTACCTTAACATCGTTAAGATATGAACTGTTCTATATCCCATATAGGACCAGAGGCACTGATTTAATTGAACCAGATCCAAATCATGCAACTATCTCCAGTGCATGTCAACTAAATGGAAGGAGGCGGATCAGCGTTACTCAACTTAGGAATGCTTCCAATTATGAGTAACCTGAAAGAGAAGCAAGATCTCTTAATCATTACTATCAACTGAATACCATATACAAGTATCTACATCTTCGATCACTTTGAAGAATCCCGATACTTGCTATACCTGGTTCTCTACTCTATTCAAATACCTATAACTTCTCAAAATTCGGACCCTGTGTTTCCACGAAACACCTGTCTAAAAACTAGAGAAGTCATAAGTAAACCGAATATAGTACGAGGACCAACCCCTCTGTCCTGATGGACCCTGGACAACATACAATACTCTGTATAAGTCCCTTGAGTCTGATAACTCATTCACTGTGTGTCGTAGGTTGAGAACTGTACTTATGGTTAAGAAGAATTACACCGCTGTTTAATGCTCCTTACCTAACCATCCACTGATATAGGTAAATGTCGTAGACATAATTTCAAAAAGGTATATCTCACTCTATGAAAATAGACGTACAGATATATCAATTTGAAATTGGTGCATAACTGCGGATATTCAAAACCAAATATTTGTCGACCGGCAAACAGCCCAGGTGATTTCCTCAAATATCACCGATTACAACGAATCCCGATATAATGAGGATGATCACCCAATTCCCAATAACCTACTCCCACTCATCATCTGTAAAACGATACAGATGTGAGAATCATACCTGGTAAATACATACCCTGGAGCAAGTGTCTAATCGGGAAATCAGTTTTCCTTTAACAGTACACAGTGAGACTGAAACATCGAAATGTTTCGATGGGGTATCCCGGTATTCCTAGTAATGCCTTTTCCAAATTCACGACTGTAACCGTATAATCCTTTGCCACCTCTCCAAATCCCTTCTTATGTCTTTAGTCTTTACCTTCTGTACACCCATTAGGCCAAATGGTTTTCTTCCTTCCCTACCGTTCGGCACCAGCCTATGGTTTGGAAGAAGACTATCCAATAAGCATAATGGGTGTACTGTCCTAATCCTAGGAGCACTCGCAAAGCGAGAGAAGGTGAAGATAAAAGACAACCGAATAAACCTTATTCCTATTTCTCCTGAACCAGAATCCATCCCCGAACTGGAACAAGTTCCTTTCGAGTTCGTATATAACCATACGATGGAGTATCCAATAAACTGTGGATCTTCGTAGTGATACGGAGTGTCCTGGAGAAATACAAAGGTGATTTTAGGATTGGCGAAGGAATACTTGGTTTGGTCGTGAATATCTGTTGCAATTTACTTTGCCCTCTTACTAATCCCTTGCTTTTTCTGAACTTAATACCTTCTGTACACCATCGTTAGGCTAATTGGTTTTCTTCATTCCCTACCGGTCGGCACCAGCCTAAGGTTTGGAAGAAGACTATCCAATTTGCGTAATAGGTGTACTATCTCCTAAACCAAGGAGTACTCGCAACCTGAGAGAAGGAAAAAAGGAAAAGACAACTGAATAATCCTATCCGTTTTCTCCAGAACCTGAAACCATCCTCGAATAAATTCCTTCGAGTTCGTATCTAACCATACGATGGTTTTGTCCAATGGAAGTGGACGTTCGTAGTAATACGGGGTGTCCTGGAGAAAAGGGTAAAAGTAGGAGTGGCAATGAGGTTTGCAACTCTGACAATCCAAAAGCCAGTGTTAAGAAGGTTTGGTCAACTTGGTCACTGAGTCATAGTCTTAGGGTCGGGTCAATGGTCGCTGCCAAAGAGAGAGAGAAAAGAAACACTCAGCGTGCACTCTAACCTAGATCAGAATGGTTACCAATTTATCTAATCTGGAAACCTCCCACTGTACCGTCAAATTCTCCTCCAAACCTAAAAGAAGAATTAGTCGGGAACACCCGAGGAGTAAACCAACTCATCAGTGGGAATCGGGATCCAACTATCATCGCATGATAACGTGACGGAATCCGCTCACGTCATCACACTCCAGAAGGTATGCGCATATCTGGCAGTTTGTTAGTTTAGCAATAATGGCAGATCCGGGTGAAAGTATATGATAGCGCCAGTTAAAAAGTTTTTATTCCGCATTTGGCGTCTGTAGACGGCCGGGGCGCTACCGTAGACTTACAGTAATACCTCTTACTTAGTGTTAAAGTGTTTAACATACTTGTTTTCGCCTAATCTCTAGTTTAAAGATCCGGCTTTGGGTTGTTCGGCACGGCTAAATTTTAAATCGGGCATGGTTGATACCTCGTAGACCCTTGTGCGTGTGCCTAGCAACCCTACAGTGGTATCAGAGCCAAGCTAGAGCTTTAGGCGAAGTCTAGGCGAAGTTTAAAGTCCGATCGAACCCCGAAACCCCAAAACATACCCTTCTATGGAAATTTTGTAAAAATGTTGATTTTTTCATATTAAAAATACTTTAAAAAATCAGCAGGGAATTCTATGGAGACATGTGAAAAACGACACCCTAACTCCACTGTAGCGCCGCGGAACCGCGGCTAAACTGGGGTATTGGCGGCGGTTCCGCGGCAAGAATTGCGAGTTAGAGTTTCAATTTTCTACAGTAACGTCCGTATGTGTTTCCTGATGCTTCTGGGTATTTTTAATTCTACTCAAGTGTTGAGTTTTCTGGGTTGTATTTGGGACTCGTTGTTTCGATCGGATAATTTAACTTCGTTTATTTTGTCCGGGTAATTTTGTAGAACGTGTTAAAAAGTTCGAACGGATATCAATAACTCACTTTTTCCCGACCCGGAAAATTTCCAAGTGTTGGATTTTTCCGTAGTTTAAGAACGTTCTAAGTCGTGCAAGTAACGCAGTGGACCCTCTAGAAGTCAACAAACCTTAACTCGATTATGTGATCGTCTGAACTGCCTCTAAACCTTAGGGTTTGGGGCAGTACGGCATGCCACATGTGAGGCGTTGGCTTGACCCTTCTACGGCTGGACCATCGGTACTGTGGCATGTGATGGATATTTTTGAACTCCGCTCAAGTGTTGAGCTATTTGGGAAATCTTGGGTGTTTGTTTATTCGATCGGAAAGTTTAACACTGTCTATTTAACTGGAATGTGACACAATATTTGGAATCCACATGTAGTTATAAGATAACTAATTTGAATGTTATAAATCTAGGAGTTTAGTCTTAGATGATCGGTTGCCACGGGATTTTGATGCGATCAAAAGTCTGTCGCAATCACATAGCGTACGCGGATGCTCGCCGGGTAAACTTAATAGACAGCCACGCCCCATAGCCCCGACCAAGTGACTGTAGGAGAACCCCGTCGCCAAAAGCATCCGTTCGGGTGCTCGCGGCAGCGGTATTCCGCCTTAGTGCACTTCGTCGACGGCATCGGGGGTGCGGCCGTCTACTAAAGTTTGCGACGAGCATTCGATCAGGATATCGGGAATCTTGTTTAATTGCCCGACTTGATATTGAAAAGAGTTTTCGATAATGAGACTAAAATGCGGGGTTTATAATAGTTAGGCATGCGATGTCTAAGGAATTCATTTGGTTAGGCATGCGATGTCTAATGAGGTTGCGGATTCCAACTGTTGTAGTTTTACACTTTCTTTTCTGTGACCGTAAGCGTAGTATGTGGTGTATTGCCGGCTTCGTTGCTATACATCAACGACAATCGGGATACACATACTTGCTTACGTTGATGATATGAGATATTATGTGTTGCTGTGATATGTTATATTGGATCGTCGCGTTCTGAATAGCCGGGGTTTTTATGTGAGATGAGAGTTTTTTCTTTTTCATTCATGTAAAATTCATTTGTATGTAATATTCTTTTATTGGGGCACTTCCGGGCTGAGGATGATGTCACCATTGTATATTATTTACTTTTCCGTATTAGGTAGACCCAAGACGGGGAGCACAAGTAACCGGGTTCTAGGGTCCAGTAGGAGACCATCTCGAGGAGTCGAGACCGGGTCTCCTAACCCTAGAATTGGCAGTGTTGCTTGCCGCTCTCGTAGGGGTTTAGGGATGTGGATTTGGCTATTCATCGCGACCGTGGAATCCGTGTTTTATATAGGCTCGTACTAAAACACGGACGTCCTAGTATATCCAATATTTCATATATGTTCTTCTGCTGCAATGTTCTGTGATGAGATCATATTACTGCCTGAGACGAATGTTTATAATATATATATGAGATATATGTTATATTGCAGATTTCGTTTCAAATGTGATGCTTGTGAAGCATATTAAAATTGGACTTCATTAATGAGATTAATGAAATAAAAGAAACCTAAGATGTTGTAGAAACTTGTTTAAAAACTGGTAGCTCTAGTTCTTGCTTTGCATAGTGGTGTTCCTTGTAGAACATCCAGCACCTTATTCGATAAGGAAAGAGCCGAGATCCCTTCACCGGGAGTGACCTCTTTAGTGGAACTAGCAGATGCTACAAAACTCGGTTTGTCTTTTGATTGCTTCTATAGTTCTTGCTTTGCATAATGGTATTTGTGAAATATCCTGCACCTTATTTGATGAGGAAAGAGCCGACGATCCCTTCACCGGGAGTGACCTCTTTAGCAAAACTAGAAAAAGCCTAAAAAACACTCCATTTAAAATCACTCGATTCTACAACGATATCAAGTTCATTACGCAAAGGGTTTTTTTAAAAACCTGTCGTAGCCCTCCGTCATTTCAAATAAGTCCTACTTAGTATTAGTGCTATGTTTGTTGACCTCCGTCAAGACGTAGTGTGCGGTAGCTAACTAGTATTTATCTGATTATGCATATGATGCAGAATGTTTTAGGGTAGTCGTGCGGCCTTGTTGACCTCCGTTAAGGGTCGTGCGGGTGGGTTTAATTCAATCAGGAAATGACGGGTAGAACTTGACTAGCAGCCTATGGTTTGTTGACCTCCGTCAAGGTCATAGGACGCTAGGGGTAAAATATTATTGGGAATTTCAAGTGTTGAAATTTGCAATGAGATTGCATACCTTCTATGAGATAGTTGGATCCCGATACCCGCTGCGAGTAAGAGTTACTCCTGGAAGAGTTTTACATATTACAATTAGCCGATCAAGTATGTGTCTAGAAATGTGTTAATGGGGTTACGCCCCTGGGAAAATGAGGTTTACTTTAATTAGGTCCGTGCGAAAGCACGGGGAACCTCCCTCAAAGTACCGGCACTGGCCTGACTGAAAGATTGGCGAACTTGTAGGGTGTAATTAATCCCGGCTAGTCTTTCCTTTTAGGGTTTGAAGGAAGATTTGACTAAAACAGTGGGAGACATCCTGATTAGATAAATTGATAACCAATCTAATCTTGTAAAAGCGCACGCTGAGTGTTTTCTTCTCTCTCTCTCCTGGTTACGACTATGTCATGCCTTAATCAAGATAATAATACGGATGAATTGACCGAACCCGCTTGTTATACTGAGCTGGGGAACGTTGGTCCCGCTCCAACTTATAATTGTTATAAGACAGAGCAGGAAATTGGGGATTACCAGAATTCCCGTGCCGCCCAAACGAAGAAAGTGCATGTTGATGCATCATCTTCGGGTGTGTTTATTACACAGAACCGTTTCTCAGTATCCCTTACGTCCTGGGTGTGTGATACCGGATCAGGATCCCACATATGTAATTTGTTATATGGGCTACAGATAGGTAGAGAACTGAGAACGGGTGATAAGTTTCATGAGATAGAAATGGTGCAAGTGTTGCAGCCAAGTCTGTTGGTCACTATCACCATGTATTACCAGAATACATTGATTCTGAACGAATGTTATTAGATACCGAACCTGATATACAATATCATACCAGTCTCTTTATAAGTAAAGAAAGGATATAATTTTGTCTTGTTGGATAATGTTTTTGAACATTTCCTATATCAAGTGTTGATCGGTTCAGGCACGTTATCTAAAAGTATAGACGTTCTAAATCAAACCACAGTTCTTAATGTACAAAACACACACAAGAGGAAGAGTTAAGAAATGAACGAATCCTTCTTGAGGCATTGTAGACTAGGTCATATCAATGTGACCCGACTAGCTGTTACATAAAAATGCATATTTAAATTAGTTTGAATTTACATCTTGTAAAACTTGCCGGTCATGTCACAGAGATAAGATGACCACAGCTCCGTTTATTGGAAACAGAGAAAGAGTTAGTGAACTCTTGGGATTGGTACATGCTGATGTATGAAGGTCCCCTGTCTACATATGCCAAGACCGGTTCTTTGTACTTCATTAGATTCACTGATGATCTCTCAAGATTCAGACATATGTTCCTGTTGAAACACAAGTCCGAAGCTTTTGAGATATTCAATGAATATGAGTTAGAAGTAGAGAACCGAAAATGGGTATAAGTATTATGTCCTTTGATGAGATCAGGGAGGAGAATACTTGAGCACGGAATTCCTGGACTATTCTAAAGGAGAATGAGATTCTCTCTCAGCATTACTCCTCCGTATACACCATAGCACGATGGTATATCGGGGAGGAGCAATAGCACCCTATGTGACATGGTGTGCTCTATGATGAGTACTACCGAGTTTCCTATTTCCTTTTGGGAGTTGTGCACTTGAGAAGCTGCATACCTATTGAATGTGGATTCAATAGTTTCCAACGAACCTCAGCCTTTCCGCCGATCTAGCAGGGTTTCTCACCCACCTGAGAGATGCTTCGGTTTCTCTATGACAGTGGGAGCGAGGATTGCATCATGAGATGATGACCCAACTAGTTTCGAGCTGGCCATCAGGAGTGGGACTCTGTAAGAATGGCTGGATGCTTATCGATCTGAGATGGAATCCTTAAACACCAACAAAGAATGGACTTTGGTTGCTTTATCTGAAGGGTTAAATCCCCATCAGGAGCAAGTATATCTTGAGAAGATTACTTGGTGTACATGGAAAAGTTGAGACTTTCAAAGCTATGCTTAAGTCCATCCAGATCCTACTTGCCACGGCTACATACCATGACTACGATATCTGGTGGTTGGGTATCATGACTGCTTTTCTAAAATGATGTTTTAGAAGAGAGCGTCTATAAGTACACAGGCAGAGGGCTTCGTAGATAGTGGGAGCAGCGGAAACGTGTGCAAGATATTTTATGTTAATAAAGCAGGCATCGCGGAGTTGGAACATCTGTTTTGGTGTGATAGTCAAAGAGTTTGACTTCATCAAAATGGTAGATGAATCTTGTATATACAAAAAGGTAGTAGGGAGTATGGTGGTGATCCTCGTAGAGTACGTGGATGACATACTCTTGATAGGGAAGGAGTTTCCTATGCTACGCTCGGTCAATCTCCGCTTATCACAAGCATTCTCCATATAGGATCAAAGTGATACCTCCTAAATCCTGGGTTTTTGGATCTACGAGATAGATCTAATTGGATGTTAGGATACTCACTAGTTGTAGTGAGATGGTATCAATCGATCCTGGGGAGAATCACTGGAAAGGTTCCAGGGTGATAAGGACGACTGAATGTCAGTCGCAGGCATTGTCTTTACCTTCAGTGGAGGGACGGTATGTTGGAAGAGTTCCAAGATAGATACCGTGACTTACTAGACAATTAAAGGCAAGATACATCGTTACCAAGGATGCTACCAAAGAGCCAGTCTGGATATATATATGTTCATGAGATGAACTTCATTCCAACCATTGTGTGACAATGGAGTTGTGGCTTATGCCAAGGAATCCCCGTCCTATCAGAAATCCTGATATAATTCTTAGGCAGTATCACCTGTTCATGGAGATGGTTGATCTCTAGGGAGATCGAGGTTAGGAGATTAGACATAGAGGATAACAGCGCGGATCCACTTAAAAAGGCCTTTATCCCAGTAGAGACTTTTATGGGATGGTTGAGTATGAGATACTTCAACCACAGCTAATTGTTTGGTATGTGATACCACAACAGATGGCCCTGGTGCAAGTGGGAGATTGTTAGTTATATGTATTCCCTAGAGGCCATTACTGTACATACGATGTATAGTGTAATGGATGCTTGGAGATATATAGGAAGGACTTTCTTGCTCGACATGATAGTATGCTATCTGGTTGTACTTTATCTCAACATGTACTCTGATTGTCTCTATGTTACATGTTGATAAAGCCCTTAGGATATGTACTCGACTACTGGGACTATGATGAGATCATACTAGTGGGGCCACGGTAGTCGACGAGTACATCCTATAACTGTTCCTAGTCGAGGGTGTATCGAGACAGGGCATTGATGCACCAGAGTAGATTAGCGTATACACATCTTGATCCATATGATGGGCGATGGATGATCCCATATCCATTTGTGTTTGACATCAAGGATAGTGTACGGGTGCTCAGTGGAGACTGGGTACACTGGACGGACTCGTCGAGAACTCCCAGATGGTATTATACCTCACGTCAGATGATAGTTCTCCGGTGACACTAGTACAGAGTAGTCTGTTATCCCGAGATCGTCATAAAGTCTTGTGTGATTCCCACTGTGCTTTGATTTCCATCATACCACGTCCAAGAGGGCGTGCAAAAAGGTGGCTTTTAGGTCCAGTCCCGAATCACATGGAGACAATGAGCGATAGGAGGGGATTCGTCTCTCCCGGTATAGGGAGTTGATGTTGTGCTGTGTTCGATTGGCTATAACCGGAAATCCCTGGCCAGGGTTGCTGAGATTTACTGGTAAGTGTTATCAGTAGTTTCTTATACTGTTATATACCTCATATCGACACGACTTATCAAGCTACCGGGGTCTGATGTTTACCACCCCTAGGCGAGATATACGACATATCAGACGGAGAGACCGGACTGTACGGGAGTGTTACTGATTGGATTCACAGGAGAATGTACATGCTTGCTTGTTGATCTTCTGAGCGCTCAATACCTGGGTGGCTGTTACGTTTAGCTGACCGCTTGCAGCTTGTGGGTGTTTGATATGATCATCACCTACTGCCGGCGTATTGATGATTCTTTAGAGTCCTACACAGAGGTTTCTTGACTCAGGCAAAATGGAGTAGGAGCATATATGTGATATGTGCAGGACCGAGGATAATGCAATATGAGATACCGTATTATATTCTCGCGATATTTGATATCAGCCGGATCATCGGATCAAGTGTTGATTCGATGAATCGGTAAATGATATATTAGTCGGTTATATGCGATATAACCGGATTGGCGGATCAAGTGTTGATTCAATAATTTAATGTATAATAATATATATGATATATTAAATTATATTAACTAATATTAGCTCACTAAAAGATTCTTTTTCTCACTCGGGTAATACATTGATATATATGCGATATATGTTAATTTTATTATTTTATTTTGTTACAATAAATATTATATATGTGATATATAATATTGGAACATGATATGATAACTAATGCAACATGTTTAGTGGAGATTAAACAGGGTTAGGGTTTGTTTTGGGTTAGTTCCTTCTTGATACTTCTGGAAGGTTTCTTTTTGTTTTTGCTAAGATATTTTCAAATGACTCATGGTTTAGCCCAACCCAAACCCTAGCCCTAGTTAAATCTCTACAAAGGTTTAGTCAACCATGATTGCATTGTTCATCATGTTTATCTTTTCATTATTCATCACAAAAGGATTCTAACAATTATTCATTTTCTTCTTCCTTGACTTCTTCATGGAAAAAGCTTTCTAGCTTTTTCTAAGTGATGATTATGTGTGAGAAAAAGATTATAAATGAGAGCAAAAATCCTACTTCATCATTCTCATCTATCCTTGCCCTTTAGATGAGAGTATTCACTTCATTTAGTGAGAGCTTGTGTTAATGAAACTTCAAGGTAGATCATCTTTGTTATCGAAGATCGGAAGCAAGCTTGCATCTTTCTCTTCGTGGAGCCTCTCGAGAGTCCGTAACACGATGATCGCAGTGAAGGGACCTCAACACGGAGCTTAAGAAGTGAAGGACTAGATCTACAAAGGTTGTAATACCTCTCACTTAGTGTTAAAGTGTTTAACATACTTGTTTTCGCCTAATCTCTAGTTTAAAGATCCGGCTTAGGGTTGTTCGGCACGGCTAAATTTTAAATCGGGCATGGTTGATGCCTCGTAGACCCTTGTGCGTGTGCCTAGCAACCCTACAAGAAGCAACCCCTAGCCTCCCACGGAGACGGATTCACAATAGAGGCGCCAATCAGCCGCATAACTCTTGAGAGTCTGCACTTCTCGTAAAACGAGGGGCTCTTATGAATGCCAAATACCCTGAGCACATGCACTTCCATCCACGAAGTGATGTAGTGCATCGGGAAATTGGCGGGTTGCACCCCAGGTTCATTTGCGTCCGCCGCCACACTGAGTCTATGGTACAGGTGGCCAATCCGGTGATTCCGATCGACAACTGTATACTAGCCACTATCCGATGCGCTGGGTAGAAGACGGACGGCCTCATGTAGCATGGGTGCATGGGGAGCGCAGACCAGCACAGCTACAGCCCCAGAAACCCGAGAAAGAAGGTCTCCTCATCGATGCCCGGGGCGGCGATTTCCGATAAAGGGATGATGGCGGCATCGGGGAGATAAAAACCCTTTTGATCGTCTTCCAGTACTGGTCGACGATCTAAGCCAAAGCCGAAGGGGCCGTCGAGCTTGGCGAACTTTTCGCTTCGCTGCGATAAAATATCTGGTCGAAGGAAGCGGGCGATGAAATCTGCAAAACTGACTCCCCGGCCTCCCGATTCCAAATAGAGACTTTCATACATATTCAGTACCTTCACCAGACTCGGAAACTGGTGCTGAATAGGGTTCTCCGGCGTTAGGCCCATTACCAGCGGCTTGGTGGCGAAGACGTATTCGTCAGGAGGATGTAACTCTTCATAATGCTCCCCCCTCACCGGCAAACCCGAAATCTCAGCAAATTCCTCCAGGGGGATGGAGACTTCCCTGTCCGTTAGAAGAAAGGTATGGGTGGGGATGTTCCATTGTTCCACGAATGCCTTAACCCACCATGTCGGAGGAGCAGGGTACTCGAACAATGAGGCGTAGACTGCGGGGTACAGACCAATCTTCAGCAAATGCGTCTTCTTCGCTGACAAGATGTACCTGGCCTACTGCAAATACCCGGCCGATTGTCGAGGGGTCAATATAATATTATAAGGTTGTCCCCAAGGGTGCGCTTCACCCTGGCATATGCGCCGCCCTAAAATATCCACGGCTGCCGGCGGCTGCACGGGAATGGCACCAATCGAAGGCTGGAGAAGATCCTCCGAATTCCAATTTACAACCTCCACGGCATAGTTCACCGGGGGTGCATCTGCATACGGGATCGACGAGATCGGCTCTGACGGCGTCGCACAAGAGAAGCTTCGGCGACCCTTGATGATTTCACTGTACCATCTGCCCCACAGATGAAGGTTCTTATACTCCGGGTCGTGATCCTTAATGAGAGCGAGAACCTCCAGGTCCACCGACGCCTCAGGGAATCCTCCCTCTGAGCGGAAAAATGGGAATGAAAGATCAGCAGACATGTTTCCTGCAAAGAAAAACGAAATTCAGTTATCAGTATCATAATTTAATTTTAATCCCAACGCTTGGCACTTTAAAATTTATACCACATTGCAATGCAGTGGAGAGGGGACCCAAAGGGGGACCCATAAAATCCAGATGATAATGTATCAGTTAATAAGACAGCCTCATCATTGGATGGGACTGTCAAATAATGAGAAGATCCTCAAAAGAATATTCTCATTAAATGAGAAATCCCTTGAGACAAGGAGAAAATCTCCCTTTTCAGACCAAAGCTTTGTCACAGAGTGACACTTGTCAAACTCTGGTCACAAGGTAATAAAATTCCTTAAAGAGCCTAGCTCTGAATAATGATGGAAAAATCCATCGAAGGAAAAATTAATTTCTAAAAATTAAAGTTTGGGATCTTAAAGATCCATGAAAAACCCTTAAGAGTTCATCATCAGAAGATCAAAAGATCTATGTTTTGTCAATGAGAAAAGTTCTGTTCATGGGTTAAGAAACCCTGAAACCAATTCTTGAGAGCAAAGCTCTGTTTATGAAACCCCAAAAAGGGTTTTCTTTAGATCAAAAGATCTATGAGAGCAATGCTTTATTAATTAAAATTAATTTAATTAAGTTAAGTTAATTTTTACCTAAGATGTTTCTAGAGTTCTAACTCCGAAAATGAGTGCAAGGCTCTGAGGTTCTTGAAAACAAGAGCAAGGCTCTGAAAATAAAATTCTTGAAGATGATAATCATCTGCTGAGGACCAAGGGTCCTATTTATAGGCGCTTAAGTGCCCCTTCAACTCCTTAATCGATCCAATGGATCAGATGTTGCCACCGCTGCACTCACGTGTGCGCCACGTGAGCGCACCGGTGGGGGGCATTTGTTTCCCCCAATCAGAGCAAAGCTCTGTTTGAATTTCAAATTCAAAAGGTGAAGCAACGCTTCAGATCCTTTGCGTTGCACGCAGAGCGCCATGTGTCAAAAGCAGACACGCCAGTACAAGGGGCGCTGCGCCCAAGGCAGCGCACCCCAATCAGAGCAGGGCTCTGTTTTAAAATTTAAATTTTAAAAATAAAGGAAGCAATGCTTCAGATAACTTGCGCTCTGCGCTGCGCGACACGTGTCAGTGCAGGTGCGCTAGCGCAGTTGTGCTGCGCTCTGCGCTGCGCGACACGTGTCAGCGTAGGTGCGCTAGCGCAGTTGCGCTGCGCTGCACGACACGTGTCAAACGCAGGTGCACTTGCGCCAACTGCGCCAGCACTAAAACTTAAATAATAAATTATTTAATTAATCAGAATTAAAATTCTAGAAAGATCTTTTTAATCTTATTAAAATAAGAAGATTATCTTCTGTAAAACAGAGACCTTAGGATCAAAGATCCAACGGTGGGGAAATATCCCCAGATCAATCAGAGAAAGATCTTTGTAACTAACCTAACAAACTAATTGGCCCTATATAAAGGCCCCTAGACTCCAAGTCTCAGATATAGAGAGATCCGCTAAAAACTTTGAGAAAAACTCAAAGAGAAAAAAGGCAAGCCTTTGAAGAAAGAAGATTATCTTCTTCAAGGTAAAGAATTAAATTCTCGAAAGAACAGAGATGAAAACATCTCACAAAAAGAAGAATTTCTTCTAAAAAGATCAAAGATCTAAGAACAAGATCAAGATCTTCAACTAAAAGAAAAAAGATCAAAAAAGACCCAATCACAAAAAAAATATTAAAGAAGTTATTTACTTCATCCCTAGATCTTTTGATTTATATAAAGGCACAGCCTTTTGATGAACCATTGGTTCTTGAAACTTGAGGTAGAACCTCTTTAGAAATAAAAAGATTCTTTTCTTTGATCTAAATTTGATCAAGATGTGATCTGCACTATTGAACAGTGCCCTGCACTCTTAATTTGCACTGTTGCACTCCATGGACTGGCGCAAGTCACCAGAGAGCGCCACGTGTCAATCCGCGCCTTGCGCTCCTAAAAATAGAGCACTGTGCTCTTGGGTTGCGCACTGAACCAGAGCGCGCCACGTGTCAGCAGCGCATAAGCGCAGCGAACTGGCGCAGCGCACTTGCGCTCAGCAGAGCGTGACACGTGTCACCTCCACATGCGCTGGCGCCTTGCGCTCTTTAATTGGCGCAGAGCGCCTGACAGGCCACGTGGTGCACTGTCAGACCATTTAAATGCTATGCATTATTTAAAAGGGGCAGAGCCCAAATAAAGGTCTAACAGACCAAAAATAAATACTATGCATTATAAAAGGGCCAAGCCCAAATAAAGGCTCAACAGCCAGAACAATAAAATGTTCAACCGAGCCCATATGCTCATAAACCTTCAAACAGACTTTAGTCCTAAATTGGACTATAGATCTCCCAACCAATTTTGGTTCAAGGGTACATCTCTGAACTCCTCTGATATCTGTCGTTGTAATCCTTCAACGTTGTCAGAGAGGTGACGGGTCCCGACGGCTATACATTCCATAGACCACCATGTCCCTAAACTGGCAATCAACCGCAAAGTCTCTAAACTAAAAAATAGAGTCTAAATGCTCTCTTGTCGGATCTAAATAATCCTGTTAAGCTGATCTTAGTCTGGAAATTCGACTAACGTATCCTTAACAAACGTTTAAGTTGATCTTAGTCTCAAATAAGGCTAACGTATCCTTAAACCAAAACTCTAAACCCAAATCTAAGAAAATACGGATTTGGACTGATCCACGTCCTACGGGCGACCACATTAATTAGTCTCCGTATACAATCCATGGGCAACCACAAACAAAACAAACACCCATGACACGAAGTGACCAGCTGGAGAAGGAGAAAGTTGTTACCGCGATGCGGTAGCGTAATTAACTGCAGGGGTTTGCGCCTGCAGGGAAGAGCGTTCCCACAATCAAAAACCCCTCGAACGAGGGGGAATCTGACGAAGTCTGCTACATCGGCCACATCCGTTTAAACCTTCGATACACGGTGCCATGAATCAACTTGGCATCTTCGGAGAGGTAGACGGATAAAACCAAATAGCATCTGTCCCGAATCTCAGGCAAGACGCCCATCGCGTCTTCACCACGTCCTTCGGAGGGGAACAAAGGACTTGATTCATTAGGTATAATCATCTTTCATAGTAGCTAATCACTTCTATGTTGTTGTTAGTTAGGGTTTAGCAAAGATCCGTAAAGTTAGTCGATGTTAGTTTAAACAAAATGATTGTTTTACCTATTCCGTCTCTCCACATCATGTGGGGTGTCTAACGTCGACTTACAGCCCAGGTATTGAGCGAAAGGGTGGCCGACGAGCGAACTCATCCTAAAACCCTACTGAGCCTGACAGTGACAATATCCGTACAGTCCGGTCCGTTCGTTTATGAGTATCGCATATCGGGTCTAGGGTGTGGATAAAGTCAGACCCCTAATAACACAATATTCACTGTCGGTATGAAGCCCACCACCACCTGAGAAACTACTGATCCGAATCAGTAATTCTCGATTACCTTGGCCAAGGATTTCTGGTGATGGCCACCCGTGCACATGCGACCTCTACCCCCAATACCGGGAGAGACGAATCCCCCGACGATCCGCTCATTGCCTCCATGTGGCTCGGGACTGTACCCAACTAAAACCTGTTTGCAGGACTCCTTTGAGCTGTGGTAGGGTAGTAATCAAAGCACAGTGGGAACTCACACGAGATAAATGACGATCTCAGGTCTATAGACTAACCTGTACACATGTCACCAGGGAACTGCCATCTGACAATAGGTATAATACCAACTAGCATGTTCCCGGCGAGTTCGTCCGGTGTACTCATAACCCAATAAGCACCTGTATACATCTTAGGTGAACCAACTGACACCAATGGCTTATGAGACCGGCCACCGCCCCCCGTCGGGGTCTCGATCCATATACACTAGTCTACTCTTGGAGTATCGATGCCCAGTCTCGAAACTCCCACGACTAGGGACACTTTAAGGATGTGCTTATAGACAACCCAACTCTCACGTATATGATCGCCATCATACTGCTGGTAGTCAAGAAATAATCCTATGGGTTCTATCAACATGTAATAGTGATATGTAATGTCACCTGAAGCATGTACACGATGATAAAGATAAACCAGATAGCATACTATCATCTCGAGTAAGACTGTCCTACTGGTATAGGTCCTCCCTCAATCATTGCAATCACGTTCCTGCGATCCAATAATTGACTTGAGGGCACTATAGCCAACACCGTGATGGTGCCTACTGTTCAGGATGTCGTACCTCCAGCTATGGAGGTTATCACCGTATCATTATCTGAGTTGATGAGGCTGAAGCCTCCGGTTTTCACCGACCCCGACGCAGCCGAGGATCCGCAGTCGTTTATCGATCGGATGGCCAGGATCTGTCGTTCGCTGAGATGCTCCGATACGAGATGGGTAGAGTTCGCAAGTTTTCGTCTGGAGGGTCTTGCCCAGACTTGGTGCGAGTCTTTGGAGAGAGGCTGAGCCGCAGGTCTTCCTCCTATGACCTAGGTCAAGTTCGTGACGGTTTTTCTAGCTCGTTTCCTTCTGCAGAGCGTCATGGATTCTCGAGCTCGCAGTTTTGAGTCGTTACGCCAGACTACGGGTATGACGGTTGCAGAGTATGATGTTCAGTTTACTCATCTATTTGTGTATGCTCCATATTTGGTAGACACTGAGGAGATGCGGATCAAGAGATTTGTGTGAGGCCTGATTACCCAGTCGTTCCTCGCTATCGGCGCCCAGCAGTTTGATACATATGCAGCCGCAGTGGACGTAGCCTTACTGGTTGAGGAGCGTCTTTCCGAGACTTCGGTCGTTCCGGGACCGAGGAGGATTCGTACTGGTGTATCAAACAGATGTATAGAGGCCGCGACAGATTCCGTTCAGGTCGTAGGGGTAGCAGAGGCTTGGGACGAGGCCAGTTATTTAGCTCTTATCCCTAGAAGGGTCAGCAGTCGTCGTTTGGATGTTTCCGGTGCGGGAGTTTATATCATCGCGTTAGAGATTGTACTGAGGCACGTGAGGGCAAGGCAGCCGTACCACATGTCACCTTACCGCCTTATCCACCTCAGAGAGCGTTGCCTCTTACGCCTGTTGTTGCTCTGCGTCAAACTTATGCTTAGAGGGGTCGTAGTCGCGGAGGGTTTGTTCAGAGAGGACGGGGTGGCAGAGGCGGAGGACAACCAGTCGCCGGTAGAGGGCAGGCTTGTTAGATATGTGTGCCTTAGAGGTCTGTATTGTATAGGATGCTAGGCATGTATGTGTACAGAAATAATCTTTGCTCGAAATGATAGTATGCTATCTGGTTTATCTTCATCTTAACATGTGATGTGTTGTGTCATATTTCATATCTTTATATGCATGTTGATGAAGCCCTTAGGACTATGCTTGACTACCAGGATTATGATGAGATCATACTAATGGGGCCTGGGCAGTCTACAAGCATATCCTTTAATAGTTCCTAGTCGAGGGTATATCGAGACATGGCATCGGTATTACCAGATTAGACTAGTGTGTACGTTTCTTGACCCTGGGGGCGATGGTTGATTCCAGGACCATTGGTGTTTGACATCAAAGATTGTACACAGGTGCTCATTGGAGAATGGGTACACCGAACAGGACTCGCCGAGAACTCCTAGATGGTATATATACCTATTGTCAGATAGCAGTTCTCTGGCGACACTTGTACAGGTTAGTCTGTTGACCCGAGATCGTCATAGTGTCTTGTGTGATTCCCACTGTACTTTGATTTCCTCCCTACCACGGCTCTATTAAGTCGTGCAAACAGGTGGACTTTGGGTACAGTCCCGAATCACATGGAGACAGTGAGCGATAGGAGGGGGTTTTGTCTCTCCCGGTATAGGGAGTTGATGTCGCGCTATGTTTGATCGGCTATAACACCTAAATCCCTGGCCAGGGTTCTCGAGGTTTACTGATAAGTGTTATCAGTAGTTCCTCAAACTATTATGAGCCATAAATCAGCATGACTTATAAAGTTACTGGGGTCTGACATTTACCACCCGTAGACTTCATATGCGACGTATTAGACGAAGAGACCGGACTGTACGGTATGTATTGCTTACAGGCTCGTTAGGGTTGTCGTGAGTTCGCTCGTCGGCCACTTTTTCGTCATGTACCTGGGTAGCCGTTACGCACAGCTAGTGCCGCTGACGTGCTTGTGGTTAAACCCACTGCCAGTGTACTGTCGAGTCTTTAGAGTCCCACACAGAGGGTTCCCTCGTTCAGGTGAAAGATGTAGAGGCCGTAAGTTGTTACGACAGCCGTAAGATGTTACGGCAGGGTTTCGATCATGTTCGTGTAATTGTTACAGGAATAATGATCGGGAGGATAATGCTGGTAGGCTTTGGTTTAAGCCGGATACCTGTATTATAATTATTGGATTAATAGTATTCGTATTTTTCGGAATTCGGATACGGGTATACGGTATACGGTATACGGAGGAGGGGTATTCTTGTAATTGTTACAAGAATACCTTCTAGAAGGTACCACCTCTTAATGATATTATTTATTTTATGAAAATAAATAAATGAGGTAGAAATAAGAAAGTCCAAGCATGGTTGCTAGAATAGGTTGTTTATTTTTATATTGTTTTGGAATTACTATTGAAGCATGGTGCTAATTTTATATTATATGCTTCAATTATTTCATTTGGAATATATCATTTTTCTCATGCTTGAACTCTCTTATAATCACAAACACTTTCTCTCTCCTTCTTCTCTTCTCCTCCTTCATCCTAAGCTTTACCCTTCACATGTGTTGTGAAACAAAGTCTTAGGGTTAAAGATAATCCATACCTTAATCTCTACATGATCCTAGTGACCTCTTCTAGCAAACTTGGTCTCTAGGTTAAACTCTTGTGAAGAGTTTCTAGCTTGCACGACAACTCTCGCGTGGATCATCTAGGTCTTGGGGTGGCCGGAGATCGAGCACATCGGCAACGTCTAAGGAGCCAAGGAGTTCACCAAAGAAGACCCGAAGGACCGGATTATCAAGGTATAATCCCTAACATAGTAGATAACATCTCTAGTTAGGGTTTTCTAGTTATGGTTTAGACAAGATCTTATGGAAAGTGCGTGTTGTATGCAAAGAAATTTTTCATTTATAGCTTCCGCCGCCTCACAGGAGTTGTGGGAGCATGCAACATGCACTAACAAGGCTCGAGTATTTTCTTTGACTCATCAGGATGCACAGGCGTCCAATGCAGTAGTTTTAGGTATTCTTTCAGTATGTTCTTTTGATGCACACGTTTTGTTTGATCCGGGATCTACGCACTCGTATGTTTCTACACACTTTGTGCCGAGGTTGGGCCGAGAGTCGTGTTTGCTAGATCAGCCGCTTGTCGTGACTACTCCCATTGGTGAGTCTTTTGTTGCGCGACGCGTGTTTCGATCGTGTGCCGTTCGTATTGGAGATAGAGATTCGTTTGTCGACTTGATCTTTCTTGAGATGTTGGACTTCTACGTTCTCCTGGGCATGGACTGGTTAGTTACTTGCTATGCGTCTGTGGACTGCCGTGAGAAGATAGTCAGGTTTTGTTTTCCGGGCGAGTCGGTTCTTGTTGTGCAGGGGGACCGTGGTGCCTCCCTTCATAATTTTATTTCTGCCCTTTGCGCCAGTCGGCTCTTGAGGAGAGGATGTCGGGGATACTTAGCTTCTGTTCGTGATACCGGAGCCACGGTAGATTTGTTGGACCAGGTTCCTATTGTGAGAGAGTTTTCCAACGTATTTCCCGATGAGTTACCTGGATTGCCGCCAGAGCGTGATATTGAGTTTTGCATTGATTTGATCCCCGGCACGGGGCCTATTTCTATACCGTCTTACCGGATGGCCCCGGCGGAGCTTAAGGAGCTTAAGGATCAGCTGCAAGAGTTTCTTGATAGGGGACTTGTACGTCCGAGTGTTTCGCCTTGGGGAGCTCATGTTCTGTTCATCAGGAAGAAGGACGACAGTTTGAGGTTGTGCATTGATTATCGTCAATTGAACCGCGTTATGGTGCGGAATAGGTATCCATTACCTCGCTTTGACGATTTGTTTGATCAGCTCCAGGGTGCGGGACATTTTTCTAAGATTGATTTGAGATCGGGTTATCATCAGTTGCGGGTTCGGAATGATGACATTCCGAAGACTGCTTTTCGTACGCGCTACGGGAATTTTGAGTTTTTGGTGATGTCGTTCGGACTCATCAATGCCCCAGCAGCGTTCATGGATTTGATGAACCGGATTTTTAGGCCGTTCCTCGACAAGTTCATTATTGTGTTTATTGATGACATTCTGGTTTATTCCAGGAGTCGAGAGGATCATGAGCAGCACTTGAGGATTGCTTTGCAGACATTGAAAGAGCATCAGCTGTTTGCTAAATTCTTGAAGTGTGCCTTTTGGCTTGATAGTGTTGACTTCCTGGGTCATGTGGTTATGGGGGATGGTATTCGGGTGGACCCGAGGAAGATCGAGGTCGTACAGCTTTGGCCCAGACCTGTATCAGTGACAGAGGTCCACAGCTTTTTGGGTTTAGCCAGTTATTACTGCCGTTTCGTGCAGGACTTCTCGAGTATTGGTGCACCGCTGACCGGACTGACAAGGAAGGGAGTTCCTTTTCTTTGGACTGAGGCATGCGAGCAGAGTTTTCAACATTTGAAGACCCGGTTGACGACTGCACCAGTTTTATCTTTGCCTTCTGGATCGGGCGGCTGCGTTGTTTACTGTGATGCTTCTCGAGTAGGGCTCGGTTGTGTATTGATGCAGCATGATAGAGTTATCGCTTATGCTTCCCGGCAGCTGAAGAAGCACGGGCAGAATTATCCCACTCATGATCTTGAGATGGCCGCGGTGGTCTTTGCGCTTAGGATTTGGAGACACTACTTTTACGGGGATTCGTGTCAGATTTTCACAGACCACCAGAGCTTAAAGTACATCTTCCAGCAGCGGGATATGAATTTGAGACAACATCGCTGGATGGAGCTCGTGAAGGATTATGATTGTGAGATCCTTTATCACCCGGGCAAGGCGAATACGGTAGCTGATGCTTTGAGTCGTAGGCCCGGGGATAGCTTATCCCAGTTGAGCGTAGTTCAGAGACAGTCTTCTGCAGATTGGCAGATCTTGTGCGACAGTAGAGTACAGTTTGAGTTCACTTCCACTGGGGGACGGCTTGCTCATGTCCACGCCCGTCTACTTCTACTTGATCGTATCCGTGAGGCACAGCCCGGCGATGCCCGTTTGTCTGAGATTTTTGAGCGGGTTCGACAGGGTTGAGATGCGGAGTTCATGATTGATGACCAAGGTGTGCTACGTTTTAGGACTCGTTTGTGTGTACCTGATATCGGTGGGTTGAGACGCGAGATCCTAGAGCAGGCACATCAGTCAGTTTATAGTGTTCACCCAGGTTCCACCAAGATGTATCGTGACTTGAGAGATATCTACTGGTGGGCAGGGATGAAGAGTGATGTTTCGGATTTCGTTTTGAGGTGCCTGACTTGTCAGCATGTCAAGGCTGAGCATCAGAGACCGGCAGGAGAGTTGCAGCCTTTACCCATTCCGGAGTGGAAATGGGAACAGATCTCCATGGATTTCGTTGTGGGTCTACCCAGGTCCAGTCGAGGGTATGACTCCATTTGGGTGATTGTTGACTGGTTGACGAAAGCGGCACACTTCTTTCCAGTGAAGACCACTTTCGGTTATGCTCAGTATGCTCAGTTGTACATTGATGAGATTGTGCGTTTGCATGGCATTCCCATATGCATCGTATCCGACAGGGGCACCCAGTTCACTAGCCGTCTTTGGCAGAAGCTTCAGGAAGCTTTGGGTACCCGATTGAGTTTTAGCACCGCTTTCCATCCGCAAACCGATAGTCAGTCAGAGCGGACTATGTAGAATCTGGAGGATATGCTTCGTGCGTGCGTGCTTGATTTTGGTGGCAGTTGGGATCGTCACTTGCTGTTGATAGAGTTCTCCTACAATAACAGTTATCAGGAGACGATTTAGATGGCGCCTTTTAAAGCTTTGTATGGTAGAAAGTGTCGATCGCCAGTCTGTTGGACTGAACTCAGCGAGAGCAGGATATTGGGACCCCAGCTAGTTCAAGAGACTATGGAGAAGATCCAGTTGATTCAGGATAGGATGAGAACAGCCCAGTGCAGACAGAAGTCTTATGCTGACCGTCGTCGTCGCAGGCTTGAGTTCGCTGTGGGGGATCATGTATTCCTACGGATTTCTCCGATGAAGGGCGTGATGAGATTTGGGAAGAAAGGGAAGCTTAGTCCCAGGTTTGTGGGTCCTTTTGAGATCCTTGAGTGAGTTGGTACCGCTGCCTATAGTTTGGCACTTCTGCCCAGTTTTCCGGATTTTCACCCCGTATTCCATGTATCGATGCTTCGCAAGTACCTTCATGACCCTTCTCACATGATTCAGCACCAGAGCGTCCAGTTGGAGCGCAATCTTTCGTTCACCGAGCAATCGGTAGTTATATTGGATCGGCAGGTGAAGAAATTTCGGTCAAAGGTCTTGCCATCTGTGAAGGTTCTTTGGCATGGCCTGAATAGCGAAGAGGTCACATGGGAAGCCGAGAGCGAGATGCGGAAGAAATTCCCTCATCTTTTTGAAGGTACGCATAGTAAGATTTTTAAATTCGGGGACCGAATTTCGTTAAGAGGGGAAGATTGTAACACCTTAGAATGCGATTAGTGTTAATTAACGATAATGCGGGGTTTTAGTAAAAAGTTAACCAAAATAGTTTTCACATATTTTATAAAAATTAATTAATATTTTATTATTATTTGTTTTGGTTTGCACACACTTGTGCATGTTAACTTGGGGGTTATGGAGGTGTTAACCATGCTTAAGTAGCCATGGCACCCTAAACCAATTTCAAGCCTTGTTAACTCTTCCCACTTGTCTTTATTTTAAAAAAAAAGAGTTTATCCTTTTGACTTGAGAGAGAGAGAGAGAGAGAGAGAGAGAGTTGATAAT
Organism: Agapanthus africanus; assembly: GCA_030015575.1. NCBI lineage: Eukaryota > Viridiplantae > Streptophyta > Magnoliopsida > Asparagales > Amaryllidaceae > Agapanthus > Agapanthus africanus. Next base: position 265,700,736 of record CM057343.1, read on the forward strand.
GAAGGTTGATGAGGCATGAGGCAAGCATGGGAGTATTAATGAGGAGAGAGAAAGGGCATGGCTCACTCCTAACCTCACACCCTCATTTCCCTCATCCCTCACTCATACACTCCCTCCTTCTCACCTCACTCTCTCATTCTCAATTATTTCTCCTTCTCATTCCCTTCTTCAACTGAAACCTTAACCTTTTCATCTCAATCCCAAGCTTAATCTTCACTAAACCTCACTAAAACCCTTCACAAGTCTAGCTAAGCCCCATCTTGATAACTTGGAGCATGGAAAGCTAGAGTTTTTAAGCAAGTTTGGTAAGGTAGTGATCTCTAACTGTTAACTAGGCTTTTAAGATGTTGTGTTGCTTATTAGTTGCTGTTTAGAACACTAAAGTTATAGTTTTCGTGCAAATATCGTATTTTGGTAAAGTGTTGTGTCTCGGGTGAATCTGCTATCGAACCGGGTTTTTGTTTGAGAAGTTGCCATCACAGAGACCTAGTTTAGAGACCTAGAAGCTACCCTAAAAACCTGAGCCCATTCCATTTGAACTTGACCGCAAATATATTGCTTCTGGCCGCAAATTGCGGCCAGATTGGGGACTGGGTCTCGAGTCTTGTTCGTGGGGGCTCTGGGGTTGTTTGTAGTCTCGTGGAACTTGCAACTTTCAATAATTGTTTGAGTAGCAAAATATGGGACCACTTAGCTAGTTTTTAGTGTTTTGGCAAAGTGCGATACGATTAATCCGACGTAGTTTAAGTGTTTCTGGTAGCTTGCAGTCGTGGATTTATTGTGATGATGCCGCTGTACGCATGCTTAAGTCCATCCAGATCCTACATGCCATTGCTATATTTCATGATTACGATATCTGGCGGTTGGGTGTCATGACTGCTTTTCTAAATAGTGATTTAGAAGAGAGTGTCTATAAGTACACAGCCAGAGGGCTTCGTAGACAGTGGGAGCAGCGGAAACGTGTGCAAGTTGCTTTACGAGTTAAAGCAGGTATCGCAGAGTTGGAACATCTGTTTTGATATGGTAGTCAAAGCGTTTGACTTCATCAAAATAGTAAATGAACCTTGTATATACAAAAAGGTAGTAGGGAGTATGGTGGTGATCCTCGTATTGTACGTTGATGACATACTCTTGATAGGAAAGGTGTTTCCTATGCTACGCTTGGTCAATCTCCTCTTATCCCATAGATTCTCCATATAGGATCAAGGTGATACCTCCTAAATCCTAGGTTTTGGATCTATGAGATAGATCTAAGTGGATGTTAGGATTCTCACTAGGTGTAGTGAGATGGTATCAATCGATCCTATGGAGAATCACTGGATAGCTTCCAGGATGGTAAGGTCGACTGAATTTCAGTCACATGCATTGTCTTTACCCTCAGTGGAGGGACGGTATGTTGGAAGAGTTCCAAGCTATATACCGTGGCAAAATAGACGATAAAGGCTGGATACATCGCTACCAAGGATACTACCAAAGAGGTAGTCTTGATGTATAAAAGTTCATGAGATGAACTTCGTTCCTACCATTGTGTGACAATGGAGTTGTGGCTTAGGCCTAGGAACCCCCGTCACATCAGTGATCCAGACATATTCTTAGGCAGTATCACCCGATCATGGAGATGGATGATCTCCAGGGAGATCGAGGTTAGGAGAGTAGACACAGAGGACAACAGGGCAGATCCACTCACAAAGGCCTTTTCCCAGGAGAGACTTTTATGGGATGGTTGAGTATGAGATACTTCAACCACTGCTGATTGTTGGGTATTGGGTACTACAACAGATGGCCCTAGTGCAAGTGGGAGATTATTAGTTATATGTATGCCCTAGAGGCCATTACTGTACATATGATGTATATTGTAGTGGATGCTTGGACATATATAGGGAGGACTTTCTTGCTCGACATGATAGTATGCTATCTGGTTGCTCTTTATCTTAACATGTATACTGATTGTCTCTATGTTACATGTTGATAAAGCCCTTAGGATGTGTACTTGACTACTAGGATTATGATGCAGATCATACTAGTGGGGACAGAGTAGTCACTAAGTACATCCTTCAAATGTTCCTAGTCGTGGGTGTATCGAGACATGGAATCGATATACCAGAGTAGACTAGCGTATAGCTTCTCGACCCATGTAGATGGGCGATGGATGATCCCATATCCATTGGTGTTTGACATCAGAGACAGTATACGGGTGCTCAATGGAGACTGGGTACACTGAACGGACTCAACGAGAACTCCCAGTTGGTATTATACCTATCGTCAGATAGCAGTTCTCTGGTGACACTAGTACATGTTAGTCTGTATACCCGAGATCGTCATAGAGTCTTGTGTGATTCCCACTGTGCTTTGATTTGCACCTTACCACATTCAAGAGAACGTGCAAAACGGTAGCTTTTGGGTACAGTCCCGAATCACATGGAGGCAATGAGCGATATGAGGGGTTTCGTCTCTCCCGGTATTGGGAGTTGATGTTGCGCTGTGCTCGATTGGCTATAACAGGAAGTCCCTCACCAGGGCTGCTTCAGAGATATACTGGTAAGTGTTATTAGTAGTTTCTCGAGCCGTCATGAGCCTCACATCGGCACGACTTATCGAGTTACTGGGGTCTGACGTTTACCACCCCTTGACGAGATATGCGACATATCAGACGAAGAGACCGGACTGTACGGTAGTGTTATTGATTGGATTCGCAGGAGTGTGAGTAGGCTTGCTTATTGATCTTCTAATCACTCAATACCCGGGTGGCCGTTACGTTTAGCAGACCGCTTGTGGCTTGTGGGTGTTTGATATGATCATCACCTACTGCCGGCATATTGACGGGTCTTTAGAGTTCTACACAGAGGTTTCCTGGCTCAAGCGAAACGGAGTAGGAGCGCATATGTGATATGTGCGGGACCGAGATTAATACGATATGTGATACCGCATTCTATTCTCGCGTCATGTGACATCGGTCGGTTATATGAGATATAACCGGGTTATCAGATCAAGTGTTGATTCGATAAGTTGTTACATTTGATATTAGTCGGTTATATATGATATAGCCGAATTATTAAATCAAGTGTTGATTTAATAATTTAATGTATAATTATATATTTGATATATTAAGTTACATTAACTAATACTTGCTCACTTATGATTTCTTTTCTCACTTGATGTGCACATTGTATATATGTGATATGTATATTTGTGTACATGTTTGTGTCATGCTAGGTTACAAATGCAACATATTAGTATGAGACTTATACCTTGCTAGGGTTAAGTTAGGGTTTATAATTTATTCAATGTTAAACAAATTAGTGGAGAATTAGTTTAATGTTCAAAGCTTGTATGAACCTTTGACTAAGTCCACTCTTTTGTCTAACTTAGGATATTTGTTAACCTAACCCTTAACCTTAGCCCTTGGTTTATTCTCTACATGAGTTAGTCATGAGAGGATAACTCACCATGGTTACATTTCTAATCTCATGAATTATTCATTCATAACTCTCATTCATCTCTCTTCTTCTTCTTCTTCATGAGCTCAAGAAAAATGTTTTCTAGGGTTTTGAGAGGTGATGAAATATTATGAGAAAAATAAATCTAAAGTGAGCCCACTTCCTACTTCATCATCCTCTACTACTTGCCATTTAGTATAGGGTGTTTGCTTCACTAATTTCACAATTAGTGAAGAGATAGCTTGGGTTAGTGTCTCCTCGACGTAGATCATCTTCGGCCTCGAAGACTTCGATGCAGGCATGTTCATTTCTTCATGGAAACCTCTCTAGAGTCCGGGACATCATGATCGCAGCGAAGGGACGACTACACGGAGCTAATGAAGTGAAGGACCGGTCTACAAAGGTTATATTCCTTGTTCTCTTTTAGTTGCAAAGTGTTTGCATTTCTATTCCGTCGGATTTCTAGTTAACGATTCTAAGTTAGGGTTAGCTAGAACGACAAATTTTTGAAATTGGCATATAAGATGCCTCCCGAAACCTTGCTGCCGTCCTAGGAAACCCTGCAGAGTTTCCCTGGTTCAGGTGAAATGATATTGTAGCCGTATTTTGATATGTGCAGGGCTCCGACCGAATGATTGTACCAGTTACCCGGACTTTCGATCGGACGATTGATAATACTAGCCGGCTTGGGATTGAGCCGGATTATTAAATCAGGTATTGATTTAATAATTTATATATATATATATATTTCGATATGTATATTCTAGTAATATGTTCTTTGTGTTATTCGATCTCTTTGGGTATTCGTATTTTGGTACGAATATGGGTATGTATATACTGTTGAGTGTATTCCGTATTTATACGGAAAACATTGTAGAAGGTGGACACCTCATTTTGGTTTATCCATTTATTAAATTAAATAGAAATGAGGTGTAAAGGTAGTGAAGAGAGAATGGTGAGAACCATGCTTGAATAGTGTTGACAAATGAATTTTCAATTCATTTGTGCAACCTATTCAAGTATGGTTGCTATATTTTTATTTGGAAAATGAGATATACAAAACCATGCTTCATAGTTTTCTCTCTCTTGGATGGTCATTTTGGAAAAAACTCTCACCATTTTGCTTACCTCTCTTCACTAGCCTTTCTTGAGCTCCTCTTCCTTTTTCTTCATCTTCTACCCTACCATCTCATGTGTTGAGAATCAAGGGTAGAAGAAGAGATAGATCTACACTTAGAACAACTCACTACATCCCTAGTCACTCTAGATTAGCAACCTAGAGTCCCTAGTTGCTCCACTAGATTCTTAGTATGGAGCTAGAGCCATGAATTACATCTCTCGGGTGGATCATCTTCGATGGAGGAAGACCGGTGGCCAAGCTCGATCAAGGAGACCTCAAGGAGCTAAGGAAGAGGGTAGAAGACCGAAGGACACAAATCTTTTGGTAAAACAATTCTAACTCAGTAGCTAGATCTCCTTTTGTTAGTTAGTTTCGGTTTATGGTTTGATTCTAGGACGGGTTTTTTAGCGCCAGTTTTTAAACACCATTTTTTGTTCCGCAACGGCCATGGTAGATGGCCAGGGCGCTAGGAAATCCAACATGGTATCAGAGCCACTCCATAAACCTTTACTAGCTAGTTTGCACAAGTTTAAAGTCTCGATCGATGAAATTTTCCGTATCGCAATTCCATTTTTCATGCCCACTGTCGATTATGAAAGTTGTTCAAATATTTTTTCTGGTTGTATTAAAATTATGTGCAGGCAAAACTAGAGCTAAGAAAAAAATTTGGGCACCTAATCCTAAAAAGCGACCGCGGAACAGAAGCAAAATGGCACATTTGGCGGCTGAACCATTGCCCTTTTTGGGCTACAGTGCCCCAATTTTTTTCTGAGGCTCTAGTTCATGGAAATATGATTTTTGGGATATTTGGTTTTGGCCCAAAATTGTTTGCTTACTGGGTTGTACTTTGGGGGCCTATGCGCAAAGTTTTAATCGATCAAAATTTTAAATTTGTGTTTTTTTGAGCATTTGTTTCTGTGATCGTGAATATCATAGCGTGTTATAACCCGGCTAATTGCTATATGTACAATTAGACGGGTTTACGAACATGATATTCACGTTGATGTTCTGTGTTGCGCTGATGTTGTGGATGGATTGTCGTATTGGATAGCTTATAGTGCAATGGTAGTAGTACAGTTCAGATTCATTTGTATATTCATTATTGCGGGGCGAGCATCTAACATGTGGACAGCCGTTTCTGCCAGATTGTATATTTTTTTACTGGGGCATGGCCGGGTTGAGGTTGTTGGCTATAGTGCCCTCAAGTCAATTATTGTGATTGCAGGCACGCGATTGTGATGATGTTAGTTATATGTATGCCCTAGAGGCCACTACTGTACATATGATGTATATTGTAATGGATGCTTGGACATATATAGGGAGGACTTTCTTGCTCGACATGATAGTATGCTATCTGGTTGTACTTTATTTTAACATGTACTCTGATTGTCTCTATGTTACATGTTGATAAAGCCCTTAGGATATGTACTCGACTACTGGGACTATGATGAGATCATTCTATTGTGGCCACGGTAGTCGACGAGTACATCCTATAACTGTTCCTAGTCGAAGGTGTATCGAGACAGGGCATCGATACACCAGAGTAGACTAGCGTATACGCATCTTGACCCATATGATGGGCGATGGATGATCCCATATCCATCGGTGTTTGACATCAAGGATGGTGTACGGGTGCTCAGTAGAGACTGGGTACACTGGACGGACTCGCCGAGAACTCCCAGATGGTATTATACCTCATGTCAGATAGTAGTTCTCCGGTGACACTGGTACAGGTTAGTCTGTAGACTCGAGATCGTTATAGAGTCTTGTGTGATTCCTACTGTTCTTTGATTTCCATCATACCACGTCCAAGAGGGCATGCAAAAAGGTTGCTTTTGGGTACAGTCCCGAATCATATGGAGGCAATGAGCGATAGGAGGGGATTCGTCTCTCCCGGTATAGGGAGTTGATGTTGTGCTGTGTTCGATTGGCTATAACTGGAAATCCCTGGCCAGGGTTGCTGAGATTTACTGGTAAGTGTTATCAGTAGTTTCTCGAACTGTTATAGACCTCATATCAACACGACTTATCAAGCTACTGGGGTCTGACGTTTACCATCCCTAAGCGAGATATGCGACATATCAGACGGAGAGACCGGACTGTACGGGAGTGTTACTGATTGGATTCACGGGAGAAAGTACAGGCTTGCTTGTTGATTTCTGATCGCTCAATACCTGGGTGGCTGTTACGTTTAGCTGACCGCTTGCAGCTTGTGGGTGTTTGATATGATCATCACCTACTGCCGGCGTATTGACGATTCTTTAGAGTCCTACACAGAGGTTTTTTGGCTCAGGCAAAACGGGGTAGGAGCACATATGTGATATGTGCAGGACCGAGGATAATACCATATGAGATACCGTATTATATTCTCGTGATATTTGATATCAGCCGGGTCATTGGATCAAGTGTTGATTCGATGAATCGGTACATGATATATTAGTCGGTTATTTGTGAAATAGCCGGATTATCGGATCAAGTGTTGATTCGATAATTTAATGTATAATTATATATTTGATATATTAAATTACATTAACTGATATAAGCTCACTAAAAGATTCTTTTTCTCACTCGGGTAATACATTGATATATATGCAATATATGTTAATTGTATTATTTTATTTTGTTACAATAAAGACGTCCTAGTATATCCAATATTTCATATATGTTCTTCTGCTGCAATGTTCTGTGATGAGATCATATTACTGCCTGTGACGAATGTTTATATTATATATATGAGATATATGTTATATTGCAGATTTCGTTTCAAATTTGATGCTTGTGAAGCATAGTAAAATGGGACTTCATTAATGAGATTAATGAAACTAAAAGAAACCTAAAGATGTTGTAGAAACTTGTCTAAAAACTGGTAGCTCTAGTTCTTGCTTTGCATAGCGGTGTTCTTTGTAGAACATCCAGCACCTTATTCGATAAGGAAAGAGCCGAGATCCCTTCACCGGGAGTGATCTCTTTAGTGAAACTAGCAGATGCTACAAACTCGGTTTGTCTTTTGATTGTTTTTATAGTTTTTTCTTTGCATAGTGATATTTGTGAAATATCCTGCACCTTATTCGACGAGGAAAGAGCCGACGATCCCTTCACCGGGAGTGACCTCTTTAGGAAAACTAGAAAAAGCCTAAAAAACATTCCATTAAATAAAATCACTCGATTCTACAACGATATCAAGTTCATTACGCAAAGGGTTTTCTTAAAAACCTGTCGTAGCCCTCCGTCATTTCAGATAAATCCTACTTAGTATTCGTGCTATGTTTGTTGACCTCCGTTAAGGCGTAGTGTACCGAACCCGCTTGTTATACTGCGCTAAGGAACGTTGGTCCCGCTCCAACTTATAATTGTTATAAGACAGAGCAGGAAATAGGGCATTACCAGAATTCCCGTGCCGCCCAAACGAAGAAAGTGCATGTTGATGCATCTTCTTCGGGTGTGTTCATTACACAGAACTGTTTCTCAATATCCTTTACGTCCTGGGTATTTGATACCGGATCAGGATCCCACATATGTAATTTGTTACATAGGCTACAGATAGGTAGAGAACTGAGAACGGGTGATAAAATTCATGAGATAGAAACGGTGCAAGTGTTGCAGCCAAGTCTGTTGGTAGTTATCACCCTGTATTACCAGAATACATTGATTCTGAACGAATGTTATTAGATACCGAACCTAATATACAACATCATATCAGTCTCTTTATTAGTAAAGAAGGATATAATTTTGTATTGTTGGATAATGTTTTGAACATTTCCTATATCAAGAGTTGATCAGTTCAGGCACGTTATCTAAAAGCATAGATGTTCTAAATCAAACTACAATTCTTAAGGTACAGAACACACACAAGAGGAAGAGTTCAGAAATGAACGAATCCTTCTTGAGGCATTATAGACTAGGTTATATCAATGCGACCCGACTAGCTATGTTACATTTAGATGCATATTTAAATTAGTTTGAATTTACATCTTGTGAAACTTGCAGGCCATGTCACAAAGATAAGATGACCATAGCTCTGTTTATTGGAAACAGAGAAAGAGTTAGTGAACTCTTGGGATTGATACATGATGATGTATGAGGTCCCCTGTCTACACATGCCAGGACCGGTTCTTTGTACTTCATTACATTCACTGATTATCTTTCAAGATCCGGACATATGTTCCTGTTTAAACACAAGTCTGTAATTTTTGAGAAATTCAATGAATATAAGTTAGAAGTAGAGAACCAAAAACGGGTATAAGTATTATGTCCTTTGATGAGATCAAGGAGGAGAATACTAGAGCACGAAATTCCTGGACTATTCTAAAGGAGAATGAGATTCTCTCTCAGCATTACTCCTCCGTATACACCATAGCACGATGGTATATCGGGGCGGAGCAATAGCACCCTATGTGATATGGTGTGCTCTATGATGAGTACTACTGAGTTTCCTATTTCCTTTTGGGAGTTATGCACCTGAGAAGTTGCATACCTATTGAATAGGGCTTCAATCAAATCAGTTGCCTACCACTTCATATGTGATATGGAATGGGAAGAGCCCATATCTTAAGTATGTTAAGATTTGGGGTTGTCCAGCCTATGTCTGAAAGCATAATCCGGACAAGCTCGAGGCAAAGTCAGTCCTGTAGAAGTTTGTTGGATATCCCAAGCATTCGCAAGGGAATATCTTCTACCTAACCGAGGAACAAAAGATATTTTGTTTCTCAACATGCCACCTTTGTGAAAGGGAATTTCTAGTGAAGAAATTATTGGTCATGAGGTAGAACTGGAAAGAGTTCCAGCTATACAAACTGCAGCTGATGATTTGGTAGAACCAAATAATTCAATAGTTTCCAACGAACCTGAGCCTCTCCGCCGATCTGGTAGGGTTCCTCATCCACCTGAGAGATACTTCAGTTTTTCTATGACAGTGGGAGCGAGGATTGCATCATAAGATGATGACCCAACTAATTTCGAGCTGGCCATCAGGAGTGGGACTCTGTAAGAATGGCTGGATGCTTAGCGATCTGAGATGGAATCTTTATACACCAACAAAGTATGGACTTTTGTTGCTTTATCTGAAGGGTTAAATCCCCATCAGGAGCAAGTATATCTTGAGAAGATTACTTGGTGTACATGGAATATTTGAGACTTTCAAAGCTATGCTTAAGTCCATCCAGATCCAACTTGCCACTGCTACATACCATGACTACGATATCTGATGGTTGGGTGTCATGACTGCTTTTCTAAATGATGTTTTAGAAGAGAGCGTCTATAAGTACACAGCCAGAGGGCTTCGTAGTCAGTAGGAGCAGCGGAAATGTGTGTAAGATGCTTTATAGGATAAAGCAGGCATCGCGGAGTTGGAACATCTGTTTTGATGTGGTAGTTAAAGAGTTTGACTTCATCAAAATGGTAGATGAAACTTGTATATACAAAAAGGTAGTAGGGAGTATGGTAGTGATCCTCGTAGAGTACGTGGATGACATACTCTTGATAGGGAAGGAGTTTCCTATGCTATGCTCGGTCAATCTCCGCTTATCACAAGGATTCTCCATATAGGATCAAAGTGATACCTCTTAAATCCTGGGTTATGGATCTATGAGATAGATCTATTTGGATATTAGGATTCTCACTAGATATAGGGAGATGGTATCAATCGATCCTGGGGAGAATCACTGGAAAGGTTCCAGAGTGATAAGGAGGACTGAATGTCAGTCGCAGGCATTGTCTTTACCCTCAGTGGAGGGACGGTATGTTGGAAGAGTTCCAAACTAGATACCGTGACTTACTAGACGATTAAAGGCAAGATACATCATTACCAAGGATGCTACCAAAGAGGCAGTCTGGACATATAAGTTCATGAGATGAACTTCGTTCCTACCATTGTGTGATAATGGAGTTATGGCTTTAGCCAAGAAACTACCGTCCTATCAGAAATCCAGATATAATTCTTAGGCAGTATCACCTGATCATGGAGATAGTTGATCTCCAGGGAGATCGAGGGTAGGAGAGTAGACACAGAGGACAACAGCGCGGATCCACTCACAAAGGCCTTTTCCCAGTAGAGACTTTTATGGGATGGTAGAGTATGAGATACTTCAACCATAGCTAATTGTTGGGTATGTGATACCACAACAGATGGCCCTAGTGCAAGTGGAAGATTGTTAGTTATATGTATGCCCTAGAGGCCACTACTGTACATATGATGTATATTGTAATGGATGCTTGGACATATATAGGGAGGACTTTCTTGCTCGACATGATAGTATGCTATCTGGTTGTACTTTATTTTAACATGTACTCTTATTGTCTCTATGTTACATGTTGATAAAGCCCTTAGGATATGTACTCGATTACTGGGACTATGATGAGATCATACTAGTGGGGCTACGGTAGTCGACGAGTACATCCTACTAGTGGGGCCACGGTAGTCGACGAGTACATCCTATAACTGTTCCTAGTCGAGGGTGTATCGAGACAGGGCATCGATACACCAGAGTAGACTAGCGTATACGCATCTTGACCCATATGATGGGCGATGGATGATCCTATATCCATCGGTGTTTGACATCAAGGATGGTGTACGGGTGCTCAGTAGAGATTAGGTATGTAGGGTGTTTTTCGTCACCCCATTGAGATGGCAATACGCGCGCGCTTGTCAGGCGTACTACAGATTCCCTCTGCCTAGGGTGGGCCGGGGTTTATTGATTGTGGGGATCTGAATCTCCGGCAGCCGCGGACTAAGCTGCCGTTAATTACCCCTCGCATTTGGAGCGCGGGAACCTCCGATTGACGGGTTAAACTGGTCATGCGAACTCAATGTGCAGTGTACGTGTGTGTTGTTTTGGAAGGGGGTTTGGATATATCGGGAGCCACGCAGAGATTTTACGGGGGTCCCGCTATCCGGATAGCGGGCTGGGGGTCAAGGGGGCTAGCAGCCCCCTTGCAGGGTGCGGGGCAGCGCCCCGGCCCAAAATTTTTTTTGAGGGGGACAGTGTTGTGAAGTGTGTGTGTATCTGTACATATATATACATGTATACTTATATATAAAAAAGGGAAAAAGCGCCCAAAGGACACGTGGGGTCAGCGCCTTGAGCGCTGTGCGCTTAGGTGCTGTGCACTTAGGCGCTAGCGCGCCACGTGTCGGCATGTGGTCGCTTTGCGCTTGAGCGCTGAGTGCTTGAGTGCAAGCGTGCCACGTGTCGGGACGTGGGCACTTTGCGCTTGAGAGCAGGGCGCTGGAGCGCAGGTGCGCCACGTGTCGGCACGTGGGTGCTTTGCGCTTGAGCGCAGGACGCTGGAGCGCTAGGCGCTCGAGTGCTAGCGCGCCACGTGTCGGCACATGGGCGCTGGGCGCTTGAGCGCCAGGCGCTCGAGCGCTAGCGCGCCACGTGTCGGCACGTGGGCGCCGGCGAGGAAAAGAGGCTTTTAGCCCCAGAAATTCTCGAAAAGAGAAATCAGAGTGGAGTTAAACTCCTAAGATGTTTTGGGGTTGATGAAAGGTGTTCTTCTTCTTTCTCCTCTGGTTGCTGGATCTTGAAGATCAAGAGATATGAGATTTTAAAAATCTCTTCTTTTTGGGATCTAATGAAAGATCTGAGTTCCCCTTTATGGGTTTTGTGGTGAAAAACTATTTAGTTTTATAGAATGAAGAGTAAAACTCTTGATTTTATTCAAAAGAAAGAAGAAGGTTTTGGAACCTTGAAGAAGGAGAAAAGATCTCAAATCTAAAATTTTTTTTGGAGAAAGAAAAAAAGTTGTGAGATATTTTTATTATCCTTGCCTTTATAGGCTATACACTTTACACATAGCCCCTTGGGCCTCACAAAATGGTATTTTGCCTATCCCATGGCTCATGTGCCATTTCTTTTTGCACATAAGCCATGGGCTTTACAAAAATTTGGCTTTATGCCTATTTTTCTTACATTTACCATAAAATAAAATAAAAGAAATACAACAAAATTATTTATTACAAAATTTTTATCTTGGCATGGGGATTGGCCGGCCGCTTCATGTTCGGGCTCGACCTGGGCATGGGCCTACTGGATCTGGGGTTGGGCCCACTTGGCTTGGGGTTGACTTTGATTTTGATTTCGTCAACCGGGGTGTAAATTTTTACCCCAACAAATTGCCCCCCATCAATAAATGCACACCGCATATGTGGGTCGTGTGCATGAAATTGATGGATCTTCTTTCACGTGGAGGCGACTTGATTCGGTTCCCAACTTTTGGGAAGCTGGCACTGCCCTTTTTACGACATGGACAGTCGATACTGTCCTTTTTGCGACTTGGACGGTCGGTTCTGCCCTTTTTGTGACTTGGACGGTCGTTGCTGCCCTTTTAGCGACGTGGACGGTCGATGCTGCCCTTTTAGCGACATAGACGGTCGATGCTGCCCTTTTAGCGACGTAGACGGTCGGTGCTACCCTTTTTGCGACTTGGACGGTCGGTGCTGCCCTTTTTGCGACTTGGACGGCCGGTTCTGCCCTTTTTGCAACTTGGATGGTCGTTTCTGCCCTTTTTGTGACTTGGACGGTCGATGCTGCCATTTTAGCGACGTGGACGGTCGGTGCTGCCATTTTAGCGATGTGGACGGTCGGTTCTGCCCTTTTTGCGACTTGGACGGTCGGTTCTGCCCTTTTTGCGACTTGGACGGTCAATGCTGCCATTTTAGCGACGTGGACGGTCGGTGCTGCCATTTTAGCGACGTGGACGGTCGGTTCTGCCCTTTTTACGACTTGGACGGTCGGTTCTGCCCTTTTTGCGACTTGGATGGTCGATTCTGCCCTTTTTGCGACTTGAACGATCGATGCTGCCATTTTAGCAACGTGGGCGGTCGGTGCTGCCATTTTAGCGATGTGGACGGTCGGTTCTGGATTTGACTTGCCCCGCTTCTTGCGGCGTCAGGGATGAAGTTGACTTGTTTCCGAGGTGGAATTTGATTTTGCCAGGGAGGTCATTGGTTGTTTTGCTGACTTGATGTGATTTGGGTTGACATCAGCATCGCTACGCTGGAATATGGTACCAGGAGCGAATCATCATTTGTCATGACAGGATTTGAGGATTTTGGTTTTGGTTTGGCATCAGCATCGTTGCACTGGAATATGGTACCATGAGCGAATCATCATCTGCCATGAGGTGATTTCCCTCGTTCCCAGTTTAACGACTTAGGGGTCATCTGTTCCTAGTTTAAAGACTTAGGGGCCATCTGTTCCTAGTTTAAAGACTTAGGGGTCTATTGGATTGGAGTTTGGGATTTTGGGGTTAGGGTAGGCATCAGTGTTGCTAACACTGAAGCACACGTGCCAGGAGCAATTCATCATTTTCCTATGCCTGTTGGGGGAGCGATGGCTTAGGAGACAGGTTTAGGTCCCTATCACCTAAGGCTTTTCAATTTTATGGGCCGTGAGGGTTAAATAAAATCATTTTCTCCCTACGAGTCATAAGGATCCCGCAGGTGTATTTTCTCCTTAGGAGTCGTGAGGACTCCTAAGTGTATTTTTCCTTTATGAGTTGTAAAGATCCCACAAAGGTTTGTTCTCCTCATGTATCGTGAGGACACATGAGTGGGTCTTCTTAATGGAGCATAATTCCAAAGGCGGAGACCAGCCGCGTAACTGGTGATTGTGGTGGGGCATGGGTATGACGAGAATTATTTGAGCCCGTGAATTGTATACGGCAGTCAATTTGGGGACTGGCCGTAGGGCTGGGAGAATTTAGAGAAATTGGATTTTGGTTGGCGTCTGCATCGCTACACTGGAATATAGTACCAGGAGCGACTCATCATTCGCCGTTTGGGGACTTAGAATTTGGATCTTGTTTGGCATCAGCATTGCTGCACTAGAACAATGCCAGGAGCAACTCATCATTTGCCTCGGGAGGACTTGGGATTTAGGTTTTCGGTCGGCATCAACACCGCTAACACTGAAGCGAAATGCCAGGAGCGACTCATCATTTGCCGTTGCCCGTTAGGGAACGATGGATTAGGAGACAGGTTTGGGTCCCTATCACCTAAGGCTTTTCAATTTTATGAGCCGTAAGGGTCCCATAAAAGCATTTTCTCCCTACGAGTCGAGAGGATCTCGCAGGTGTATGTTCTCCTTAGGAATTGTGAGAATTCCTAAGTGTGTTGCTCCTTTGTGAGTCGTAAGGATCTCACGCAGGGATTTTCTCCTCACAAGGTCGAGAGGACTTTGCGGGTGTATTTCATTTCTTTTCACGAGTTTGCGCCCTTTCGGGTTTTCACAAACTCGCTGGTAGTCCTGCTGTTTTTACTCATGGAGCCCTTTCGGGTTTTCATCCGTGCCCGTTTTGCTTGTGGGCATACCATTTTTTTTTGCCGCTGGTGGGACTTTAAAAGTAATCTCACCGGTAGGATTTGGGAGAGATAGGGGTCGTTTATGCCCGTGGATTGTATACAGTTTTGCGGGATGTATGATCCAGACCGTAGGGCCGGTGTGCTTAGTTCGCCTGCGACTTGGAGCATTCACGCGTAGTATTTCTTGAGATATCGGCCATTAATGGGTGGCATGGGCCTTTCTCCATCGGCACTTATTAGTTGGTAAGATCCTCCGTCGAACACTTTTTCGATGACGTATGGTCCTTCCTAGTTTGGCTCGAATTTTCCCTTGGCATGTCGATTGGGGATGATCGGTCTTTTGAGGACCAATACCAATTCTCCTTTCTTGAAGGCGCGGAGACGGGTTATCTTGTTATAGGCCCGTGACATTTGGGCTCGGTATAGCTCCAGGTTTTGCTGCACCGCGAGCCTCTTTTCTTCGAGCGCGTTGAGCTCTTCAAGCCGAAGGAGCACGTTTTCCTCTTCCGTCAACTCGTGTTGGATGGCCATTCTTAAACTTGGAACCTCGATTTCGAGGGGGAGGATCGCCTCCACTCCGAAGAGCAATGAGTATGGAGTGGACTGAGTTGGAGTACGGTGCGTGGTACGATATGCCCACAACGCCTCGTGAAGCTTGAGATTCCAGTCTCTCTTGTTGGCTGAAGCATTTTTCCTCAGGAGCTTGCATAGAGTCTTATTGAAGGCTTCGGCTAGCACATTGGCTCTTGGATTATAGATGGAGGAATATCTCCAGTCTTTCTTGTGCTGATTGCGAACCTTGAGACATTGAAGCTCTTGAAAGAAGGCCCGTTGTCAGAAATGATTCTTCTTGGTGTACCGAAGCGGTATAGAATATTATGCTGGAAGAATGTCAGAATATCTTTTGTCTTGACTTCTTTTAGCGGGACAACTTCAGCCCATCTGGAAAAGTAGTCTGTTGCAGCCAGTATGAACCGGTGGCCTTTGGATGACGGTGGATCAATTGGGCCAACAATGTCGGTGCCCCAGACTTCGAAGGGCCACGACGCCACCGTAGGATGCAACGGATTGGGATGCTTGTGAATGAAATCACCATGGATTTGGCAGATCTGACATTTCTTTGCATGCTCTCCGTAATCCCGTATCATGGTGGGTCAGTAAAACCCAAGCCGTTTGATTTGAAGTCGCATCTTGGGGCCAGATTGGTGAGCACTGCAAACGCCCGAGTGAACATCTTTCATGACCTTTTGGGCTTCGGCCAATGACAGACACCTGAGCCAGAGTTGGTCATATGACCTGCGGTATAACGTGTTATTTACAAACACGTATCGGAGAGCTCTTTTCTTCAGCTGAATCTTCGCAGATTTTTCTTCGGGCAGCTTGTCGTATCGGAAGTACTCTATGAAGGGTTCTCTCCAATCGGGCTCGTCTTGGATGATCGAAGCTTCTTCGGCAGGACTGCTCTTCTGTTCCGCGCTTTCCTCTTCTCGTAGAGAGGCTAGAGGTAGAATTTGCCGGCTCCTGACTGTGATCAGAATTTCGTCCATGTCAGGATCAGCCAGCTCCTTGGCTAGGCGAGCGAGTATGTCTGCTTTTCCGTTCATTGCTCTGGGGATTCTCATTAGTTCAATGTGAGTGAACCGTTTCATGAGTTCCACCACTCGGCTTCTGTACCGAGCTAACTCAGGTTTGTATATCCTATAGTCGCCGGTTACTTGGCTGACGACAAGTTGGGAGTCACCGTAAACCCGTAGTCGAAGGATTTCCATTTCTATGGCGAGCTCCAAACCAGCTATCAGAGCTTCGTACTCAGCTTCATTGTTTGTCCGGGGCTCGGTGAGAGCGAAAGAATGCCGTAGGGTTCCTATTGATGGCGTGATGAACACCAATCCTATCCCCGCTTTTACCTCCGGGATGCTTGATCTGCCGGAGCTCCTTATTGATGAGGCCTCATCGAAGTAGAGCTCCCAACATGGCTCATCTTCCTTGAGGTGCAGCACTTGTTCGTCGGGTAACTCACAATTTAGCGGCGACCCTTCTGGTATAGGATGAGTGGCAAGGAAGTCTGCAAGAGCTTACTCTTTCACTGCTTTTTGAGGAGTATAAACTATGTCAAACTTAAGTAGCATGACAACCCATCTTGCCATTCTGCTGGCTAGGCTTGCTCTGGTCATCAAGTGTTTGAGCAGGTCGACCTTGGAGATCAGCATAACCCGATGAGCGAGCAGATAGTGCCTCAGCTTCTTCACAGCAAATATCAGAGCCAGGCATTGCTTTTTGATTGGGGAATAGTTGTGTTCCGCCCCGACTAGAGTTCGACTGAGGTAGTAGAGGGCATTTTCTTTTCCCTCCTCGTTATTCTGGGCAAGGAGCGCACCGAGTGACTCATCTAGCGCGACAGTGTAGAGAATCAGCGGTTTATTTGGAATGGGAGCGGCCAGCACTGGAGGGTGCAACAAGTATTGTTTGATGCTTTCGAACGCTGCTTGACATTCGGCATCCCAGATAAAAGGAGCTCCTTTCTTCATGAGCTTTGAGAAGGGCCTACATCTTCCTGATAAATTTGAGATAAAGCTCTGTATATAAGCAAGCTTGCCTTGAAAAGATCTTAGCTGCGTCAGACTCTTCGGAGGGGGCATCTCCATGATGGCCTTTATCTTTGATGGGTCAACTTCGATCCCTCGATGTCGGACTATGAAGCCCAGGAATTTTCCCGATGACACGCCAAAAGCGCATTTCAGAGGATTCATCTTCAGATCGTATTCCCTCAGTCTGGTGAGAACGGTCCTAAGATCTTGGATATGATCGGCCTTGGTTTTAGTCTTGACGACCAGATCATCAACATAACATTCGATGACTTTATGAATTAGGTCATTGAAGATTTTGGTCATTGCCCTTTTGTACGTAGCACCTGCGTTCTTCAGTCCGAACGGCATCACCCTATAGCAGTATATTCCGATCGGGGTTCGGAATGCTGTGTGCTTCTCATCCTCGGGCGACATCTTGATCTGATTATATCCAGACGAGCCATCCATAAAGGTGAACAACTCATAATTTGAGGTGTCATCGACCATCATTTCCATGACCGGTAGCGGAAAGTCATCTTTAGGACATGCCTTGTTGAGGTCCCTGAAATCGACACAAACTCGGATCTGCCCATTTTTCTTCTTCACTAGGACTATGCTTGCGATCCAGTCCGCATATTTCTCTTCCCTGATGAAGCCGGCATCGATGGGCTTCTTGGTTTCCTCGATGACCTTTTCTTCTAGTTCCCTTCTTATTCGTCGAGGAGCTTGTTTGACTGGCTTAGCATCAGGAGATATAGCCAGCTTATGTACGACCACTTCAGGGGAAAGGCCAGGCATTTCTTTGTATGTCCACACGAAGCAGTCGACGAACTCATGCAGCAGGGCAATTATCTGCTCTTTCATTTCCTCCGATAAGAGTGTGCTGATGTAGGTCGGCCTTGGATCATCGGGCGTTCCTAAGTCAATCTCGGTTAGCTCGTCAAAGGTTGCTTGTTCGCCATCTTCGAGCTCTTGAGGAGCTTCTTTTGGCTCGGTTAGCTCGTCTTCATCATTTGACTCTTCGCTGGCTTCCCCAATATGGGTCATATAGCATGCCTTAGAATCAGGCTGGATAAAACCTATGCCCCGCCTATCTGGAATTCGTCCATCGATGAGTGCTCGGACCTGAGGTGGATGCCATAGCCCTTCATAAAACTTTGCTTCGGACTCCGTTCGATATAATCGGCATTCGCACTTTTTAAAGTATTCCCGCATCTCGGGCGCATAGTATCTGGGATTGAGGACGGCTCTTATGCTTCTCTCATATGGAAGGCACGCGACAGACAAATCATCCGGGTGCACAACGGGGTTTGACCCATAAAACAGGATGCCTTTCTGCCCACTTTTCCTTCCGGGGACGTAGAAAGTTTTCAGCTGGTCCATGATGGAGACTTACAACGCATCGAGCTCTTTGCACATCTGCTCCGGTACCCTTGTGACAGTTAGGGACCCTTCTGCAATTTTGAAGGTCTCTCGTAGTTACGCTTGTTGCATGGGGGTCCAATCTGCACCGTTGTTGCACGGCAGGTCCTCTTCCTCTGACTCTTCAGTGTCGCTGCCAAGATGAGAGCGGACTTTGCTGCTAGATGGGGCTTCAGTAACAGATTCGTCCGTATCGCTACCGAAATGAGGGCGAGTTTTACGGAAGGACGGACTTCCAGTGTCGGACTCATCAGTGTCACCACCAAAACGCGGCGCACTTGGGCGTTTTTGCTTTTGAAAGTGACAGTCGACTCAGATTTGCTTTTGAGTCTTGGGGCCGCTCTATCCTCAGTCAGTTGTGGCTTAGCATTTTGGTGGTTCATAAAGTACCGAGAATCTTCATATCGGACTTCATGCACACCGAACGGCTGGATGTCTCCGTCAATGCGTCTTTCTTTGCCATTTTTAGTATACTTCATGCATTGATGGAGAGTTGATGGGACGATGCCATAATCGTGGAGCCACGGCCGTCCCAAGAGAATCTTATAAGACGTGTCGGCGTCGATCACGTATATCTTAGCTTCAGTTTGCAGATCCCCAAATTTGATTGGCAAAGCTATAGACCCCAGAACTTGCTGGCGGTTTTGATTGAAGTCTTGAATGACAATCCTTTCCCTTGACAGGTGTCGGACGTCCATTGACAAACTCTTCAGTGTTCGCAAGTTCATGATGTTCACTGAGGACCCCGGATCAATCAATATGCGATTAATCCGATCCCCGTCGCTGTACCCGGTCACGTAAAGCAACCGATTATGCTCAGCCATTCCCGGTAGCAAGTTTTCATCCTTAAATGTGACTGCGGCGGCTTGCAAAGTGTACTGAGCTTCTTTCATATTAATTTCCGCCAAGCGAGCCTGATACCGCTCAGGGTTTTTAGAGCATGAATGAGAACATCTCTAAGCTCTTGAGATAGAACCAACGCATCGTAGATGCTAAGGAGAGACGGAAGCTTTCGGAGGTGAGCCAAAACATTATAGTCTACTGGGGAAGGACTTGAGTTTTCATCAGCCGATTCTCTGCCATCTTCATCATTAGCCACCTGTTTTTCCTTCCCTTTTGGGGCGTTGCCCTGATTTGGCGGTAGAGCCCTGCCGCTTCTGAGCTGGATTTGATTGCCCTTTGTGGCGAGCTCCTCGTTCTCTTCGGGAAAACAGAGCTCCTCCTCAGAGTCTCTGCCAAGATGGATGGCGTAGCAGGTCACTACTGGGATCTCTTCATTGGGGTCTTCTTCTAACTCCTCCAGAATTTCACCCGCTTGTACAGGGAAGAACTCCTTCAATTGAATCAGAGTTCTTTCTTTCTGTTCATATTCTTCGAGGGAATCGATATATTTTTGAATGGTCGATCTCCCTACAAATT
Organism: Agapanthus africanus; assembly: GCA_030015575.1. NCBI lineage: Eukaryota > Viridiplantae > Streptophyta > Magnoliopsida > Asparagales > Amaryllidaceae > Agapanthus > Agapanthus africanus. The sequence continues at coordinate 265,721,004 of CM057343.1, forward strand.
CCTTTTCGCGCCGAGCTGCACTTTTCTTCTTCTTGAGCTTTTTGGATTTTGAGCCTGATGGAGCCGCATTGGCAGCTGGACTGGTAGGCTTCTTCTGCCCTTCCCATTCCATCCTGGGCTCTTTCCGAAGTAGCTTTATCATCTTCTTCGTCTTATTAGATATGTGCATACTCTACGGAGGCCGCGATGAGTCAGTTTCGTTTGTCAGGACAGCGGGTTCAGCTGTCTGCTCCTAGAAGGCTTCGACTTCTGTCTGTATAAAGTTGGCGGTTGCAACTTGATTGTTCACCAACACGCTTTTGGACAGCTCGATCTCTCTAGCCTTGTACTGCTTCTCGACCCAGTCCTTGAAGATATAGCAATCCTCGATCGCATGGCTCACTACTCGGTGGTACGGGCAATACAGGGGATTGTTGGTCATTTTTGCTTCTTGGCGTCTTTTTGACTCCGGCAATTGTAGGCCGTTGTTCAAGGCATCTTTAAATATCTTGCGGACCTTGTCCCTTCTGAAAGAGTAAACCTTGTTCTTCTTCTCCTCTAGGGAAGGCCCATCTCCTCCCAGCAATGGCTTTTGAGACCGGTTGGTTTTGGATTCGCCCGCCCTTCGCTTTTCTTCATTGCCGGACACATTGAAGACATTGGTGCTGCTGGAACTCCCGCTTCTACGGTTGTCGTCCCGCTTGCTTTTCCAAGTTTTGTCTCTCTGAGAGTCCGGGGTAGACTCTTGCTTCGAGCGTTCCAGCATTTGGACTTTCTTGGTTAGCTCTTGAAATGTCTTGAGGCCTGCTGTACACAAGAATAGGACCATCCAATTGCTGAGGTTCCCAATGAGAAGGCTGACGGACTGGTCCTGCTCCAGCGGCGGTTCGCACTTGACTATGAGATTCATCGGGTGATAAAGTCGGTATTGCTTTCATTCTTCCCCGGCTTGGTCCTCACAAGGTCAGCAATGGAGATTTTATTACTGACACTCATGAACCTTTGCCGAAATAGAGACTCCATTTGGGCAAAGTTAATAACGGACCAGTCTGGTATACTCGCGTACCAGTCGAAAGCAACACCGGTCAGGCTGTTTACAAACTGACGAAGAAGGAGCGCGTCATTGCCCCCTGTATTTCCGCACGAGGCTTTGAAGTGGGCGACGTGCTGATTTGCATTCCCCGTTCCGTCAAATCTTCCGAACTTAGGAATGACGTAGCCGCTCGGGAACTCGGTCAGATCGTACTGTGCGGGATATGGCCTCCCACTACTGCCAATTTCTTTCTGAGCCTCAGCTTCAGCCACCAATGTTTCAACTTTGCTGGTGACCAAATCCGTTATCCGGTCTTGTGTTAGCGGGATAGTTCTATCTGGGGACAAGGCATCCCTAGAAGCGGATGTGGCCGGCTTTCATGCGGCTCGACCAGTCTTGGACCTAAAGGAACATGCATTGGCTGCTTCGGATTGGCATCACCCGGCTGATGAGTAGCGACTTGTGCTTGATTGGGAGGCGCTCGAGCAATTTGAGCTGTAAGCTGCATCACAACATTCGTTAGGTCGTCAATTTTCGAATAGAGCTTGGCCATCTCTTTATCCTTGCTTTTGAGCTGTTTTCGAAGCTCTTGGAGCAGCTCTTGCTCCACGGTCCTGGGGCGGAAAGTCGGCTCTTCCTCGCTGTCCGAGCTTGACTTTGCATGGACCGAGGGGTCTTTCTGCCTATCTTCCTCCTCGAGAGGGTTTTCATCATCCGGCGGAGGCGGATGTTCTTGGGAAGCGGCAACCACATTCAAGCCAGATTGGACTTGGGATGTGGTGGCCCCATCTTTGCTTTAGCTGCGAAGGTTATCGCTGGGGCGCCCGCCCGCCATATAGACCGTATGGATAATCTATCCAGCCCTCTTTTTATTGTCGGCAGCTGATTTCACAGATCGCTGTCTTGACCCCCCTGTTTCAGTAGCGGGCAGTCGATTGAAGGCGGATGGCCTGGCCGGATTCTTGAATGGTGCTGGCGCTTCTTTTCTGGATTTGCCCCACTGCTTTCATGCGGCACAGAGCGCCTGACAGACTCTTGAAGAGACAGTGTCATACTTTTTTCTGTTGGGGCCAGGACACGTCTCTTTGTAGCATTGTTCGGACCGCTATCTTCTTGATTCTGGCGGTCATGGCATTTTTCTGAACCCACTTCAGAGACTCGAAGGAATTGCTGATTCTTACGTCCGACTCAGCCGTCGTCGCGGGGCGACCCTGTACTTGGAACTTCATAAGATTCCATTTGGCCGACGCCCTGGCCCTCTTGTTGGCTCGATACCTGAGCCGCTTCTGCCTTAACTTTTCTGTTCTAAGCACCTGGCAGACTTCGGCTCTTTGGGAAGACGCCGTAGACCGGGCGATGGAGGATTTTGGAGATACGCTCGATTGTGCATTTGTTGGAGTCATCACCTGAGCTTGTCCGCAACATTTGATGTTGCCCTTTGTACCGGAGTTCTTGCCCCCCGCTGGAGCACCAGAGAATCGTTCAGATACCATCTTAAGTTTCGGTTGTGGTGCCTTGGCGATCACGACATTCGGCCTCTTACCCCTTGAGACCGGCTTGGCCACCTGTTTCACCGGGATTTCTGCCAGATGAGTGCTTCCGGCAGGGTAGATGATGACGGAGCCAAACTGGCGGGGCAGTTCCTCCCATTGTCGACTGAGGCTTGAGGGGAGAACCACACGAGCATTGAACTTGACCACGCACGAGATCGGGGTCGCGTTGGAAGCTGAATTTGTCTCAGGAGACATTGTCTTCGAAAATTGATTGCTGCACGGAAAAAAACATCATTTCAGTATAGGCAATCGATATGTATATTGATTGAGTTCGCATGAACATTTAACCCAAAATATGGGAGGAGAGAAAGGTCCCACCGGGCGTGCCAGAATCTGTAGGGTGTTTTTCGTCACCCCATTGAGATGGGAATACGCGCGCGCTTGCCAGGCATACTACAGATTCCCCCTGCCTAGGGTAGGCCGGGGTTTATTGATTGTAGGGATCCGAATCTCCGGCAGCCGCGGACTAAGCTGCCGTTAATTACCCCTCGCCTTTGGACCGAGAGAACCTCCGATTGACGGGTTAAACTGGTTATGCGAACTCAATGTGCAGTGTACGTGTGTGTTTTTTTTGGAGGAGGGTTTGGATATATCGGGAGCCACACAGAGTTTTTACGGGGGTCCCGCTACCCGGATAGTGGGCTGGGGGTCAAAGGGGCTAGCAACCCTCTTGTGGGGTACGGGGCAGCGCCCTGGCCCAAATTTTTTTTGAGGGGGACAGTGTTGTGAAGTGTGTGTGTATCTGTACATATATATTCATGTATACATATATATAAAAAAGGGAAAAAGCGTCCAAAGGACGTGTGGGGTCAGCGCCTTGAGCGCTGTGCGCTTAGGTGCTATGCGCTTAGGCGCTAGCGCGCCACGTGTCGGCATGTGGCGCTTTGCGCTTGAGCGCTGAGCGCAAGCGCGCCACGTGTCGGCATGTGGGCGCTTTGTGCTTGAGCGCAGGGCGCTGGAGCGCAGGCGCGCCACGTGTCGGCACGTGGGCGCTTTGCGCTTGAGCGCAGGACGCTGGAGCGCTAGGCGCTCGAGCGCTACGTGTCGGTACGTGGGCGCTTTGCGCTTGAGCGCTGGGCACTTGAGTGCCAGGCGCTCGAGCGCTAGTGCGCCACGTGTCGGTACGTGGGCGCTTTACGATTGAGCGCTGGGCGCTCGAGCGCAAGCGCGCTACGTATCGGCACGTGGGTGCTTTGCGCTTGAGCGCTGGGCGCTGAAGCGCGAAGCGCTCGAGCGCTGGGCGCTTAAGCGCGAAGCGCTCGAGCGCTAGTGCGCCACGTGTCGGCACATAGGCGCTTGACTCTTGAGCGCTGGGCGCTTGAGCGCTGGCGAGGAAAAGAGGCTTTTAGCCCCAGAAATTCTCGAAAAGAGAAATCAGAGTGGAGTTAAACTCCTAAGTTGTTTTGGGGTTGATGAAAGGGGTTCTTCTTCTTTCTCCTCTGGTTGCTGGATCTTGAAGATCAAGAGATATGAGATTTTAAAAATCTCTTCTTTTTGAGATTTAATGAAAGATCTGAGTTCCCCTTTATAGGTTTTGTGGTGAAAAACTATTTAGTTTTATAGAATGAAGAGTAAAACTCTTGATTTTATTCAAAAGAAAGAAGGTTTTGGAACCTTGAAGAAGGAGAAAAGATCTCAGATCTAAAATTTTTTTTGGAGAGAGAAAAAAAGTTGTGAGATATTTTCATTATCCTTGCCTTTATAGGCTATACACTTTACACATAGCCCCTTGGGCCTCACAAAATGGCATTTTGCCTATCCCATGGCTCATGTGCCATTTCTTTTTGCACATAAGCCATGGGCTTTACAAAAATTTGGCTTTATGCCTATTTTTCTTACATTTATCCATAAAATAAAATAAAAGAAATACAACAATATTATTTATTACAAAATTTTTATCTTGGCATAGGGGGAGGCCGGCCGCTTCATGTTCGGGCTCGACCCGGGCATGGGCCCACTAGATCTGGGGTTGGGCCCACTTGTCTTGGGGTTGACTTTGATTTTGACTTGGGCAACCGGGGTGTAAATTTTTACCCCAACAGGGTACACTGGACGGACTCGCCGAGAACTCCCAGATGGTATTATACCTCACGTCAGATAGCAGTTCTCTGGTGACACTGGTACAGGTTAGTCTGTAGACCCGAGATCGTCATAGAGTCTTGTGTGATTCCCACTGTGCTTTGATTTCCATCATACCATGTCCAAGAGAGCATGCAAAATGGTGGCTTTTGGGTACAGTCCCGAATCACATGGAGGCAATGAGCGATAGGAGGGGATTCGTCTCTCACGGTATAGGGAGTTGATGTTGTGCTGTGTTTGATTGGCTATAACTGGAAATCCCTAGCCAGGGTTGCTGAGATTTACTGGTAAGTGTTATCAGTAGTTTCTCGAACTGTTATAGAGCTCATATCGACACGACTTATCAAGCTACTGGGGTCTGACGTTTACCACCCCTAGGCGAGATATGCGACATATCAGACGGAGAGACCGGACTGTACGGGAGTGTTACTGATTGGATTCACAGGAGAATGTACAGGCTTGCTTGTTGATCTTCTGATCACTCAATACCTGGGTGGCTGTTACGTTTAGCTGACCGCTTGCAGCTTGTGGGTGTTTGATATGATCATCACCTACTGCCGGCGTATTGACGATTCTTTAGAGTCCTACACAGAGGTTTCTTGGCTCAGGCAAAATGGAGTAGGAGCACATATGTGATATGTGCAGGACCGAGGATAATGCGATATGAGATACCGTATTATATTCTCGCGATATTTGATATCAGCCGGGTCATCGGATCAAGTGTTGATTCGATGAATCGGTACATGATATATTAGTCGGTTATTTGTGAAATAGCCGGATTATTGGATCAAGTGTTGATTCGATAATTTAATGTATAATTATATATTTGATATATTAAATTACATTAACTGATATAAGCTCACTAAAAGATTCTTTTTCTCACTCGGGTAATACATTGATATATATGCGATATATGTTAATTGTATTATTTTATTTTGTTACAATAAATATTGTATATGTAATATATAATATAGTAACATGTTAGGGTTATTAATGCAACATATTTAGTGGAGATTAAACATGGTTAGGGTTTGATTTGGGTTAAGCTTTTCTAGATGCTTTGCTTTTGTTTTAAGCAAAGATATTTATTAAAGATATTTTGTTGATATTTCCTTAACCCGACCCAAATCCTTGACCATGGTAAACTCTCTACAATGGTTACTTCTTCTCTCTTGAACCATGGTTGCATTTCTAACCTTACAACAATTTATTATTCATCACAAAGTAAACTTCTTCTTCTTCATCTTCTTCCTCTAGTTCTTCATGGAAAAGCTTTCTAGCTTTTTCAAATGTGATGAAAGTGAGTGAGAATAAGAAAAAAAATGAGAGAAAAAATCCTACTTCATCATCCTCATCTATCCTTGCCATTTAGATGAGGGTGTTCACTTCATTTAGTGAGTGAGAGCTTGTGTTAAGGAAACTTCAAGGTAGATCATCTTTGTTATCGAAGATCGAAAGCAAGCTTGCATCTTTCTCTTTGTGGACCCTCTCTAGAGTCCGGATGCACGATGATCACAGTGAAGGGACCCCAACACGGAGCTTTAGAAGTGAAGGACCAGATCTATAAAGGTTGTAATCCCTCTCACTTAGTGTTAAAATTTTTAACATGCTTGTTTTCGCCTAATCTTTAGTTTAAAGATCTTGTTAAGGGTTGTTCGGCACGTCTAAATTTTAAATCGGGTATGGTTGATGCCTCGTAGACCCTTGTGAGAGTGCCTAGCATCCCTACAGATGATTGGGGAATAACCTATACGGGTAGAACAATTTTACTCAAAATGATAGTCAGTTATCTGGTTTGCCTTTATCATCATGTACATGCTTTATGTGGTATTACAGATCACTATTACATATTGATAGAGCCCATAGGATTCTTGCTTGATATCAGCATTATGATGGTGATCATATACGTGGGAGCTGGGTGGTCTATAAGCACATCCTTAAATGTCCCTAGTCAAGGGAGTATCGAGACTAGGCATTGATACTCCGGAGTAGACTAGTGTATACTTATCGAGACCCCGATGAGAGGCGGTGGCCGGTTTACAAGCCACCGGTGTTAGTCAGTCACCTAAGATAGTATACGGGTGCTCATTGGGTTATGAGTGCACTGGACGGACTCGTCGGGAATATGCTAGTTGGTATTATACCTATTGTCAGATAGCAGTTCCTAGGTGACATGGGTACAGGTTAGTCTGTCGACATGAGATTGTCATTTTTCTTGTGTGAGTTCTCACTGTGCTTTGATTACTACCCTACCACGGCTCAAAGGATTCGTGCAAACAGGTTTTAGTTGGGTACAGTCCTGAGCCACATGAAGGCAGTGAACGGATCATCGGGGATTCGTCTCTCCCGGTATTGGGGGTTGATATCGCAAGGTGCACGAGTGGCCATCACCAGAAATCCTTGGCCAAGGTAGACGAGAATTACTGATTTGGATCAGTAGTTTCTCAGTAGGTGATGGGCTTCATACCGACACAAAATATCGCATTATTAGGGTTTGACTTTATCCACCCCCTAGACTCGATATGCGTTACTCTTAGACGAATAGACCGGACTGTACGGAGATTTTTACGGATAGGCTCAGTAGGGATTCAGATGAGTTTGCTCGTCGGCCTTCCTTTCACTCAATACCTGGGTAGTCATTACGTACAGCTAGTGCCTCTGACGTGCTTGTGGTTTAACCCACTGCCATCGTATTGACGAGTCTTTAGAGTCGCACACAGAGGGTTTCCTTGGTTCTGGCGAAATGATGTAGTAGTTGTATTGGATACGTGCAGGGTTCTGATCGATTGATTGTACTATGTACCCGGACTTTCAATTGGACAGTTGATAATACTAGCCGGCTTGGGGTTGAGCCGGATTATTAAATCATGTATTGATTTAATAATTTACGTATATGTATTTCGATATGTATATTCTAGTATTATGTTCTTTATGTTATTCTATCTCTTCGGGTATTCGTATTTCGGTACGAATACAGGTATGTATATACACTAGAGTGTAATCCGTATTTGTACAGATAGTATTCTAGAAGGTGAACACCTCATTTAGATTTTTGTCCATTTATTTAAATGGGAAATGAGGAGAGGGGAGTATGGTGAGAACCATGCTTGTATAGTGTTGCACAAATGAATTGTTAATTCATTTGTACAAACTATTCAAGCATGGGCTTGATTTTAAATTGGAAAAATATGTTTTACAAAACCTATAATGATAATTTCTCTCTCCATGGATGGCTTATTATTTTTGAGATGAGGAAACACTCTCACCATCATGCTTCACTTTCCTCTCTAGTTTCCATGAGTTCCTCCACCTTCATCTTCAACCTCCTCTCTACAATCTCATGTGTTGAGAATCAAGAGAGGAGGTGAGATAGATTAACACTTTGAGCACTTCACTACATCCTAGGCACTCTAGATTAGTAATCTAGAGTCCCTAGTTGCTTTACTTGATCTATATGTAGAGCTATAGCTAAGAGCTACATCTCTCGGGTGGATCATCATCGACGGAGGAAGACCAGCGACCAAGTTCAATCGAGGACGCCTCAAGGAGCTAATGAAGATGGTAGAAGACCGAAGGACATGGTTCGTTCGGTATAACCTTCTATCTTAGTAGCTAGAACATCTTGTAGTTAGCTAGTATAGGTTTATGGTTCGATCTAGATGGATTTGTTAGCGCCAAAATTTTTAAAACGTCATTTTTTGTTCCGCATCGCCCATGGTAGATGGCCAGGATGCTATCGTAACCCAACATGGCATCAGAGCTACTAAGCAGGGATGCCGACCCATGGAGGCTCTCACTGTGGTGACAGTAGTAGTGAAGCACAGGCTCTTACCCCCAAGGGTGCCCCATGCGGTTATATGGTCCGGCGGGTTATAGTCCATCACAAGGGGATTACGTAAAAAGTAGCTGCTGAGGGACCTATGGGCGCCACGGCCAGTTTCCGCTGCGCTGACTGACCCAACATGGTATCAGAGCCACCCCATAAACCATTACTAGCTAGTTTGCACAAGGTTAAAATCTCGATCGACCCCATTTTCCGAATCATAATTCCATTTTCATGTGCCCGCTGTCGTTTTTGAAAATTGTTCAAAAAATCATTCTGAGTATCTTAAAAATATGTGTAGGCATATTTAGAGCACCACAAGAAATTTGGGCACGTGAGCTAACAAATTGGCCGCAGAACCGCCGCATGTGATGCATATTGGCAGTGGTTCCGAGACTTTTTTTGTGGCCACTGTGTGCCAAATTTCTTCTGGCACTCTACAAGTTGGAAATATGATTTTTGGGATATTTGGTTTTGGCCCAGATTTGTTTGAGTGCTGGATTGCATTTGGGGCCAATAGGGAAAAGTTTTAGTCGATCGAAATTTTAAGTTCATGTTTATCAGTGCATGTGATTATATCTGCGACCGTGAATATCATTGAGCGGTACAACCTGGCTAGTTGCTATATGTTCAACTAGACGGGTTTGCGAACGTGATATTCACATTGATGTTCTGAGTTGCGCATATATTGTGGTTGGATTGTCGTGGTGGATAGCCAGTGGTGCAATGGTAGTTGTATAGTTCAGATTCATTTGTATATTCAGTATTGCGGGACGAGCGTCCGACATGTGGACAGCCGTCTCTGCCAGATTGTATATTCTTTTATTGAGGCACAACTGGGTTGAGGTCGATGTCGCCATTGTATATATATACTTTTCTTTTCTGTACTAGGACTGCCCCACGGTGGAGTGCTCGAATAGCCGGGTTCTAAAGGGAAACGGACCCGCATCTTATGGCGTTGAGACAGAGGGGGCCTTACTCTAGAATTGGAGGGCTATTCGCCGCACTCTTAGGGGGTATAGGATGACCCACGGTGGAGTGCTCAAGTTACCGGATTCTGTAAAGTGCTGGATAGTCCATTCACTTTGTTGATTGGGATTGCCTCACTTCTGGGATTGGCGGGTATCTTGCCGTGCTCGTAGGGGTCTAGGTTTTCATTGCACGGGCTATCCACATGACCGGGAATGTCGGGTCTTATTTGCGGATCAAATGAAACCCGAGGCTCCAAGATTATCCACCATTTTGTGTTGCTTGTTGATGTTCTGTGATGTTGCTTATATCATGCCTGGGACGAATGTTACATATATATATATACTAGTAGATGTTTTATATGTTTTGCATCCGTGCTAGTCCAGCCCCCGCTCTGCCGTTAGTTAAGTAACCTAACGGTGCATGACGGGGCTCGTGGCGAATGCGGATGGCATATACGTATATTATATTTTCGTTCCTTTTTCTGGTGTGATATGGATTAATTGATGGGACTACGTTAACTCTGATTAATGCAAGGAAAAACAAACTTAAATGATGTTGTTGGAACCAATTTTGAAAAATTGTTATTACAGACGTTTTGTTTTGCTTTGCACAGCGGTATTCGGTTCTGAATATCCAGCACCTCATTCGACGAGGCAAGAGCCAAGATCCCTTCATAGGAAGTGACCTCTTGGTAAAAAGTTTGCGTCAGTGTAATAACTTCACTGTAGTCGATTCTTTTGTTTAGCATCGTGGTATTTAGTTAAGAATATCCTGCACCTGATTCGATGAGGAAAGAGCCGAGATCCCTTCACAGGGAGTGACCTCTTTAGCAAAAGTTTGCACCACTATATATCTGTAAAACCGCTTGGGTTCCTTCAACGATATCAAGTTCATTACGTTAAGGGTTTTTCACCAAAAACCCAGCCGTATCCCTCTGTCATTTCGGATTGGTAGTGCTTAGTATTCGTGCTACGCATTTCGATCTTTAGTCGAGGCATAGTGTTCGGTAGCTATGTAATACTTTTCTGTTGAATGATAATGAGATTGGTTAGGATAGTTGTGCGATCATTTCGATCTTTAGTCAAGGTTCATACGGGAGGGTCTAATGCACTCAAGAAAATGACGGGTAGAACTTGACTAGGACCTTTTGACATCTTGATCTTTAGTCAAGGTCACTTAGGTCCTAGGGGCAAAAACCACATCGGGGTTTTCAAACATACAGGAAACTTGCTAGGCATGCGCATACCTTCTGGAGTGTGGTGACTTGAGTGGCTTCTATTAAGTTATCATGCGATGATAGTTAGATCCCGATTCCTACTGATGAGTAGGTGTTACTCCTCGGGTGATTTTAGATGATCCTGAATAATTCTCCTTTTAGGGTTTGATGGAGAAGTCGAGGAAACAGTGGGAGCCATCCTGATTAGATAAAGTGATTAACCAATCTAATTAAGATTAGAATGCACGCTGAGTGTTTTTTTTCTCTCTCTTTGGCAGCAACCATGGCCTGACCTTAAAAAACTCATGAACCAATTGTTGGAGATAGTGCCCTCATAGTCAATTATTGGATCGCAGATACGTGATTGCAATGATTGCGGAGGACCTATACCGGTAGGACAGTCTTACTCGAGATGATAGTATGCTATCTGGTTTGCCTTTATCAGTCGTGTACATGTTCAGGTGACTGATTACATGTTACACTTTGATAGAGCCCTTAGGATCTTGCTTTACTACCAACAGTATGATGGCGATCATATACGTGAGAGTTGGGTGGTTTATACGCATATCCTTAATTGTGGTCCCTAGTCGTGGGAGTTTCGAGACAGGGCATCGATACTCCGGAGTAGACTAGTGTATACAGTCGAGACCCCAACGAGGGGCGGTGGCCGGTCTCACAAGCCGCTGGTGTCAGTTGGATCACCTAAGATGTATACAGGTGCTCATTGGGTTATGAGTACACCGGACAGGACTCGCCGGGAACCTGCTAGTTGGTATTATACATATCGTCAGGTAGCAGTTCCCTGGTGACATGTGTGCAGGTTAGTTCATCGACCTGAGGTCGTCATTTGTCTCGTGTGAGTTCCCACTGTGCTTTGATTTCTACCCTACCACGGCTCAAAGGAGTCGTGCAAACAGGTAGTTTTTGGGTACAGTCCCGAGCCATATGGAGGCACGTGAGCGGATCGGCAGGGGATTCGTCTCTCCCGGTATTGGGGGCGAGATCGTGCTGTGTCTAGGAGAGCCATTACATAAAGCCCACGGCCGTGGCAGGAGATTTACTGGTAGATACTCCAGTAGTATCTCAGGGTGTTATTAGGCTACACTCCGACACGACTTATACTGCTATTGGGGGTCTGACGTTACTAGCCCCTTAGGCAGATATGCGATACTCATTGACGAACGGACCGGACTGTATATACATTGTTACTGTTAGGCTCAGTAGGGTTTCTGGATGAGTTCGCTCATCAGCCTCCCTTGAGGTCAGTCCATGGGCAGCCGTTACGCATAGCTAGTGCCGCTGACGGTTTGTGGTTAAACCCACTGCCAGGGTACTGACGAGTCATTAGAGTCCCCCACAGACAGTTTCCCAAGTTCGGGCAAAATGTTGTAGAGGCCGTATGGTTTTATGGCAGGGTTCGGAAAATGCACGTGCGTTTACGCACGTGTTATTTTTCGGGCAGATGATACTGGTCGGCTTTGGTTTAAGCCGGATCCGAGTATTATATTGAGTAGATATAATATCTTTGTCTCAGTTGCATTTGTATTCGGTCGTAATACAAATGCGGGTATATTTATACAGTTACGGGGTTATCCTGAAAGTCGTTTCAGGATCACTTTTGGAAGTTGCCAGTTTCCAGTTTTCTATCAGCCGTCTTTTAACATTCGGTTAAAGACGGATTTATCTTTTCTTGAGATGAGTGTGGAAGTTTCTAGAAGAATCTAGATAAGGTGACTAGGTTAATTGGTGTTGTGTTTTCATTGGTTGCATTTAATGAAAGGATGACTAAGGATATGAGTCATTGTTTTCATTAATGCTTTTTGTTAAGCTTAAGATATTATCTTCTTGATATTTTTGTCAGAAGCTTCTTGTGGTCACCCCCTTCTCCTACACTCACCCTCCTCCTCCTATATATGGCCGGCCCCCTCCCCTCACTCTCTCTCGCTCGCTCGCTTGATTCATTTGTTAAAAGATTATGATAGTATTTGGGGTGCATGGAATTTCACAGCTCATTTCATTCCATCACCCGATTCGAGTGGCAACTTCATTAACCGATCGTCCACGGATTTGGACGAAGTGAGACAAAATCATCTACTCATTCTCTACATCATTCTTGGTCGTCTCTTTTGGCAAACTTGATGACTGAGTTGCCTCGAGTCAGAGGCGGGAGCCCGTTTAAAGAATTATTGATGTGGTGCCACGTGGACGAGCAGATCGGAGATCGACGAGATCGGAGCAGCCGCAACGAAGCATGGGATGATGGTTAAAGAACGAAGGACTCGGATCGTTCGGTATAACCTTTCTACACTCTTTACAGTTTGTTAGTTTAGCAATAATGGCAGATCCGGGTTAAAGTATACGATAGCGCCAGTTAAAAAGTTTTTGTTCCGCATTTGGCGTCTGTTGACGGCCGAGGCGCTACCGTGGACTTACAGTGGTATCAGAGCCTCACCATTTTGCTTTACTAACTTGTGCTGACGCGTTTAAAACATCGATCGAACCGGAAATCAAAAACTGCAAAATTCAACTTCACAGTTTCTGTCGATTTTATGTGATGTCCTAAAATTATTCTACATATCACAGAAAGTTGTGCAGGGTTTCAGAAGCACACCGACCAAATTTGAGCACGTGATTCCACCAAACTGCCGCAGAATCGCGGCCAAACCCATGGTTTGGCCGCGCATCCGCGGCCGTTCTATTGAATCAGTGCACCAAATTTGCACAGTGTCTTCTCTGTTGGAATTTGGGGTTTTTGGTATATATCTTTTGGGCCCAGATTTTGTTACTGTTCACCAGTTGTTCGTGGGGCCCACTTTGTGATATTTAGTCGATCGAAATTTAAACATGTTAGTTTACAGTGCTTACATTATATCTCCGACCGGGAATGTCATTTGATCGGTAAACCGCGTCTGATTGCTATAGTTCATTTAGACGGGTTTGCGAACGTGACATTCGCGTTGATGTTCTGTGTTGTGCTGTGATATTGTGGATTTGTCGTGGTGGATAGTAGTGTGCAATGATAGTGCAGTTTGGATTTATTTGTACATTTGATATTGCGGGGCGAGCGTCCAACTTGTGGACTGCCGTCACTGCCTGTTGTATAATATTCTTTTAGGGCACGACCAGATTGCGGTCGATGTACCTGTAGTACTATTTTTCATTACTGTACTAGGTTTTGCCCCGCGACGGAGTGCACAGATAGCCGGGTTCTGGAGGGCAACGGGGCCGCATCTCATGGCTTTGAGAGGCAGAGGGGCCCCACTCTAAAATTGGCAGACTATTCGCCGCACTCGTAGGGGGTACTGGTTGACCCAAGGAGGGGTGCTCAAGCTACTGGATTCCGTGAAGTGCAGGGTGGTCCATTCACTTTGCTGTAGGGGGCTGCCTCGCTTCAGGTTTTGGCGGGTAACTTGCCGCACCCATAGGGGTCTAGGTTTCATTGCACAGGCTATCCACACGACAGGGGAACGTCGGGTTTCAGCAGCGGCTCTGTGAAACTCGGGGATCCCAGATTATCTGTATTGTTCTGTGATGCTTATTACTTTTCTGTAATGTTGCATATTATCACGCCTGGAGCGATTATTGTATATTGGTTTATATACTATTAGATGTTGTATATGTTTTACACCCGCGCTAGTCCAGTCCCCGCTCTGTCGTTAGTTAAGTAACCTAACGGGTGATGACGGGACCCAGTGACGAATGCGGATGGCATATACGTACATTTTATTTTCGTTCTTTTCTGGTGTGATTGATTGATGGGACTGCGTTGATTCTGATCAATGCAAAGGAAAGCAAACCTGTTTACAGTTGTTGGAACAAATTTAAAAGGTGTTATTGCAAAGACGTTTCCTTTTGTTATGCATAGCGGTATTCAGTGGAATATCCTGCACCTCATTCGACGGGGCAAGGGCCGATATCCCTTCGCCGGGACTGACCCCTTGGGCAGAAGTTTGCGTCAGGGTAATAACTTCACTATAGTCGATTACATGTTTCTTTGCATAGCGGTATTCAGTGGAATATCCTGCACCTCATTCCACGAGGAAAGAGCCGAGATCCCTTCACCGGGAATGACCTCTTTAGCAAAGGTTTTCGCCACTATATTTTTATAAAAAGCTATCAGGTTCTTTCAGCGATATCAAGTTCACTACGTTAAAGGTTTTTTCGCCAAAAACCAGCCGTAGCCCTCCGTCATTTCTTTTGGGTATTCAGTAGTATTCAAGCTATGCATTTTAGCCAAAGTTAAGGCATAGTGTTTGGTAGCTGCTGGGTATTCATTTGTTGCATAGATAGATGAGTTGGTTTGGGACAGTCGTTCTGCCGATTGGCCAAAGTCAGGGGCATGTGCGGGTGGGTTCAAATTGACAAGATAGTAACGGGTAGAACTTGGCATGTGACTTATGACATTTTGACCAAAGCCAAGGTTATAAGAGCATGGGGCAAAAATCATATCGGGAGTTTCTAAAGAAACTGAAACTTGCCAAGTATGCGCATACCTTCTGGAGTATGAGTAACGTGGATGCATTCCATCACGTTATCATGCGATGAGAGTTGGATCCCGATTCCCACCGATGAGTTGGTTTACTCTTCGGGTGATCCCGATTGATTCTTCTTTCAGGTTTGGAGGAGAATTTGACAGGACAGTGGGAGGTTTCCGGATTAGATAAAGTGATAACCATTCTGATCTAGGTTAGAGTGCACGCAGAGTGTTTCTTTTCTCTCTCTCTTTGACAGCGACCTTTGACCGACCCTAGACTATGACCCAGTGACCAAGTTGACCGAACTTTCTTAAAATACTGGCTTTTAGATTGTCTGAGTTGCATAAGTCATTGCTACTCCTTCTTTTACCCTTTGCATTTCTCAGAACACCCCGTATTACTACGGACATCCACTTCCATTGGATAGATCCATCGTATGGTTATATACAAACTCGAAGGGACTTCTTCGAGGATGGATCCAGGTTTAGGAGAAATAGAATTGGTTTATTCAGTTGTCTTTTATTATCACCTTCTCTTAGGTTGCGAGGGCTCCTTGGTTTAGGAGAGTACACCTATTACGCTTATTGGATAGTCTTATTCCAAACCATAGGCAGGTGCCGAAAGGTAGGGAATGAAGAAAACCAATTAGCCTAAGTAGGGTGTGCAGAAGGCAATAACTAAAGACAAAATAAAGGGATTAGAAAGAGGGCAAAGTAAATTGCGACTGATATCATTCACGACCAAAACCGCGTACTTCATCGCCACTCCTATTTCACTTTTAAAAGAATAAGGTATTATTCAGTTGTCTTTTATCATCACCTTCTCTCAAGATATGAGTACTCCTTGGTTTAGGATGGTACACCTATTATGCTTACTGGATAGTCTTCTTCCAAACCATAGGCTGGTGCCGAACGGTAGGGAAGGAAGAAAACCATTTAGCCTAACGATGGTGTACAGAAGGTAACGACTAAAGACAAATAAAGGGATTTGGAGAGATGGCAATAAAATATACGGTTAAAGTCATGAATTGGATTATGGAAGAGGCATTGCTATGAATACCAGGATACCCCTACGAAACATTTTCATGTTTCAGTGCATTGTTAAAAGAAAACTGTTTTCCCGATTAGATACTTACTCCAAGGGTATGTATTTACCAGGTTTCATTCTCATATCTGTATGGTTTTACAGATGATGAGCGGGAGTACGTTATTGGGAATTAGGTGATCATCCTCATTATATCGGAATTCGTTGTAATCGGTGATATTTGAGGAAATCGCCAGGGTACAGTTTTCAACCTACGACGCACAGGTTTTGAGTTGCTCAACTCAGCGGACTTATACAGAGTATTGTATGTTGTCCAAGTGTCCATCAGGACAAAGGGATAGGTCCTCGTACTATGTTCTGTTTACTTATAACTTCTCTAGTATTTAGACAAGTGTTTCGTAGAAATACAAGGTCTAAGTTTTGAGAAGTTGTGGGTATAAGAATAAAGTAGAGAACCAGGTGTCACAAGTATCAGGATTCTTCAAAGAGATCGAAGATGTAGATTCTTGTGATTGGTATTCAGATAATAGTAATGGTTTTGAGAAACTTGTTTCTCTTTTGGGTTACTCATAATTGGATGGATTCCTAAGTTGAGTAATGCTGATTAGCCTCTTTCCATTAAGTTGATATGCACTGGAGACAGCTGCATGATTGAATCTGGTTCCAATTAAATAAGTGCCAAAGTTTCTATATTGGATATAGAATAGTTCATACCTTAAAATATATTAAGGTACGGGGAGTTGTCCAGCTTATGCTTAAAACTAGACTCTGGATAACTCAGGGCACGTTTCTGTAATGGCTGTTTGTGGGTTGACCCTGGCTATGACGAGGGTTGATATTCTACCATTTGGAAGATCAATAGTGATATTGTTCTTGACTCGCCACAGTTTTAGTAAAATGGATTTTTTTCAGAAAACAGTAGTGGGAGTATGGTAGAACTGGAAGTGATTCCAGAACCGCAAACGATTACGGAAAATTTAATAGGACCAATATATTCAATCAGGTTTGACATTCCAATAGCCACTCCGCAGATATGGTGGGTAACCTCAGACACCCGAGAGGTACTCCGGTAGCCTCAAGGACGGTGACAGGGAGATTCTTATCTACCCAGACTTGACACTACTGTTGTTCCAGGCTATGAGACCAGGTAGGAGGGTTGTCGTAGTCAGTGGGAGTAGCAGAAGCATAGTGGGCAAGTAGCTTATGTCTATTTATAGACTTGAGCAGTTATAGCGGAGATAGATCATCTAATTTTGATGTGTCAGTCATAGGTTTGACTTCATTAGAATAGGGGATGGATCTGTTAAGAAGGTAGTAGGGTGTGATGTCATGGTATTTGGATGACATACACAGAGTAGGAAGTAAAATTCCTACATTGCGATCGGTTGTACTGTGGTCGTCACACAGTTGTTTCTCCAGACAGGATATGGATATAATATTTGACACTCTGGTTTCTGGATCTATGCTTTTAGATCTGGATTTGGGTAGTTTCCCAATGTGGGTACTTTGACAGTATTCTAATGGTTTTTAGAATAGATGACTCCTAGCATGGTGGTGTACCTGCAGGTGATGGAGTCACCCTCTCTAAAGGTGTCGTATAGACTAAAGGGGAGAGGGATGGGCATGATTGGCAGATCACTTGCTTAGGCAATTGAGTCAATCATGAGATGTCAAGTACCACACCAAATGTTGTTTTTGCACCAGATGCAATAAGTTTGTATTAATCCAATCCTGGAGAAACATAAGGAAGCAGTTTTAGAACATAAGTAAATGTTCTGCGGATTTGATAACGGCGGCCTCCTTCGGGAGACGATTATCATTCCAGGCTTCAAAGGTGACATGGATGACAGAGTGATTGTCAGAGTTATAGTTTTTCCCTCTGACGAGGGACAGTATTATGGACAGGTGGTCCAAGAGGATACTGTGGGTGGCATGGTGCCGGATACTGATTAGGTTCAGTGATCGATACAGTCTAAGAAGTTTGGATTTGGAGTTCATTTATGAACTAGGTCCCATCAGATATCCAGACATATTCTAAGACAGGTATTACTCGATTCGGGAGATGGCTTTCTCAGCGAACTTGAGATTTAGAGAGATATAGAAAGAAACATCTAGGCGGATCCACTCACTGAGGCTATTTCTCGAACACAATAGTTTTACAAACGGGCTTTGTGAAACTGATTAGTAGAGGAGTTGGATGTTCGGTTTCACACGGGCTGTGAGTAGTCGACATCGCAATAATTAGCCTTGAGTGCAAGTGGGAGATTGTTGGAGATAGTGCCCTCATAGTCAATTATTGGATCGCAGATACGTGATTGCCATGATTGCGGAGGACCTATACCGGTAGGACAGTCTTACTCAAGATGATAGTATGCTATCTGGTTTGCCTTTATCAGTCGTGTACATGTTCAGGTGACTGATTACATGTTACACTTTGATAGAGCCCTTAGGATCTTGCTTTACTACCAACAGTATGATGGCGATCATATACGTGAGAGTTGGGTGGTTTATACGCATATCCTTAATTGTGGTCCCTAGTCGTGGGAGTTTCGAGACAGGGCATCGATACTCCGGAGTAGACTAGTGTATACAGTCGAGACCCCGACGAGGGGCGGTGGCCGGTCTCACAAGCCGCTGGTGTCAGTTGGATCACCTAAGATGTATACAGGTGCTCATTGGGTTATGAGTACACCGGACAGGACTCGCCGGGAACCTGCTAGTTGGTATTATACATATCGTCAGATAGCAGTTCCCTGGTGACATGTGTGCAGGTTAGTTCATCGACCTGAGGTCGTCATTTGTCTCATGTGAGTTCCCACTGTGCTTTGATTTCTACCCTACCACGGCTCAAAGGAGTCGTGCAAACAGGTAGTTTTTGGGTACAGTCCCGAGCCATATGGAGGCACGTGAGCGGATCGGCAGGGGATTCGTCTCTCCCGGTATTGGGGGCGAGATCGTGCTGTGTCTAGGAGAGCCATTACATAAAGCCCACAGCCGTGGCAGGAGATTTACTGGTAGATACTCCAGTAGTATCTCAAGGTGTTATTGGGCTACACTCCGACACGACTTATACTGCTATTGGGGGTCTGACATTACTAGCCCCTTAGGCAGATATGCGATACTCATTGACGAACGGACCGGACTGTATATACATTGTCACTGTTAGGCTCAGTAGGGTTTCTGGATGAGTTCGCTCATCAGCCTCCCTTGAGGTCAGTCCATGGGCAGCCGTTACGCATAGCTAGTGCCGCTGACGGTTTATGGTTAAACCCACTGCCAGGGTACTGATGAGTCATTAGAGTCCCCCACAGACAGTTTCCCAAGTTCGGGCGAAATGTTGTAGAGGCCGTATGGTTTTATGGCAGGGTTCGGAAAATGCACGTGCGTTTACGCACGTGTTATTTTTCGGGCAGATGATACTGGTCGGCTTTGGTTTAAGCCGGATCCGAGCATTATATTGAGTAGATATAATATCTTTGTCTTAGTTGCATTTGTATTCGGTCGTAATACAAATGCGGGTATATTTATACAGTTACGGGGTTATCCTGAAAGTCGTTTCAGGATCACTTTTGGAAGTTGCCAGTTTCCAGTTTTCCATCAGCCGTCTTTTAACATTCGGTTAAAGACGGATTTATCTTTTCTTGAGATGAGTGTGGAAGTTTCTAGAAGAATCTAGATAAGGTGACTAGGTTAATTGGTGTTGTGTTTTCATTGGTTGCATTTAATGAAAGGATGACTAAGGATATGAGTCATTGTTTTCATTAATGCTTTTTGTTAAGCTTAAGATATTATCTTCTTGATATTTTTGTGAGAAGCTTCTTGTGGTCACCCCCCTTCTCCTACACTCACCCTCCTCCTCCTATATATGGCCGGCCCCCTCCCCTCACTCTCTCTCGCTCGCTCGCTTGATTCATTTGTTAAAAGATTATGATAGTATTTGGGGTGCATGGAATTTCACAGCTCATTTCATTCCATCACCCGATTCGAGTGGCAACTTCATTAACCGATCGTCCACGGATTTGGACGAAGTGAGACAAAGTCATCTACTCATTCTCTACATCATTCTTGGTCGTCTCTTTTGGCAAACTTGACGACCGAGTTGCTTCGAGTCAGAGGCGGGAGCCCGTTTAAAGAATCATTGACGTGGTGCCACCTGGACGAGTAGATCGGAGATCGACGAGATCGGAGCAGCCGCAACGGAGCGTGGGATGATGGTTAAAGAACGAAGGACTCGGA
Source organism: Agapanthus africanus (assembly GCA_030015575.1). Taxonomy (NCBI): domain Eukaryota; kingdom Viridiplantae; phylum Streptophyta; class Magnoliopsida; order Asparagales; family Amaryllidaceae; genus Agapanthus; species Agapanthus africanus. The sequence continues at coordinate 265,741,414 of CM057343.1, forward strand.
TCGTTCGGTATAACCTTTCTACACTCTTTACAGTTTGTTAGTTTAGCAATAATGGCAGATCCGGGTTAAAGTATACGATAGCGCCAGTTAAAAAGTTTTTGTTCCGCATTTGGCGTCTGTTGACGGCCGAGGCGCTACCGTGGACTTACACCAAGTTAACCGAACCTTTTTAAAACACTTTGGCCTTTGGATTGTCATTAAGTCGCATATATCCCTGCCGCTCCTATTTTTCCCTTTGCATTTTTCCAGAACACTCCGTATCACTGCGAAGATCCATATTTCTTGGACATTCCATAGTATAATTACATACGAACTCGAAGGAACTTGTTCCAGTTCGAGGATGGATTCCGGTTTTGGAGAAATTGAATAGGATTATTCAGTTATTTTTTCTCTTTACCTTCTCTCAGGTTGCGAGGGCTCCTAGTATTAGGAGAGTACACCTATTGCACTTATTGGATAGTCTTCTTCCAAACCATAGGCAGGTGCCGAAGGGTAGGGAAGGAAGAAAACCAATTAGCCTGAGTGTGGTGTACAGAAGGTAATAAGTAAATACATAGAAAGGGATTAGGGTAAGTGCAAAGGAAATTGCGACTACTATCATTCACGACGAAGCCTCGTATACCCTTGCCACTCTTACTTACCCTTTGCATTTCTTTAGAACACTCCGTATCACTACGATGATCCATATTAATTGGATATGCCATCATATAGTTACATACAAACTCGAATGAACTTGTTCCAGTTCGAGTATGGATTCTGGTTCTGGAGAAATAGAATAAGAATTATTCAGTTGTATTTTCTCTTTACCTTCTCTCAGGTTGCAAGGGCTCCTAGTATTACGAGAGTACACCTATTATGCTTATTAGATAGTCTTCTTCCAAACCTTAGGCTGGTGCCGAAAAGTAGGGAAGGAAGAAAAACAATTAGCCTAAGAATGGTGTACAGAAGGTAAGAAGTAAATACATATAAAGGGATTGGAGTGAGGGCAATGAAATATTCGGTTACTGTCATGAATCTGGATAGTGGAAGAGGCATTACTAGGAATACCCAGCTACCCCTTCGATGTTAGTAGATATTGCACACCACCACAACACTTGTGGGGAGGCGGAAGTAGCAAATAATAATTTTTGAGCATGCAACATCGACTTTTACTCCTGGATCTTACACTAAACCATAACTAGTAACCCTATCTAGGAGTTTTAGCTACTATGATAGGGGTTATACCTTTTTGAACCGGTCCTTCGGGTCTTCTTTCCGCTACGTTTCTGAGCTCCTTAAGTGTTTGAGATGATCTCGATCTCCGGTCACCACTAGGTCATAAACGATCCACCCAAGAGCTTTGGATCAAGCTTCAATCTCCACTAAAGAGATAACTAAGAAGTCTAGCTTGCTAAGAAAGACTACTTAGATGATGTAGAGAATATCTAATGGATTGTTTGATCTCAAAGCCTATGATTCACAACTCATGTGAAGAGTTAGGCTTGAGGTTGAGGGAGGAGATAACTTGGAGAGAGAATGTGAGAGTGAGAATGAGCTCAAGACTTGTGGATTGAAATAATGGATAAGGGTTTGAATTATTGAAGCATGGATTATTTTTCTCAAAAAATAATCAACCTTGCTTCAATAGTAGATCCAAATGAATATAATAATCCTTATCCATGCTTGGAAAAGTCTCCAAATTCCACCTCATTTATTTTTATTTTCACAAAAAAAAATCTATATATGAGGTGTCTCCTTCTAGAAGCCCTTTCTTATACAATTACAAGAATTCCCCTCACCGTATACCAAATAAATATACCGGTATTCGTATTCAGAAAAATACGAATACATTGAGATACCAATAATCCAATAATACCGGTATCCGGCTTAAACCAAAGCCTACCAGTATTATCTGTCCGAACATCATCCGTGTAGCCAGTACACGTATATGATCGAAACCCTGCCGTAATACCTTACGGCCTCTACATCGTTTCGCCTGAACGAGGAAAACCCTTTGTGTGAGACTCTAAAGACTCAACAGTACACTGGCAGTGGGTTTAACCATAAGCCTGTCATTGGCACTAGCTGTGCGTAACGGCTACCCAGGTATCTGTCGAAAAGGTGGCCGACGAGCGAACTCATCCTAATCCCAATGAGCCTATGAGTAACACTTACCGTACAGTCCGGTCTCTTCGTCTGATACGTCGCATATCGAGTCTAGGGGTGGTAAACGTCAGACCCCAGTAACTTGATAAGTCATGACGACGTATGGTTCATAACAGTTTGAGAAACTACTGATAACTCTTATCAGTAAATCTCAACAACCCTGGCCAGGGATTTGCTGTTATTGCCAATCGAGCATAGCGCAACATAACTCCCTATACCGGGAGAGGCGAAACCCCTCCTATCGCTTACCGCCTCCATGTGATTCAGGACTGTACCCAAAATTCACCTGTTTGCACGACTCTAAAGAGCCATGGTAGGGAGGAAATCAAAGCACAGTAGGAACCACACAAGACACTATGACGATCTCGGGTTTGCAGACTAACCTGTACAAGTATCACCAGAGAACTGCTGTCTGACGATAGGTATAATACCATCTAGGAGTTCTCGGTGATTCTTGTTCGGTGTACCCATTCTCTAATGAGCACCTGTGTACAATCTTTGATGTCAAACACTAATGGTTATGGGATCAACCATCGCCCCATACAGGGTCAAGAAATGTACACACTAGTTTACTCTGGAACATCGATGCCCTTTCTCGATATTCCTTCGACTAGGAACTATTAAAGGATATGCTTGTGGAGTACCCAAGCCCCACTAGTATGATCTACATCATAGTCCTGGTTGTCAAGCAAAGATCCCAAGGGCTTTATCAACATGTATACAAGATATGAAATACTAGGTAAAACACATCACATGTTAAGATAAAGATAAAACAGATAGCATACTATCATATTGAGCAAATATTGTTTCTGTACATACATATCCCTAGCATCCTATACAATAAAGGCCTCTAGGGCATACATATCCAACAATCTCCCACTTGCACTGAAGCCTTTAGTTGGTGAAATAAGTACCCACTGTCTGCACTATATCCAGTTGCTGGCGTACCGCATGCCCAATATCTCGAACAGTCTCTCGAACTGGACTTGAGGGATGGCCTTGGTGAATGGATCTGCTGTATTGTCTTTTGTGTCCACTCTCCGCATCTCGATCTCTTGGCGATCCATGATCTCCCTGATAAGGTGATACCGCCTTAAGATATGTCTGGATTTCTGATGGGACCGCGGTTCCTTTGCCAAAGCTATGGCTCCATTGTTATCGCAATAAAAAGATATTGGATTATCAATGGATGGAACCACCTGAAGTTCAGAAATGAACTTCCTCATCCAGACTGCCTCTTTTGCGGCATCATTAGCAGCAATATACCCAGCTTCCATCGTAGAGTCAGCGACGGTATCTTGCTTGGAACTCTCTCAACATACCGCTCCTCCATTGAGGGTAAATACAAACCCTGAGATGGACTTCCTGTCATCCTTATCGCTCTGGAAACTGGAATCGGTAAAGGCCTCCATTTGGAGATCTCCGTTACCATACACCAAGAACATTTCTTTAGTCCTTCGTAAGTACTTAAGAATGTTCTTCACAGCCGTCCAGTGTTTCTTCCCAGGATTGGATTGATACCTGCTTACTACACTCAGTGCGTAAGCTATTTTTGGGCTAGTACATAACATCACATACATTATAGATTCTACTGCCGAAGCATAGGGTATAATGCTCATGCGAGCTCTCTCTTCTTCAGTCTTTGGAGACATCTCCTTGGAGAGGGTGATCCCACGACAAGCGGGTAAATTACCTCGCTTGGAATCTTCTATACTAAACCTCTTTAGTATGGTATTTATATATCTCGATTGGGACAATCCCAACAATCTCCTATACCTATCTCTATAGATCTTAATGCCCAGAATGCATGAGGCATCACCCAGATCCTTCATGGAGAACCTTTGTGATAAGAATAGTTTGCCCGATTGTAACATAGGAACGTCATTTCCTATCAGGAGAATGTCATCCACGTACAATACGAGGAATGTGACTATACTCCCTACAATCTTTTTATAAATGCAAGGTTCATCTTCATTTTTGATAAAATCAAACTCATTGATTGTATCATCAAAGAAGATGTTCCAACTCCGTGCGCCTGCTTTAATCCATAAATGGATTTAAGCAACTTGCATGCCTTTTCGCTGCTCCTACTGTCAATGAAGCCCTCAGACTGATCCATAAAACACATTCATCTAAATCACCATTTAGAAATGCTGTTTTAATGCCCATCTGCCAGATTTCATAGTCGTAGTAATCAGCAATAGCAAGGAGGATCCGAATGATTTAAGCATTGCAACTGAAGAAAAAGTTTCATCATAGTCCAATCCTGGTCTTTGACGAAATCCTTTCGCCACAAGCCTAGCTTTATAGGTCTCCACCTGTCCATCTACACCAATCTTTTTCTTAAAGATCCACTTGCACCCAATGGGTTTTACTCCAGAAGGTGCAACCTCCAAAGTCCATACTTTGTTAGTGTGCATGGAATCCATTTCGGATTTCATGGTATCCAGCCATTTCACTGAGTCACTACTCATGATAGCTTGCTGAAAACTAGTAGGGTTATCATCATCTATGATGCAATCTTCTCTATCACCATCAATTAGAAAACCATAGTATCTATGCGGTGGGCGAGAAGTTCTACTAGATCTACGGAGTGACCGAGGCTCATTGGGTTCTATTGAAACTTCAGGTTCAACCAAATCGTCAGTATTTGTTTGTGGCTTTGAAATTTCTTCCAGCTCTACCGTATTGCCAACAGTATCATTTGTAAAATATTCATTTTCTAAAAATATGGCGTACTGAGAAACAAACACTCTTTGTTCCTTCTTATGGTAGAAAAGATGCCCATATGAATGTTTGGGATATCCCACAAATTTATACAAAACCGATCGTGTCTCGAGTTTGTGTGGAATCTTCTTTTTAACAAAAGAAGGACAACCCCATATCCTAACTCATTTAAGAGATGGTCTCTTACCATACCATATCTCATATGGAGTGGTAGGTGCAGGGATGCTAGGCACTCTCACAAGGGTCTACGAGGCATCAACCATGCCCGATTTAAAATTTAGACATGCCGAACAACCCTTAACCAAGATCTTAAACTAGAAATTAGGCGAAACAAAGCATGTTAAACACTTTAACATCTAAGAGTTTAGGATTACAACCTTTGTAGTTCGGTCCTTCACTTCATAAGCTCCGTGTTGAGGTCCCTTCGCTGCGATCATCAAGTTCTGGACTCTCGAGAGGCTCCACGAAGAGAAAGATGCATGCTTGCTTCCGATCTTCGATAACAAAGATGATCTACCTTGAAGTTTCTTTAACACAAGCTCCCACTCACTAAATGAAGTGAACACCCTAATCTAAATGGCTAGGATAGATTAGGATGATGAAGTAGGAATTTAGCTCTATTTTATTTTCATAATCTCACCTATTTTCATCACAAGAATCAAAGCTAGAAAGCTTTAAAAGAAGGAAGAAGAAGATGAACAATGAAAATCCTTTTGTGATGAATAATAAAAATTATCATAATCATTAATAATGCAACCATGGTAGACTATGAAGAGGCTAACCCATGTAGAGACTTAACCAAGGGTAAGGGTTTAGGTTGGGTTAAGAATGAGTCACTAAAAATATCAACCATAATATCTTAGCTCAAAACAAAAAGAAACCTTCTAGAAACATCAAGAAAGAACTAACCCAAATCAAACCCTAATCTTGTTTAATCTCCACTAAACATGTTGCATTAGTAATAGTATCATGTTACAATATTATATATCACATATATAATATATATATTTGTAACAAAAGAAAATAATACAATTAACATATATCGCATATATGTCAATGTATTACCCGGTGAGAAAACGGATCAATAGAGCGAGCCAATATTAGATAATATAATTCAATATATCATATATATTATTATACAATAAATTATTGAATCAACACTTGATCTGACAATCCGGCTATATCGAATATAACCGACTAATATATCATGTACCAATTCATCGAATCAACACTTGATCCGATGATCCGGCTCATATCAAAATAACGCGAGAATATAATACGGTATCTCATAATGCATTTTTCTCGGTCCTGCACATATCACATATATGCTCCTACTCCGTTTTGCCTGAGTCAAGAAACCTCTGTGTAGGACTCTAAAGAATCGTCAATACGCCGGTAGCAGGTGATGATCATATCAAACACCCACAAGCTGCAAGCGGTCAGCTAAACGTAACAGCCACCCAGGTATTGAGTGATCAGAAGATCAACAAGCAAGCTTGTACATTCTCCTGCGAATCCAATCAGCAACACTCCCGTACAGTCCGGTCTCGTTGTCTGATATGTCGCATATCTCGCCTAGGGGTGGTAAACATCAGACCCCAGTAGCTTGATAAGTCGTGTCGATATGAGGTCTATAACAGTTCGAGAAACTACTGATAACATTTACCAGTAAATCTCAGCAACCCTCGCCAGGGATTTCCAATTGTAGCCAATCGAACACAGCACAACATCAACTCCCTATACCGGGGAGATGAATCCCCTCCTATCGCTCATTGCCTCCATGTGATTCGGGACTGTACCCAAAAGCCACCTTTTTGCACGCCCTCTTGGACGTGGTATGATGGAAATCAAAGCACAGTGGGAATCACACAAGACTCTATGACGATCTCGGGTTAACAGACTACTCTGTACCAGTGTCACAGGAGAACTGCCATCTGACGTGAGGTATAATATCATCTGGGAGTTCTCGGCGAGTCCGTCCAGTTTACCCAGTCTCTACTGAGCACCCGTACACCATCCTTGATGTTAAACACCGATGGATATGGGATCATCCATCGCCCATCATATGGGTCAAGATGCGTATACGCTAGTCTACTCTGGTGTATCGATGCCCTGTCTCGATACACCCTCGACTAGGAACAGTTATAGGATGTACTCTTCGACTACCGTGGCCCCACTAGTATGATCTCATCATAGTCCCAGTAGTCGAGTACATATCCTAAGGGCTTTATCAACTTGTAACATAGAGACAATCTGAGTACATGTTAAGATAAAGTACAACCAGATAACATACTATTATGTCGAGCAATATATGTCCAAGCATCCATTACAATATACATCATATGTACAGTAATGGCCTCTAGGGCATACATATAACTAACAATCTCCCACTTGCACTAGGGCCATCTGTTGTGGTATCACATACCCAACAATTAGCTGTGGTTGAAGTATCTCATACTCAACCATCCCATAAAAGTCTCTACCGGGAAAAAGGCCTTTGTGAGTGGATCCGCGCTGTTGTCCTCAGTGTCTACTCTCCTAACCTCGATCTTCCTGGAGATCAACCATCTCCATGATCAGGTGATACTGCCTAAGAATTATATCTGGATTTCTGATGGGACAGGGGGTTCCTTGGCAAAAGCCACAACTCCATTGTCACACAATGGTAGGAATGAAGTTCATCTCATGAACTTATATATCCAGATTGCCTCTTTGGTAGCATCCTTGGTAACGATATATCTTGCCTTTAATCGTCTAGTAAGTCACGGTATCTAGCTTGGAACTCTTCCAACATACCGTCCCTCCACTGAAGGTAAAGACAATGCCTGCGACTGACATTCAGTCGTCCTTATTACCCTGGAACCATTCCAGTGATTATCCCCAGGATCGATTGATACCATCTCACTACAACTAGTGAGTATCCTAACATCCAATTAGATCTATCTCATAGATCAAAACCCAGGATTTAGGAGGTATCACTTTGATCCTATATGGAGAATCCTTGTGATAAGCGGAGATTGACCAAGCGTAGTATAGGAAACTCCTTCTCTATCAAGAGTATGTCATCCACGTACTCTACGAGGATCACCACCATACTCCCTACTACCTTTTTGTATGTACAAGGTTCATCTACCATTTTGATGAAGTCAAACTCTTTGACTACCACATCAAAACAGACGTTCCAACTCCGCGATGCCTGCTTTATTGCATAAAACAACTTGCACACGTTTCCGCTGCTCCCACTGTCTACGAAGCCCTCTGGCTGTGTACTTATAGACGCTCTCTTCCAAATCATCATTTAGAAAAGCAGTCATGACACCTAACCACCAGATATCGTAGTCATGGTATGTAGCAGTGGCAAGTAGGATCTGGATGGACTTAAGCATATCTTTGAAAGTCTCAACTTTTCCATGTACACCAAGTAATCTTCTCAAGATATACTTGCTCCTTATGGGAATTTAACCCTTCAGATAAAGCAACCAAAGTCTATACTTTGTTGGTGTATAAGGATTCCATCTCAGATCGCTTAGCATCCAGCCATTCTTACAGAGTCCCACTCCTGATGGCCTGCTCAAAACTAGTTGGGTCATCATCTCATGATGCAATCCTCGCTTCCACTATCATAGAGAAACTGAAGTATCTCTCAGGTGGGTGATGAACCCTACTAGATTGGCGGAGAGGCTGAGGTTCATTGGAAACTATTGAATCCTTCGGGTTCTACCAAATTATCAGCTGTAGTTTTGTATAGCTGGAACTCTTTCCAGTTCTATCTCATGACCACTAATTTCTTCACAAGAAATTCCCTTTCACAAAGGTGGCATGCTGAGAAACAAAACATCTTTTGTTCCTCGGTTTGGTAGAAGATATTCCCTTGCGAATGCTTGGGAGATCCAACAAACTTCTACAGAACTGACTTTGCCTCGAGCTTGTCCGGATTATGCTTTTAGACATAGGCTAGACAACCCCAAATCTTAACTTACTTAAGATATGGGCTCTTCCCATTCCATATCACATATGAAGTGGTAGGCATCTGATTTGATTTGAACCCTATTCAATAGGTATGCAACTTCTCAAGTGCATAACTCTTAAAAGGAAATAGGAAACTCAGTAGTACTCATCATAGAGCACACCATATCACATAGGGTGCTATTGCTCTGCCCCGATATACCATCGTGCTATGGTGTATACGGAGGAGTAATGCTGAGAGAGAATCTCATTATCCTTTAGAATAGTCCAGGATTTCCGTGCTCAAGTATTCTCCTCTCTGATCTCATCAAAAGACATAATACTTATACCCATTTTTGGTTCTCTACTTCTAACTTATATTATGTGAATATCTCAAAAGCTTCGGACTTGTGTTTCAACAGGAACATATGTTTAAGTCTTGAGAGATCATCAGAGAATGTAATGAAGTACAAAGAACCGGTCTTGGCATGTGTAGACAGGGGACCTTACATACATCATCATGTATCAATCCCAAGAGTTCACTAACTCTTTCTCTGTTTCCAATAAACAGAGCTGTGGTCATCTTATCTTTGTGACATGACCGGCAAGTTTCACAAGATGTAAATTCAAACAATTTAAATATGCATCTATGTGTAACTTCAGCTAGTCGGGTCACATTGATATGACCCAGTCTGCCATGCCTCAAGAAGGATTCGTTCATTTCTGAACTCTTCCTCTTGTGTGTGTTCTGTATACTAAGAACTGTAGTTTGATTTAGAACGTCAATGCTTTTAGATAACGTGCCTGAACTGATCAACTCTTAATATAGGAAATGTTCAAAACATTATACAAAATTATATCCTTTCTTTACTAATAAAGAGACTAATATGATGTTGTATATCAGGTTCGGTATCTAATAACATTCGTTCAGAATCAATGTATTCTGGTAATACAGGGTGATAGTTACCAATAGACTTGGCTGCAACACTTGCACCGTTTCTATCTCATGAAACTTATCACCCGTTCTCAGTTCTCTATCTATCTGTAGCCCATGTAACATATTACATATCTGGGATCCTGATCCGGTAACACATACCCAGGACGTAGAGGATACTGCGAAACAGTTATTTGTAATTGTCACGACCCGAAAGAGCACGTGACTGGCCCTTGGACCATATGAAGTCTATAGGACTCCATCTGATCCAAGTAAGCCAAAAGCCCAGAAATCTAAAACCATTTTTGAGAATAAGTAAAGAAAACTGGTTTAAAGAAGTAAAGAAAAACATGTTTGAAATCAAGGTTTTTAAATAACTAAGCCGAATGTGCATTTGAAAACCGTACAGTCTTTTCTAAAATTTTCGGCAGAGTTTCTCTTGTAAAACTGGCCCCGAATGGGGTACAACATGAATAACAATATATAAAATGATAAAGGCATCCCCAAGCGGGAGCTAGCTCTTCGTCAATCGACGGTCACAACCACACGATGATATGATAATATACAACGCCAAGTGGCGAGGATCAAAATCAAGGAAAGCTCAAAAAGCAGCAAGAAAACCGCAATACTACTAAGCGCGACTCTAAGGTCGAATAATACCACACTGTCTCTAAGTCTGAAAGAATATACAAGTTTTTGGTTGATGGACAATTTCTAGATACAATGAAATACATGAATAAAATGGTGATTCTTGATGCGAAAGAATCCACCTACCAAAGCAAATCACCCGCAAGAAGATAGTGTGCCAGAAATGCCGCAATGAAACCTGTACGGCAGAACCTGCAAGGACTGTGGCACAACGGGGGTGAGTTGCCAACTCGTGAATAGAAATATCTACAAGCAGAAACCGAATGCAAGACATAAACCTAAGTCAACGATCAGTAATACAATCCACAAGAGTGCATCTGAGTGTAATAAGGTGGCAAGGTAACATCTAATCATGTATGTAGTGCCAGGTACTCAGGTAATAACATGTCATCAGTGTAAGGTATGCCTGCATGAGGTAAGTATGATGAAATATCAATGATATCAATACACATATATTAGCGTCCCATACCACTAATATTGGTGTAAGGGTATATATAACAGCGCCCTCATACCCTGTTATATATACAAATGAAGTATGACAAGTGTAAATCCAGTCTGTATATGATCCATGTCTGTATATATGTGGAACCCGTCCACCTGTCACCCACTGACAGTAAGCATCATGTATGCAAGTATGAGGATATAAACAATATCATGGAAAACATCATGAAACCCGTGCCAAGCATCGACACGTAAATCCTCATCCATATGGGGCTCCGTCTGCGGTATCGGCCCTCGGCCCCGGCAGCACGAGTCAACCCATGTCCATCTCTGGGCTCCGTCTGCGGTAGCGGCCCGTCGGCCCCCGGCAGTACGCCCATCTCTCGGCTCCAGGCGGTATCCCCCGGATATCCGCCGAGCTCAAATACAATCACCGGTAGGTACTCGCCCGCCTCCAGGCTCAATCGGCATAACCCATCGATCATCTCGCCGAGGGGAACCATACCGGGCCCACCACGAACCCGCAAACGGATCATCACTCCTCGAATCGGGTTTCAAGCACACGTCTCAGCACCGAGAAAACGCGTGGTGGACGCACCCAAATATCATATCACGAGGTACCGGGTTTTCATAAAAGAACATCTTTTCTTAAATAATCCCACGGTCCTCAAAATCAGAAATCACATGAAAATCCACATCAAGAAGTAAATCCAATGCAATGTGCTATGCAATCAATCCATGATGTATGCGACATGTAAAGAGAGATAATCATATCGGAAATCATGCAACATGGAATAGTAATGTACATATGTCGGGAGGAACCGCTCCTTTAGAATGAATCAGTTTAAAGAATATCTTGCGGTCCTCAATCTCAATCAAGTCAGAATCATCTATGTTTGTGTACAGGTACATGTGTACAATATGCCAAGCAGTAATCATATCATGAATGCAACAGTACTACAGTGTAGTGGCATGGCAATTATCGATGATGAAGTGTGTGAGCCGGCAAATAGTGTACGTGAAACATACGCATCATCGATAATGGTGCTGGTGTCCTAACAGCATGATAATAATATAACAATGAACATATGCCAGCAATGCGAATAGCAGGAAAATGCAGATATCTAGTAGTCAACACCACAGTGAAGTATCTACTATGCAAACTACATCTAAGTATCCGGTCAATCAGGAGGGGTAGGTGTGGAAACCACCTAAATCTGAGTCGATACATGTATAAAAGTATATAGTCGGTGATCTCGCCTCAATGTCATATCATAAGATATCCTCGAGTTATGAGTGCGGATCTATCATCAATATCGGCTCGTACGGTAAATCATTGTACGGCATCCCCATAGCTGGGTAGGGGTCAGTATCTCACTGTCTCATCACATAACAGATATCACCATCGTCAGATCATATAGTCTGGAGTACTACTCTATGTCTAGTACAAAACGGTAACCTCAGTAAGTATGCATGCGGGGGTAAACACATATCCCAAGCCCGCAAGAATCACAAGTCATATCCCACATATGAATCGTATAAAATCACCGATCCCAGGGCACCCAGCCTACATCATCGACTCATCTCCAAAGTCATCACATATCATCAATCACAGTGCAAGTACAAGTGATAAGCAAGGGTGTGTGTAGGTGTAATTCTACCCTAGGGTTCGCGACTATGAACTACACTAGTCACTTCTAACCCTACATTATCCACAATACACCTAATATCACAATAAACTACATAGTAATCTATCTACGGACTGCGGGGGTGCTATACGCCATCCACCCGACTTCCCCCTGTAGATATAATCTACTCACCTTGCATCACCAATTGCGGACGTCACCACGTATTTGCTTGTCGTCCCGAAGTCTTCATGGGTACCTACACATCAAAATATCGTATATGCGTATTAAAACCAAATCCAATCTAAAACGGCGCATGAAATCCAAAACGATACGATAAGGGGGCCTATAGGTGAGAACCTATGGGACGCCTTCAAAACCATCAATAAATCCTCTACATCGTCGTATAAACGACAATTAGTCGAGGCAAAACACATTCCACCATTTCAGAATCAAAAATACGGAATACGGAAACACGAATCCAAAATAGCAACTTAGGATATATGTCCCAGATTTCACCCTAGATAGAATCTGTCAAAACTAGAAGTACCCTGGGTCAACACTAGAGGAACAGGGGCTGTGCACAGAAAACGAGGAGAATGGCTAAGTATGCTAAGTCAAAGTCCACCTCTCTCTCACCTACCCTCATCATTATATTTTCCTTTCTTTTCCTTTTCTTTTAAAATCCAAACCTTCTCACATCAATGGTAATCCCAAAAGAAAACCATGGCTAGAAAAATGCACAAGTGTAGAAAAAGTGATATGTGCAAGTTTTGCACAAAATTGCCAAAAAACCCGATTAGCGATTTTAATCGCGATTAGCACTAAATTATTGTCAAACTAATCACAAAAACTTAAAAATGCCATAATCCACTAATTTACCCTATTTTAGAATTTTCCATAATTTTTCATAATTTTTTCTAACATTTTTCCTATTTATTTGCATTTAATATTAAAATAATCAATAAAATAATATTAAATTATAAAAAATCCCAAAATTAATATTTTATATTTTTGAAAATGTTACAATCTACCCCCCTTAAAGAAATTCGGTCCCCGAATTTTAAATTTAAACCCCCAGATACAAAAACATCTCAGTAATAAACCAAAGTCGTCGGGGCTCCGAAATCATCAACACATAGAACGTCACAGCGCAATGCATGCGCAAGGGTACTGAGCAGATAACTCGAAAACAAAACTCCGTCAAGCATCCCGCAATCATCGGAGTCAATGTAAAAAAAACACAATGTCAAATCCAATACAAAACCGATATGATATGGATCGGAACTACACATATAGACATCCAATCTAAACATAACACCATCCTGTGCGTCTGGTGCGCACTGAAATCAAAAAAAAATCCATATATGTGCTAAACAGGTGCACAAAACATCCAAGTGCAACGGGTGTGCACGAAGCATCTGTCATGGGCATCGTATGTGCCTGACAGCAAAATAAATCAGGTGCATGTGACATGCACGAAGAATCCCGATTTAGCGCATCTGGCGTGCACCAAAATCGTATCTAAAAACATGCGCCCAACATGCGCGAAAATCCAAACCGGTGCATTCATCGTGCACGAATGAAAATCTAAACCCTGCGCACTCAACATGCACGGAAATCACGAAATCCAATAGCAAACACCGAACAGGCGTAAAGCACATCGCCAGCACGGAGTGCAAAAATCAACCATCAAAATCCGGGTCAAAATCAACGATATAATGCGGCTCAAACCAAAATCAGGGTACCGCAAGGAAAATCTCACAACCGTGTGCATCAGCGTGCACGAATCAAAGCCTAACACTAAAATGCATGAAAACTCTGCGCAAAATATATAAATATCCAGTGGGTGCATGAAACCAATATCATGAAACTCAGTCACCAAAACTAGATCATGCAAATAGAACGCCCAAAATACCGAAATCCAAAATGACGGATACGTGATAATCGAATCACAAAATCACAAATCATAAATACCGTCTTCGGTAGTTTCTCCTTCAAGGTCGAGAAAGAGTCAGTGTAATCCACTGCTAGCAGCGCAGGATATCTACCTGCCTCTTGCTCACGGTCTGGCGTCTTCTGACTCTCTAGGTCCTTATCTTCTCTGCGGATTACCTATCACGCGGTCAATCGGCTCATCGGCCCTGTCAGGTGTGCTAACGGGGACGATTCCGTTCTGGCACTTTTCTGGTCACCTCTCGGTCAAACCTCACGACCACTCGTAAGGCAGCATATCACTGACGTCGGTCTCTGGCTATCTGAATGCACGTCACACATCTGATCCTGGGTGCAAACATCATTGCAGCAATGTCCTGGAAGGAATCCTGCTCAAGGTCTCTTCCAATCATGCCTATGCCGATCTGTACAGAGGCTGGCTCTCTTGTACTATCTCTTCTCGCTGGAAAGACATCTGTGTCCTCAGCACAACATTTCTCGGAAATTGGTCACATCCCAACGTTTCTGTAAGCATATCAGGTCTCTAGTTTCGACGGGAAGCAATGACAGCTCGTCAGTGTCTCACACGAACCTCTGGTTCCACTTGTCTCCATCGTCGTCCACTATGACGTCACGCCAAGCTACTATACACTGCACTGCTCTCGGCCACGGTCAATCTGAAGTCTCTCACACGGACTCGAAATCGCGTACTCTGTAGCTTCATCATTCTGTAGCAGATGTCAGGCCGAACTGGTCCTCGGAAACACGTCCCAACCATCGGAGGAATACTCATCACTCGTCCGTCCTTGATCCATTCGCAACGCATCTGGGTAAGTTCCTTTATCCGAACTTGGTCAACTACCTCGTCGACAATGCCGAACTCTGGCCTGCTGGGTGTGCGCAACACGACCACTCCTGGTCTAGGTCTTCTCGTATCGTACTCCAGAAAGGTCCTGCCGAGGTTCCTTTCTCAAATCTCAATCCTGCCGAAATGCCCGGAAATCATCATCCAATGCTGAAGCTAAAGCTTATTCCGGAACGGCTGCATACCTATCGCGCTTCTTTCTGGAAGGTATATCCATATACCACGCCTCTGGGTGCGTATAACATCTCTGATGTCGGCGGAGTGGGACGTCATCTCGTCGAAATATCTTGCGAACTCTTTTCTTCACTCTGCATCAGTGTCGACTGATTCGGACTCGTCTCATCATGGCTGCACGAACTGCGCTCCGACGGCTATGCTCGCACCTGGAGTCTCCCAAGCAGTGTCCCATCACGATATCCGAAAGATGTCGAACCATCCGATCGACTCGTCAGATCCTCATAATCCCCCAAGAGCTCACATCTCGGGTACAGTTTAATAGTATCGAGTACATGCCACAGCGTCGGTGGTCCAGCCGTAGAAGGGCAAACCCAAGCCTCACTAATGGCGCCGCGGAACCGCCGTAAACCCTAAGGTTCCAAGGCTGTCACACGGTCATTAAGTCGAGTTAGGGTTTCATTCTTCTAGAGGGTCCATAGAATCACCTGCATGTCTTTCCGTATACTTTAAACTTGGAAAATAGGCTCCTGACATTCGATCGTCTCAATCGACTCTCAACGAATCTGCGTGAAGTCGTCTCTAGCTGGAATCAATCCACCTAATGACCTCGCATCGGGGTAAGCGAACTCACCACGCGTCCTAGTCATCCATCCTCGGTGACTAGCAACTCGCTATCATCTCTCTAAGAACATGCTCATGCTGCAGTAGCTCCAATCATCTGGGCGATATCTCATCATTTGCAGCAACAACTGGCTCATATGCCTGTACGCCGAACAACGCCTCAATCCTCCAGGAAATGCAATACATAAGCGGTCATCTCTGAATCAGCCTGCTCTAGATCTGAGTAAGACTCTCCACACTGGAAATCTTCAACTCAACTGGGCCCGCTCTGGCGCAAAATCGGACGAATCACCTTCGTCTCTCAAATCGGGTAGACTAGCTATCATCTGTCGCATAACTGCCTGAAAGCTCCGGCAATCTCAGCTCGTAAGCTCCGAAAGCAACACCCTGTCAATCTCAGCGACAGCTGGTCCATCTGTCTGCACGGTAGGCGACATCACCATCTTTGAGGTATGTTGTACATCAACAGTCCTCTCTCAACTGGCAGCTCTAACAAAGGCCCGATCATCCGGTGCAAGACCAAGCACTCGCCTCCACTAGAGGTCACAATCACCAACACTAACTCGAGACGTTCCCATGTCACCAGAAAACACAAAGGTCGGCCCTCGTACCAAACGAGCTCACACCGGCCGTAACCCTAGCAGCAGCCCAAACTGCGCTCAAACACGGTGACAGGAATCTCAATCGAGTATCAAAGAGAGCACATCAGTGGCAAGAAGGGAAACAACAGATCCAAAGTGGATACATGATCATAGGAAGGAACAGTATCAATGAAGGTATGATCATAAAACTAATAGAATCGGGAATCTCAAATGGATGAATAATCCTGGATATAAAGAGAATCACTGATCTCGAAAGTATGTACATCCTAAGGTTCCTTAAGCGGAGTGGCGTGTCGTAAGTATGCCGCGGAACATACCAACGGTACGTCACTCTACTTTAGTCACCAAATCCATCAACCAGGGGTCATCCTAAAACGACGAAAGTTCGGGTTTACACCCCCCTCGACCAAGTCTAAGTTCCGTAAGGTCAAGCCTAAGTTCCGTATATAAACAACTCCCTAGGCTCCACATAGTCAAACTTAGACTCGAACCAAGGTCAACCTAGCGCTCTGATACCAACTTTGTCACGACCCGAAAGAGCACGTGACTGGCCCTTGGACCATATGAAGTCTATAGGACTCCATCTGATCCAAGTAAGCCAAAAGCCCAGAAATCTAAAACCATTTTTGAGAATAAGTAAAGAAAACTGGTTTAAAGAAGTAAAGAAAAACATGTTTGAAATCAAGGTTTTTAAATAACTAAGCCGAATGTGCATTTGAAAACCGTACAGTCTTTTCTAAAATTTTCGGCAGAGTTTCTCTTGTAAAACTGGCCCCGAATGGGGTACAACATGAATAACAATATATAAAATGATAAAGGCATCCCCAAGCGGGAGCTAGCTCTTCGTCAATCGACGGTCACAACCACACGATGATATGATAATATACAACGCCAAGTGGCGAGGATCAAAATCAAGGAAAGCTCAAAAAGCAGCAAGAAAACCGCAATACTACTAAGCGCGACTCTAAGGTCGAATAATACCACACTGTCTCTAAGTCTGAAAGAATATACAAGTTTTTGGTTGATGGACAATTTCTAGATACAATGAAATACATGAATAAAATGGTGATTCTTGATGCGAAAGAATCCACCTACCAAAGCAAATCACCCGCAAGAAGATAGTGTGCCAGAAATGCCGCAATGAAACCTGTACGGCAGAACCTGCAAGGACTGTGGCACAACGGGGGTGAGTTGCCAACTCGTGAATAGAAATATCTACAAGCAGAAACCGAATGCAAGACATAAACCTAAGTCAACGATCAGTAATACAATCCACAAGAGTGCATCTGAGTGTAATAAGGTGGCAAGGTAACATCTAATCATGTATGTAGTGCCAGGTACTCAGGTAATAACATGTCATCAGTGTAAGGTATGCCTGCATGAGGTAAGTATGATGAAATATCAATGATATCAATACACATATATTAGCGTCCCATACCACTAATATTGGTGTAAGGGTATATATAACAGCGCCCTCATACCCTGTTATATATACAAATGAAGTATGACAAGTGTAAATCCAGTCTGTATATGATCCATGTCTGTATATATGTGGAACCCGTCCACCTGTCACCCACTGACAGTAAGCATCATGTATGCAAGTATGAGGATATAAACAATATCATGGAAAACATCATGAAACCCGTGCCAAGCATCGACACGTAAATCCTCATCCATATGGGGCTCCGTCTGCGGTATCGGCCCTCGGCCCCGGCAGCACGAGTCAACCCATGTCCATCTCTGGGCTCCGTCTGCGGTAGCGGCCCGTCGGCCCCCGGCAGTACGCCCATCTCTCGGCTCCAGGCGGTATCCCCCGGATATCCGCCGAGCTCAAATACAATCACCGGTAGGTACTCGCCCGCCTCCAGGCTCAATCGGCATAACCCATCGATCATCTCGCCGAGGGGAACCATACCGGGCCCACCACGAACCCGCAAACGGATCATCACTCCTCGAATCGGGTTTCAAGCACACGTCTCAGCACCGAGAAAACGCGTGGTGGACGCACCCAAATATCATATCACGAGGTACCGGGTTTTCATAAAAGAACATCTTTTCTTAAATAATCCCACGGTCCTCAAAATCAGAAATCACATGAAAATCCACATCAAGAAGTAAATCCAATGCAATGTGCTATGCAATCAATCCATGATGTATGCGACATGTAAAGAGAGATAATCATATCGGAAATCATGCAACATGGAATAGTAATGTACATATGTCGGGAGGAACCGCTCCTTTAGAATGAATCAGTTTAAAGAATATCTTGCGGTCCTCAATCTCAATCAAGTCAGAATCATCTATGTTTGTGTACAGGTACATGTGTACAATATGCCAAGCAGTAATCATATCATGAATGCAACAGTACTACAGTGTAGTAGCATGGCAATTATCGATGATGAAGTGTGTGAGCCGGCAAATAGTGTACGTGAAACATACGCATCATCGATAATGGTGCTGGTGTCCTAACAGCATGATAATAATATAACAATGAACATATGCCAGCAATGCGAATAGCAGGAAAATGCAGATATCTAGTAGTCAACACCACAGTGAAGTATCTACTATGCAAACTACATCTAAGTATCCGGTCAATCAGGAGGGGTAGGTGTGGAAACCACCTAAATCTGAGTCGATACATGTATAAAAGTATATAGTCGGTGATCTCGCCTCAATGTCATATCATAAGATATCCTCGAGTTATGAGTGCGGATCTATCATCAATATCGGCTCGTACGGTAAATCATTGTACGGCATCCCCATAGCTGGGTAGGGGTCAGTATCTCACTGTCTCATCACATAACAGATATCACCATCGTCAGATCATATAGTCTGGAGTACTACTCTATGTCTAGTACAAAACGGTAACCTCAGTAAGTATGCATGCGGGGGTAAACACATATCCCAAGCCCGCAAGAATCACAAGTCATATCCCACATATGAATCGTATAAAATCACCGATCCCAGGGCACCCAGCCTACATCATCGACTCATCTCCAAAGTCATCACATATCATCAATCACAGTGCAAGTACAAGTGATAAGCAAGGGTGTGTGTAGGTGTAATTCTACCCTAGGGTTCGCGACTATGAACTACACTAGTCACTTCTAACCCTACATTATCCACAATACACCTAATATCACAATAAACTACATAGTAATCTATCTACGGACTGCGGGGGTGCTATACGCCATCCACCCGACTTCCCCCTGTAGATATAATCTACTCACCTTGCATCACCAATTGCGGACGTCACCACGTATTTGCTTGTCGTCCCGAAGTCTTCATGGGTACCTACACATCAAAATATCGTATATGCGTATTAAAACCAAATCCAATCTAAAACGGCGCATGAAATCCAAAACGATACGATAAGGGGGCCTATAGGTGAGAACCTATGGGACGCCTTCAAAACCATCAATAAATCCTCTACATCGTCGTATAAACGACAATTAGTCGAGGCAAAACACATTCCACCATTTCAGAATCAAAAATACGGAATACGGAAACACGAATCCAAAATAGCAACTTAGGATATATGTCCCAGATTTCACCCTAGATAGAATCTGTCAAAACTAGAAGTACCCTGGGTCAACACTAGAGGAACAGGGGCTGTGCACAGAAAACGAGGAGAATGGCTAAGTATGCTAAGTCAAAGTCCACCTCTCTCTCACCTACCCTCATCATTATATTTTCCTTTCTTTTCCTTTTCTTTTAAAATCCAAACCTTCTCACATCAATGGTAATCCCAAAAGAAAACCATGGCTAGAAAAATGCACAAGTGTAGAAAAAGTGATATGTGCAAGTTTTGCACAAAATTGCCAAAAAACCCGATTAGCGATTTTAATCGCGATTAGCACTAAATTATTGTCAAACTAATCACAAAAACTTAAAAATGCCATAATCCACTAATTTACCCTATTTTAGAATTTTCCATAATTTTTCATAATTTTTTCTAACATTTTTCCTATTTATTTGCATTTAATATTAAAATAATCAATAAAATAATATTAAATTATAAAAAATCCCAAAATTAATATTTTATATTTTTGAAAATGTTACAGTAATGAACACACCCGAAAATGATGCATCAGCATGCACTTTCTTCGTTTGGGTGGCACGGGAATTCTGGTAATCCCCTATATCCTGCTCTGTCTTATAACAATTATAAGTTAGAGCGGGACCAACGTACCCCAGCTCAGTATAACAAGTGGGTTCGGTCAATACATCCGTATTTTTATCTTGATTAAGGCGTGACATAGTCGCAAACAGGAGAGAGAGAGAAGAAAACACTCAGCGTGCGCTTTTACAAGATTAGATTGGTTATCAGTTTATCTAATCAGGATGTTTCCCACTGTTTTAGTCAAATCTTCCATCAAACCCTAAAAGGAAAGACTGGCCGGGATTAATTACACTCTACAAGTTCGCCAATCTTTCAGCCAGGCCAGTGCCGGTACTTTGAGGGAGGTTCCCCGTGCTTTCGTACGGACCTAATTAAAGTAAACCTCGTTTTTCCAGGGGCGTAACCCCGTTGACACCTTTCTAGACACCTACTTGATCAGCTAATTGTAATGTGTAAAACTTTCCCAGTAGTAACTCTTACTCGCAGCGGGTATCGGGATCCAATTATCTCATAGAAGATATACAATCTCATTGCAAATTTCAACACTTGAAATTCCCAATAATATTTTACCCCTAACGTGCTATGACCTTGACGCATGCCAAACAACCCATAGTTCGCTAATCAAGTTCAACCCGTACATTTCTTGATTGAATTAAACCCACCCGCACGACCCTTGACGCATGCCAAACAACGCCGTACGAATACCCAATCCAATCACATCGTATGCTAGCAGATAAGCACTAGTTAGCTACCGTACACTACGCCTTGACGCATGCCAAACTACCGCAGCATGAATACTAAGTAGTACTTATCTGAAATGACGGAGGGCTATGACAGGTTTTCAAGAAAACCCTTTGCGTAATGAACTTGATATCGTTGTAGAATCGAGTGATTTTTTAAAAGGAATGTTTTTTTTGAGGCCTTTTCTGGTTTTGCTAAAGAGGTCACTCCCTGTGAAGGGATCGTCGGCTCTTTCTTTATTGAATTAGGTGCAGGATATTTCACAAATACCACTATGCAAAGCAAAAACTATAGAAGCAATCAAAAGTCAAACCGTGTTTGTAGCATCTGCTAGTTTCACTAAAGAGGTCACTCCCGGTGAAGGGATCTCGGCTCTTTCCTTATCGAATAAGGTGCTGGATGTTCTACAAGGAACACCGCTATGCAAAGCAAGAACTAGAGCTACCAGTTTTTAAACAAGTTTCTACAACATCTTTAGGTTTCTTTTATTTCATTAATCTCATTAATGAAGTCCCATTTTTATTATGCTTCACAAGCATCAGATATGAAACGAAATCAACAATATATAATATATATCTCATATATACAATATAAACATTCGTCTCAGGCAGTAATATAATCTCATCACAGAACATTGCAGCAGAAGAACATATAAGAAATATTGGATATACTAGGACGTCCGTGTTTTAATACGAGCCTGTATAAAACACGGATTCCACGGTCGTGATGAATAGCCAAACCCACATCCCTAGACCCCTACGAGAGTGGCAAGCAACACTGCCAATTCTAGGGTTAGGAGACCCGGTCTCGACTCCTCGAGATGGTCTCCCATTGGACCCTAGAACCTGGTTACTTGTGCTCCCCGCCTTGGGTCTACCTAATGCGGAAAAGTAAATAATATACAATGGTGACATCATCCTCAGCCCGGAAGTGCCCCAATAAAAGAATATTACATACAAATGAATTTTACATGAATGAAAAAGAAAAACTCTCATCTCAGATAAAACCCCCGGCTATTCAGAACATGACGATCCAATATAACATATCACAGCAACACATAATATCACATATCATCAACGTAAGCAAGTATGCGTATCCCGATTGTCGTTGATGTATAGCAACGAAGCCGGCGATACACCACATACTACGCTTACGGTCGCAGAAAAGAAAGTGTAAAACTACTACAGTTGGAATCCGCAACCTCCATAGACATCGCATGCCTAACCAAATGAATTCCTTAGATATCGCATGCCTAACAATTATAAACCCCGCATTTTAGTCTCTATATCGAAAACTCTTCTCAATATCAAGTCGGGCAATTCAACAAGATTCCCGACATCCTGATCGAATGCTCGTCGCAAACTTTAGTAGACGGCCGTGTAGGGTTCCTAGGCAGTCATACAAGGGTCTATAAGGCATCAATCATACCCGATTTAAAATTTAGACGTGCCGAAACAACCCAAAGCCGG
The DNA here is from genome assembly GCA_030015575.1 of Agapanthus africanus. Taxonomy (NCBI): domain Eukaryota; kingdom Viridiplantae; phylum Streptophyta; class Magnoliopsida; order Asparagales; family Amaryllidaceae; genus Agapanthus; species Agapanthus africanus. Next base: position 265,764,412 of record CM057343.1, read on the forward strand.
GATCTTTGCTAGATTATTAGGGTTTAACATGCAAGTAAACATCTTTACAACTAAGAGTGTGGGATTACAACCTTTGTAGTCCGCTCCTTTGCTTCATAAGCTCCGAGTAGAAGTCCCATCGCCGCGATCCATGATCTCCCGGATCAAGAGAGGCTCCACGACTCGAACGATCCATGCTAGCTTGTAGTGTTCCGTTTCTCCGATGATCTACGTCGAAGTTTCTATAACTCAAGTTCTCTCACTCTAATGAGGTGAACACCCTAATCTAATTGGCTAGATTAGATGAGGATGATGGAGTAGTATATATGCTTTCTTTTTATATCAAATTCTCACATGAAATCATCACAAAATGAAAACCTAGTAAGATTTCTCAAAGCTCAAGGTTGAAGAAGAAGAAGAAAAATGAATTAAACCTTCTGTGATGAATAATGAAATAATATATGATTAATAATGCAACCATGGTTAAGGATGACAAGGATAACCCTTGTAGAGAATTAACAGGGGCTAGGGTTTGGGTTTGGTTGAAGAATGAGTCATAAGAAAACATCAACCAAAATATCTTTTTCATGACAAAAGAAATCCTTCTAGAAGCATCAAGAAAGAACTAACCCAAATCAAACCCTAACCTTGTTTAATCTCCACTAAACATGTTTCATTATTAATCATATCATGTTACAATAATATATATCACATATATATTATATATTTGTAACAAAAGAAAATTATACAATTAATATATATCGCATATATATCAATGTATTATCCGGTGAGAAAATGAAATAATAAAGTGAGCCAATATTAGATAATGTAATACAATATATCATATATAATATTATATATTAAATCATCGAATCAACACTTGATCCGACAATCCGGCTATATCGAATATAACCAACTAATATATCATGTACCGATTCATTGAATCAACACTTGATCCGATGACCCGGCTCATATCTAAATATCGCGAGAATATAATACGGTATCTCATATCGCATTATCCTCGGTCCTGCACATATCACATATGTGCCCCTACTCCGTTTTTCCTGAGTCAAAAAACCTCTGTGTAGGACTCTAAAGAATCGTCAATACGCCGGTAGCAGGTGATGATCATATCAAACACCCACAAGCTGCAAGCGGTCAGCTAAACGTAACAGCTACCCAGGTATTGAGCGATCAGAAGATCAACAAGCTAGCCTGTACATTCTCCTGTGAATCCAATCAGTAACACTCCCGTACAGTCCGGTCTCTTCGTCTGATATGTTGCATATCAAGTCTAGGGGTGGTATACGTCAGACCCCAGTAACTGATAAGTCGTGTCGATGTGAGGCTCATAACGGGTCGAGAAACTACTGGTAACACTTACCAGTAAATCTCTATATCAGCCCTGGCCAGGGACTTTCCAGTTATAGCCAATCGAACACAGCGCAACATCAACTCCCTGTACCGGGAGAGACGAATCCCCTCCTATCGCTCATTGCCTCCATGTGATTCGGGACTGCACCCAAAAGCCACCATTTTGCACGCCCTCTTGGACGTGGTAAGCTGGAAATCAAAGCATAGTGGGAATCATACAAGACTCTATGACGATCTCGGGTCTACAGACTACCCTGTACCAGTGTCACCGAAGAACTGCCATCTGACGTGTGGTATAACACCATCCGGGAGTTCTCGGCGAGTCCATCCAGTGTACCCAGTCTCCACTGAGCACCCTACACCATCCTTGATGTCAAACACCGATGGATATGGGATCATCCATCGCCTATCATATGGGTCAAGATGCGTATACGCTAGTCTACTCTGGTGTATCGATGCCCTGTCTCGATATACCCTCGACGAGGAATAGTTATAGGATGTACTCATCGACTACCGTGGCCCCACCAGTATGATCTCATCATAGTCCCAGTAGTCGAGTACAGATCCTAAGGGCTTTATCAACATGTGAGAGTAAGACAGTAAATCAATACAAGTCAACATGTTAAGATAAAGCGAAACCAAATAGCATACTATCATGACGAGCAAGAAAGTCCTCTCTATATATATCCAAGCATCCATTATAATATACATCATATGTACAACAATGGTCTCTAAGGCATATACATAACTAACAATCTCCCACTTGCACTAAGGCCAGCTGTTGTAGTATCTCATACCTAGCATCCTGAATAATCTCTCAAACTGTATCTGGGGAATGGCCTTCGTGAGTGGATCCGCAGTGTTGTCCTTCGTATTAACTCTCCTGGCCTCGATCTCCTGGTGATCAATTATCTCCCTGATCAGGTGATACCGCCTCAGAATATGTCTGGACTTCTGATGGGACCTGGGTTCCTTGGCCAAAGCCACAGCTCCATTGTTATCGCAATATAGAGGTATTGGATGCTCAATGGATGGAACCACGCCAAGTTCACTATTGAACTTCTTTATCCAGACAGCCTCTTTGGCAGCATCGTTGGCAGCGATGTATTCAGCCTCCATCGTCGAGTCTTCAACGGTATCCTGTTTGGAACTCTTCTAACACATCGCCCCTCCATTGAGGGTAAAGACAAATCCCGAGTGTGACTTAGAGTCGTCCTTATCACTTTGGAAGCTGGAATCGGTATAGGACTCCACCTGGAGTTCTCCGTTACCATACACCAAAAAATCTCTTTAGTCCTTCGTAAGTACTTGAGAATGTTCTTCACAGCTGTCCAGTGACTCTCTCCAGGATCTGCTTGATACCGACTCACTACACTTAGTGAGTATGCTACATCGGGTCTGGTACATTGCATCGCATACATGATAGAGCCTACTGCCGAAGCATAGGGTATCCCTTGCATGCGAGCTCTCTCCAAATCAGTCTTGGGAGACATCTCTTTGGAGAGAGTGAGTCTAGAGATCGTGGGTAGGTTCCCGTGCTTGGATTCTTCCATACTAAACCTCTTTAGTATAGTGTCAATGTACCTGGATTGGGACAATCCTAGTATCTGTTTAGATCTATCTCTATAGATCATAATTCCCAGTATGCAGGAGGCATCACCTAGATCTTTCATTGAGAATCTTTGTGATAAGAAGAGCTTGACTGATTGCAACATAGGAACATCATTTTCTATCAAGAGTATGTCATCCACGTACAATACGAGGAATACAACCTTACTCTCTGCAACCTTCTTATAAATACAAGGTTCATCTACGTTTTTGATGAAGTCAAACTCTTTGACTACAACATCAAAGTAGATGTTCCAACTCCGCGATGCTTGCTTTAACCCATAGATGGATTTAAGCAGTTTGCATACCTTTCCGCTGCTCCCACTATCTACGAAGCCCTCTGGCTAAGTCATGTATACGCACTCTTCTAAATCACCACTTAGAAAGGCGGTCTTAACATCCATTTGCCAGATTTCGTAGTCATGGTATGTAGCAATGGCAAGTAAGATCCGAATGGACTTAAGCATAGCCACTGGAGAAAAGGTTTTATCATAATCCACACCTGGTCATTGACGAAAACCCTTTGCAACAAGTCTAGCTTTGAAAGTCTCAACTTTTCCATCTACACCAATTTTCTTTTTAAAGATCCACTTGCTCCCAATGGGTTTTACCCCTTCAGGAGAATTTTCCAAAGTCCATACTTTATTGGTGTACATGGATTCCATCTCAGATAGTATTTCATCCAGCCATTTCACAGAGTCACCACTCGTGATGGCCTGCTCGAAACTAGTGGGGTCATCATCTTCCATGATGCAATCCTCGCTTCCACCATCAATGAGAAAACCGTAGTATCTCTCAGGTGGATGAGAAACCCTGTTAGATCGGCGGAGAGGCTGGGGTTCTTCGGGAACTACAGAATCCTCTGGTTCCACTAAATCATCAGTTATAGTTTGTGGTTCTGGAACCTCTTCCAGCTCTACCGATTCGCCACTAATTTCTTTTACAAGAAATTCCTTTTCTAAAAAGGTGTCATGCTGAGCAACAAACACCTTTTGTTGTTCACTGTGGTAGAATATATATCCATACGAATTGCTTGGATATCCTATAAATTTGCAAAGAACTGATCGTGCATCGAGTTTGTCCGGATTTTGCCTTTTGACATAGGCCGGACAACCCCATATCTTAACTCGTTTAAGATACGGTCTCTTCCCACTCCATATCTCATATGGTATGGTAGGTACAGATTTAGACGGAACTTGATTCAATAGATATGCCGCTGTCTCAAGTGCATAACCCCAGAAGGAAATAGGTAACTCAGCATTGCTCATCATAGAGCGCACCATATCTAATAGGGTGCGATTCCTCCATTCCGATACACCGTTGTGCTGTGGTGTATAAGGAGGAGTAAGCTGAGAGAGAATCCCATTCTCTTTTAGATAGTCCAGAAAATCATTGCTTAAGTATTCTCCTCCTCGATCTGATCGAAGGATCTTAATACTTTTGCCCGTTTGGTTCTCTACTTCGTTCTTATATTCTCTGAATTTCTCAAAAGCTTCAGACTTGTGTTTCATCAGGAACACATGTCCGAATCTTGAGAGATCGTCAGTGAATGTAATGAAGTAGGAAGAACCGTTCCTGGTATGCGTAGATATAGGACCGCAAACATCACTATGTACTAGTCCTAAGAGTTCTGTAACTCTTTCTCCGTGTCCACTAAACGGAGTTTTTGTCATTTTACCTTTGAGACATGAATGGCAAGTATCATAAGATGATAATTCGAATGGATTTAAATATCCATCCTTATGTAACTTAGCTAGTCGTGTCGCATTGATATGACCATGTCTACAATGCCACAAGAAGGATTCGTTAATTTCTGAACTTTTCCTCTTGTGTGTGTTTTGTATATTAAGGACTGTATTTTGATTAAGAATGAATATGCCATTATGTAACGAGCCTGATCCAATCAACTTTTGATATAGGAATATGTTCATAACATTATCCTTTACTACAAAATTATATCCTTCTTTACTTAATAAAGAAATTGATATAATGTTGCACATCATGTTCGGTATATAATAGCACCCATTCAGAATCAGTGTATTACCACTTGGTAATACAAGGTGATATTCGCCAACTGCTTTGGCTGCAATACTTGCACCATTCCCCACTTGAACGGAATGATCACCTTTTCCCAGTTCTCTACCTTTACGTAGCCCACGTAACAATTTACATATGTGGGATCCTGATCCGGTATCTAATACCCAGGACGTAGGGTGAACTGAGAAACAGCTCTCAATAACTAACACACCCGAAGAAGATGCATCAGCATGCATGTTCTTAATTTGGGCGGCATGAGAATCCAGATATCTTCCTGTTTCCTGTTCATTCTTATAACTCTTATAAGAAAGAACGGGACCAACATTCCCTTGTGCAGTATAATAATCGGGTTCAGTCAATACATCCATATTATTATCTTGATTAAGTCCTGACACGGTCGCTACCTGGAGAGAGAGAGAAGGAAACACTTTAGCGTATGCTCTTGCAAGATTAGATTGGTTATTATCTTATCTAATCAGGATGTCTCCCACTGTTTTTATCAAATCTTCCTTCAAACCCTAAAAAGTAAGATTAGCCGGGATTAATTACACCCTACAATTTCGTCAATCTTTCAGCCAGATCAGTGTCGGTACTTGAGGAAGGTTCCCCGTCCTTTCGCACGGACCTAATTAAAATAAACCTCGATTTCCCAGAGGCTTAACCCCGTTAACACCTTTCTAGACACCTACTTGATCGGCTAATTGTCCCGTGTAAAATTCTCCCAGGAGTAACTCTTACTCGTAGTGGGTATCATGATCCATCTATCTCATAGAAGGTATGCAATCTCATTGCAAATTTCAACACTTGAAATTCCCGATAATATTTTGCCCCTAGCGATCTATGACCTTGACAAGGTCAACAAACCATAAATCGCAAGTCAAGTTCAACCCGTCATTTCCCGATTGAATTAAACCTAACCGCATGACCCTTGACAAGGTCAACAAGGTCGTACGAATACCTTAATCCAATCACATCTCATGTTTTAGCAGATAAACATTAATTAGCTACCGTACACTGTGCCTTGACAATGTCAACAAACGCAGCACGAACACTAAGTAAGATTTACCTGAAATGACGGAGGGCTAAGACATGTTTTTCAGAAAACCATGAGCGTAATGAACTTGATATCATTGTAGAAACAAGTGATTTTGAAAAGGAGTGTTTTTGAGGCTTCTAGTTTCGCTAAAGAGGTCACTCCCGGTGAAGGGATCTCGACTCTTTCCCCATCGAATAAGGTGCATGATATATCATATATACCGCTGTGCAAATCTACAACTATATAAGCTGTCAAAAACTAAACCGCGAGTTTGTAGCATCTGCCAGTTTCGCTAAAGAGGTCACTCCCGGTGAAGGGATCTCGGCTCTTTCTACATCGAATAAGGTGCAGGGTATATCATATATACCGCTATGTAAAGCAAAACTGTAGCTACCCTTTTTATAATGTTTTGATTCTACAACATCTTTTAGGTTTCTTTTCTTTTATTAATCTCATTAATAAAAATCCCATCAGCTTATGCTTCCTAAGTATCACAGAAGAAACGAAAGCAGTAATATTTATATATCAGCATATATATATAGTATAAGCATTCATCTCAGGCAGTAAATGATCTCATCACAGAATATTGCAGCAGAAGAACATATATGAAATATTGGATATACTAGGATGTCCGTGTTTTTAATACGAGCTGGTATAAAACACGGATTCCACGGTCGCGATGAATAACCAAACCCACATCCTTAGACCCCTACGAGAGCGGCAAGTAACACTGCCAATTCTAGGGTTAGGAGACCCGGTCTCGACTCCTCGAGATGGCCTCCCACTGGACCCTAGAACCCGGTTACTTGTGCTCCCCTCCTTGGGTCTACCTAATGCAGAAAAGTAAATAATATACACTGGTGACATCAACCTCATCCCGGAATTGCCCCAATAAAAGAATATTACATACAAATGAATTTTACATGAATGAAAACAAAAACCCTCATCTCACATAAAACCCCCGGCTATTCAGAACACGACAATCCAATATAACATATCACAGCAACACATAATATCTCATATCATCAACGTAAGTAAGTATGCATACACCGATCGTCGTTGATGTATAGCAATGAAAACCGACAATACAACTACATACTACACTTACGGTCACAGAAAAGAAATTGTAAAACTACAACATTTGGAATCCACAATCACTTTAGACATCATATATCCGAAATATCACATACTTCGCATTTCATGCCTAACTATATGAATTCCACATATTGTATCACATTCCAGATAAATAGACAATATTAAACTTTCCGATCGGATAATCAAATACCCAAGATTTCCTAAATAGCTCAACACTTGAACGGAGTTCAAATAATCCCAGAATATATCACAGTACCGATGGTCCAGCCGTAGAAGGGTCAAGCCAACGCCTCACATGTGGCACGCCGTACTGTCCCAAACCCTAAGGTTTAGAGGCGGTTCAGACGGTCACATAATCGAGTTAAGGTTTGTGTTCTTCTAGAGGGACCACTGCGTTACTTGCACGTTTTTCCGAAAGATTTAAACCCAAGAAAAATTCAACACTTGAAAGTTTTTCGTGCCGGAAAAAAGTGAGTTAATGATATCCGTTCGAACATTTTAACAGTTTCTAAATTATCCAGAAATGGAACGAAATTAAATTTTCCGATCGAATCAACGAATACAAAATAATCCCCAGAACACTCAACACTTGAGTCAGATTAAAAATACCCAGAAATATGAACCAGCAGCTACGGTCATTACCGTGCCAAAAGAAAAGTCAAACCAAACTATACGGCCACGGATCTGCGGCACAAGCAAGGTACTGCCGCGGTTCCACGGCGATCTATACGGTTTACCTCCTCATTTTTCACAGTTATGCTTATAATTCCCTGCTGATTTTTTTAGGTATTTTTAATACAGAAAGAATCACATTTTTAAAAATTGTCCAGAGAGGGGGTTAAATCGACGTTTCGGGGTTCGATCGGAGTTTTAACTTCATATACACGTCGCCTAATGCTCTAGCTAGGCTCTGATACCACTGTAGGGTTCCTAGGCAGTCATACAAGGGTCTATAAGGCATCAATCATGCCCGATTTAAAATTTAGACGTGCCGAAACAACCCAAAGCCGGGATCTTTGCTAGATTATTAGGGTTTAACATGCAAGTAAACATCTTTACAACTAAGAGTGTGGGATTACAACCTTTGTAGTCCGCTCCTTCGCTTCATAAGCTCCGAGTAGAAGTCCCTTCGCCGCGATCCATGATCTCCCGGACTCAAGAGAGGCTCCACGACTCGAACGATCCATGCTAGCTTGTAGTGTTCCTTTTCTCCGATGATCTATGTCGAAGTTTCTATAACTCAAGCTCTCTCACTCTAATGAGGTGAACACCCTAATCTAATTGGCTAGATTAGATGAGGATGATGGGGTAGTATTTATGCTTTCTTTTTATATCAAATTCTCACATGAAATCATCACAAAATGAAAACCTAGTATGCTTTCTCAAAGCTCAAGGTTGAAGAAGAAGAAGAAAAATGAATTAAACCTTTTGTGATGAATAATGAAATGAATATATGATTAACAATGCAACCATGGTTAAGGATGACAAGGATAACCCTTGTAGAGAATTAACTAGGGCTAGGGTTTGGGTTGGGTTAAAGAATGAGTCATAAGAAAATATCAACCAAAATATCTTTTTCATGACAAAAGAAATCCTTCTAGAAGCATCAAGAAAGAACTAACCCAAATCAAACGCTAACCTTGTTTAATCTCCAATAAACATGTTTCATTATTAATCATATCATGTTACAATAATATATATCACATATATATTATATATTTGTAACAAAAGAAAATAATACAATTAATATATATCGCATATATATCAATGTATTATCCGGTGAGAAAATGAAATAATAAAGCGAGCCAATATTAGATAATGTAATACAATATATCATATATATTATTATACATTAAATCATCGAATCAACACTTGATCCGATGACCCATCTCATATCTAAATATCGCGAGAATATAATACGGTATCTCATATCGCATTATCCTCGGTCCTGCACATATCACATATGTGCCCCTACTCCGTTTTGCCTGAGTCAAGAAACCTCTGTGTAGGACTCTAAAGAATCGTCAATACGCCGGTAGCAGGTGATGATCATATCAAACACCCACAAGCTGCAAGCGGTCAGCTAGATGTAACAGCCACCCAGGTATTGAGCGATCAGAAGATCAACAAGCTAGCCTGTATATTCTCCTGTGAATCCAATCAGTAACACTCCCGTACAGTCCGGTCACTTCATCTAATATGTTGCATATCAAGTCTAGGGGTGGTATACGTCAGACCCCAGTAACCGATAAGTCGTGTCGATGTGAGGCTCACAATGGGTCAAGAAACTACTGGTAACACTTACCAGTAAATCTCTATATCAGCCCTGGCCAGGGACCTTCCAGTTATAGCCAATCGAACACAGCATAACATCAACTCCTTATACCGGGAGAGACGAATCCTCTCCTATCGCTCATTGCCTCCATGTGATTCGGGACTGCACCCAAAAGCCACCGTTTTGCACGCCCTCTTGGACGTGGTAAAGTGGAAATTAAAGCACAGTGGGAATCACACAAGATTCTATGACGATCTCGGGTCTACAGACTACCCTGTACCAGTGTCACCGGAGAACTGCTATCTGACGTGTGGTATAACACCGTCTGGGAGTTCTCGGTGAGTCCGTCCAGTGTACCCAGTCTCCACTGAGCACCCGTGCACCATCCTTGATGTCAAACACCGATGGATATGGGATCATCCATCGCCCATCATATGGGTCAAGATGCGTATACGCTAGTCTACTCTGGTGTATCGATGCCTTGTCTCGATATACCCTCGACTAGGGACAGTTATAGGATGTACTCATCGACTACCGTGGCCCCACTAGTATGATCTCATCATAGTCCCAGTAGTCGAGTACAGATCCTAAGGGCTTTATCAACATGTGAGAGTAAGACAGTAAACCAATACAAGTCAACATGTTAAGATAAAGCGAAACCAAATAGCATACTATCATGACGAGCAAGAAAGTCCTCTCTATATATATCCAAGCATCCATTATAATATACATCATATGTACAACAATGGCCTCTAGGGCATATACATAACTAACAGGACGCACCCCCGGATGCCGTCGACGAAGTGCACTAAGGCGGAACACCGCTGCCGCGAGCACCCGAACGGATGCTTTTGGCGATGGTGTTATCCTACAGTCACTTAGTCGGGGCTATGGGGCGTAGCTATCTATTAAGTTTACCCGGCGAGTATCCGCGTACGCTACGTGATTGCGATGGACTTTTGATCGCATCAAAATTCCGTGGCAACCGATCATCTGAGACTAAACTGCTAAATTTATAACATTCAAATTAGTTATCTCATAACTACCTGTGGATTCTAAATATTGTATCACATTCCAGATAAAAAGACAGTGTTAAACTTTTCGATCGAATAATCAAACACCCAAGTTTTCCCAAATAGCTCAACACTTGAGCGGAGTTTAAAAGCATCTATCACATGCCACAGTACCAATGGTCCAGCCGTAGAAGGGTCAAGCCAACGCCTCACATGTGGCAACGCCGTACTGCCCCAAACCTTAAGGTTCAGAGGCGGTTCAGATGGTCACGTAATCGAGTTAAGGTTTGTGTTCTTCTAGAGGGTCCACCACGTTACTTGCATGATTTTCCAGAAGTTTCAAAACTCATGAAAAATTCAACTTTTGAAAAATTTTCCGACAGGGGAAAAAGTGAGTTATTGATATCCGTTTGAACTTTTTAACAGTTTCTAAAATTATCCGGAAAAAAAACTTAAATGAAGTTAAATTATCCGATCGAATCAACGAGTCCCCAATACAACCCAAAAAACTCAACACTTGAGTATAAATTAAAAATACCTAGAAAAAAGAAGAAACTCCTACGGATAATACTGTACAAAGACGTGTCCCCAGTTCACCTTTTTGGCCGCGGAACCGCCACGGCAAGCATGTTCTTGCCGCAGTTCCGCGGCTCTTTGAGAGCCTTGGGGGCACGTGTTTTAGGGTTATCCTTAGAATTCCCTGCTGATTTTTTTAAAGTATTTTTAATATGAAAAAATCAACATTTTTGAAAAATTTCCAGAAAAAGGTATAAACCAGGGTTTCGGGGTTCGATCGGACTTTAAACTTCGCCTAGACTTCGCCTAAAGCTCTAGCTTGGCTCTGATACCACTGCAGGGATGCTAGGCACTCTCACAAAGGTCTACGAGGCATCAACCATGCCCGATTTAAAATTTAGACGTGCCGAACAACCCTTAACCAAGATCTTAAACTAGAGATTAGGCGAAACAAATCATGTTAAACACTTTAACATCTAAGAGTTTGGGATTACAACCATTGTAGTTTGGTCCTTCACTTCATAAGCTCCGTATTAAGGTCCCTTCGCTGCGATCATCAAGTTCCGGACTCTCGAGAGGCTCCACGAAGAGAAAGATGCATGCTTGCTTCCGATCTTCGATAACAAAGATGATCTACCTTGAAGTTTCTTTAACACAAGCTCTCACTCACTAAATGAAGTGAACACCCTAATATAAATGGCTAGGATAGATTAGGATGATGAAGTAGGAATTTAGCTCTATTTTATTTTCATAATCTCACCCATTTTCATCACAAGAATCAAAGCTAGAAAACTTTGCAAGAAGGAAGAAGAAGATGAACAATGAAAATCCTTTTGTGATGAATAATAAAAATTATCATAATCAATAATAATGCAACCATGGTAGACTATGAAAAGGCTAACCCATGTAGAGACTTAACCAAGGGTAAGGGTTTGGGTTGGGTTAAGAATGAGTCACTAAAAATATCAACCATAATATCTTAGATCAAAACAAAAAGAAACCTTCTAGAAACATTAAGAAAGAACTAACCCAAATCAAACCCTAATCTTGTTTAATCTCCACTAAACATGTTGCATTAGTAATAATATCATGTTACAATATTATATATCACATATATAATATATATTTGTAATAAAAGAAAATAATACAATTAACATATATCTCATATATATCAATGTATTACCCGGTGAGAAAATGAATCAATAAAGCAAGACAATATTAGATAATGTAATTCAATATATCATATATATTATTATACATTAAATTATTGAATCAACACTTGATTCGACAATCCGGCTATATCGAATATAACCGACTAATATATCATGTACCGATTCATCGAATCAACACTTGATCCGATGATCCGGCTCATATCAAAATAACGAGAGAATATAATACGGCATCTCATATTGCATTATCCTCGGTCCTGCACATATCACATATGTGCCCCTACTCCGTTTTGCCTGAGTCAAGAAACCTCTGCGTAGGACTCTAAAGAATCGTCAATACGCCGGTAGCAGGTGTGATCATATCAAACACCCATAAGCTGCAAGCGGTCAGCTAAACGTAACAGCCACCCAGGTATTGAGCGATCAGAAGATCAACAAACAAGCCTGTACATTCTCCTGCGAATCCAATCAGTAACACTCCCGTACAGTCTGTTCTCGTTGTCTGATATGTCGCATATCTCGCCTAGGGGTGGTAAACGTCAGACCCCAGTAGCTTGATAAGTCGTGTCGATATGAGGTCTATAACAGTTCGAGAAACTACTGATAACACTTACCAGTAAATCTCAGCAACCCTGGCCAGGGATTTCCAGTTATAGCCAATCGAACACAGCACAACATCAACTCCCTATACCGGGAGAGACGAATCCCCTCCTATCGCTCATTGCTTCCATGTGATTCGGGACTGTACCCAAAAGCCACCTTTTTGCACGCCCACTTGGACGTGGTATGATGGAAATCAAAGCACAGTGGGAATCACACAAGACTCTATGACGATCTTGGGTCAACAGACTACTCTGTACCAGTGTCACCGGAGAACTGCCATCTGACATGAAGTATAATACCATCTGGGAGTTCTCGGCGAGTCCATCCAGTGTACCCAGTCTCTACTGAGCACCCATACACCATCCTTGATGTCAAACACTGATGGATATGGATCATCCATCGCCCATCATATGGGTCAAGATGCGTATACGGTAGTCTACTCTGGTGTATCGATGCCCTGTCTCGATACACCCTCGACTAGGAACAGTTATAGGATGTACTCGTCGACTACCGTGGCCCCACTAGTATGATCTCATCATAGTCCCAGTAGTCTAGTACATATCCTAAGGGCTTTATCAACATGTAACATAGAGACAATCAGAGTACATGTTAAGATAAAGTACAACCAGATAGCATACTATCATGTCGAGCAAGAAAGTCCTCCCTATATATGTCCAAGCATCCATTACAATATACATCATATGTACAGTAATGGCCTGTAGGGCATACATATAACTAACAGTAGGCACAGTTTTGGTCGGAACCCTGTTTAATAGATATATTGCAGTCTCCAATGCATGCCCCCAGAATGAAAGTGGTAACTCGGCATCACTCATCATCGAACGTACCATATCTAATAGGGTACGATTTCTCCGTTCTGACACACTGTTGTGCTGTGGTGTGTACGGAGGAGTGAGCTGAGAGAGAATCCCATTCTCTTTTAGGAAATCTAGAAACTCTGTACTCTCTTCCTCAATCTAATTGAAGTTTCTTGATACTCAACCCAGTTTATTTTTCTACTTCAAGTTTATACTCCTTGAATTTTTCGAAAGCTTCAGACTTATTTTTCAATAGGAACACGTGTCCAAATCTTGAGAAATCGTCAACAAAAGTTATGAAGTATGAAAAACCACTTCTTGCATGTGTAGACATTAGTCCACATACATCACTATGTATGAGACCTAAGAGTTCAGTAGCTCTTTCTCCGTGTCCAGTAAATGGAGTTTTGGTCATTTTACCGTTGATACAAGACTGACAAGTCGCATAAGATTTATATTTAAACGGGTTTAAATATCCATCTTTATGTAGCTTGGTTAGTCTTGTTTCGTTAATATGACCAAGTCTACAATGCCAAATGAAAGCTTCATTTATGTCTGAAATCTTTCTTTTGTTTGTGTGTTGTATGTTAAAAACTACGTGTTAATACAGAACGTAGATTCCGTTATTTAATGTTCCTTACCCAATCAACTGTTGATTTAGGTTAATGTTCATAACACTACTTTGTAACACAAAATTACATCCTTCATTATCCAACAGAGATACTGATATTATGTTACATAACATGGAAGGTACAAAATAACACAGGTTCAAAACCAATATACGTCCTGAAGGTAAACCAAGGTGATACTCTCCCACTGATACAACATGTACATTCGAACCATTCCCTACACGGAGAGTGTGATCACCTTTCTTCAACACCTTGCTATTTCTCAATCCCTGCACACAATTGTAGATATGAGATCCTGACCCAGTATCTAATACCTAGGAAGCAGAGTTGATTGAAAAACAGTTTTCGGTAACTAACACACCTGAAGTGGAAGCATCATCATGCTTCTTCTTCTTGAGATCAGCGAGGTACCCAACGCAGTTTCTCTTCCAGTGCCCAGTCTTGTGGCAGTAGAAGCATTCCCCTTTTCCCGATGCCGCGGCCCCTGACTTGTCTTTCCCCAGTGCTTTTCTAACTCCACCTCTCGGTTTGATGGGTTTCTTCTTCTTCTTTCCCTTAGCTTTAGCTTTCGGGACGGAAGAGGAAGATGGCCCAGCAACTAGAGAGGGAGTTTTCACTATTTTTAGCGTGCTCTCTGTAAGCCGATATCGCGCACCCCGCAGTTCGCGGGGAGGAAGAATTTTCAAAAACGATGATGTTTACTACGCAACACCGGCTAAAACTCCAGGATCTTTACTGAAGCCTTAACTAGCTAATCTATCTAGAGGTTTAACTACTACGTTAGAATGGTTATACCTCCAAGATCGAGTCCTTCGGGTCTTCTAATGTTCTTCTCCAAGGCTCCTCGGTGATCGGATTGGGCTTGCTCCATCGGCCTTCTTGCGTCAAAGATGATCCACCGCGAGAGAATGTGCTCCAAGCTTCAACCTCTAAATGAGGTAACTAAGGTAGATGGTTTGCTAAACTAACTAGCTTAGGAGATGTAGAGAGTCTAAAGAATTGTGTAATCTCACTAAACCCTATGGCATACAACACATGTGAAGGATTAGGGTTTAGTTTAGAGGAAGAAGGAGATAGAGGAAACCTAGAGAGCTCAAGGAGAGCAACTCAAGAAAATCTCAAGAGTTTAGAATGAACCATCAAGAGAAAACAAGTGTAGAGAATGGCTAAGTATATGCTCACTTATTGAGCCATGGAATATATCACAATAGAATATATGTGCCATGCCTCAATAGTGAACCCAAAGCAAATAAAATAATCAAAGACCATTCTTTACACTATGCCACAATAAGTCTCCTCCATTTCCATCTCATTAATCCATTTGGAAAATGGATAAAACTAAATAATGAGGTGGCACCTTCTAGAAGCATGCCTTGACAAATTACAAGAATTCCCCTCTCACCGTATATACATACCCGTATCCGTATTCCGAAAAATATGGATACGCTGAGACAATAACAATCCATTAATACAATACTAGGATCCGGCTTAAACAAAAGCCCATTAGTATTGTCTGCCCGATCAGCATCCGTGTACAAGTACACGTACGTGATCGAAGCCAAGTCATAAAACCATGCGATGTCTACATCAATTTCCTGAAGCAGGGAAACCCTCTGTGTGCGACTCTAAAGACTCGACAGTATGCTAGCAGAGTGTTTAACCACAAGCCGTCAGTGGTACTAGCTGCACGTAATGGCTACCCAGGTATCTGTTGATAAGAAGACCGATGAGAAAACTCACTCAGACTCCTACTGAGCCTATCGGTGACAATCTCTGTACAGTCCGGTCTGTTCGTCTGAGTTACTCGCATATCCGCCTAGGGGGATGGTAAACGCCAGACCCCTAACAACGTGATAAGTCATGTCGGAGGAGAGCCCAATACACCATGAGAAACTACTAGAGTACCTTACCAGTATTTCTCGACTGCCCTGGCCAGGGACTTTGTGTAATGGCTTTCCGAACACTGCGCGATATCAACCCCAATACTGGGAGAGATGAATCCTATCTGATCGCTACTGTCTCCAAGTGCTTCGGGACTACACCCAACTACTACCTGTTTGCATGAATCCTTTGAGCCTGGTAGGGTAGTAATCTAAGTGCAGTGGGAACACACTCGAGACGAAGTAGCAATGGCAAGTCAACGGACTAATCTGTACTCATTCCACCTGGGAACTGCTACCCGATGATAGGTATAATACCAACCAGCAGTTCCCGACGAGTCCTGTCCAGTGTAACTCACAACCCAGTGAGCACCTACATACCTTCTCCAGTACGTCGTACTAATGGCTGTGGGACAGACCATATCACCTGCAGGGATAAGAAGCATATACACTAGTTTACTCCGGAGTATCGATGCCCCGTCTCGATAATCCAACGATTAGGGACTTGTA
Source organism: Agapanthus africanus (assembly GCA_030015575.1). NCBI lineage: Eukaryota > Viridiplantae > Streptophyta > Magnoliopsida > Asparagales > Amaryllidaceae > Agapanthus > Agapanthus africanus. The sequence continues at coordinate 265,780,954 of CM057343.1, forward strand.
TAAGGATGTGCTTATAGAATACCCAGCCCCCATGAGTGTGACTGCCATCACAACGCTGGTAGCCAAGCAAAGATCCTAAGGGCTCTACCAATATGTATAAGCGATATGCTAAAAGAAACATATGCACATATTGAGGTAGAAGCAAACCAGGTAGCATACTACCATATCGAGCAAGACTGTTATTACAACTGTGAAATATCCCAAGCATCCAATATGTAATATACAATCCAGTATGATATAATAATGGCCTCTAGGGCATATATCACTAACACTCTCTGCACTCCTTGTTGGCTATAGTGCCCTCAAGGAAATTATCGTAATCACAGTTAGGTGATTATGATGATTGTGGGAGGACCTATACCGGTAGAACAGTCTTACTCGAGATGATAGTATGCTATCTGGTTTGTTTTATCATCATGATTTATGTGATATTACAGATCACTATTACATGTTGATAGAGCCCATAGGATTATCGTTGGACTACCAGTATTATGATGGCGATCATATATGTGGGAGCTGGGGGTCTATAAGCAAATCCTTAAATGTCCCTAGTCGTGGGAGTTTCAATACTGGGCATCGATACTCCAGTGTAGACTAGTGTATACTGATCGAGACCCCGACGAGGGGCGGTGGCCCGGTCTCACAAGCCATTGGTGTTAGTTTGTTCACCTAGGATATTATACAGGTGCTTATTGGGTTATGAGTACACTGGACGGACTCGCTCGGAACCTGCTAGTTGGTATTATACCTATTGTCAGATAGCAGTTCCCAGGTGACATGTGTACAGGTTAGTCTGTCGACCTGAGATCGTCATTTGTCTCGTGTGAGTTCCCGCTGTGCTTTGATTACTACCCTACTACGGCTCAAAGGAGTTGTACAAACAGGTTTTAGTTGGGTACAGTCCCAAGCCATATGGAGGCAGTGAGCGGATCGTCGGGGATTCATCTCTCCCGGTATTGGGGGTTGATGTCGTGCGGTGCACGGGTGGCCATCACCAGAAATCCTTGGCCAAGGTAGACGAGAATTACCGATCCAGGATCGATAGTTTCTCAGGTGGTGATGGGTTTCATGCCGACACTAAATGTCGCATTGTTAGGGGTCTGACTTTATCCACCCCCCTAGACTCAATATGCGATACTCTTAGACGAACAGACCGGACTGTATGGAAATTGTCACTGTCAGGCTTAGTAGGGGTTTGGATGAGTTTGCTCGTCGGCTTTCCTTTCGCTCAATACCCGGGTAGCCGTTGCGTACAGCTAGTGCCGCGACGTGCTTATGGTTAAACCCACTGCCAGCGTATTGAAGAGTCTTTAGAGTCCCACACAGAGGGTTTTCACGGTTCAGGCGATATGGTGTAGATGACGTATGTTGGTACATACATGTGTCCGATTAAATATGTGTACAGGCTGCACAGACTTTAATCGGACGGTTGATAATACTAGCGGCTTAGGATTAAGCCGGATTATTAAATCAGGTTTTGATTTAATAATTTATATATATATATTTGTATATATGTATTCTAGTATTATTGTTCACTATTCATTTTCTCTCTTGGCTATTCGTAATTTTGTACGAATACGCGTATATGTATTTTGATATGTGTACCGGGAAGTATTCCGTATTTATATGGACTAGCTTCTAGAAGATGGCCACCTCATTATTGATTTTCTTTTTAGAAAATCAATTTGGGAAATGAGGTGGAGGGTGAGTTGGCATGAGCATGGGTTGAGCATGCAGAGAGGTATGACATGGAATTTTTTATTGGTAAAATGGATGAGATATTTTTTGTTGGAGGATTAGAAAAAGAGGTGTGGCTGCCATTATTCTCCACATGCCTTGCTCAATTTCTTTTCTACACTTGATTCACACTCTCATTCTCTCTTGGAAAAACACTTAGCAATTCTTGAGTTGCTCATTCCACATGTTTCCTCACCTCCTTCATCTTCTTGAGTTGCTCTTTTGAGCATTGTGATGAGAGTAAAATTATAGTGACACATTCCTACACCTCCACTCTCCATTGCTAGCTACCTTGGAGCGTCGGTTGCCTCGCTTGGCGAGGTTGGAGCTTGCGCCGTTTCCCTCAGGTGGATCATCGTAGATGGAGGAAGACCGGCAACCAAATTCGATCAAGGAGCCTCTAGGAGCTTGGGATGATGGTTCAAGACTGAAGGACACGGATTAACTCAGTATAACCATTCCTAACTTTTTTTATAGATTGCTAGTATAGGGTTTAGGGTAGATCCGGGTATCGGGTTGTGGTAGTGCCAGTTTAGTAAATTTTTGTTCCGCATTTGGCCATGGTTTGATGGCTGCGGCGCTGCCGTAACCCAATATGGTATCAGAGCCAACTAAAAACCCCTTACTAGCTTGTTTAGACGATGTTAAAGTATCGAAATCGAAACAACCCTGAAATGATACCCTGCAGATTCCAGTCTCTGTCATTTTTCCAAAGTCTTCAAAAAAATTTTTTAGTAACCGCGGAAGACTATTTGTTTGACCACAAGAGCACACACCAAATACGAACCCATTTCACCTGTTTTCACCCGAGCACATGTTCAAAATTTCCGAGCCGTCCGGCCTGGGAAGGGAGTTTGGGCTTCGTATTTTGTGTGTGGTCTGGTCTCTGGAATATTGGTTCAGTGGTATTACTAGTTTAGCCCAGTTTTGATATTGTTTTACTATTCGGGGTGTTTCGAAGTCAATAATTTAACACCGTTTAAATGTTTATCAGTACATGCATTACTGTCTGCGACCGTGAATGTCATTCGAGCGGCACAACTCGTCTAATTGCTATATGTTCTTTTAGACGGGTTTGCGAATGTGACATTCATGTTGATGTTTTGTGTTGTGCTGTGATTGTGGTTGGATCGTCGTGGTAGATAGCTTGGGTGCAATGTTAGTACAGTTTAGTTTCATTTGTATATTTGATATTGCGGGGCGAGCGTCTGAATGTGGACTGCCGTCACTGCCAGTTTGTATATTATTTATTTGGGGCACGACCGGGTTGAGGTCAATGTCACCCTTGTACATATTATTTTCTTTTCTGTACTACGATTACCCCGCGGTGGAGTGCACGAATAGCTGGGTTCTAGCGGGCAACGGGTCTGCATCTCATGGTGTTGAGACGGAGGGAACCTTACTCTAGAATTGGCGGGCTATTCGCCGCACTTGTAGGGGGTATAGGTTGACCCACGGAGGGGTGCCCAAGTTACTGGATTCCGTGAAGTGCTGGGTGGCCCATTCACGTTGTTGATTGGTGTTGCTTTGCTTCTGGGATTGGCGGGTAACTTGCCACGCTCGTTGGGGTCTAGGTTTTATTATACAGGCTATCCACACGACAGGGGAACGTCGGGTCTCACTTGCGGCTCAAGTGAAACCCGGGGCTCTAAGATTATCCACCATTATGTGTTTCTTCTGTGATGCTTCTTTGATGTTGCTTTATATCATGCATGGGACGATTGTTATATATATTTATGTCACAACCCGAAAATATTAGCTCGTGACCGGCACTTAAATCACGCAACGTCTACAGGCGTAACGTAACTTAAGTAAGCCGAAGCCCAGAAATCTAAACTCTTCAAAAGAAGTAAGTAATGAAACATTTGGAAAGGTTAAGTAAAAATCCTTAAACTTATTTTTTTTCTCTTGTTTTCTTAAAAATTTCGGCAGCACCTCCTTTGTAAAAACTAGCCCCGAAACGGGTACAACATAGAATATAAAGAAAGCATCCCCAAACGGGAGCAAATCATGCCCAACAGCGGAAACAACCACTACAAGCATATATATGTATACGACGCCCAATGGCAAAGATCAACACAATGGAAAAAGAAAAGCAAGACATCAAACCCACCAAGCGAACATATAACCCATCGCTCTAAATCTCGCAACTACAAGTCTTGCTAAGTCTTACTACATATACAAACATTAGTTTCTGATTGATGGAGTTTACTAGATATAATAGGAATAATAATACAAGAGTGGCACGAGCCAATGTGTACCACCTACCAAATGCAAATCACCCGAATGTAGCTGTGTGCCGGCGATGCCGCTACTGATCCATGCGGTCAACCTGCAAGAACTGTGGCACAACGGGGGTGAGTTACCAACTCATGAGTAGAAAACATCAGCAGGTAGAAATCGAATAAAACAACGATTTTGTAGGTCAATTATATCATAAAGGTAACACCATGATATCTAGGGTGACCGTGTCTACATATATGCCAATAATAATCAATGCCTGTATGCATGTGGATCTCGTCCAACAATATAATCAATGCATGTATGCAGGTGGATCTCATCCAACAATATAATCAATGCCTGTAAATATATGAGGATATCAAAGAACGTGTGTCCATCAATGACACATCAAATTATGGAACCTGAGTGTCCAACACCGACACTCGAAACATCATGAAACCCGTGTCCAGCATCGACACGTAAATCCTCATATCTCAGGCGCCGCATCCTCAGATCGGTCTTCATATCCATCTCATATCAATCTCCAAAACGGTGTCGTCCGGACATCCGCCGAGTTCTATACAATCATCGGTAGGTAGTACTCCCTCTGCCAGGCTTATCGTCTACACCATGAAAATCACCTCTTGCCTCGGGGAACCATACCGGGTCCACCATGTATCCGCAGACGGTGCCTCCCGCTCCTCGAATCGGGTTTCTAACACAAGTCTCAGAACCGAGAAAACTTATGGTAGACGCATCGAAATATCATATCAAGAGAAACCGGGTCTTTAAAGAAGTACATATTTTCCTTTGAAATATAACCACGGTTCTCAAATCCAGAATCTCATGAAAACAACATCTCAATGCGTAATATCTTAAAGCATGATGTATGCAACATATCACCGAAATGTGAGCATATCAAGTATATCATGCAACCAAGTATAGTGATGTGACAACATTGAACAATCCAGAGTAGTAGCATGATGCTGCAATTCTACTGTGTAAGTGACATAGCAATTATCGATGATATAGTGTGTGAGCCGGCCAATCTGTGTAAGTGTAACATACGTATCATCGATAATGGTGTAGGTGTACTAGCACAGGTATATATAATGCAATGAGAATGACATGAACGTAGCATAAGGTACATCGTAAGCGAAATCCTAAAAGGTATACGTATCTATAATACATCCGAGTCGGTGAATCTATCAATCGGCATCCAGCCTCACAACATCACGTACGGTACAATCCATCGTACGACAGCATTAACCAATTAGAGATTCTATCAACCTATACAACAATGAGGGTACGGACCTAACGTCTCGTACGGCATATGTAACATTTCAGAAAAATAAAATATTATTTTTGGGAATTTATATAATTAAATAATAAATATTATTAATATTTTAATAATGCGGTATAATTATATACTGATAAATTGGGAAATATTTGGAAAATTGTGTTAATTATTGAATTTGAAAGAGATTATAAGAATGGAGCAATCATAGATTTTATATAATTAATTATATTCCATTTTTATGCTAATCGCGATTAAATATCATTAATCATGCATTAAGCTTGATTTGTGCACATGACATGCACTATGTCATATTTCACATTGTTACATTTTTCTACCATGGCTTTTTCTTTATTTTTCACGCATGGTTGGTTTCAAATTGAGAAGAGAGGAGTTAAAGAAAAGAAAAAGGAAAAAAAAAGAGAAAGGAATAAACAAAGAAGTATGAGCAAGAGAGAGAGAGAGAGAGGTGAAGGGTCTTCATTGACCAAGCTAATTGTGCCATCCCCATTCTCTTTGTCATTTCCCTCTTCTTCTTTCTCCTTCATGGCCGCCCTCTTCTCCACCTCCTCTTCATCCTCGCAAACAACCCTAAATCAACATCAAAACATTATCTCCCTTTCACTCAAAATGTGCACAAGCTCACTACAAGCATTTTGGACCAAAAAAGTTAGGATTTTGAGCACTTGGGGCAACCCAAGAATTTTCTTGAGTTGCCAAATGAGGTAATTCTTTTATCTTTAGTGTAGTATTTCAATTCCTTTTTGCATCCATGTTAGTTTAGAAGCGATTAAGTGTAGTTTAGTGATGGTTGAAATTTCCAAGATCAAGTTTAGGGATTCTTGAGAAGTAATGATGCAATTGAGGCTTAGTAGTGACCTTAAACCCCCCATAGTGCTAAAAACTTGGACCAACCAGAGCCTAGGCTATGAGAACTTAGACTTTAGATTGCCGATATAGGTTTTTTTGTGGAATTAGTGATGGTAATTAGAGAACTGCTATGACCCGAGACACCCGAAAAATATTTAGCAATCACAATTAGTCATGTAGGTAAACTAGAAGCTAACCCCAGGACCCGAGACCTTAATTCCATTCTGTGGCTGCAAATTTATCCCTTGAGGCCACAAATTGCGGCCTGGGTACTTCAGTGTGGATTCGTGTTTGGTTCATGGCTCCATTTTCAGTAAAATAGACCTTCCACATATGCAAAATTGGCTAATTTCACTTAGGGTAAAATTTGGAAGTGTTTTACATCGTTTCTGATTTTGATTTGTAAATTCTGCGAACTTGAACTTTGGTAATTGGGTTTTAACTTGATGGTTTGACATTTGTACATCGACATCGAGGATTTGCTTGGTTCTTTTGCGTGCATAGACCATAGGTTTTAACCTATGTGAAATTCGTATGCCGTCTTGGTTTTTATCTGCGATTTTGGTTTACGATACTATATGTTTATATGTAGGCACCTCCATGTGGACTTCGAGACGACGAGGAGAGTGTGGCGTCGTCGACTTCGGCAAGCGAGAATCAAGGTGAGTAGATATATATCTACGGAGAAAGTCGGGTGGATGACGTATAGCACCCCCTTAGTTTCGTAGTGTAGAATACGATTACGTTATATTATATACATAGATATGTGTATTGTGTTACGTGGATGGTTATTAAGTTAGGCTTAGGTGTTCATGGGTTAGTTTTAGTGTAATTAGAAGTAACTTAGTTTAGCTTGTTAGTCGCGAAACCCTAGAGTAAGGATTTGCGCATACGCACACACACACGCATACATTTGTGTTACTTGTGCGTATATGGAGATATATATATATACACACACACATATATGTATGTGAGTATATATATATATGTATATATATATATATGTATATGTATATATATACATGGATGATGAGGATAGTATATGGTACTTGGAGATGAGTCGATGTGATTGGGCATGATGCCACGAGATCGGTGATGAGACCTGGTTCGTATTATGAGATACGATATGATATTATAGCGGGTCTTTAGGCGATGTGTTTTCATACACACGCATATATATATGTTGATGGTCTCAGTATATACTAGACTTTAGATCAGTACCCCCAGTTCATGATATGTGATGATGATTCCATATAGATGTTGTGTTATATGTGATATTCGACCCGTACCCTGATTTGGGATGCTGTACGATGGATTTACCGTACGAGATATAATTATGATGATAGATCCGCACTCTTGACTCGAGAATGTCATATTATATATTGTATCGTATGTGATACTACTGAGGCGGGATCACCGACTACTAGATATATAGATCGACTCAGACTTAGGTGGTTTTCCTTACTCCTTTCGATCAATCCTGTAGTTTACTTAGTAGATGTTAGTCCGGGCTCGAGTCATACTTATTTCCAAAACTAACGAATCGTGAGTATTTTAAAGACAGGCCAAGGGATACTACGGATATTTCAAAGAACGTACCTTTTCTTAATAATACCGCAGCCCTTATATTCAAAACACCACGATTCATGCTATTTCAAATGCCAAAACTTTATGACTCGTATATATAATATATATTCTTATATGTTGCGTTATTATTCATGCTTCGTATATTCTTGTTGTTCGCATCGCATTGCATGCTTATTTGTGTTTTCATTAGTTATTATAAATCATGCTGTGAGGACACCAGCACCATTAACGATGATCCATATGCTCCACGTACACCTGCTTTCTGTCTCACACACATCATCATCGGTAATTGCCATGTCACGTACATTTTAGAGAACATTACTTTACTGATATCACTTGTTAGCTGATTGTTTCGTATGTCATTGCTGTGTTAGTTTAGATATTGCATTTATTACTGTGACATTTCATGCATGTATATATTCATTTGTTATGCAATATTATGGAGCTTTATACCGGTATCCACTGTTTATTGACATCGTGATTTTTGAGATTTCGGATTTCCATGAGATTTATGGATTTGGAGAAACCGCAAGGATTTTATAAACTTATTATCATTTTAAAAGATAAAAAATTGCGGTTTTCTCATGATATGATTTGAGAGATGTCCACCATGAGTTTTCTCGGCTCTTGAGCGATATCATACACCCGATTTGAGGAGGAGGAGGAGCTGTCTGTGGGTGCATGGTGGACCCGGTGCGGTACCCCGAGGCGACAAGGTCGCAGATGATGGCGTTGAGCCTGGCAGGGGAGCATTACCGACCAGTGATTTTATTATGACTCGACGGATATCCGGAGGATACCGATCGGAGTATAGGTCAGTCCGGATTGCTGGAGCCTGAGGTATTGAGATTTGATGATATAGGCCAGTCCGGATTGCCAGAGCCTGAGATATTGAGATTGCGAGATATATATTTATTGAAGATGTTAGACACTGATTTTCTGTTGATTTCATTGATGATACTTCGACTTTTATATAGAAATCTCATAGAGATAAGAAAACAGTTTTCTCATTTAGATGTATTCTATTTTCATGCATTCATACATCATATATATGATATGTTGCTACCTGAGGCACTGACACGAGCACTTGGTATTACACTTATGTATAGATGTTTACCTTGCCTTTATTTAGATGCTTCAGGCTATATTATTGAGGATATTACTACCGTATGACCTAGGATTGAGTCATACATGCGATTTCTGCTCAGTGATGTTTTCTACTCACGAGTTGGCAACCCCCCCGTTATGCCACAGTTTCTTGCAGGTTTTGCCGTAAAGGTTTCCTTGGTGGCTTTGCTGGCACACTGCTCCTTTCGGGTGATTGCTTTGGTAGGTGGGTTCACTCGTATCGTGACCACCATTGTACTTTTATTTATTCAGTTGTATCTAGTAAACTCCATCAACAAGACATGTATATTTTATAGACTTAGAAGACCAGTGTTTATTCTTTCGACCTTAAAGTCGCGCTTGTATTATTATGGTTTTCTGGTGGTTATTGGTTTTCTTTTGAGTTTTGATCCTCGCTGTTCGGCGTTGTATATTATATTTCTTGCGTGGTTGTGACCTCTAATTGGCGAAGAGCTAGCTCCCGCTTGGGGATGCCTTTATGTATGTTATTCATGTTTGTACTCATTTGGGGCCAGTATTTACAAAGGAGACTCTGCCGAAATTTTCGGGAAATTATGACGTTACTTTAAAATGTTTAATACCATTTATGTTATTTAAACCACTTACTTTTAAACAAGTTTTCCTTCACTTTCTTCCTTTAAATGGTATAGATTTCTGGGATTTTGGCTTACTTGAATTAGATGGGGTCATATAGACTTCATATGATTCAAGTGCCAGTCACGTGCCATTTCGGGTCGTGACAGCATATCACTCATGATTTACAACATTATATATATTTATATACCTATCGTCCAGGTCACATCTGTATCAATCTCATATCAGGGGACCGACAAAGGTATCCATTATCTCATATCGACTCGCATCTGTATAACTACATATCAAGCAAGTCATCATATCTTATCGTATACTCTTATCATCGCATCAATCTCTCACATCAAGTCATTTTGCATATACATTCTATTTTATAAATCTCATATCATGCTACTATAATTCTCATACTTAATCTCGTGCAACTATATAACTATATATCGTGATTCACATTCACTTTTCATATCCTTATATATATATCAATTCGAGACATCATTTTTATCATATCATGTCAAGGAGACATGTGTAAGTGCACGGCGGCGCCCCGGCCGTCAAACCGACGGCCAAATGCGGAAGCGATGATAAACTTTAATTTTGCGAACTTAGCAAACCGGCACCACAGCGCACTAAATCCCGGATCGGGCCATTAAACTTGTCCTAGCTAACTAACAAGATAGGGAAGAGATATACCGAGTGATCCGAGTCCTCCGGTCTTCTCGTCGTCGTCCCGATCTCACGCGGAAAGTCCGGTCTCCATCTCCTCGTCGGAAGGGCACCACGTCGCCTGTTTCTTTTACGGGCTCCCGCCTCTATACCGAGGCAACTCGGGCATGAAGCTGGCAAGTTGACATGCCCAAGAATTGCTGTAGAATGTGTAGGGTTGTGTCTCATTTGGGGTTTTGTTGCCTTTGAAGATGATGGAGGAATCAAGATAAGAAAAATGGTGCTTGCATTTTTCTAGCATGAAATGAGATCAAGAATGCCACACTCTCAAAATGAAACTCTCTCATATTTTTCTCACAAGTGAAGCCCCTTCCTCAAAAAGTGAGAATGGTGGAGGAATGATATATCAAACATAACAAGAAGGGAGGTGAGTGTAGGAAAAGGTGGAGGGTGACCCCATCCTTCAAGGTAAACCTCAAATCAAACCCTTAATCAACCCATATCCTATCAAATCTCATTAATGCAAAAACCATCATGAAAAAGCAAAGATGCTTATCCTATCATAATGAATACATTTGCAAGAAACTCCCTCCACAAATGTTATCTGCACAATTGCAAATAACCCCCTCCATCGGAAAAGTCCGGCCTGGAAAGAACAAAGGAAAACCGGCCGGAACGGAATGCAAAATGGCAACTCCAGAAAACTGGTCCCGTAATAAATTACAGGAAAACCCCGATACTGTGCATACACACTCGCATCTGTATTCCGACCGGATACAAATGCAATGAGACAAAATCTACACTGTACTATACTAGGATCCGGCTTAAACCAAAGCCGGCTAGTAAAATCCGTTCGATCCTGATCCGTGCAATACCGCACGTATCTGATCGAACCGTGCCATATAACTATACGGCCTCTAGTACTAACCGTCCGATCCTGATCCGTGCAATACCGCACGTATCTGATCGGACCCTGCCATATCTCCATACGGCCTCTACAGCGTTTCGCCCGAAAGCCTGAGTAACTGAAAGTGTGGTGGACTCTAAAGACTCATCAATACAATGGCTGTAAATTTAACCACTAGCACGTCAGAGGTATAAGCCAATACGTAACGGGCCACCAGCTATTGACCAAAAGGGACGTCGATGAGCGAACTCATCCTGACACCCTACTGAGCCTGTCAGTGACAATATCCGTACAGTCCGGTCCGTTCTTCTACGAGCATCGCATGGCGGGCCTAGGGGGTTGGTAAAAGTCAGACCCCCAAAAGCGGTACAAGTCGTGTCGGAGTGTAGCCCAGAACACCCTGAGATACTACTGGAATACCTACCAGTAAATCTCCTGCCTTGGCCAAGGACTTCGTGTAATGGCTCTCCTAGACACAGCGCGACCTCACCCCCAATACCGGGAGAGACGAACCCCCGAAGATCCGCTCACTGCCTCCATGTGGCTCGGGACTGTACCCAACTAAAACCTGTTTGCACGACTCCTTTGAGCCGTGGTAGGGTAGTAATCAAAGTACAGTGGGAACTCACACGAGACAAATGACGATCCCCAGGTCGATGAACTAACCTGTACACATGTCACCAGGGAACTGTTATCTGACGTCAGGTATAAGACCAACTAGCATGTTCCCGTCGAGTCCTGTCCGGTGTACTCATAACCCAATGAGCACCTGTATACATCTTAGGTGATCCAACTGACACCAGTGGCTTGTGAGACCGGCCACCGCCCCTCGTCGGGGTCTCGACTGTATACACTAGTCTACTCTGGAGAATCGATGCCCTGTCTCGAAACTCCCACGACTAGGGACCTTTTAAGGATGTGCTTATAGACCCCAGCTCCCACTTATATGATCGCCCTCATACTGCTGGTGGTCAAGCAAGAATCCTAGGGGCTCTATCAACGTGCAATAGTGACCTGTCAGGTCACCTAAAGCAGTACACGATGATAAAGATAAACCAGATAGCATACTATCATCTCGAGTAAGACTGTCGTCCCTGGATAGGTCCTCCCTCAATCATTGCAATCACGTGCCTGTGATCCAATAATTGACTCTGAGGGCACTATCTCCAACAATCTCCCACTTGCACTCAAGGCTAATTATTGCGATGTCGCATACTCACAGCCCGTGTGATACCGAACACCCAACTCCTCTACTAGTCAGTCTCACAAAGCATGTTTGCGAAACTCTTGCGTTCGAGGATTAACCTCAGTGAGTGGATCCGCCATGATGTTTCTTTCTATGTCTCTCTATATCTCAAGTTCGCGGAGAAAGCCATCTCCCGAAATGAGCAATACCTGTCTTAGAATGTCTGGATGTCTGATGGGACCTAGTTCATAAATGAACTCCAAATCCAAACTTCTTCGACTGTATCGTCAACTGAACTTAATCAGTATCCTGCGCCATGCCTCCCTCAGTATTTCCTTGGACCACCTATCCAAAATACTGTCCCTCATCAGAAGGAAAACTATAACTCTGACAACGTCCTTGTCGTCCATGTCACCTTGGAAGCCTGGAATGATAACTGTCTCCTGAATGAGGTTGTCGTTATCATATCCCTAGAACATCCACTTATGTTCTAAGACTGCTTCCGACTGTTTTTCCAGGATTGGATCAATGTCAACTTATTGCATCTAGTGCAAGAACAACATCTGGTGTGGTACTTGACATCTCATGATTGACTCAATTGCTGGAGCAAGTGATCTGCCAATCATGCACATCCCTCTCCCCTTTAGTCTATAAGACACATTTAGAGAGGGTGACTCCATCACCTGCAGATACACTACCGTGCCAGGAGTCGTCCATTATAAATACTCTTAGAATGCTGTCAAGGTACCCTGATTGGGAAATCACGCAAATCTAGATCTAAAACCATAGATCCAGTAACCAATATGTCTGATATAATGTCCAAGTCCTTTGTGGAGAAACCACTGTGTGACGACCAAAGTATAACCGATCGTAGTATAGGAGTTTCTTTTCCTACTCTGTGTATATCATCCAAATACCAGGATATCACACCCTACTACCTTCTCAGCAGATCCATCCCCTATTCTGATGACGTCAAACCTATGACTGTCACATCAGAAATAGATGATCTATCTCCGCTATATCTGCTTTAGTCTATAAATAGACATAAGCCTGATGTCCACCAATGCTTCCGCTGCTCCCACTGACTATGACAACCCTCTGGCAGAGTCATATAGACGTGCACTTCTAAAACTAGTTTAGAATGACGCTATATTCATCCTCCTGCCGGGTCTTGGAGCCTGGAACAACAACAATGGAAAGTGTGGGTAAACAAGAACTTCCCTGTCACCGTCCTTGAGGCTACCGGAGTACCTCTCGGGTGCCTGAAGTTACCCACCTTATCTGCGGAGTGGCCAATGGAATGTCAAATCAGATTGAATCTTTAGGTTCCTTATCAAATCTTCAGTAATCTTTTGCGGTTCTGGAATCACTTCCAGTTCTACCATACTCCCACTACTGTTTTTGAAAAAATCCATTTTTAATAAAACTGTGGCGAGTCTAGAACAATATTTCTATTGATCTGCCAGATGGTAGAAAGTCAACCCTCGTCATAGCCTGGGTCAACCCACAAACAGCCATTACAGAAATGTGCCTTGAGTTGTCCAGTGTCTGGTTTTAATCATAAGCCGGACAACGTTAAGATATGAACTGTTCTACATCCAATATAGAACCAGAGGCACTGATTTAATATAACCAGATTCAAATCATGCAGCTGTCTCCAGTGCATATCAACTAAATGGAGAGAGGCCGATCAGCGTTACTCAACTTAGGAATGCTTCCAATTATGAGTAACCTGAAAGAGAAGCAATTTCTCTTAATCATTACTATCAACTGAATACCATACACAAGTATCTACATCTTCGATCACTTTGAAGAATCCCGATACTTGCTACACCTGGTTCTCTACTCTATTCAAATACCTATAACTCCTCAAAACTTAGACCTTGTGTTTCGACGAAACACATGTCTAAGAACTAGGGAAGTTAAAAGTAAACAGAATATAGTATGAGGACCAACCCCTCTGTCCTAATGGACACTGGACAACATACAATACTCTGTATAAGTCCGCTGAGTCTAACAACTCTTTCACTGTGTGTCGTAGGTTGAAAACTATACTTATGGTTAAGAAGAATTACACCGCTGTTTAATGCTCCTTACCTAACCATCCACTGATATAGGTAAATGTCATCGACATAATATCAAAAGGTATATCTCACTCTATAAACGTACAGATATATCAATTTGAAATTGGTGCACAACAGCGGATATTCAAAACCAAATATTTGCCGACCGGCAAACAGCCCAGGTGATCTCCTCAAATATCACCGATTACAACGAATCCCGATAAAATGAGGATAATCACCTAATTTCCAATAACTTACTCCCACTCATCATCTGTAAAACCATACAGATGTGAGAATCATACCTGGTAAATACATACCCTGGAGCAAGTGTTAATTGGGAAATCAGTTTTCTTTTAACAGTACACAGTGAAACTGAAACATTGAAATGTTTCGATGGGGTATCCTGGTATTCCTAGTAATGCCTCTTCCATTATCCAGATTCACAACTATAACCGTATAATTCTTTACCACCTCTCCAAATCCCTTTATATGTCTTTAGTCATTACCTTCTGCACACCCCTTTAGGCCAATTGGTTTTCTTCCTTTCCTACCGTTCGGCACCAGCCTATGGTTTGGAAGAAGACTATCCAATAAGCATAATGGGTGTACTGTCCTAGTCCTAGGAGCACTCGCAATGCGAGAGAAGGTGAAGATAAAAGACAACCGAATAAACCTTATTCCTATTTCTCCTGAACCAGAATCCATCCCCGAACTGGAACAAGTTTCTTTCGAGTTCGTATATAACCATACGATGGAGTATCCAAATAAACTGTGGATCTTCGTAGTGATACGGAGTGTCCTGGAGAAATACAAAGTTGATTTAGGATTGGCGAAGGAATACTTGGTTTGGTCGTGAACAGCAGTCGCAATTTACTTTGCCCTCTTACTAATCCCTTGCTTTGTCTTAATCTTAATACCTTCTGCACATCGTTTAGGCTAATTGGTTTTCTTCATTCCCTACCGGTCGGCACCAGCCTAAGGTTTGGAAGAAGACTATCCAATTTGCATAATAGGTGTACTATCTCCTAAACCAAGGAGTACTCACAACTTGAGAGAAGGTAAAAGGGAAAAGACAACTGAATAATCCTATCCGTTTTCTCCAGAACCGGAAACCATCCTCGAATTCCTTCGAGTTCGTATCTAACCATACGATGGTTTTGTCCAATGGAAGTGGACGTTCGTAGTAATACGGGGTGTCCTGGAGAAAAGGGTAAAAGTAGGAGTGGCAATGAGGTCTGCAACTCTAACAATCCAAAAGCCAGTGTAAAGAAGGTTCGGTTAACTTGGTCTCTGAGTCATAGTCTTAGGGTCGGGCCAATGGTCGCTGCCAAAGAGAGAGAGAAAAGAAACACTCAGCGTGCACTCTAACCTAGATCAGAATGGTTACCAATTTATCTAATCAGGAAACCTCCCACTGTACCTCAAATTCCCCTCCAAACCTAAAAGAAGAATTAATCGGGGATACCCGAGGAGTAAACTAACTCATCAGTGGGAATCGGGATCCAACTCTCATCGCATGATAAAGTGACGGAATCCGCTCATGTTATCACACTCCAGAAGGTATGCGCATATCTGGCAAGTTTCTGTTCTTTTGAAACTCCCGATGTGATTTTTACCCCATGCTCTTATGACCTTGACTTTGGCCAACATATCATAAGTCACATGTCAAGTTCTACCCGTCATTCTCCAGGTTAATTTGAACCCACCCGTACCTACCCTTGACTTTGGCCAAAATGGCAGTACGGCTGTCCCAAACCAACGCATCTATCTATGCTGCATATGAATACCCAACAGCTACCAAACACTGTGCCTTGACTTTGGCCAACATACACAGCTTGAATACTATTGACTATCCATATGAAATGACGGAGGGCTACGAATGGTTTCTGGCGAAAACCTTTAACGTAATGAACTTGATATCGTTGAAGGAACGGATAGCTTTTTAGAAAATATAGTGACGAAAACCTTTATTAAAGAGGTCACTCCCGGTGAAGGGATCTCGGCTCTTTCCCCGTAGAATGAGGTGCAGGATATTCCAACTGAATACCACGATGCAAAGCAAAAGTAATCGGCTATAGTGAAGTTAATGCCCTGACGCAAACTTCTGTCCAAGGGGTCACTCCCGGTGAAGGGATCTCGGCCCTTGCCTCGTCGACTGAGGAGCAGGATATTCCAAATGAATACCACGATGCAAAACAAAAGTGAACGTCCTTGCAATAACAGCTTTTTGAAAAGTGTTCCAACAACATCAGATTAGGTTTGTTTTAACTTGCATTGATCCGAATCAACGCAGTCCCATCAATTGATCACACCACAAAGAACGAAAATATACTGATGTACGTATATGCCATCCGCATTCGCCACTGGGTCCCGTCATTACCCGTTAGGTTAGCTAACTAACGACAGAGCGGGGAATGGACTAGCGCGGATGTAAAACATATACAACATCTACTAATATATATACCAATATATTATATTCGCTCAAGGCGTGATAAAATGCAACATCACAGAAATGTACAGCATCACAGAACAATACAGATATCTGGGATCCCCGGGTTTCACAGAGCCACTACTGAAATCCGACGTTCCCCTGGTCGTGTGGATAGCCTGTGCAATGAAATCCTAGACCCCTACGGGCGCGGCAAGTTACCCGCCAAAACCTGAAGCGAGGCAGCCCCCTTCAGCACCGTGAATGGACCACCCAGCATTTCACGGAATCCGGTAACTTGGGCATCCCTCCTGGGTCAACCTGTACCCCCTACGAGTGCGGCGAATAGCCCGCCAATTCTAGAGTGAAGCCCCCTCCGTCCCAATGCCATGAGATGCGGGCTTGTTGCCCTCCAGAACCCGGCTATCCGTGCACCCCTCCTCGGGGTAATCCTAGTACAGAAAGTAAAATATACATACAACGGGTACATCGACCGCAACCTGGCCGTGCCCCAAAAGAATAATACAAACAGGCAGTGACGGCAGTCCACATGTCGGACGCTCGCCCCGCAATATCAAATGTACATAATACAACAAAACTGTACTAGCATTGCATCCAGGCTATCCCCCACGACCGATCCGCAACATCACAGCAAAAACACAGAACATCAACGTGAAAGTCACATTCGCAAATCCGTCTAACCGGGCTATAGCAGTTAGACAGGATTTACCAATCAAGTGACATTCACGGTCGCAGATATAATGTAAATACTGTGAAATAATGTGTTTAAAATATCCGATCGATCAAAAATTAACAAGTGGGCCTCCAAGCAATACTGTAGCACTCACAGAAATTCTGGGCCCAATTTTAATATTCCAAAACCCCTATTTTTAGCCCACAAGCCCACTGCAAAAAAACGATGACATGATCCCTCATTCCTGCGGCGGAACCGCGGCCAAAGAGGGGTTATGGCCGCTGTTCCGCGGTCGTACAGAGGGATCGTGTTGTCGAATTTTTTCAGTGTTCTTAGAACTCCCTGCACATCATTCTGAGACAACCTGAAAAATTTTTGGACTTCAAAAAATTTCGACAGAAAACTGATGTAAAGAAAAACGCGGGTTTTTGGAATTTTGGTCGATCGGAAATGCAAACACATCAAACAAAGCTAGACGAAGTTAATGGCGAGACTCTGATACCACTGTAAGTGCACGGCGGCGCCCCGGCCGTCAAACCGACGGCCAAATGCGGAAGCGGTGATAAACTTTAATTTTGTGAACTTAGCAAACCGGCACCACCGCGCACTAAACCCCGGATCGGGCCATTAAACTTGTCCTAGCTAACTAACAAGATAGGGAAGAGATATACTAAGTGATCCGAGTCCTCTGGTCTTCTCGTCGTCGTCCCGATCTCACGCGGAAAGTCCGGTCTCCATCTCCTCGCCGGAAGGGCACCACGTCGCCTGTTTCTTTTACGGGCTCCCGCCTCTATACCGAGGCAACTCGGGCATGAAGCTGGCAAGTCGACATGCCCAAGAATTGCTGTAGAATGTGTAGGGTTGTGTCTCATTTGGGGTTTTGTTTCCTTTGAAGATGATGGAGGAATCAAGATAAGAAAAATGGTGCTTGCATTTTTCTAGCATGAAATGAGATCAAGAATGCCACACTCTCAAAATGAAACTCTCTCATATTTTTCTCACAAGTGAAGCCCCTTCCTCAAAAAGTGAGAATGGTGGAGGAATGATATATCAAACATAACAAGAAGGGAGGTGAGTGTAGGAAAAGGTGGAGGGTGACCCCTTCCTTCAAGGTAAACCTCAAATCAAACCCTTAATCAATCCATATCCTATCAAATCTCATTAATGCAAAAACCATCATGAAAAAGCAAAGATGCTTATCCTATCATAATGAATACATTTGCAAGAAACCCCCTCCACAAATGTTATCTGCACAATTGCAAATAACCCCCTCCATCGGAAAAGTCCGGCCGGGAAAGAACAAAGGAAAACCGGCCGGAACGGAATGCAAAATGGCAACTCCAGAAAACTGGTCCCGTAATAAATTACAGGAAAACCCCGATACTGTGCATACACACCCGCATCTGTATTCCGACCGGATACAAATGCAATGAGACAAAATCTACACTGTACTATACTAGGATCCGGCTTAAACCAAAGCCGGCTAGTAAAATCCGTTCGATCCTGATCCGTGCAATACCGCACGTATCTGATCGAACCGTGCCATATAACTATATGGCCTCTAGTACTAACCGTCCGATCCTGATCCGTGCAATACCGCACGTATCTGATCGGACCCTGCCATATCTCCATACGGCCTCTACAGCGTTTCGCCCGAAAGCCTGAGTAACTGAAAGTGTGGTGGACTCTAAAGACTCGTCAATACAATGGCTGTGGATTTAACCACTAGCACGTCAGAGGTATAAGCCAATACGTAACGGGCCACCAGCTATTGACCAAAAGGGACGTCGATGAGCGAACTCATCCTGACACCCTACTGAGCCTGTCAGTGACAATATCCGTACAGTCCGGTCCGTTCGTCTACGAGCATCGCATGGCGGGCCTAGGGGGTTGGTAAAAGTCAGACCCCCAAAGGCGGTACAAGTCGTGTCGGAGTGTAGCCCAGAACACCTTGAGATACTACTGGAATACCTACCAGTAAATCTCCTGCCTTGGCCAAGGACTTCGTGTAATGGCTCTCCTAGACACAGCGCGACCTCACCCCCAATACCGGGAGAGACGAACCCCCGAAGATCCGCTCACTGCCTCCATGTGGCTCGGGACTGTACCCAACTAAAACCTGTTTGCACGACTCCTTTGAGCCGTGGTAGGGTAGTAATCAAAGTACAGTGGGAACTCACACGAGATAAATGACGATCCCCAGGTCGATGAACTAACCTGTACACATGTCACCAGGGAACTGCTATCTGACGTCAGGTATAAGACCAACTAGCATGTTCCCGGCGAGTCCTGTCCGGTGTACTCATAACCCAATGAGCACCTGTATACATCTTAGGTGATCCAACTGACACCAGTGGCTTGTGAGACCGGCCACCGCCCCTCGTCGGGGTCTCGACTGTATACACTAGTCTACTCTGGAGAATCGATGCCCTGTCTCGAAACTCCCACGACTAGGGACCTTTTAAGGATGTGCTTATAGACCCCAGCTCTCACTTATATGATCGCCCTCATACTGCTGGTGGTCAAGCAAGAATCCTAGGGGCTCTATCAACGTGCAATAGTGACCTGTCAGGTCACCTAAAGCAGTACACGATGATAAAGATAAACCAGATAGCATACTATCATCTCGAGTAAGACTGTCGTCCCGGGATAGGTCCTCCCTCAATCATTGCAATCACGTGCCTGTGATCCAATAATTGACTCTAAGGGCACTATCTCCAACATCATGTCCCTATACCTTTCACCTTATATCTCAATATATATATATATATTCAATCATTCATATCACCTCTAACTATCTTTTTAACCATATCTATAGTTTTCTAATATAGGTTTCTCCGACTATATTCTATATCTCGGTTTCCATTCATAAATTGCGGGGGTGCTATACGCCATCCACCCGACTTCCCCCGTAGATATAAATCTACTCACCTGTGGAACTCTTCGTCCAGGAGTAGTCGATGTGCTTCGTCGTCTCGGAATCCACGCGAGGGTACCTACAAATCAACCCATATCGCAATGTTATGAAAACCAAGTCCGAAACTGATACGGCACACGGTGCGCTCATAGGTTAGAACCTATAGCCTATGCATGCAAAACAACCAAACAACCCTCGTCGTTGACGTACAAACATCCAACGACCAAATACAATATCAAATCTCAAAACCAAGAATCCCAATATCGGAAAACATAGCCAAAACCATAACTAGGGTTGCTATTCGTGAAAACCACCAAGCCTAAAACCCCAATCGTACCAATCGCTCATTCACAACACAATATATATCGTAAAAAATAATATATATATCATCACCACGTCAATTAAAACTCATATCTAATTTTACCGAAAACCTAGTAAGCAACCCAAAGGAGTTTCGGTGCAAAACCTCGTGGATTAGCGATCTAGTGGCTACCATATACATGTAATATCATAATTAGGCTTCAAAACTCTTAACTATATTTTAAGCTCACTTATCTTAATAGATTCTAAAAACTCTATTTTGCATAATTATACCCTTTAGAAAATTTCAAAGTAACAATTTGCAAACTAACAACAAGCTAATATGTTTTATGTCTAATCAAGTTAAACTACACATATAACCATACCAATTAATCAAAACGCTAACTTGATTTCACATCCTCACTTGAATTTCTAATCTTGCAATATAGCACTATATAAATACCAAATAAATTTTGATTTAAGAATTTAACCAACAAATAAGCTTTAGGGTTAGGATTTATACCTCACAAACTTGATATCAAACCTGCAAATAGACTTCCAAAATAGCCTCCAAAATACTAACTTTCTTCATGAACCAAGCTAGATTTAGGCTAAAGAATAATGGGTAGAGATTTAATTTAGAGTTTGTGGGATTTTTCTTTGATTTTTGATGGATTTTTGAAGCTCTTAGAAGTGGAAATGGAGTGGTGAAAAAGATGGGGCAGCAAAGGGGGGAGGGTTCGACCAATGCAAGAAAAAGGGGTAAGTTGTTGGTGAGTGTGGAAAGTTCTAGGTTAAAATCACCATTAAAGCTTAATTAAAGCACCTCCCATCATGCCACCTCAAATTCATTTTCTTTTCTAATTTCATTTAAACCCTAGAAATATCTAGAACACTTAGATATTTTGAAAAGAAGACAAAAATGTTTAATCTTGTAATTAAGTTAGCATGATTCACTTTTGTATAATTAACCGAATCCAATTTGTAATTACCACTAATTAAGTGTATAATTAAAAGATTATAAAAATAATTTAATTAAGGAAAAATATTTAAGTGACTCAAAATTATAAGCGACTAACTAAATACCGCATACTAGCAATTTCCTAGTTAAACTCGGTGCATTTAAGTCAATATTGAAAAATGATTATATTCCGGGTTTTACGGAAAACACAAATTATTTACCAATTAATGGAAAATTCGCCTAAACGATTTCTGAAACGTTACAATCTTCCCCCTTAAAGAAATTCGGTCCCCAAATTTAAATTTAAATCCCCAAATACTAAAACGTTTCAATAATCAGCTCAAATCAACGGGGCTCCGAAATCACGGAAAATGCAGAAATACCACAGCGCCTCATGTGCGCCTGAAAACGAGTATGAAACTCAAAATCGAACTCCGTCAAGCGTAACGCAATCACTGGAGTTATAATGTAGATACAAATCTCAAAATCCACTACCGAAATCCCATATGCACTAGTCAAACAGTATAATACGGTTATAGTACGCATCCTTGGAAAAGCTCTTAAAACTGAATAAAACATATGCAAAATCTTTTCTGAATCGCCGTGTGATGCGTAACTCACTACACAAGTGACGGACACTCATTTATGAAGTAATAAATGTATGTTCATATATGTTTTGCCAAAATATGCGTTCCGTCGTTTTTGAAATATCCCAAAATGTTTTCCTTTATAAGCGTTCGTGTCGCTCGCGGACACGTAAGAAATAGTGAGACTATAGCTCCTTTTTGAAAACCTCTTGGTAAACTTTTTATGCATGCAAAGTACTCAGGTACTGTCCTCGGATCAGTCCTGTTCGGCTATTACTTAATATAGTGCCCATCATGAAAACAAAGCGATCAAAAGAGAAATTAGCCTAAAAAGGCGTATCCAACATCACATGCATCTGGTACGCACGGAAAACCAAATCCAATACAAGTGCTACGAATGTGCACAAAAGAAAAACTAAGTGCAATGGGTGTGCACGAAAACATCTGTCCAGTGCAACGGATGTGCACGACAATCATATCAAGTGCATCTATAGTGCATAAAAATCTCAACTCAGTGCAACTAACACGCACGAATGAAAATCCCAATCGAGTGCACCCAGTGTGCACAAAATCACATCTCATATCATGCGCCCAACATGCGCGAAAATCCAAATCAGGTGCATCCGTCATGCACGAATGAAATCTAAATCAAGTGCATCCAACATGCACGAATAAAATCTCAATCAAGCGCATCCGATGCGCACAGAATCCAATACCAAGCGCCTAATATGTGCAAAATCCAACCTAAGCGCGTTAGGTTCGTTTAAAACATCTAGTGCAGTAGCATGCACGAAAATGAACATCAAGTACACACGCGCACAAAAACACAAATCTGGTAAAACAAATGCTCAAAGACATAAATCGGGTGCAACAAATGTACGGAGTATAAATCTAGTGCAACCAATGCAAGAAATATCCACCTGGTGCAACAAACGCATGGAATGCAAATCTAGTGCAACAAATGCACGAAATACGAATCTGGTGCAACAAATGCACAAAATACAAATCTAGTGCAACAAATGCACAGAAACTCATCACTAACTCAAATGTGTATGAAAACTACACCGATGTTATTTATATGTATGCCCTAGAGGCCATTACTGTACATGGGATATAGATTATAGTGGATGCTTGGACATATATAGGGAGGACTTTCTTGGTCGATATGATAGTATGCTATCTGGTTACTCTTTATCTTAACATGTACACTGATTGTCTCTCTGTTACATGTTGGTAAAGCCCTTAGGATGCGTACTTGACTGCCTAGATTATGATGCGATCGTATTAGTGGGACAAAGGTAGTCGGTAAGTACATCCTTTAATGTCCCTAGTCGTGGATGTATCGAGATGGGGCATCAATATACCAGAGTAGACTAGCGTGTAGCTTCTCGACCCATGTAGATGGGTGATGGATGATCCCATATCCATTGGTGTTTGACATTAGAGATGATATACGGGTGCTCAGTGGAGACTGGGTATACTGGACGGATTCGCCGAGAACTCTCAGATGGTATTATACCTCACGTCATATGGCAGTTCTCTGGTGACACTGGTACAGGTTAGTCTGTTGACCCGAGATCATCATAGAGTCTTGTGTGATTCCCACCGTGTTTTGATTTCCACCTTACCACGTTCAAGAAAACGTGCAAAACGGTGGTTTTTTGGTATAGTCCCGAGTCACATGGAGGCAATGAGCGATAGGAGGGGATTCGTCTCTCCCGGTATAGGGAGTTGATGTTGCGCTGTGCTCGATTGGCTATAACAGGAAGTCCCTGGCCAGGGCTATTTCAGAGATTTACTGGTAAGTGTTACCAGTAGTTTCTCGACCCGTTATGAGTCTCATATCGGCACGACTTATCGAGTTACTGGGGTCTGACGTTTACCACCCGTAGACGAGATATGCGACATATCAGACGAAGAGACCGGACTGTACGGTAGTGTTACTGATTGGATTCGCAGGAGTATGAGCAGGCTTGCTTGTTGATCTTCTGATCGCTCAATACCCGGGTGGCCGTTACGTTTAGCAGACCGCTTGCGGCTTGTGGGTGTTTGATATGATCATCACCTACTGCCGGCGTATTGACGAGTCTTTAGAGTCCTACACAGAGGTTTCCTGGTTCATGCGAAACGGAGTAAGAGCATATATGAGATATGTGCGGGACCGAGATTGATGCGCGTATGTGATACTGTATTCTATTCTCGCGATTTGTGACATCGGTCGGTTATATGAGATATAGCCGGATTATCGGATCAAGTGTTGATTCGATAAGTTGTCGCATTTGATATTAGTCGGTTATATGTGATATTGCCGGATTATTAAATCAAGTGTTGATTTAATAATTTAATGTATAATTATATGTTTGATATATTAACATACATTAACTAATATTAGCTTACTTATGATTTCTTTTCTCACTTGATTGTGCACATAGTATGTATGTGATATATATTAGTGTACAATATTGTGTGTCATGCTAGATGCCACATGAGACATGGGTGTATGAGACTTATGTTAGTTGTATGTATGCCCTAGAGGCCAGTATTGTACAGATGATGTATATTATATTGGATGCTTGGACATATATAGAGATGACTTTCTTGCTCGATATGATAGTATGTTATCTGGTTGCTCTTTATCTTAACATGTATACTAGTCTCTTTAAACTGTCTTATAGTTACATGTTGGTAAAGCCCTTAGGATGTGTACTTGACTACCTAGACTATGATGCAGATCATACTAGTGGGGACATGGTAGTCCATAAGTACATCCTTCAAGGTCCCTAGTCGTAGGTGTATCGTGATGGGGCATCGATATACCAGTGTAGACTAGCGTATACGCTTCTCGACCCATGAGATGGGCGATGGATGGTCCCATATCCATTGGTGTTTGACATCGGAGATGGTATACGGGTGCTCAGTGGAGACTGGGTACACTGGACGGACTCGCCGAGAACTCCCAGATGGTATTATACCTCACGTCAGATGGCAGTTCTCAGGTGACACTTGTGCAGGTTAGTCTGTAGACCCGAGATCGTCATAGAGTCTTGTGTGATTCCCACTGTGCTTTGATTTCCACCTTACCACGTCCATTAGGGCATGCAAACCGGTGGTTTTTGGGTACAGTCCCGAGTCATATGGAGGCAATGAGCGATAGGAGGGGTTTTGTCTCTCCCGGAATTGGGGGTTGATGTTGCGCTGTGCTCGATTGGCCGTAACAGGGAAGTCCCTGGCCAGGGCTGATTCAAAGATTTGCTGGTAAGTGTTACCAGTAGTTTCTCGACCCGTTATGAGCCTCATATCGGCACGACTTATCGGTTATTGGGGTCTGACGTTTACCACCCTTAGACTTGATATGCGACATATCAGATTAGGAGACCGGACTGTACGGAAAGTGTTGCCAGTTGGCTCGACGGGAGTTATAGCAGGTTCGCTTGTTCTCTTCTGATCGCTCAATACCCGGGTGGCCGTTACGTTTAGCTGACCGCTTGCGGCTTGGGGGTGATTGATATGATCATCACCCACTGCCGGCGTATTGATGAGTCTTAGAGTCCCACAATGGAGTTACCTAGTCCAGGCGAAACGTTGTGGTGCACGTATGCGATATGCGCATGGACCCGATTAAAATGCGTGTATTGGATACCGTATATTGATCGGACGGCTTGCTTTTGGTTAGGGTCGTATGTGATATGGCCGGATTGATAAATCAAGTGTTGATTTATCATTTAACCATTAGTTTCTCACTAGAAATCCTTTCTTGTGTTGGATGGATGTATGCATGCATGTATGTTTTTCTTTCTTTCTAGTTTCCTGCACATATGGATGTGTATACATACATACATACATACATCATCTATCATGGTTGCTTATACAATGAGAATGGTTGCAATATAAGAATCACACCATGGTTTTTATATGGATTATTATTGCTTTTGAATTAAAACAAAAAGGAAAAGAAAAAGGGTTAAATCATAGAATGTTTCTACACTCTTCTTTACCTTACCATGCTTACCTACATTTTAACCCTTGGTTTATTTTCCTTTTGTGTTTTTAACTCAAATACAATAATATCTTTAGAATTAACCATGGTTTGAAATGAGAGATGAAAAATATATATACTTATATTTTTCATTTTTCTTATGAGAGTTTTTCTTCTCTTCTTCTCAAAAAGCCATCATCTTCATCAACCTTGATCTCTTGCTCTCTTGAATTTTCAAGTGAGCAATATACTCATCAAGTTAGGATTTTGAAGTGAGAAAGAGAACCACAACACCATTCTACACAAGTCTAGCCCACTTGTTTGGAGTTTAGCTTCATTTCGTTCTCTTGATCGGGTGAAGTTGCAAGCTTGGACGAAGCGGACTCCGGGTGGATCATCGGTGACCTAGAGGAGTTCAAGCGGAGCTTTTTCAAACCCCAAGTAGCTGAGGAGTCTAGCGTAGGGAGCTACAAAGGTTGTACTCTCTAAACCCTAGCTTTTCTTTCATATGATGATATGTAAATTTTAGAAACCCTAATTTTCTAGGAACGATCCGATGTTTGTTAACTTAGCACCCTAAAGACTCCACCTTTGGTACATGTGATGCTTCCAAACCCTTCATGAGGTGCTAGGTAAACCTTTCATTGGTATCAGAGCTGACCTAGAACATTAGGCGACACTTTAACGAAGTAAAAACTCCGATCGAACTAAAATACGACTTTCTCGGACGCTCTCTGGACATTTTTTAAAATCTGGTTATTTTCAGAATTAAAAATATGCAAAAAAATTCAGCAGGTAAATATAAGAGTTACTGTGAAAAACGAGACCATGAACAGTAAATTTGAGCGCGGAACCGCGGCAATAGCCTGCTTAGGCCGCGGTTCCGCGGCCGTTCTGTTGCTTCATGGTGTCATTTTTGTAGAGTAACTCATTTCACTGCTTGTATATTTTTTAGGGTATTTTTAATCTGAATTTTGTGCTGTTTGTTCTGGAGATGGTTTTGGACTCGTCGATTCGATCGGAATTTTCATTTCGTGATTTTTCCGGATAAATTAGAATGTATTGAAGTATTTGAACGAGTATCATTTGCTCACTTTTTACGGGGTTTAAAATCTTTCGGAAATACGTGCAAGTTTGTTTGTGGTGGACCCTCTAGAAGACAACAAACCTTAACTCGATTATGTGACCGTCTTGAACTGCTTTTTGAACCTTAGGGTTTGGGGCAGTACGGCGTGCCATATGTGAGGCATTGGCTTGACCCTTCTACGGCTGGACCGTTACCATTGTGTCACACCCCGGGTTTTTGAACTCCGCTCAAGTGTTGAGCTTTAGCGAATCTTGGGTATTTGATCGTTCGTTCGAAAACTTTAATACCGTCTATTTATCTGGAATGTGATGCAATATGTGGAATTCATATAGTTGGACATGAAATACGAAGTATGTGATATTTCGCATTTACGATGTCTAAAGAAAATGTGGATTCCAAATATTGCAGTTTTACACTTTCTTTTCTGTAACCGTAAGTGTAGTATGTCGATATCGCCGGTTCCGTTGCTATACATCAACGACAATTGGGGTATGCATAATTACTTACGTTGATGATATATGATATTATGTGTTGCTGAGATATGATGTGCAGAATTGTCGCAATTGAATAGCCTGGGTTTTTTTTATGTGAGATGAGAGTTTTATATTTTCATTCATGTAAATTCAAAAGTAATGTAATATTCTTTTATTTGGGGCACTTCCGGGTTGAGGTCGATGCCACCAGTGTTGTATATTATTTACTTTTCTGCATTAGGATGGACCCAAGGAGGGGAGCACAGGTGACCGGGTTCTGGGGTTCAGTGGGAGGCCATCTCGAGGAGTCGAGACCGGGTCTCCTAAACTCCAGAATTGGTAGGGTCGCTTGCCGCTCTCGTAGGGGTCCAGGGTGTGGGCTTGGCTATTCATCGCTACTGTGGAATCCGTATTTTCTATTATTGGCTAAATACTAAATACGGACGTCCTAGTATATCCCACATTATATCTATGTTTCTGCTGCGATATCTGTGATGTGATCATTAGATATGTTCTGTGATGGATACAGTATATAGTATATATGATATATTATGTAGGCGTTACTTATGTTTTACACCCACGCTAGCCCTGCCCCGCTCTGCCGTTAGTTACCTAACCTAACGATGCATGAGGGGACATCGAGGTGAATGAGGATGGCATAAGTGTACGTCGTATTTATCTGTGATGTTTAGGTGACTTAAATGATGGGACTTCATTAATGTGATTAATGAAAGAAAAGAAACCTAAAAGATGTTGTAGAATCAAATTTTCAAATAAAAGGGTAGCTACAGTCTTGCTTTGCATAGCGGTATATATGATATACCCTGCACCTTATTCGATGGGGAAAGAGCCGAGATCCCTTCACCGGGAGTGACCTCTTTAGCAAAACTGGCAGATGCTACAACACTTGGTTTGACTTTTGACTGCTTTTGGAGTTTTGCTTTGCACAGTGATATATATGATATGTCCTGCACCTTATTCGATGAGGAAAGAGCCGAGATCCCTTCACCGGGAGTGACTTCTTTAGCAAAACTAATGAAAGCCTCAAAATCACTCCATTTCAAAACATCACTTGATTCTACAACGATATCAAGTTCATTATGCAATAGGTTTTCAGAAAAACCTGTCGTAGCCCTCCGTCATTTCAGATAAGAACTGTTTAGTATTCGTGCTGCGTTTGTTGGCCTTTGTCAAGGCGTAGTGTGCGGTAGCTGAATAGTGCTTATCTGCTTATGCATATGATGCAGATTGTTTCAGGGTAGTCGTACGACCTTGTTGGCCTTTGTCAAGAGTCATGCGGGTGGGTTTGATTCAATAAAGAAATGACGGGTTGAACTTGACTAGCATCCTATGATTTGTTGGCCTTTGTCAAGGTCATGGAGGTTAGGGGCAAAATATTATCGGGAATTTCAAGTGTTGAAATTTGCAATGAGATTGTATACCTTCTATGAGAGTGTTGGATACCGATACCCACTGCGAGTAACTGTTACTCCCGGGAGAGTTTTGTTAGTTGTATGTATGCCCTAGAGGCCAGTATTGTACAGATGATGTATATTATATTGGATGCTTGGACATATATAGAGATGACTTTCTTGCTCGATATGATAGTATGCTATCTGGTTACTCTTTATCTTAACATGTACACTTGTCTCTTTAAACTGTCTTATAGTTACATGTTGGTAAAGCCCTTAGGATGTGTACTTGACTACCTGGACTATGATGCAGATCATACTAGTGGGGACATGGTGGTCCATAAGTACATCCTTCAAGGTCCCTAGTCGTGGGTGTATCGGAACGGGGCATTGATATACCAGAGTAGACTAGCGTATACGCTTCTCGACCCATGAGATGGGCGATGGATGATCCCATATCCATTGGTGTTTGACATCAGATATAGTATACGGGTGCTCAGTGTAGACAGGGTACACTGGACGGACTCGCCGAGAACTCCCAGATGGTATCATACCTCACGTCAGATGGCAGTTCTCAGGTGACACTTGTGCAGGTTAGTCTGTAGACCCGAGATCGTCATAGAGTCTTGTGTGATTCCCACTGTGCTTTGATCTCCACCTTACCACGTCCATGAGGGTGTGCAAAACGGTGGTCTTTGGGCACAGTCCCGAGTCACATGGAGGCAATGAGCGATAGGAGGGGTTTCGTCTCTCCCGGTATTGGGGGTTGATGTTGCGCTGTGCTCGATTGGCCGTAACAGGGAAGTCCCTGGCCAGGGCTGATCAGAGATTTGCTGGTAAGTGTTACCAGTAGTTTCTCGACCCATTATGAGCCTCACATCGGCACGACTTATCGGTTATTGGGTTCTGACGTTTACCACCCCTAGACTTGATATGCGACATATCAGACGAACAGACCGGACTGTACGGTAAGTGTTACTAGTTGGATTCACAGGAGTGTGAGCGGGCTAGCTCGTCGATCTTCTGATCGCTCAATACCCCGATGGCCGTTACATTTAGCAGACCGCTTGCGGCTTGTAGGTGCTTGATATGATCATCATCTGCTACCGGCGTATTGACGAGTCTTTAGAGTCCTACACAGAGGTTTCCTGGATCAAGCGTAACGAAATAGGAGCGCATATGAGATAAGTGCAGGACCGAGAATAATGCGTGTATGTGATACCGTATTCCATTCTCGCGATGAATGTATCGATTGGTTATATTCGATATAACCTAGATATCGAATCAAGGATTGATTCGATAAGCCGATACATAGGATACTAGTCGGTTATATGCGATATGACCGGATCGTTAAATCAAGTGTTGATTTAATGATTTAATGTATAATTATATATTTGATATATTACTTTGCATTAACTAGTATTGGTTCACTTTAAATGGATTTTCTCACTTGATGTGCAAGTTGTATATGTGATATACTTTTGTGCACATGTTTGTATCATGTTTGATGATGCATGTTTAATTGGTTAAGTGTAAAGAATCAAACCATGGTTAAGTAGATGATTAGGGTTTTGCTTATTCATTTATTTATTTATTTATTCATTTATTTGGAAAAGATTTTGGAGAGAATGGTGGCTTTCTTTGTTTCTAGTTGAAGCTTCATGAAGCTTTGACTTTGTAACCATTCTTGTCTTCTTGCTTAACCCTAACCATTCCAAGTAACCATGGTCTATTCTCTACACTCTACCATAGTTAGTATATGATAAGTATCTATTTTCTTTTCTATTTTCAAAAAGACTTATCATATTCTAGCTTCATCTTCTTCTTGATCTTAAAAGAAAAAGCTTAAGTCCATTAATGGCAACTTGAGCTAAAGTGTGAGAAATCCAATTCTAAAGTGAACCCACCTCCTATTTCTTCACCCTCTATCTCTTGCCAAGTAGTATAGGGTGTTTTCTTCACAAGTTTCACAACTTGGTGAAGTTGGAGCTTGAACTTGTGATGCCTCGACGTAGATCATCTTCGGCACGAAGCCGACGACCTAGCCCGCCCATTTCTACGATGAAGCCGACGATTGAGTCCGGGATTCGAGATGGACAGCGATAGGACCCCTACGTGGAGCTAAGGAAGTGGAGAAACGGATCTACAAAGGTTGTAGCCTCTCTCCTTTAGTTAAGATGTTAACTAGTTTCGTATTTCGCCTAAAATTCTAGTTAACGATCCGTATTAGGGTTTCTCGGCACTTGTAAAATTTGAAATTGGCATGGTTGATGCCTTGTGAGACCTCTTGAGAGTGCCTAGGAACCCTACAGTGGTATCAGAGACTAGCTAGAGCCTTAGGCGAAGTCTAGACGACGTTTGAAACCCGAATACACATCGAAACCCTAACACATCATGCTCTCTGGACTTTTTCCAAAAACTAGGATTTTTCTAGATTAAAAATGCTTAAAAAATTCAGCAGGGAATTCTAAGAACTACGGTGCAAAATTTACCTCATGAACAGTCAAAGGTGTGGCAGAACCGCGGCAGAAGCTTGGCTTCTGCGGCGGTTCCGCGGCCAACTAATAGGATTTTCCTGTAATATTTGCACAGTAATTCATCATTTCAGCAGCTGAGTTTTCTGGGAATTTTTAATATGTACTAAAGAGTTGAGTTTTCTGAGGTGTTTTAGAGCTTCGATGTTTCGACCGGTAATTTCAAACGTCGTCAATGTGGTTTCCGGATAATTTTAGAATATGTTAAAAAGTTCGACCGGATGTAAATACCCAATCTTTCCCCTGCCCGGAAATTTCCAATTGTTGGACTTTTCCGTAGTTTAATGACGTTCTAAGTATTGCAAGTAACGCGATGGTCCCTCTAGAAGACAACAAACCTTAACTCGATTATGTGACCGTCTTGAACTGCCCTTTGAACCTTCGGGTTTGGGGCAGTACGGCGTGCCACATGTGAGGCGTTGGCTTGACTCTTCTACGGCTGGACCGTTGGTACTGAGGCATGAAGTGAATGTCTTTGAACTTATTTCATGTGTTGAACGGTCTCGGGAAAACTTGGGTGTTCGAATGTTCGATCGGAAAGTTTAATATTTTCTATTTTATCCGGAATGGGATACAATAATTGGAATTCACAAACAGTTATGAGATAACTGAATGAATGTTATAAATCTAGCGGTTTAGTCTCACATGATATTGAAAAGAGTTTTCGATAATGGGACTAAAATGCGGGGTTTATAATTGTTAGGCATGTGATGTCTAAGTATTTCATTTGATTAGGCATGCGATGTCTAAGGAGGTTGCGGATTCCAACTGTTGTAGTTTTACACTTTCTTTTCTGTGACCGTAAGTGTAATATGTGATATCGCCCGTTTCATTGCTATATGTCAACGACAATTGGGATGCGCATATTTACTTACGTTGATGACATGTGATGTTATGTGTTGCTGGATATGTTAGATTGGATTGTCGTGTTCGAATAGCCGGGTTTTTTTTATATGAGATGAGTGTTTTTCATTTTCATTCATGTAAAAACTTGTATGTAATATTCTTTTATTGGGGCACTTCCAGGTTTCGGAAGTTGTCACCTTTTGTATATTATTTACTTTTCCGCATTAGGATAGACCCAAGGAGGGGAGCACAAGTAACCGGGTTCTAGGGTCCAGTGGGAGACCATCTCGAGGAGTCGAGTCCGGGTCTCCTAACCCTAGAATTGGTAGGGTTGTTTGCCGCTCTCGTAGGGGTCTAGGGGTGTGGGTTTGGCTATTCATCACGACCGTGGAATCCGTGTTTTATACTGGCTCGTATTGAAAACACGGACGTCCTAGAATATCCAATGTTTCATATGTTTCTTCTGCTGCGATATCTGTGATGTGATCATGTGCTATGTTCTGTGATGGATACTTGACATAGTATATATGATATATTATATAGACGTTACTTATGTTTTGCACCCGCACTAGCCCTGCCCTGCTCTGTCGTTAGTTACCTAACCTAACGGTGCACGAGGGGACATCCAGGTGAATGCGGATGGCATAAGTGTACGTCGTATTTATCTGTGATGTTTAGGTGACTTAAATGATGGGACTTCATTAATGTGATTAATGAAAGAAAAGAAACCTAAGATGTTGTAGAATCAAATTTTAAACAAAACAGGTAGCTACAGTTCTTGCTTTGCACAGCGGTATATTTGATATATCCTGCACCTTATTCGATGAGGAAAGGACCGAGATCCCTTCACCGGGAGTGACTCCTTTAGCAATAACTGGCAGATGCTACACACTCGGTTTGACTTTTGATTGCTTCTATAGTTTCTGCTTTGCACAGTGATATATATGATATATCCCGCCCCTCATTCGACGAGGAAAGGGCCGACGATCCCTTCACCGGGAGTGACCCCTTTAGCAAAACTAGAAAAGCCTCAAAATCACTCCATTTCAAAACTTCATTTGATTCTACAATGATATCAAGTTCATTACGCAATAGGTTTTCAGAAAAACCTGTCGTAGCCCTCCGTCATTTCAGATAAATCCTACTTAGTATTCGTGTTACGTTTGTTGACCTCCGTCAAGGCGTAGTGTGCGGTAGCTAACTAGTATTTATCTGCTT
The DNA here is from genome assembly GCA_030015575.1 of Agapanthus africanus. Classification (NCBI taxonomy): domain Eukaryota; kingdom Viridiplantae; phylum Streptophyta; class Magnoliopsida; order Asparagales; family Amaryllidaceae; genus Agapanthus; species Agapanthus africanus. Next base: position 265,814,633 of record CM057343.1, read on the forward strand.
ATGCATGTGATGCAGATTGGATTAGGGTAGTCGTACGACCTTGTTGACCTCCGTCAAGGGTCGTGCTGGTGGGTTTGATTCAATCAAGAAATGACGGGTTGAACTTGACTTGCACCCTGTGGTTTGTTGACCTCCGTCAAGGTCATAGGATGCTTGGGGCAAAATATTATCGGGAATTTCAAGTGTTGAAATTTGCAATGAGATTGCATACCTTCTATGAGATAGTTGGATCCCGATACCCACTGCGAGTAAGAGTTACTCCTGGGAGAGTTTTGCACATTACAATTAGCCGATCAAGTAGGTGTCTAGAAAGGTGTCAACGGGGTTACGCCTCTGGGAAAACGAGGTTTACATTAATTAGGTTCGTACGAAAGCACGGGGGACCTCCCTCAAAGTACCGACACTGGCCTGGCTGAAAGATCGACGAACTTGTAGTGTGTAATTAATCCCGGCTAGTCTTTCCTTTTAGGGTTTGAAGGAAGATTTGATAAAAACCAGTGGGAGCCATCCTGATTAGATAAGATAAAAACCAATCTGATCTTGCAAGAGCATACGCTAAAGTGTTTTCTTCTCTCTCTCTCCAGGTAACGACCATTTCATGCCCTAATAAAGATAATAATATGGATGTATTGACCGAACCCGCATGTTATTCTGTGCTAGGGAACGTTGGTTCCGTTCTTTCCTATAAGAGTTATAGGACTGAACAGGATATAGGGGAATACCAGGATTCCCATGCCACCCGAATGAAGAAAGTACATGATGATGCATTTTCTTCGGGTGTGTTCGTTACAGAGAACTGTTTCTCCATTTGCTCTACGTCCTGGGTATTAGATACCGGGTCGGGATCCCATATATGTAATCAGTTACATGGGCTTAGAAAAGGTAGAGAACTTGGAGAAGGTGATTGTTCCCCCAATCAGAGCAAGGCTCTGCTTAAATTTTGAAAATTCAAATTTTGAAGCAAACGCTTCAGTTCCCGTGCGCTGCGCGCAACGCGCCACGTGTCAGAAGTTGACACGGCAGCACAACGCCCAAGACAGTACGTCCAATCAGAGCAAGGCTCTTTAAAAAACATAAGCAACGTTCAACTGCGCAAGCGCACGGCAGCGCGACACGTGTCTGCGCAGTTGCGCAAGCGCACCGCTGCGCGACACGTGTCTGCGCAGTTGCGCAAGCGCTGTTGCGCAAGTGCCTCACTGCGCGACACGTGTCATACGCTGATGAGTTGCGCAACAACAGAGTGAAGATTTAAGGATATTTTTCTATTCTTGTTTAAACAAGAAGATTTCTTCTGTAAAACAGGGGCCTTTGGATCAAAGATCCAACGGTGGGAAAAATTCCCCAAATCACTCAGAAAAGATCTTTTTAACAAATTTAACTGATTTTTGAGCACTATAAAAAGGACCCCAGACCCCATTTCAAAGAGATAGACAATGGGGATTAAAAAAAAAAAAGAAGAAGAGAACTTCTTGAGAACACAAAGAAGAAGGTAAAAACCTTTGAAATAAGAGAAAATTCTCTTAGGAATAGATCATTGATCTAAAAGACAAAATCAGTGATCTTCAATAAATAAATAAATAAATAAAAATAATAAAAAAATAGTGCCTTGCACTTGCTAGAGAACCTCTGGTTCTCTGAGATAGAAAGAAAGAAAAGATTTTTCTTCTTCTCTTTGATCTAAATTTAGAAGAAATTTAAAAGTGCTCTGCACTCCTTCCCTTGAATCTAAAAGATTCTTGGTGCTTTGCACAAATGCAATGCATTACTTGAAGGGCCAGGCCCAAATCAAAAAGGCCTAGCAGGCCAAAATAAATTGCAAAACAATAAAAGTGCCGAGCCCAAACAAAATTGATGCTCTGCATCATTCATAAAGAACAGAGCTCAAAACAAATTGATGCCCTGCATCTTTTCTGGGCAAAGCCCAAATAAAAATAAAAGGAAATGCAAAAGCAATGTTGGACATATTTTTTTACTGGACTTAGCCCAATCGTGGCCATAAGTCCTTAAATTAAATTGGCTGAGCAAAATGGCTCTCCTAAATCAATCTACATCCGGTTCGAGGGTACATCTCCGAACTCCTTTGACATCCATCGTTGTAATTCCTCAACGACGTCAAAGAGGTGACGGGTCCCAATGGCCACACACCCAATACTGGACCGAAACGTCCCTAAACTAATATCGGACCGAAACGTCCCTAAACTAATAATGGACCGAAACGTCCATAAACTAATATCGGACCGAAACGTCCCTAAACTAATATCGGACCACCACGTCCCTAAACTGGCACAATAGAGCCCAAATGCTCTTTTATCGGATCTAAACGGTCCCGTTAAGTTGATCTTAGTCTCAAACTGGACTAACGTATCCTTAACAAACGTTTAAGTTGATCTTAGCCCTAAACACGGCTAACGTATCCTTAAATATTCAAATGGATTATAAAACTCCCAATCAACTCTGGTTCGAGGGTACATCTCCGAGCTCCTTTGATACATGTCGTTGTAATCCTTCAACGACGTCAGAGAGGTGACGAGTCCCGATGGCCATACATTAAATTAATCACTACGTTGAGTTGATCTTAGTCTAAAACAGGACTAACGTATCCTTGACGAACGTTTAAGTTGATCTTAGCCGCAATGCGACTAATGCATCCTTAGACTGAAAACACCAAACCCAAATCTAAGTAAATACGGATTTGGACTAATCCACGTCCTACGGGCGACGGCATTACTCAGTCTCCGTATACAATCCACGGGCAACCACAAACAAAATGAACACACACGACACGAAGTGAAATTCTGGAGAAGGAGAAAGTTGTTACCGCGAGGCGGTAGCGTAATTAACTGCAGGGGCTTGCGCCTGCAGGGAAGAGCGTCCCCATAATCAAAAACCCCTCATCCTGAGGGGGAATCTGACGAAGTTTGCTACATCGGCCGCATCCGTCTAAACCTCCGATACACGGTGCCATAAATCAACTTGGCATCTTCGGAGAGATAAACGGATAAAACCAAATAGCATCTGCCCCGAACATCAGGCATGGACGCCAAGTCTAGGCCGCCATTCGGAGGGGAACAGATTCTGGCACGCCCGGTGGGACCTCTTCCTCTTTCCACTCCACACTTCGTGTGTCGTCTTCGCGAACCAATCGCGGTTCATTAAATGGTTGTCTTCGGATTTCAAGTTACTAAGATTTGGTCTTTTACCTGGCGCAGAATTCAAGATTCAATGGCCTCTAGCTGTACCAACTGCTCGAAATGCCGCTGCAACGGACGCTCCACCCCACCAGAAGGTGTAGCATATGGGCCCCAAGCGGCTTCCTTCCTTACTCTGCCGGTAGACCAAGTGACCCAAGCCACCACCGGCTTGTTCTTCGGGACTATGATCCCACCTGCAATCTTTTCTGCACCAATACCTGCACCGGAAGTGGGTAAAAAGTCGGTCTTCAACCGGCTCACTATTCCGACGGCCCCTGTCAACGGGTCGCCCGCTACTAAACTGACAGCCTCCGTTTTCACCAGGCTAGGTCAGAACTATAAAGTGGCCGTCCCAAAGAGGGCAACGGCCGCTGCTTCGGAAGTCATTAAAGCGGCCTCTCCCATCAGAGAGTCGGTCTTCACAAGATTGACGGTTCCCACTCCTCCCCCAGCTGGTCAAAAGGCATCAGTCTTCGACAGGCTGACATCGGCAGTTACCCCACACTCAAACAAGGGGCAACAAGAAACCATCTCGATTTCCGAGCCAGTCCCAACGGCTCATCACGCGCGACGTCGCCATTGGCGACGAGTGAGGAAAGCAGGGGGCAACTCCCCCTCAGGGATAACTCCACCCGCTCCAATGGTGGAAGTCAACGTTGCTGTTCCAACTGGGAACAGCTTTGAACTACTGAGGAGAGTGCGTAAGAACTCTCCAACCGCTACCTTGAAAAGATCTCCTCCACCTGCGGAGAGAGTTCCAGAAACAAAACAAGAACAACCCCCTCAACGGCTATCCTCAAAAGTTTACAAGGTTTGGCGTAGAGTTCAAGACTCCGTGATTGACCCGGACCACTTTCATCGCCAGAAAAAGGCAAAGGTGGAAAAAGACAAAAACCACCCCATTAAACAACAGGGGGCAACAATTGCTAGGATGCCCACTTCAACGGCTCCTTTAACCTCGATGGCCCACAAAAGAAGGAGGCCAGAGAAAGCTCCCGCGTCAGCGGCAAAGTTTAAAAGCGGTGAACCTAAACGCCCCAAGTCAGGGGGCATAATTGTTCATACGGTTTATATGGCTTATGGAAAGGAAGAAAGCCGTACTTCTACGGGTCACCGACCGCTCACCCGATCAGTGACCAAGGCTCAGGAGCAGCAACAAAAGCTCCAGGAGATGATGACCACAATGGCTGCACTCACTGGGCCAAAAGAGAACCCTGAGGCGTCCTTAGATGAGCGCCAGGAGGAAGAGACCAACGCCGAGTTCCTTCGCCGAGTACTGGAAAAGAGGGACAAAGAGGCTGCTGAACAAGCGGCCAACATACAGCGAATGGGCCTCCTCTTCCAAGACATGATAGGGATGATGATACAACAAGATCCTCCCGCTGAAGAACCCCTAACCGTCCTTGGAGATGATAAGGGAGATACATTAAATCCGCAGCCCGCTCTATTAACAGCTAAAGAGGATACAATCTCTAAGACTGATCTGGACGAATACATAGCCCAGCAAATAAAGGTTCATCATGCGGCCGAAGCAGCCGGCCACGTCGTAAAAACTGGGCGACCATATCCAGGCTGGTATGACCAAATCAAGTACCCGCCGGGTTACACAATTCCCAAGTTTCATATCTACAAAGGGACTGGCAATCCCCATCAGCATGTCGCCCAGTTCAGGGCGCTTTGCGGTAACACCGGCGGCGATGACAAGCTTTTGCTCCGCCAGTTTGTCGGAAGTCTATCAGATACGGCGTTCGAGTGGTACTCTGAACTCCCTAATGATTCTATTAAAACCTTCGCGGAGATGGAGCTGCTGTTTACCCAACGCTTTGCAAGTGCCAGTGAACGTACCCCGATGACGGCACTGATTAACGCTAGGGTAAAACCCGGCGAGACATGGGTTCAGTACGCTATACGGTGGCGTAATCTATGGTCAAAGTGTGAGCAGCGCATAGAAGAAGCCCCTGCGGTGGGAATGTTTGTTGGAACCCTTGATCCACAGGCAACTATCTCACAGTTTATGATGTTTTTCAAGCCGACTTCCTTCCAGGCTTTGATTGACAAACTAGCGCAAATGGACCAGATGGGTCATAAACCCCCTCTCCCAAAGCCAGATTCCCGAACTGACAAAGGAAAGGGAAAAGCGATCATTGTCGCTAATGCTCAACAACAACCGAACGACTTGAAGCCGGTTGCTCGTCCAAACAATACGCGCCCTTACGTACCCCTTGAGGATAGGATGGGACGTCCTTATTCCTTTCCCCGCGATAAAACGAAGAGGTTATTCAAGCTGGCATTATGCAACAGACTCATAAATCTGCCAGATCCAAAACGTCCGTTGCAACCAAGTGACGTCAACGAACCTAATTACTGCCCCTATCATCGAGTGCTAGGCCATCCGATTGAGGACTGTTACGTTTTCAAAAATTGGCTTGAAAACCAGTATAGACAGGGAAAATTTGCGTTATCTGACAAATGGAAGGTGAATCCCCCGCAGCCCCACACCTCTAAAGGGACGAATACGCCGGGGGCAACATGCTCTGTCATTGAAGAAACTCCGTGGGAGGTTGTATTATCATCAAAAACGAAGAGGATGCTAAATGATCTTCGGACATGTCCGGCGATCAAGTGGAAAAGCCCATTGGAACCGCAGGTCGTTGAGGGGATGTTAAAGCCACGTCCAACTCCAAAGACCAATGATGGGGGTTCAAGCACTAGTAGCCAGTCGTCAAAGTCTTCGAAGAAAAAGAAGAAGGCCAAGAAACCGGTGAAGCCCAGCGATAGGCGCACGGACTTGCAAAAGCAAATTGACGCGCTGGAAGAATACAACCAGAAGGCGCGGACTCCCGTTACATTGCAAGAGTTCCTCAACCACGTCTTCCAAGCAGAAGATGAGGGAGGTAGTTCGTCAAATGAATCTGAGGAACATGTAGCAAGTTGCCATGTGATTTCCCATTTGTCCACAAGCGATGAGGAGACTCCTCGCGCTGAAAAGCTGTGGGCAGAGCCTACACTAAAAATCCTGGAGCCGTCGGATGAAGCGATTGATGCATTCCTAAATCAGGCGTTTTTAAAGGGCAAAGCTGATCGGGATAACGAAGCGGTTATATTCGAAAAGGCCAAACGCCAGCGCCTTGGCGAAAGAATTGCGGTACTCCCGCTAGAACAAAATACACCCACCACAGATAAAATCAAGTTCAAGATAAAGAAGAGATTCGCTAAGGCTGTGTCAATGGGTATAAAGCTACCACCCTCCGAGAAAAACATTACGGGTGAAATGGAAAGCCACCCCTCCTGTTGCTTGTACCATCGGAAGGTGTCGCATCCCACCAAAGAGTGCAAAGCTTTCGGTAAGTGGTGGCAAGGATATGTTACTTATCGGCAACAGTTTAAGCGGGAAAAGCGCAAAGCCCGCCGAGAGCAGAACGGAATAAACAAAGTGCTTGATAAAACTAGCAGTGGTTATTGCATGATTGACGCCGGGGAATCACAAGTACCTGTATTTGGGAGCGATTCTGATGAGGAGCTAGAGCTTGGCCCCCTCTTTAAAGAATCCACTTCGGGAAAAGAAGAAGGACCAAAGGCTTACGAGAATATACAGCTACGCAACCGGACGTTACCCGAAAAGAATCTCGGACCCTTAAACAAGAAAGACAAAGGGAAAGAGAAGGCCTCTGAAGACATCGCCTTGGATGATCGAGTTGCGGAAGAGTTAACCGCCAAGAACCCGCCAAAGAGGAATAAAGTGGATTACAATGTCTTGGCACATCTGAGGAAGCTACCCTCACAACTCAGCATTCTCGATGCCCTGTTGCTATCAAAAGAGGTGAGGGATTCTTTGATTAAAGCCTTACAAGAGCCGGAACAATTCCAAGCATGCCTGGCCGAGGAAAAGATGAAGGATGAGTTGGAGGAAGTACACACGGCTGATGTTACCTTTGGCGATGAGGACCTTCTACTTGGGACTTGTGAACACAATCGCCCTCTCTATGTTTCGGGATACTGCCATGATATAAAGATAGGCAAGATTCTGATCGATAACGGGTCGTCTGTTAACCTACTCAACGTGCGGGTGTTGAAGGAAATCTGCATGAGCGTCCAGCACCTTGCTCGGGACAAGATCACCATATCTGGGTTCGACTCCCAATCGTCAAAGACTCTTGGATCTGTGATACTAACGCTACGCTTCGGATTACTCGTCACGGACATTAAGTTCCACGTCATAGATGCCAAGACATGCTACAACGCTTTGCTCGGCCGACCATGGTTACACGAGTACAACATCATCCCTTCTACACAACATCAGTGTATGAAGTATTTTAAGGATGGTTTCGAATATACCGTGACGGGAGAACTGAACCCGTTCTCTGTGAACGAGGTCCGCAAATACGAAGATGCCAAATACTTTTTGCCGGATTTCGAAGACACGGAGAAGTGTCACAAGCCGGAAAATAAAACTAACGCCACCATCCCTGTCTTCGGCAGTGATACCGAGGAAGAAGAGGAGATCGTTTATTCGGGTCCGCCCCAACATAACAAGCCAGGACCGTCCACTCCTACATTGGTCTTTGGTAGTGACTCGGAGGATGAGGTCCATGTCGTATTCTCTGCTCGACCTTCAATAAAAGCTTCCGCTGACGAAGAGCAAAGTCTGCAAGTCGCCATGGTGCCGCCTAAACATCATAAAGAACTGAACGCACTTAATATCTACAGTATAGAAGAGCTGCGGACATTCTATATCCCTCCCAGGCGAGAAAACGAGAAGGCAATCCTATTCTACCGTTCTGAAGAAAACAAGGTGGAAAAAGAAGTTTTGCATGGCATGGATCCCACGCTCGACAGGCTTTAGCCTATCCGTCTTCCCAGATATTATACCGAAGGTTTGAAGAAACTGCTGAAACGCCAGGGGATATCCTTCAGACAGACCGTTAGAGAGGCTAAATTCTATGACAGGGTCTGGAATGTTCCCGGGACCCAACGCAAACTGCCTAACGGGAGAATGGAAACAAAAGGGCTTGGGTACATCCGGCTAAAGAAACGAGAGCTAGTAAGTAGCTGTTATGTCATGTATGACTTCGATGAAGATGCGGACGCTCAATGGGAGGACGCTAATCCTAAGCCAGTAAAAGTTCCTGATGAAAAAGTGCCTGGTCCATCATTTGAAGAACAAATGGACAGGCTTATAAGGGAAGCTGGTCAAAAAGTCCGAGATGACCACAATCGCGAGACCGCCATCTATGAGAAAGCCAAGACGCAACGCCTTCTCCGACAGGCCGTCAAGGATGAAAAGGCCGCTCCTTGTCAACCTGCTACAAAAAAGGTTCGACGCGAAAGCAAAAACAAGTCAGAGGACAGAAAAGACGCTCAACAAACACAAGGCAGAGCTAAGAAACCACGTATCCGAAAGTCGAGCGTTACTGACTTAGCCCTCATGAAGAAAATGGATCGAGCATACTCATTTCCTCGGAACAAAACAAGGAAGATATTTGATCTTGCTCTAAAACATCAAATGCTTATGCTGCCAGAGTCCAAGCACCCCGAGCACGCGGGCGAGGTATTCAACCCAAATTATTGCTTTTACCATCGAGTAGTAGGTCATCCTCTTGAAGATTGCTTCACCTTCAAGAATTGGGTCGAAGATCAATATCAGCTTGGTAAATTCGCTCTGTCCAACAACTGGAGGGTAGCACCACCACAAAAGCACGAGCCTAAGGCCACGAAAGAAGAACCAGTTCCACATTGGGATTGGCAGAAAATTCACACCTGTCGTATGATAACGATATTAAAAGAAGAGTCCGAGAATGTGGACAGCCTTCCCTGGTGCTTCGAAAATAGCAATGATGAGGTGATCTCAGAATTTCCACCAGCTCCGAAAGAACTGGAGGACGGCATACATACCACTGCGGATAACCTCAAGAAAATTGAGTTGGGGACGTTAAACGATCCGCAACCGACATTCGTCAGCGAACTGCTGTCCGAGGAAAAGGTGGCTGCATTAAAGGACGTCCTTGTACAGCATAAAGATTGCTTCGCATGGAACTATGCCGAGATGCCGGGACTTGATCCAGAAGTTGCTGTACATAGACTGGCAATATCCCCGAGTGTCAAGCCGGTCAAACAAGCGCCGAGAAGAATGCGGCTTGAGCTCGAAATGAGCATCAACGCGGAAGTCAAAAAGCTGATAGACTCCGGCTTTATCCAAGAGGTTCAATACCCTGAATGGATTGCTAACATCGTCCCAGTGATGAAGAAAAATGGTACGGTGCGCATATGCGTGGACTTTCGGGATCTCAACAAAGCCTGCCCGAAGGATGATTTCCCAGTACCAGTCACCGAATTAATGATAGACAATACGTCCACGCATGAGATTTTCTCATTCATGGACGGCTCATCAGGATATAATCAAATAAAAATGCACCCTGAAGACCAGAAACATACGGCTTTCTGGACTCCTTTGGGAATATTCTGTTACAAGGTGATGCCCTTCGGTTTAAAGAACGCCGGTGCAACCTACCAAAGGGCCATGACGAAGATTTTCGATAACCTTATACACGAAATTGTTGAATGCTATATCGACGACCTCGTTGTTAAAAGCAAATCATATGAGGAACATCTCGAGCATCTGAAGACCGTATTTCAACGTCTTCGACAATACAACTTGAAGATGAACCCTCTGAAGTGTGCATTCGGGGTTTCCTCGAGCAAATTCCTGGGATTCGTCGTTCGAGACCGAGGTATCGAGATAGATCCGTCCAAGATCAAGGCAATCATAGGAATGCCTCCCCCGAGAACTCTCAAACAGCTGCGGTCTCTCCAAGGAAAGCTCACGTACATACGACGATTTATAGCCAACCTCTTAGGAAAGTGCCGCCCTTACAGCCACCTGATGAAGAAGGGAACCCCGTTCGTCTGGGATCAAAAGTGCCAAAGCGCACTTGACGAGATTAAACAGTACCTGCAAAACCCTCCAGTGTTGGCTGCTCCAGTGAAGGGAAAGCCTCTCATTCTTTACACGGCCGCCCTTGAAGGTTCTTTGGGCGCATTATGGGTACAAGAGAATGACCAAGGGAAAGAAAGAGCACTTTACTATTTAAGTCGAGTGCTGCTGGGGGCAGAAAGCAATTATTCCCCCATTGAAAAACACTGCCTGGCGTTGATCTTCGCAATAACAAAGCTTAGACATTACGCATTAGCGCATGAAGTCTATCTCATTTCAAAGGTGGACCCTCTCAAATATCTAATGTCAAAGGCCATATTGACAGGACGACTCGCTAAATGGGCCCTACTCTTAATGGAGTTCTCGATAGCATATCGACCACTCAAAGCAGTAAAAGGCCAGGCCATCACCGACTTCCTTGCTGAGCACCCGATACCAGCCGACTCTCCTTTAAACTGCGATCTTCCGGACGAACATGCGTTTGATGCGATCGATGGTGATAATACCCGATGGGAGCTTTATTTTGACGGAGCATCTTCCGTGAAGAAGCGCAAACAAAGTACCCCTATAATCAAATCGGGGGTAGGACTCATCTTTATAACTCCACAAGGAGGGATAATGCGCTACGCGTTCTCCCTGACGGAACCGAGGACAAACAACGAAGCCGAATACGAAGCTCTGATAGCGGGCCTCGAGATCGCCATTGACATGGGAATTGAAAACCTCTTCATATACGGAGATTCGCAACTGGTCGTTAGTCAAGTAAATGGCGATTACCAAACATGCAAACCGGAGTTAGTAAAATACGGTGAAAAGGTGCAACAACTGCTAACCCAAATTCCCTCCTATACTTTGGAGAGCATACCACGCGCGGATAACAGCAAAGCGGACGCGTTGGCCAAACTCGCTAAAGAAATGGCTGACGAGAACCTCGATGACGTTAGAATCATGGTACAAAGTCGTCAGGTGCTCGCCCCCGCAGAAATACCTTCGGAATCACCCGAAGAGAAGGGAGTGACTAGACAAGAGACCTTGCAAATAAAAGAACATGAGAAGGTTGAGGATTGGAGGAAAGTCTTTATAGACTACTTCAAGTCCCACCAAATGCCCGAAGATGCGTCTGCAAGACATCAACTCATAAAACGAGCTCTGTCCTTCGCCTTCGTTAATGATACTCTCTACAAGAGGTCATTCGATTCTCTGTGGCTGAGATGCTTAGGACCGGACGAATCGGAAAGAGTCGTTCAGGAAATTCATGACGGAATCTGCGGTTCTCACCAAGTAGGTCCAAAGATGAAGTTGAAGATCAAACGGATGGGCTATTACTGGCCCACGATGATTCAAGACTGCATCGAATATGCGAAGCAATGTCACTCATGCCAGATTCATGGGGACTTCATCCACCAGCACCCAAATCCACTGCATCCAACGGTAGCTAGCTGGCCATTCGAAATGTGGGGGACTGATATAGTCGGCCCCATCGAGCCAGCATCGTCTAAAGGACATCGTTTCATCCTAGCGATGACTGACTACTTCTCTAAGTGGGCAGAAGCAGTACCATTGAGAGAAGTGAAGACGGAGAATATCCTCCATTTCTTCAAGACGCACGTCATATATCGGTTTGGAACTCCGAGGCGGATCATCTCCGATAACGGGCCAGCTTACCGAAGTCATAAAATCAGCCGCTTCGCACAGCAGCATAACATAGACTGGAGATATTCCTCAGTCTATAATCCACGAGCTAACGGTCTCGCCGAGGCCTTCAACAAGACCTTGACGAAAATTATAAAGAAAACAGTGTCCCGAAATAAGAAAGACTGGCATGAGAGACTGCAAGAAGCTCTTTGGGCGTATCGAACCACGTTCAAGACAGCCACAAACACAACGCCATACGCGTTGGTGTTCGGCACGGAAGAAGTACTCCCTCTCGAGATAGAGTTACCCTCTCTACGAGTGGCAGTTCACCACGAGCTAACGGACGAAGAAAATGCTCACCTTCGGCTTGAGGAGCTTGACGCCCTTGATGAAACTAGGCTCATAGCGCAACAAAATCTGGAAGCTTATAAAGCAAAGATGATGCGCTCATACGAAAGATTGACCCGACCGAGGACATTCCACCAAGGCGAACTCGTGCTAGTGGTCAAAAGGCCTATGATCCCCAATCGCGCCAAGCGGGGAAAATTCGAGCCGAACTATGAAGGCCCGTACATCATAGATAAAGTTTACCAGGGTGGGGCCTATCTACTTATGGACATGCATGGTGAAAGGCCTTTCAGGCCGATAAACGGTCGCTTCCTAAAGAAATACTACGCTTAATGAGCCATAGCCTAGGTCAACGATAGATGACGACGACTATGTCCGCTCGCTATCTTCATAAGCTCAAACTTTATAAGCAGTAGCCAGCTTCTCAACAGCGGACCGAAATGTCCTTAAACTAACAGCGGACCGAAATGTCCTTAAACTAATAGCAGACCGAAACGTCTTTAAACTACTACCGCAGCATCTTTGGACTGACGAGATATAAAAAAATATATAAAAATAAAATAAAATAAAAACGGTATGTCCATAAGCAAAAAGGGGCACGGATGAAAACCCGAAAGGGCTCCGTGAGTAAAAACAGCAGGGCTACCGGCGAGTGTTCGTGAAAACCCGAAAGGGCGTGACCTCGTAAAAAAAAAAAAGAAAGATTTCCATGTATTATCAAACATGATACAATAAAGTGCACAAAAGTATGTGGGGTATGGGATTCGAACTCTGGTGGCTTGGTTCAGCAATGCAAGGTATTACCAATGAGTATGCTGCTAACACCATATGATATATGGAGTGGGATTGGGTAAAACCATATATACTTGTTATAAATATCGTAATTATTATTAATATGGGGAGTTGCAAAGTCAGGATCTCAATAACAAAGGGTAAAAAAAAAAAGAAAAAAAAAAAGAAAAAAAAACGGTATGTCCATAAGCAAAAAAGGGCACGGATGAAAACCTGAAAGGGCTCCGTGAGTAAAAACAGCAGGACTACCGTCGAGTGTTTGTGAAAACCCGAAAGGGCGCAACCTCGTTAAAAGACACTTATAGGGTCCTCTCGACCTTATAAGGAGAAACCACCCGCGTGAGATCCTTACGACTCACAAGGGAGCAACACACTTAGGAATCCCCACGATTCCTAAGGAGAAAATACACTTGCGAGATCCCCACGACTCGTAAGGAGAACGCTCTTATGGGACCCTCACGGCTCGTAAGGTTTGAAAGTCTTAAGTTACAGAGATCTAAACCTGTGCTTAAGCAACCCCCACAACTTTCGATATTGCCCTACAAGTGGCTCAATACTGACCCTTGTATACAATTCACGGGCGCGAATAAACATTTCCCTAACCAAGGTCCATCCGTGACTGGGGATATGTTCGCATAACCCTTGTAAATCCTCTCGATTTGCAAAGAGAAAACCCTCCTATAGGATCCTTGCGACTTACAGAGGAACAAAACACTTAGGAACCCTCACGATTCCTAAGGAGAAAATACACCTATAAGATCCTGACGACTTATAGAGAGAAATAGCTTTGTGAGACCCTTACGGCTCATATAGTCAAAAGCCTTAGTCGACATGACCCTAACCCTGGTCGCTAAGCCTCCTTTGTTCGACAATGACAGAAGCAAATGATGATTCGCTCCTGGCAACATCCCAGTTGTAGCGGTGCTGATGCCAAAATAGGTGTCCAAGTTCAGGTTCATGGCGAAAAGCCAGTAGACCGTACATGCATACGAAATAGCCGAAATGATGGGGCAACTTGCAAAAAAAAAAAGCGGCAAGTAAAAATACATGCATGAAGAAATAGCCGAAATGATTGGGCAACTCGCAATAAAAAGCAGCGAGTGGAAATAAAATAAACAGCCGAAATGATTGGGCACCGCGAAAAATAGCCGAAATGATTGGACGATCGCGACCTTCGCGATATAAAAGCTGAAATGATAGAGCATCGCGGAAATAAAACAAAAAATAATGATGATAAAATTTTGGCCCTACAGTTAAGATCACATCGATCCCTGTATACAATCCAAGGGCGTAAACAAAGAAGGAGCCATACTCTCCCAACAAACTCCTCGACTCACGGATACAAACACTCCTTGACGAGAGCCTCCTGATCCGCGTCGACCTGCAGAGCCACCTGCGCCTCCGTGGGAATCCTCGACTCGTTTCAAACCCCAAGGAAACAAATAATCCTTGGCGCTCGGGAAACAAATAATCCCTAGCAAATCCCTCGACTCACGGATACAAACACTCCTTGACGAGAGCCTCCTGATCCGTGTCGACCTGCAGAGCCACCAGCGCCTCCGTGGGAATCCTCGAATCGTTTCAAACCCCAAGGAAACAAATAATCCTTGGCGCTCGGGAAACAAATAATCCCTAGCAAATCCCTCGACTCATGGATACAAACACTCCTTGATGAGAGCCTCCTGATCCGCGTCGACCTGCAGAGCCACCAGCGCCTCCGTGGGAATCCTCGACTCGTTTCAAACCCCAAGGAAACAAATAATCCTTGGCGCTCGGGAAACAAATAATCCCTAGCAAATCCCTCGACTCACGGATACAAACACTCCTTGACGAGAGACTCCTGATTCGCGTCGACCCGCCGAGCCACCAGCGCCTCCGTGGGATTCCTCGACTCGTTTCAAACCCTAAGGAAACAAATAATCCTTGGTGCTCGGGAAACAAATAATCCCTAGCAAACTCCTCGATTCACGGATACAAACACTCCGTGATGAGAGCCTCTTAACTCATGTCAACTCGCAGAGCCATCACCCTCTCCGCGAGCAAATTCCCGATTCGTCTCAATTTGTAAGAAGAAGTCTCAGACAGCAAGGATTGAAAAGCTTGTTTCTTGAGCAATGGGGCCCTGCAAGTCAATCCAAAATGGTCTCTTGCATACTATTCACGGGTCTCACTCTCCGAAGTCGAATTTCGACGAGGAGGGAAACAACCGCTTACGAATTCTCTCGACTCGTAAGAGGGAAAGTTCTCTTATAAGATCCCTACGACTTATAAGGGAAAACCACACTTAGGAATCCTCACGATTCCTAAGGAGAAAATCCACCTATGAGATCCTCTCGATCCGTAGGGAGAAAAGCCTCTATGAGACCCTCACGGCTCATAGAATTGAAAAGTCTTAGGCGGTAAACCTGAACCTGCGGCCTAAGCCATCGCTATTTCCTGAGGAAGTCGGAATACTCGTTTTAGACATCCATCAACCATGATTATTAAGACAGCCTATTGACATTAAAAGAAAGAAGATGACACAAAGAATATCCGTTCTACATCTGATCTGGCATGCGTGACGCATTCATTTATGCATGGACAGAGGACTCAGGACGAGAAATAAGACAAGCTGAAATAGAAAAGGGGGAGGGTTTTCATTCATACCGCTAAAAGTTTTTACAAGAATAAGAATAATGCATGAGAAACATTGTTCAAAATATTACAACGGTATAACCTCGGATCCGGGGCACGGATTGAGGAAATCAAAAGTAAGGCCATCCAGAGTTCTTCTGGCCTTTCTAATTATTCTTATGCTCAGTCTTTCGCGCTCCTCGGTGTCGATATCATCGGCAAGCCCTTCCGGCCTTTGATAAGCAGCAACGATCGTCGTCTGCTGAAACACTTGATGCAGGATGTCAACGAGGTCGTTCCGTCGCTTCTTTGAGATCAGCCCTGTCAGGTGCACTGAATGCACCTTGTCCTCGGTATCATCCAGCGCATTGAGTGGTAGGGCCTCGTGAAGACCCGGAAGTGCCCTCCATATTGCTCCCAGCACGACTTTCAAAAGAGCCGAACGCCGAGGCAACAGCCAACCACCGCTTGCGTTCAGACGACCCATAACTTCTGCACATTCGGCATCTGTAAACTCCTGGTTTTGTTGACGACCCTGAGCACGGATATTATCGTAGGTAATGAACTCGTGCAGACTGTATAGATGCACCGCCGCCATTATGCCTGGAGAAAATATTACAGGAAGATCAACGACGGAAAAGCAATAATATACATGGATGACTAAATTCCTAGAGAGCAAAACTGTGTTCAAAGATGAAACCCACTAGACGAAAGCTCTGCTATTTAAGATTGATCTAAGAATCGATTTTACCTGAAGTTCTTCTAAAAAACTTTAAAAAAAAAAGGAGCAAGGCACCGGAGTTCTTAAAGGCAAGAACAAAGCTCTGAAGTCTTCAAAAATGGAAATCTGGAAGATGATAAGTATCTGGAGAGGGACCAAAGGTCCTATTTATAGGCCTCAAGTGCCTCTTCGATTCCCAAGAGTCGTCACGGCAGTTTACCCTAATTGGAGCGAATGTCCGTTCGAATTTCGAGACAGGAGAAAAAAAAGAGACAGAATCACATCTGCTTGGCCGGTCGACACAAGCAGGGTCGCTGGGAAGGATAGAGATGGGGTCCATTGAAAGCTTCATCCTTCCCCGATTAGTGCAAAGCTCTGTCTTGAAGAAGCGACGCTTCAGCACGGAAGCGCTAGCGCAGTTGCGTTGCGCTGCGCGCTACACGCCACGTGTCCAGCGCAAACGCATCAGCGCAGCACCCCAAAGCAGCGTACCCAGCCAAAGCAAAGCTCTGTTTCAAGCAAAACCAAGGGAAGCAACGCTTCAGCGGCGTATGCGTCGTGCGCTGCATGACACGTGTCGGCGTAGATGTGCTAGCGCAGTTGCGCTGCACTGTCTGCTGTGCGACACGCGTCATATCCTGGAGCATTCGCGCTAAACAAAAAGGTTCTGAAGAAATCTTTTCGGTTATTATCTTCTGTAAAACAGAAGCCCCCTAGATCAAAGATCCGATGGTGGGGGAAGTCCCGCCAAATCTTTCAGAAAAGGGATTTCTTCAACAAATTGAACTTGCTTCTTAATCTGCAAGATGAAGTCTCAGACAACAAGGACTAAAGAGCTTGCTTCTTAAGCAATGGGGCCCTGCAAGTCAATCCAAAATGGTCTCTTGCATACTATTCACGGGTCTCACTCTCCGAAGTCGAATTTCGACGAGGAGGGAAACAACCGCTTACGAATTCTCTCGACTCGTAAGAGGGAAAATTCTCTTATAAGATCCCTACGACTTATAAGAGAAAACCACACTTAAGAATCCCTACGATTCCTAAGGAGAAAGCCCGCTTACGAGATCCTCTCGATCCGTAGGAAGAAAAGTCTCTATGAGACCCTCACGGCTCATAGAGTTGAAGAGTCCTAGGCGGCAGATCTGAACCTGCAGTCTAGGCCATCGTTATCTCTGGGAGAAATGAAGTTATCTGTCAATAAGGTGTATTAAATATGTCATGCTGAAAAGAATAAAAAAAAGGCGAAGAAATGACACAGGACGTTACAAAAATGTGTATCTTTTATTCATGAACATTGACTGGGTACAGGATACATTGTACTAAAGAATAAAAAAATATATACATATATTTTACAAGTACAAATGATACAAGGAGAAATTACTGGGAAGGAAGCGTCTTGCATAGATTTAACAATTGCTCGCATACTTCCTTCCATGTCTTCTCTCGATCGGCTACTACCGCCAGCTCTGCCTCCACTTTGGCTCGTTGCTGCAAGACCGACGCAAGCTGCTCCCTGACGACCTCATAGGCAGCTTCCCGACTTGGAGTATTGCGCTCAGCTACGTCAAGCTTCCGCTTCAAGTTTAGCCCATGGGAGATACGCTCCAAGAGACCCTCGAAGATAGTCTTCACTTGGGCAGCATTTGCCTCAACCTCAGCGCGCAGATGGGCCATTTCGTTCGAGGTCTTTTGGCATTCCCTTAGTCTTGAAGCTGCTTCTTGTTCCAAGTGGCGGAGGTGCGAAGTGCTTTGCTCGAGCCAAGTTGTGCGTTGGGTGCTCAGAGCTAAAACTTCAGGAGAAGGGCGCGTCGACTCCAGCCGATTTTGACAGGCCTCGATCCCCCTGCAGTGGTTAACCCAAGATTCGATGACGCCTTCGTTATGAAAATTTACGAGCGCCGCCAACATCGGGTTAACCTCCGCAGCAAAATCTACGGCAGAAGGGAGAGCGTCCATATTGAGCTCTTCAATGTACCCGCTCAGCATGCCCAAACTCATCGCAGCACCCTTGGAAGATGGACGTCTCAAGAAAGGGCCTGCCGGTGAAAGGACGCGAGCCTCAAAGGGGACCGGAGCCGGAACAATAGCTGCAAAACAAAACATGGTTAAACGATGGTTCAGAAGATGTTGAAGGGTTACCAAAAAAGGAAATTTATTATACCAGCTGCAACGGACGGTAAAGCCGGAAGGGCCGATGGCGCGGCAGGTCTTGCATCCCCTCCTTCGATTTGTGGCACTGCAATAAAGAAAAGGAAAAGTCAGAAATTATCCCATTGCTAGAAAAAGGGGGTAAGTAAAGATATTATAGTGAAGGTATACTCACCGGCGCCACCAGAAGGAGAAGCGAGCTCGGATGGGAAAGAGAAGTGTGGGAGCAACACTTGATATAAATGATCGAAGAGCACTCCTGCAAAGGAACAATGGTATAAAGTTAGTACAAAGCTACATTTTTGAAAGATTAATGCATGAGTCGTGAATCCATACCTTCCAACATCCGTGATGGTATAAGGGAAGGCGGGGAGGTGACCACCGCCAAAGCAGTAGTCGACGGTGCCCCCTCGAGCAAAGGAGCATCGGCACTGGCTGCACCTGCAAAGACAAGCTTGTTAGAAGAGATCGCAAGATATATAAAAAAGGGGGGAACGCTGGTGACAAAAAATTTTACCTGACGAGCTACCAGCAGAAACTGAAGCAATCCCCTCATCCATCGACATGAGACCACCGCCCGTAGCCTCATCACCCGACTCGATGGGAACCGTTGTTGTGCTCGCGAGCCCGGGAGACGGCAAGGAACCATACGCGGGGAGGGCTATGATCGGAGTATTACCAGATTCCTGAGAAAGAGCGGTTCGCTCCTCCTCAGGAATCGTGGCCGCCTCACCCGATACTCCCTCGGTTTCTGCGGTCACGATTGTCTCGTCCATCGGCACCGTGACGTCTCCAGCCTCAAGCGCCTCGACTTCTACTGCCTTCGGCTCGACAGTCATCTCATCTGCCGCCACTTCAGACGCGGCATCAATGACCTTCTCGGCGGCGGATCCTTCAACTTCTGTTTCAGGCACCGTGGCCTCGACGATGGTGCCCACCGACGGCTCAGGTTCGGCAGGCGCCGCTTCCGCCGTTTCCTGGGGTCCGACGGTCTCCGCCTCCCCCTCAGTCGGACTTGGTCCTGCAAGATGGAATGCTTATGAGCCAATGGCTTTATAATAATTCTTACAACAAGGTTCTGAAAGAGATGCTACCTGAAGGGGATTTATTGTTTGCACTTCGGGCCGCGCGCGCCACTTGCCTATAAGCAGTAGACAGGGCGACAGGGGCCTCTCCAGAAGGAGTGTCAGCGCGAGGAATGGTACTGGGACCCGCTCCTGCGGCCAAAGCAGCTCTACGCGCCTTTGCTTCGCGTCTCAACCGCTTCCGCTCCTCCCGAGCCGTTGAGACGGATGCCACTAGAGCTTCCCTAATTGAGGTGTCCTCGTCCGTGAATAGGGAAGCCTCTAAGGTTTTCAGGGCATCCCTCGTCGTTTTGTCAAGCCGAGGCTCTTGCGGCAACTTTGACGAAGCCGGGACTTCAGTAACAGGCTCGGGAAGGATCCCCGCATCAACTGATATAACCCCTGCTAAGAAACGAAAGAAGGTTAGGTTGACCATCATAAAAAGACAACAAACTTTCCTTATAAAAGAGAAAGGGGTGAAACATACCAGCGCCTGCTAAGGCACGCTTCTCCTCCTCCTCCTGGAAGGTTTTCAGGGAGGCAGCAATAGCCTCTTCAGTAGAGACACCTGTTGAAAATGGAGCAAATGTTAGTTAAAGATAATAATACAGGGTGCAATAAAATGACAAATGAAACGTCTGATGATTACCAGACTCAGCGAGTTTGCTTAGCATCGCTTCGAGCCTAGCCGATCGCTCTGAAGCTGCAATGGCGGCAGCCAGATTGGTGTCCGCAGGATCTACCACGAAACCCTCATTGCTGCCGTATTCACATATGGCCTCGGCGGGAGGAGCCGCAGGCTTTAAGCTGAGGATCGCGTCGAGGGATAGGGTGGACTTCTTCTTCTTCTGTCCGCCAGCTTTAGATCCACCCAGAGCAGCTTTGCGCTTGGCAGTCACTTTAGGGCGGCGAGTCCCGATATCCGCTCCTGCGCCAGACTCTGGCGATACCACTTTAACCGTCTTTGTGGGAGCACGGGGCGCTGGTGGTGCATCCACCGTAGTAGGCAGTGGCAATCCACGCGGGGGGGCCAACACGCGTGGTCGGTCAGCTCCGGCCTCTTTTAGCGGAGGGACGACCGGGAGCCTTGGCTGCAAGGGAGCCTTGCGATCACCACCAGGAGGCGCACCCCTACAGTCAACCAGCAAGCGTTTCTCCATTAAAATGATTGGGCCCATAGCATGCGCATACCAGGCTACATACGGATGGATTATTTTAAGGGCACAGCTAGGCTCACTGATGAAAAAATAAGAGCCTGTATTGAGCCGGGTGAAATGATGCATAGCATTCCTTATTCCCCCTTGGTTGGCCGCGGGTGTTTCCAGAAAGGCTTCCATTGGGATCCCTTGATTGTAACTCGATTGTCGGGCAAATCGATGTGGGTTATACCTCATAAAGAGAGCCGTCTCATTCTGCCTAAATACTAAGTAGCCCGGCCGAATGGAGTAAAGGTGAAGGATTTCCCGAGCCTTCAGTACAGAAACCCCGCCCTTAAAGTCATCACGCAGCGACACCACTGACTTAGTGGTCTCGGAGCCTATGGTGATGACCTTATCCACAAAAGAAGTCTTCGCTCCGACTAGGTGCGAACGCAGGAGCAGTCCCCTAGACTCCCGCGGAGGTGCAACCACAATTGAAGCCCCGACCAACCGCATGATTCTTGGGAGTCTGTATTTCTCAAAAAACGGAGGAGTCTTATGGGCACCAAACACCCCTCGCACATGCAGCTCCATCCAAGAAGTGAAGTAGTGCATCGGGAAGTTAGCAGGCTGTACCCCAGGCTCATTAGCATCCGCCGCTACGCTAAGTCCATTGTAGAGGTAAGCCAGCCCGGCGATCCCTAGTGATAACTGTAAACCAGCCGCCATTCGATGCGCCAGGTAAAAGACAGAGGACCGCATGAGGCGTGGGTGCATGGGAAGCGCGAAGCTGCATAGCCATAGACCCAAGAACCCTATCAAAAAAGTCTCCTCGTCTATGCCAGGAACGGCGATCTCTGAGAAAGGGACGCTGGCAGTGCCGGGGAAATAAAAATCCCGCTGGTCATTTTCCGATGAAGGTCGGCGGTCCAAGCCGAAACCAAAGGGGTCAGCAAGCTGAGCGAACTTCTCGCCCTGCTCTGATAGGAACTCCGGGCGGATAAAACGAGCAATGAAATCCGTGAAACTGACGCCCCGGTCGCCCGATTCCAAATGGAGTTCCTCATAAATCTCCAATACCTTCACCAAGCCCGGGTGCTGATGCTGAATGGCATTTTCCGGAGTTAAGTCAAATACAAGCTGCTTGGTGGCGAAGACATACTCGTCAGGAGGAAGCAGCTCCTCGTAGTGTTCTCCCCTCATTGGCAGACCCGAAATCTCAGCAAACTCCTCCAGCGAGATGGAGACTTCCCTATCCGCTGTCAGGAAGGTATGGGTAGGGATATTCCATTGTTCAATGAAGGCCTTTATCCACCACGTCGGAGGAGAGGGATACTCGAAAAGCGAGACGTAGACAGCTGAGTATAAACCAATCGTCGTCAGGAGAGCCCTCTTCGTCGCCAAAATGTAACGGGCCCATTGCAAATATCCGACAAGCGGCCGCGGGATCAATCCAATGTTATAAGCCTGTCCCCAAGGGCGTGCTTCACCCTGACAGATTCGCCTCCACAAGATATCTATAGCCGGCGGCGGCTGCACCGGAATGGCACCGATTGCAGGCTAAAGGAGGTCGTCGGCATTCCAATTTTTAACCTCCACGGCATACTCCACCGGGGGCTTGTCCGCATAAGGGATCGTAACTATGGGCTCAGAAGGCGAAGCGGAGCTGAAGCTGCGACGGCCTTGGATGATTTGGCTGTACCACCTTCCCCACAGGTGAAGCCTCTTGCACTCTGGATCGTGATCTTTAATCAAGGCGAACACCACCCGGTCCACCGGCGAATGGGGGAACCCTCCTTCCGAGCGAACAAAGGGGAAAGATAAGTCGTCAGACATGTTTCCTGTAGAAAGATAAAAATAACCGTTAGTGTTCTGACACTTGGCATTTTGAAATCTTACTCAACACTGTGATGTAATGGGTAGGGGACAAAAAGAGGGACCCACAAAATCTGGATGACGGTACATCATTTCATAAGACAACCCCATCATTAGATGAGACTGTTAATTAATGAAAAGGTCCCCAAAAGAATATCCTCACTGATGGGAAATCCCTAGAGACAAGGAGAAATATTCTCTTTCAGAGCAAAGCTCTGTCACAGAGTGACATTTGTCAAACTCTGGTCTCAGGGGAACAAGATTCCTTAAAAGAGCATAGCTCTATGGTAATGGTGGAAAGATCCATCAATTTTATCTTTAGAATTTTGGAATCTTGAAGAATCCATGAAAACTTATAAAACAAAATTTTTCTCCGTTTATCAGATCTAAAAAGATCTACATTTGATCTAAGAGCAATGCTCTGTTCATGGGTTAGAACCCATGGATCAGATCTCTGTAAATCTATAAATTTTTTGAGAGCAAGGCTCTGTTGAAGAAACCCCAAAGGGGTTTTCCTTTAGATCAAAGATCTATAAGAGCAAGGCTCTGTCAATTAAATTTAATTTAAATTAATTTAATTTAATTAATTTTATCTAGAGTGATTCTAAAACTAGAACTTTGAAGTTCTCACAAGAGCAAGGCTCTGGAAGTTCTTAAGCAAGAGCAAGGCTCTGAAATTCAAATTCTCGAAATTGGTAAAGAATTACCAAGGACCAAGGGTCCTATTTATAGGCGCCTGCGCCTTTTCAACTGACCCCCATGATCCAACAGTCAGGATCTTGCCACCGCTGCACTCACGTGCGCGCCATGTGAGCGCAACGGTGGGGGGGCATTTGTTCCCCCAATCAGAGCAAGGCTCTGCTTAAATTTTGAAAATTCAAAATTTGAAGCAACGCTTCAGTTCCCGTCGCTGCGCGCAACGCGCTACGTGTCAGAAGTTGACACGGCAGCACAACGCCCAAGACAGTACGTCCAATCACAGCAAGGCTCTTTAAAAAACATTGCGCAAGCACAATTGCGCAAGCGCACGGCAGCGCGACACGTGTCTGCGCAGTTGCGCAAGCACAACTGCGCAAGCGCACGGCAGCGCGACACGTGTCTGCGCAGTTGCGCAAGCGCACCGCTGCCCGACACGTGTCTGCGCAGTTACGCAAGCGCTGTTGCGCAAGTGCCTCACTGCGCGACACGTGTCTGTACAGTTGCGCAAGCGCTGTTGCACAAGTGCCTCACTGCGCGACACGTGTCACACGCTGGTGAGTTGCGCAACAACAGAGTGAAGATTTAAGGATATTTTTCTGTTCTTGTTTAAACAAGAAGATTTCTTCTGTAAAACAGGGGCCTTTGGATCAAAGATCCAACGGTGGGGAAAATTCCCCAAATCACTCAGAAAAGATCTTTTTAACAATTTTAACTGATTTTTGAGCACTATAAAAAGGACCCCAGACCCCATTTCAAAGAGATAGACAATGGGGATTAAAAAAAAAAAGAAGAAGAGAACTTCTTGAGAACACAAAGAAGAAGGTAAAAACCTTTGAAATAAGAGAAAATTCTCTTAGGAATAGATCATTGATCTAAAAGACAAAATCAGTGATCTTCAATAAATAAATAAATAAATAAAAATAATAAAAAAATAGTGCCTTGCACTTGCTAGAGAACCTTTGGTTCTCTGAGATAGAAAGAAAGAAAAGATTTTTCTTCTTCTCTTTGATCTAAATTTAGATCAAGAAATTTAAAAGTGCTCTGCACTCCTTCCCTTGAATCTAAAAGATTCTTGGTGCTTTGCACAAATGCAATGCATTACTTGAAGGGCCAGGCCCAAATCAAAAAGGCCTAGCAGGCCAAAATAAATTGCAAAGCAATAAAAGGGCTGAGCCCAAACAAAATTGATGCTCTGCATCATTCATAAAGAACAGAGCTCAAAACAAATTGATGCCCTGCATCTTTTCTGGGCAAAGCCCAAATAAAAATAAAAGGAAATGCAAAAGCAATGTTGGACATATTTTTTTACTGGACTTAGCCCAATCGTGGCCATAAGTCCTTAAATTAAATTGGCTGAGCAAAATGGCTCTCCTAAATCAATCTACATCCGGTTCGAGGGTACATCTCCGAACTCCTTTGACATCCATCGTTGTAATTCCTCAACGACGTCAAAGAGGTGACGGGTCCCAACGGCCACACACCCAATACTGGACCGAAACGTCCCTAAACTAACATCGGACCGAAACGTCCCTAAACTAATAATGGACCGAAACGTCCATAAACTAATATCGGACCGAAACGTCCCTAAAACTAATATCGGACCGAAACGTCCCTAAACTAATATCGGACCACCACGTCCCTAAACTGGCACAATAGAGCCCAAATGCTCTTTTATCGGATCTAAACGGTCCCGTTAAGTTGATCTTAGTCTCAAACTGGACTAACGTATCCTTAACAAACGTTTAAGTTGATCTTAGCCCCAAACACGGCTAACGTATCCTTAAATATTCAAATGGATTATAAAACTCCCAATCAACTCTGGTTCGAGGGTACATCTCCGAGCTCCTTTGATACATGTCGTTGTAATCCTTCAACGACGTCAGAGAGGTGACGAGTCCCGATGGCCATACATTAAATTAATCACTACGTTGAGTTGATCTTAGTTTAAAACAGGACTAACATATCCTTGACGAACGTTTAAGTTGATTTTAGCCGCAATGCGACTAATGCATCCTTAGACTGAAAACACCAAACCCAAATCTAAGTAAATACCGATTTTGACTAATCCACGTCCTACGGGTGACGGCATTA
Organism: Agapanthus africanus; assembly: GCA_030015575.1. Lineage (NCBI taxonomy): Eukaryota > Viridiplantae > Streptophyta > Magnoliopsida > Asparagales > Amaryllidaceae > Agapanthus > Agapanthus africanus. The sequence continues at coordinate 265,839,880 of CM057343.1, forward strand.
CTCAGTCTCCGTATACAATCCACGGGCAACCACAAACAAAATGAACACACACGACACGAAGTGAAATTCTGGAGAAGGAGAAAGTTGTTACCGCGAGGCGGTAGCGTAATTAACTGCAGGGGCTTGCGCCTGCAGGGAAGAGCGTCCCCATAATCAAAAACCCCTCATCTTGAGGGGGAATCTGACGAAGTCTGCTACATCGGCCGCATCCGTCTAAACCTCCGATACACGGTGCCATAAATCAACTTGGCATCTTCGGAGAGATAAACGGATAAAACCAAATAGCATCTGCCCCGAACATCAGGCATGGACGCCAAGTCTAGGCCGCCATTCGGAGGGGAACAGTGATAAAGACATTAGAGTTGGAAATGGTGCAATTGTTGCAGCTAAGACTGTCGGGGAATATCACCTTGTATTACCAACTGGTAATACATTGGTTCTGAATGAATGTTATTACATGCCGAACCTGATATGCAACATTATATCGGTTTCTTTATTGAGTAAAGAGGGATATAATTTTGTATTACAGGACAATGTTATGAACTTTTTCCGTAACCAAAAGTTGGTTGGATCAGGCACGTTGTGCAATGGCATTTATGTTCTAAATCAATCAACAGTTCTGAGCATAACAAACACACACAAGAGGAAGAGTTCTGAACTGAACGAATCCTTCTTGTGGCATTGTAGACTGGGTCACATCAATGCGACACGACTGGCTAAGTTGCATAAGGATGGATATTTGAATCCTTTTGAATTTTCATCTTATGACACTTGCCAGTCATGTCTCAAAGGCAAGATGACCAAAACTCCGTTTACGGGACACGGAGAAAGAGTTACTGAACTCTTAGGACTGATACATAGTGATGTATGCGGTCCTATGTCTACACATGCCAGGGATGGTTCTTCGTACTTCATTACATTCACTGACGATCTCTCTAGATTCGGATATGTGTTCCTGATGAAACACAAATCAGAAGCTTTTGAGAAATTTAGAGAATATAAACAAGAAGTCGAGAACCAAACCGGAAAAAGTATTAAAATCCTACGATCTGATCGAGGAGGTGAATACTTGAGCTTTGAATTCCTGGACTTCGTGAAAGAGAATGTGATTCTCTCTCAGCTAACTCCTCCATATACACCACAGCACAACGGTGTATCAGAACGGAGGAACCGCACCCTATTGGATATGGTGTGCTCTATGATGAGTGTAGCTGAGTTACCTGTTTCCTTCTGGGGATATGCACTGGAAACAGCAGCATACCTACTGAATAGGGTTCCCACCAAATCTGTGCCTACGATACCATATAAGATATGGGAAGGGAAGAGACCATATCTTAATTTTATTAAGATATGGGGTTGCCCGGCCTATGTCAAAAGACAAAAACCGGACAAACTCGAGGCAAGGTCTGTTTTGTGTAAATTTGTTGGATATCCCAAACATTCGCGAGGGTATATCTTCTATCACAGTGAGGAACAAAGAGTATTTGTAGCTCAACATGCCACCTTTTTAGAAAAGGAATTTCTTGCAAAAGAGATTAGTGGCTCTGAGGTAGAACTGGAAGAGGTTCCAGCTGAACAAAATACAACAGAAGATTTAGTGGAACCAGAGGATTCAGTAGCTCCCAATGAACCTCAGCCACTCCGCCGATCTAGTAGGGTTCCTCGCCAAACTGAGAGATACTATGGTTTTCTCATGGATGGTGGGAGCGAGGATTGCATCATGGAGGATGATGACCCAACTAGCTTCGAGCAGGCCATCATGAGTAGGGACTCAGTGAAATGGCTGGATGCAATGCGGTCCGAGATGGAATCCATGTACACCAACAAAGTATGGACTTTGGATGTTTCTCCTGAAGGGGTAAAACCCATTGGGAGCAAGTGGATCTTCAAGAAGAAACTTGGTGTAGATGGGAAAGTGGAGACTTTCAAAGCTAGACTTGTAGCAAAGGGTTTTCGTCAAAGACCAGGTGTGGACTATGACGAAACCTTTTCTCCAGTGGCTATGCTTAAATCCATCCGGATCATGCTTGCCATCACTGCATATCATGATTACGAAATCTGGCAAATGGATGTTAAGACCGCCTTTCTAAACGGTGATTTAGAAGAGTGCGTGTACATGACTCAGCCAGAGGGCTTCGTAGACAGTGGGAGCAGCAGGAAGGTATGCAAGCTGCTTAAATCTATTTATGGATTAAAGCAAGCATCGCGGAGTTGGAACATCTGCTTTGACGTCGTTATCAAAGAGTTTGATTTCGTCAAAAATCCAGATGAACCTTGTATTTACAAGAAGGTAGCAGAGAGTAAGGTGGTCTTCCTCGTATTGTACGTGGACGACATACTCTTGATAGGAAATGATATTCCTATGCTGCAATCGGTCAAGCTCTTCTTATCACAAAGATTCTCAATGAAAGATCTTGGTGATGCCTCCTGCATATTGGGAATAAGGATCTATAGAGATAGATCCAAACGGATATTGGGATTGTCCTAATCTAGGTACATTGACACCATACTAAAGAGGTTTAGTATGGAAGAATCCAAGCGTGGGAATTTACCCACGATTTCTGGAGTCACTCTCTCCAAAGAGATGTCTCCCAAGACTGATTTGGAGAGAGCTCGCATGCAAGGGATACCCTATGCTTCGGCTGTAGGCTCTATCATGTACGCGATGCTTTGTACCAGACCCGATGTAGCATACTCACTAAGTGTAGTGAGCAGGTATCAAGCTGATCCTAGAGAGAGTCACTGGACAGCTATGAAGAGCATTCTCAAGTACTTGCGAAGGACTAAAGAGATGCTCTTGGTGTATGGTAACGGAGAACTCCAAGTGGAGTCCTTTACCGATTCGAGCTTCCAGAGTGATAAGGACGACTCTAAGTCGCAGTCGGGATTTGTCTTTACCCTTTACGGAGGGGCGGTTAGCTGGAAGAGTTCCAAGCAGGAAACCGTGGCAGACTCGACGATGGAGGCTGAATACATCGCTGCCAACGATGCTGCTAAAGAGGCCGTCTGGATCAAGAAGTTCATTACTGAACTTGGAGTGGTTCCATCCATTGAGCATCCAATACCTTTGTATTGCGATAACAATGGAGCGGTGGCTTTGGCCAAGGAACCTAGGTCCCATCAGCGATCCAGGCATATTCTGAGGCGGTATCACCGGATCCGGGAGATAGTTGATCGCCGGGAGATCGAGGTCAGGAGGGTTGACACGAAGAACAACACAGCGGATCCACTCATGAAGGCCATTCCCCAGATACAGTTTGAGAGACTCTTCAGGATACTCGGTATGCGATACTACAGCAGCTGGCCCTAGTGCAAGTGGGAGATTGTTAGTTGTATGTATGCCCTAGAGGCCAGTATTGTACAGATGATATATATTATATTGGATGCTTGGGCATATATAGAGATGACTTTCTTGCTCGATATGATAGTATGCTATCTGGTTACTCTTTATCTTAACATGTACACTTGTCTCTTTAAACTGTCTTATAGTTACATGTTGGTAAAGCCCTTAGGATGTGTACTTGACTACCTGGACTATGATGCAGATCATACTAGTGGGGACATGGTAGTCCATAAGTACATCCTTCAAGGTCCCTAGTCGTGGGTGTATCGAGACGGGGCATTGATATACCAGAGTAGACTAGCGTATACGCTTCTCGACCCATGAGATGGGCGATGGATGATCCCATATCCATTGGTGTTTGACATCAGATATAGTATACGGGTGCTCAGTGTAGACTGGGTACACTGGACGGACTCGCCGAGAACTCCCAGATGGTATCATACCTCACGTCAGATGGCAGTTCTCAGGTGACACTTGTGTAGGTTAGTCTGTAGACCAGAGATCGTCATAGAGTCTTGTGTGATTCCCACTGTGCTTTGATCTCCACCTTACCACGTCCATGAGGGCATGCAAAACGGTGGTCTTTGGGCACAGTCCCGAGTCACATGGAGGCAATGAGCGATAGGAGGGGTTTCGTCTCTCCCGGTATTGGGGGTTGATGTTGCGCTGTGCTCGATTGGCCGTAACAGGGAAGTCCCTGGCCAGGGCTGATCAGAGATTTGCTGGTAAGTGTTACTAGTAGTTTCTCGACCCGTTATGAGCCTCACATCGGCACGACTTATCGGTTATTGGGGTCTGACGTTTACCACCCCTAGACTTGATATGCGACATATCAGACGAACAGACCGGACTGTACGGTAAGTGTTACTGGTTGGATTCACAGGAGTGTGAGTGGGCTAGCTCGTCGATCTTCTGATCGCTCAATACCCGGATGGCCGTTACGTTTAGCAGACCGCTTGCGGATTGTAGGTGCTTGATATGATCATCATCTGCTACCGGCGTATTGACGAGTCTTTAGAGTCCTACACAGAGGTTTCCTGGATCAAGCGAAACGAAATAGGAGCGCATATGAGATATGTGCAGGACCGAGAATAATGCGTGTATGTGATACCGTATTCCATTCTCGCGATGAATGTATCGATTGGTTATAATCGATATAACCTAGATATCGAATCAAGGATTGATTCGATAAGCCGATACATAGGATACTAGTCGGTTATATGCGATATGACCGGATCGTTAAATCAAGTGTTGATTTAATGATTTAATGTATAATTATATATTTGATATATTACTTTGCATTAACTAGTATTGGTTCACTTTAAATGGATTTTCTCACTTGATGTGCAAGTTGTATATGTGATATACTTTTGTGCACATGTTTGTATCATGTTTGATGATGCATGTTTAATTGGTTAAGTGTAAAGAATCAAACCATGGTTAAGTAGATGATTAGGGTTTTGCTTATTCATTTATTTATTTATTTATTCATTTATTTGGAAAAGATTTTGGAGAGAATGGTGGCTTTCTTTGTTTCTAGTTGAAGCTTCATGAAGCTTTGACTTTGTAACCATTCTTGTCTTCTTGCTTAACCCTAACCATTCCAAGTAACCATGGTCTATTCTCTACACTCTACCATAGTTAGTATATGATAAGTATCTATTTTCAAATAGACTTATCATATTCTAGCTTCATCTTCTTCTTGATCTTAAAAGAAAAAGCTTAAGTCCATTAATGGCAACTTGAGCTAAAGTGTGAGAAATCCAATTCTAAAGTGAACCCACCTCCTATTTCTTCACCCTCTACCTCTTGCCAAGTAGTATAGGGTGTTTTCTTCACAAGTTTCACAACTTGGTGAAGTTGGAGCTTGAACTTGTGATGCCTCGACGTAGATCATCTTCGGCACGAAGCCGACGACCTAGCCCGCCCATTTCTACGATGAAGCCGACGATTGAGTCCAGGATTCGAGATGGACAGCGAGAGGACCCCTACGTGGAGCTAAGGAAGTGGAGAAACGGATCTACAAAGGTTGTAGCCTCTCTCCTTTAGTTAAGATGTTAACTAGTTTCGTATTTCGCCTAAAATTCTAGTTAACGATCCGTATTAGGGTTTCTCGGCACTTATAAAATTTGAAATTGGCATGGTTGATGCCTTGTGAGACCTCTTGAGAGTGCCTAGGAACCCTACAAGTTTTACACAGGACAATTAGCCGATCAAGTAGGTGTCTAGAAAGGTGTCAACGGGGTTACGCCTCTGGGAAAACGAGGTTTACTTTAATTAGGTCCGTGCGAAAGCACGGGGAACTTCCCTCAAAGTTCCGACACTGGCTTGGCTGAAAGATCGGCGAAGTTGTAGGGTGTAATTAATCCCGGCTAGTCTTTCCTTTTAGGGTTTGAAGGAAGATTTGATAAAAACAGTAGGAGCCATCCTGATTAGATAAGATAATAACCAATCTGATCTTGCAAGAGCATACGCTAAAGTGTTTTCTTCTCTCTCTCCAGGCAGCGACCATGTCATGCCTTAATAAAGATAATAATATGGATGTATTGACCGAACCCGCAAGTTATACTGTGCTGGGGAACGTCGGTTCCGTTCTTTCTTATAAGAGTTATAAGACTGAACATGACATAGGGGAATACCAGGATTCCCATGCCATCCGAATGAAGAAAGTACATGATGATGCATTTTCTTCGGGTGTGTTCGTGCTGGAGATAGTGCCCTCAGAGTCAATTATTTGATCACAAGCACGTGATTGCAATGATTGAGAGAGGACCTATCCCGGTAGGACAGTCTTACTCAAGATGATAGTATGCTATCTTGTTTATCTTTATCATCGTGTACTGCTTTAGGTAACCTTACGAGTCGCTATTACACGTTGATAGAGCCCCTAGGATTCTTGCTTGACTACCAGCAGTATGAGGGCGATCATATACGTGAGAGCTGGAGTCTATAAGCACATCCTTAAAAGATCCCTAGTCGTGGGAGTTTCGAGACAGGGCATCGATACTCCAGAGTAGACTAGTGTATACAGTCGAGACCCCGACGAGGGGCGGTGGCCGGTCTCATAAGCCACTGGTGTCAGTTGGTTCGCCTAAGATGTATACAGGTGATCATTGGGTTATGAGTACACCGGACAGGACTCGCCGGGAACCTGCTAGTTAGGATTATACCAGACGTCAGATAGCAGTTCCCTGGTGACATGTGTACAGGTTAGTTCATCGACCTGAGATCATCATTTGTCTCGTGTGAGTTCCCACTATGCTTTGACTACTACCCTACCACGCTCAAAGGAGACGTGCAAACAGGTTTTAGTTGGGTACAGTCCCGAGCCACATGGAGGCAGTGAGCGGATCTGCAGGGGTTCGTCTCTCCCGGTATTGGGGGTGAGGTCGCGCTGTGTCTAGGAGAGCCAGAACATGAAAAGTCCTTGGCCAAGGCAGGAGATTTGCTGGTGGGTATTCCAGTAGTATCTCAGGGTGTTCTGGGCTGCACTCCGACACGACTTGTACCGCTATTGGGGATCTGACTTTTACCAACCCTCTAGGCCCGCCATGTGATACTCATAGACGAATGGACCGGACTGTACGGATATTGTCACTGACAGGCTCAGTAGGGTGTCAGGATGAGTTCGCTCGTCAATAGCTGGTAGCCCGTCACGTATGGCTAATACCTCTGACGTGCTAATGGTTAAATCTACAGCCATAGTATTGACGAGTCTTTAGAGTCCACCACACACAGTTACTCAAGTTTTGGGCGAAACGCTGTAGAGGCCGTATGGAGATATAGCAGGGTTCGATCAGATACGTGCGGTAATGCATGGATCGTGATCGGACGGTTTTTACTAGCCGGCTTTGGCTTAAGCCGGATCCTAGTATTAGATAGTGTAGATTTTGTCTCTTTGCATTTGTGTTCAGTGGGAATACAAATGCGGGCATGTATATGCAGTAGCGGGGTTTTCCTGTAATTTATTACGGGATCAGTTTTCTGAGGTTGCCAGTTGTCTTTCCGTTCCGGCCTGTTTTTCTTTGTTCCTTCACGGCCGGACTTTTGTGATGGAGGGTGTTATTTGCAAGTTTGCAAATAACACATTGTGGAGGGGTTTCTTGCATTTTCATAGATTATGAAAGCATCTTTTGATACCATTCTTTTCTATGATCATTTCTTGCTTTTTTGAGATGAGAAAGGATATGAGGTTGATTTGATAATGTTATCATTGCCTTTTTGGATGTGGTCACCCTCTACTTTTCCTACACTCACCTCCCTTATTTGGATTCCCTTCTCTTTTTTGGCCGGCCACATTTTTTGAGTGAGGATGAGAGAGGTTCATTTGATGTGTGGCATTTTTCTCATCTCATTGGCTTTTGCTAAAATTTGTGAGCACCATATTCCTCCATAGTTCTTTCTCTCATTACCTCCATCAAAGGCAACTTCAAACCCTCAAAGAGACAAGTGATTCTACACTAGTCTACAGCAAATCTTGGACGCGTCGGCTAGCCAACTTCGCGCCCGAGTTGCCTCTGTCCAGAGGTGGGAGCCCGTAAAAGTATTCGGCTACGTGGTGCCCTTTCTGATGAGGAGGAGATGAACGGAGATTCCGTGGGAGATCGGAGTGGAGACGAAGACCGAAGGACACGGATCGCTTGGTATAGCTTCTCTACTCTTTTCTTGTTTGCTAGTAGCTAGGTTAATGGCCCAATCCGGGTTAAAAGTGTGCGGTGGTGCCGGTTTGCTAGTTTGCAAAGTTTTTCGTTTTCGCATTCCGGCGTCGGATCGACGGCCGGGGCGCCGCCGCGGACTTACATTGGTATCAGAGCCACGCCATTAACTTAGCCTAGCATAGTCTAGCGTGTTTAGAACTCGATCGAACAAAAAATTTCCAAAAACTGTATTTTTCCCAGCATCAGTTTCTGTCGAATTTTTTTTTGCTCTAAAAATTTTTCAGGTAGTTGCAGAATGATGTGCAGGGAAGTATAAGAATTCTGGTAAAATTTGGTCGCCTGAATCCATCATCCCACCGCGGAACCGCGGCCAAAGCCATGCTTGGGCCGCGGTTCCGCCGCCACTTAGGCTCCTCACTGCACCAAATTTTTCCAGATTGTCTTATACTTGAAAATAGGGTTTCTGGAATATTATTTTTGGGCCCAGATTTTCTGTAAGTGCTACAGTACTGCTTGGGGCCCACTTTAATAGTTTTTGATCGATCGAAAAGTTTAAACATGTTAGTTCACAGTATTTACATTATATCTGCGACCGTGAATGTAATTCGATCTGTAAATCCTGTCTAACTGCTATAGCCCGGTTAGACGGATTTGCGAACGTGACATTCACGTTGATGTTCTGTGTATTGCTGTGATGTTGCGGATCGGTCGTGGGGGATAGCCTGGATGCAATGTTAGTACAGTTTTGTTTTTATATGTTCATTTGATATTGCGGGGCGAGCGTCCGACATGTGGACTGCCGTCACTGCCTGTTTGTATTATTCTTTTGGGGGCACGACCAGGTTGCGGTCAATGTACCCGTTGTATGTATATTTTTACTTTCTGTACTAGGATTACCCCGCGGAGGGGTGCACGGATAGCCGGGTTCTAGAGGGCAACGGGCCCGCATCTCATGGCATTGAGACGGAGGGGGCTTTACTCTAGAATTGGCGGGCTATTCGCCGCACTCGTAGGGGGTATAGGTTGACTCAGGAGAGGTGCCCAAGTTACCAGATTCCGGGAAGTGCTGGGTGGTCCATTCACGTTGCTGAAGGGGGTTGCCTTGCTTCATGTTTTGGTGGGTAACTTGCCGCGCCCGTAGGGGTCTAGGATTTCATTGCACAGGCTATCCACACGACCAGGGGAACGTCGGGTTTCAGTAGCGGCTCTATGAAACCCGGGGATCCCAGATATCTGTATTGTTTTGTGATGCTGGTTACATTTCTGTGATGTTGCATTTTATCATGCCTTGAGCGAAAATTATATATTATATATATACTAGTAGATGTTGTATATGTTTTGCATCCGCGCTAGTCCAGTCCCCGCTCTGTCGTTAATTAAGTAACCTAACGGGTGATGACGGGACCCAGTGGCGAATGCGGATGGCATATACGTACATCATTATTTTCGTTCTTTTATGGTGTGATCAATTGATGGGACTGCGTTGATTCGGATCAATGCAAGATAAACAAACCTATTCTGATGTTGTTGGAACATTTTTCAAAAATCTGTTATTGCAAGGGCGTTCTCTTTTGTTTTGCATCGTGGTATTCAGTTGGAATATCCTGCTCCTCAGTCGACGAGGCAAGGGCCGAGATCCCTTCACCGGGAGTGACCCCTTGGACAAAAGTTTGCGTCAGGGCAATAACTTTATTATAGCCGATTACTTTTGCTTTGCATCATGGTATTCAGTTGGAATATCCTGCACCTCATTCTACGGGGAAAGAGCCGAGATCCCTTCACCGGGAGTGACCTTTTTAGCAAAGGTTTTCGTTACTATATTTTTCTAAAGAGCTATCCGTTCCTTCAACGATATCAAGTTCATTACGTTAAAGGTTTTCGCCAGAAACCATTCGTAGCCCTCCATCATTTCAGTTAATTATTCGGTAGTATTCAAGCTATGTATTTTGACCTCACGCCAAGGCATAGTGATTGGTAGCTGCCGGATATTTATCTGTTGCATAGATAGATGCGTTGGTTTGGGACAGTCATACTACTATTTTGGCCTACGTCAAGGGTATGTACGGGTGGGTTCAAATTAACCTGGATAATGATGGGTAGAACTTGACATGTGACTTATGACATTTTGACCTCACGCCAAGGTCATAAGAGCATGGGGCAAAAATCACATCGGGAGTTTCTAAAGAAATTGAAACTTGCCAGATATGCGCATACCTTCTGGAGTGTGATAACGTGAGCGGATTCCGTCATGTTATCATGCGATGATAGTTGGATCCCGATTCCCACAGATGAGTTGGTTTACTCCTCGGGTGATCCCGACTAATTCTTCTTTCAGGTTTGGAGGAGAATTTGACGGTACAGTGGTAGGTTTCCTGATTAGATAAAGTGATAACCATTCTGATCTAGGTTAGAGTGCACGCTGAGTGTTTCTTTTCTCTCTCTCTTTGGCAGCGACCATTGACCCGACCCTAGACTATGACTCAGTGGCCAAGTTGACCGAACCTTCTTAACACTGGCTTTTGGATTGTCAGAGTTGCAAACCTCATTGCCACTCCTACTTTTACCCTTTTCTCCCGGACACCCCGTATTACTACGAACGTCCACTTCCATTGGACAAAACCATCGTATGGTTATATACGAACTCGAAGGAATTTATTCGAGAATGGTTTCTGGTTCTGGAGAAAACGAATAGGACTATTCAGTTGTCTTTTCCTTTTACCTTCTCTCAGGTTGCGAGTACTCCTTGGTTTAGGAGATAGTACACCTATTACGCAAATTGGATAGTCTTCTTCCAAACCTTAGGCTGGTGCCGAATGGTGGGGAATGAAGAAAACCAATTAGCATAAAGATGGTGTGCAGAAGGATTAAGTAAAGACATAACAAGGGATTAGTAAGAGGGCAAAGTAAATTGCGACTGATATTCATGACCAAACTAAATATTTCTTCGCCAATCCTAAATTACCTTTGTATTTCTCCAGGACACTCCGTATCACTACGAAGATCCACAGTTTATTTGGATATTCCATCATATGGTTATATACGAACTCGAAAGGAACTTGTTCCAGTTCGGGGATGGATTCTGGTTCAGGAGAAATAGGAATAAGGTTTATTCGGTTGTCTTTTATCTTCACCTTCTCTCGCATTGCGAGTGTTCCTAGGATTAGGACAGTACACCCATTATGCTTATTGGATAGTCTTCTTCCAAACCATAGGCTGGTGCCGAACGGTAGGGAAGGAAGAAAACCATTTGGCCTAAAGGGGTGTACAGAAGGTAATGACTAAAGACATATAAAGGGATTTGGAGAGGTGGCAAAGAAATATACGGTTACAGTTGTGAATCTGGATAATGGAAGAGGCATTACTAGGAATACCAGGATACCCCATCGAAACATTTCAATGTTTCAGTTTCACTGTGTACTGTTAAAAGAAAACTGATTTCCCAATTAGACACTTGCTCCAGGGTATGTATTTACCAGGTTTGATTCTCACATCTGTATGGTTTTACAGATGATGAGTGGGAGTAAGTTATTGGGAATTAGGTGATTATCCTTACTATATCGGGATTCGTTGTAATTGGTGATATTTGAGGAAATCGCCTGGGTTGTTTGCCGGACGACAAATATTTGGTTTTGAATATCCGTTGTTATGCACCAATTTCAAATTGATATATCTGTACGTCTATTTTTATAGAGTGAGACATACCTTTTTGAAATTATGTCTCTGACATTTACCTATATCAGTGGATGGTTAGGTAAGGAGCATTGAACAGCGGTGTAATTCTTGTTAACCATAAGTACAGTTTTCAACCTACGACACACAGTGAATGAGTTATTAGACTCAGGGGACTTATACAAAATATTGTGTATTGTCCAGTGTCCATTAGGACAGAGGGGTTGGTCCTCGTACTATATTCTGTTTACTTATAACTTCTCTAGTTCTTAGACAGGTGTTTCGTAGAAACACAAGGTCGAAGTTTTGAGAAGTTATAGGTATAAGAGTAAAGTAGAGAACCAGGTATTGCAAGTATCGGGATTCTTCAAGGTGATCGAAGATGTAGATACTTATGGATGGTATTCAGTTGATAGTAATGATTAAGAGAATTAGCTTCTCTTTCAGGTTACTCGTAATTGGAAGCATTCCTAAATTGAGTAACGCTGATCGGCCTCCTTCCATTTAGTTGACATGCACTGCAGACAGCTGCATGATTTGAATCTGGTTCAATTAAATCAGTGCCTCTGTTTCTATATTGGATATAGAACAGTTCGTATCTTGACTTTGTTAAGATACGGGGAGTTTTCCGGTTTATGCATAAAACCAGACTCTGGATAACCCAAGGCACGTTTCTGTAATGGCTGTTTGTGGGTTAACCCGGGCTATGATGAGGGTTGACTTTCTACCATCTGGAAGATCAATAGTGATATTGTTCTTAACTCGCCACAGTTTTAACAAAAATGGATTTTTTTTCAGAAAAACAGTACTGGGAGTATGGTAGAACTGGAAGTGATTCCAGAACCATAAACGATTACTGAAGATTTGATAAGAACTTAAAGATTCAATCTGGTTTGACATTCCATTGGCCACTCCGCAGATATGGTGGGTAACCTCAGGCACCCGAGAGGTACTTCGGTATGCTCAATGACGGTGGCAGGGAGGTTCTTGTTTACCCAGACTTGCCATTGCTGTTGTTCCAGACTGTGAGACCCGGCAGGAGGATGAGTATAGCGTCGTTCTAAACTAGTTTTAGAAGTGCACGTCTATATGACTCTGCCAGAGGGTTGTCGTAGTTAGTGGGAGCAGCGGAAGCATTGGTGGACAGGTGGCTTATGTCTATTTATAGACTAAAGCAGATATAGCGGGGATAGATCATCTATTTCTGATGTGACAGTTATAGGTTTGACTTCATCAAAATAGGGGATGGATCTGTTAAGAAGGTAGTAGGGTGTGATGTCCTGGTATTTGGATGACATACACAAAGTAGGAAGTGATATTCCTATACTACGATCGGTTATACTTTGGTCGTCACACAGTGGTTTCTCCACATAGGACTTGGATATTATATCAGACATTCTGGTCACTAGATCTATGGTTTTAGATCTAGATTTGGGTAGTTTCCCAATCTGGGCACTTTGACAACATTCTATGAGTATTTAGAATGAACGACTCCTGGCATGGTGGTGTACCTGCAGGTAATGGAGTCACCCTCTCTAAAGGTGTCTTACAGACTAAAGGGGAGAGGGATGTGCATGATTGGCAGATCACTTGCTTAGGCAATTGAGTCAATCATGAGATGTCAGGTACAACACCAGATGTTGTTCTTGCAGTAGATGCAATAAGTTGATATTGATCCAAACCTGGGAAAACAATCGGAAGCAGTTTTAGAACATAAGTGGATGTTCTAGGGATATGATAACGGCATCCTCCTTCGGGAGACAGTTATCATTCCAGGCTTCCAAGGTGACCTGGATGACAGAGTGGCTGTCAGAGCTATAGTTTTCCCTCTGACGAGGGGCAGTATTTTGGACAGGTGGTCCAGGTGGATACTGAGGGAGGCATGGCACTGGATACTGATTAAGTTCAGTTGATGATACAGTCTAAGAAGTTTGGATTTGGAGTTCATTTATGAACTAGGTCCCATCAGACATCCAGACATTCTAAGACAGGTATTGCTCATTTCGGAGATGGCTTTCTCCGCGAACATGGGATAAAGAGAGACATAGAAAGAAACATCAGAGCGGATCCACTTACTGAGGCTATTCCTCGAACGCAATAGTTTCGCAAACGAGCTTTGTGAGACTGACTAGTAGAGGAGTTGGGTGTTCGGTATCACACGGGCTGTGAGTATGCGACATCGCAATAATTAGCCTTGAGTGCAAGTGGGAGATTGTTGGAGATAGTGCCCTCAGATTCAATTATTGGATCACAAGCACGTGATTGCAATGATTGAGGGAGGACCTATCCCGGTAGGACAGTCTTACTCAAGATGATAGTATGCTATCTGGTTTATCTTTATCATCGTGTACTGCTTTAGGTGACCTTACGAGTCGCTATTACACATTGATAGAGGCCCTAGGATTCTTGCTTGTCTACCAGCAGTATGAAGGCGATCATATACGTGAGAGCTGGAGTCTATAAGCACATCCTTAAAAGGTCCCTAGTCGTGGGAGTTTCGAGACAGGGCATCGATACTCCAGAGTAGACTAGTGTATACAGTCGAGACCCCGACGAGGGGCGGTGGCTGGTATCACAAGCCACTGGTGTCAGTTGGTTCACCTAAGATGTATACAGGTGCTCATTGGGTTATGAGTACACCGGACAGGACTCGCCGGGAACCTGCTAGTTGGGATTATAGCAGACATCAGATAACAGTTCCCTGGTGACATGTGTACAGGTTAGTTCATCGACCTGAGATCGTCATTTGTCTCGTGTGAGTTCCCACCGTGCTTTGACTACTACCCTACCACGCTCAAAGGAGACGTGCAAACAGGTTTTAGTTGGGTACAGTCCCGAGCCACATGGAGGCAGTGAGCGGATCTGCAGGGGTTCGTCTCTCCCGGTATTGGGGGTGAGGTCGCTCTGTGTCTAGGAGAGCCAGAACATGAAAAGTCCTTGGCCAAGGCAGGAGATTTGCTGATAGGTATTCCAGTAGTATCTCAGGGTGTTCTAGGCTGCACTCCGACACGACTTGTACCGCTATTGGGGATCTGACTTTTACCAACCCCCTAGGCCCGTCATGCCATACTCATAGACGAACGGACCGGACTGTACGGATATTGTCACTGACAGGCTTAGTAGGGTGTCAGGATGAGTTCGCTCATCGACGTCCCTTTTGGTCAATAGCTGGTAGCCCGTCATGTATGGCTAATACCTCTGACGTGCTAGTGGTTAAATCCACAGCCATAGTATTGACGAGTCTTTAGAGTCCACCACACACAGTTACTCAAGTTTCGGGCGAAACGCTGTAGAGGCCGTATTGAGATATAGCAGGGTTCGATCAGATACGTGCGGTAATGCATGGATCGTGATCGGACGGTTTTTACTAGCCGGCTTTGGCTTAAGCCGGATCCTAGTATTAGATAGTGTAGATTTTGTCTCTTTGCATTTGTGTTCAGTGGGAATACAAATGCGGGCATGTATATGCAGTAGCGGGGTTTTCCTGTAATTTATTACGGGATCAGTTTTCTGAGGTTGCCAGTTATCTTTCCGTTCCGGCCGATTTTTCTTTGTTCCTTCACGGCCGGACTTTTGTGATGGAGGGTGTTATTTGCAAGTTTGCAAATAACACATTGTGGAGGGGTTTCTTGCATTTTCATAGATTATGAAAGCATCTTTTGATACCATTCTTTTCTATGATCATTTCTTGCTTTTTTGAGATGAGAAAGGATTTGAGGTTGATTTGATAATGTTATCATTGCCTTTTTGGATGTGGTCACCCTCTACTTTTCTTACACTCACCTCCCTTATTTGGATTCCCTTCTCTTTTTTGGCCGGCCACATTTTTTGAGTGAGGATGAGAGAGGTTCATTTGATGTGTTGCATTTTTCTCATCTCATTGGCTTTTGCTAAAATTTGTGAGCACCATATTCCTCCATAGTTCTTTCTCTCATTACCTCCATCAAAGGCAACTTCAAACCCTCAAAGAGACAAGTGATTCTACACTAGCCTACAGCAAATCTTGGATGCGTCGTCTAGCCAACTTCGCGCCCGAATTGCCTCGGTCCAGAGGTGGGAGCCCGTAAAAGTATTCGGCTACGTGGTGCCATTTCCGATGAGGAGGAGATGAACGGAGATTCCGCGGGAGATCGGAGTGGAGACAAAGACCGAAGGACACAGATCGCTTGGTATAGCTTCTCTACTCTTTTCTTGTTTGCTAGTAGCTAGGTTAATGGCCCGATCCGGGTTAAAAGTGCGTGGTGGTGCCGGTTTGCTAGTTTGCAAAGTTTTTCGTTTCCGCATTCCGACGTCGGATCGACGGCCGGGACGCCGCCGCGGACTTACAGTTCGTTATAGAGAACTGTTTCTCCATTTGCCCTACGTCTTGGGTATTAGATACCGGGTCAGGATCCCATATATGTAATCAGTTACATGGGCTTTGGAAAGGTAGAGAACTTGGAGAAGGTGATAAAGACATAAGAGTTGGAAATGGTGAAATTGTTGCAGCTAAGACCGTCGGGGAATATCACCTTGCATTACCAACTGGTAATACATTGATTCTGAACGAATGCTATTACATGCCGAACCTGATATGCAATATTATATCGGTTTCTTTGTTGAGTAAAGAGGGATATAATTTTGTATTACAGGATAATGTTATGAACATTTTCCGTAACCAAAAGTTGGTTGGATCAGGCACGTTGTGCAATGACATTTATGTTCTAAATCAATCAACAGTTCTGAGTATAACAAACACACACAAGAGGAAGAGTTCAGAACTGAACGAATCCTTCTTATGGCATTGTAGACTGGGTCACATCAATACGACACAACTAGCTAAGTTGCATAAGGATGGATATTTGAATCCGTTTGAATTTTCATCTTATAACACTTGCCAGTCATGTCTCAAAGGCAAGATGACCAAAACTCTGTTTACGGGACACAGAGAAAGAGTTACCGAACTCTTTGGACTGATACATAGTGATGTATGCGGTCCCATATCTACACATGCCAGGGATGGTTCTTCGTACTTCATTATATTCACTAACGATCTCTCTAGATTCAGATATGTGTTCCTGATGAAACACAAATCAGAAGCTTTTGAGAAATTTAGAGAATATAAACTAGAAGTCGAGAACCAAACCGGGAAAAGTATTAAAATCCTTCGATCTGATCGAGGAGGTGAATACTTGAGCAATGAATTCCTGGACTTCCTAAAATAGAATGGGATTCTCTCTCAGCTGACTCCTCCATATACAACACAGCACAACGGTGTATCAGAACGGAGGAACCGCACCCTATTAGATATGGTGCGCACTATGATGAGCACAGCTGAGTTACCTATTTCCTTCTGGGGATATGCGCTGGAGACAGCAGCATACCTATTGAATCAAGTTCCATCTAAATCTGTACCTACCACACCATATGAGATATGGAGTGGAAAGAGACCCTGTCTTTAATGTGTTAAGATATGGGGTTGTCCGGCCTATGTTAAAACGCAAAATCCGGACAAACTCGAGGCACGGTCAGTTCTATGCAAGTTTGTGGGATATCCCAAACATTCACATGGATATCTTTTCTACCATACTTAGGAACAAAAAGTGTTTGTTTCTCGACATGCCACCTTTTTAGAAAAGGAATTTCTTATAAAAGAAATTAGTGGCGACCAGGTAGAACTGGAAGAAATTCCGGCTACACAAACTCAAACTGAAAATTTAGTGGAACCAGAGGATTCAGTAGCTCCTAATAAACCTCAGCCTCTCCGCCGAACTAGTAGGGTTCCTCGCCAACCTGAGAGATACTACGGTTTTCTCATGGACGGTTGGAGCGAGGATTGCATCATGGAGGCTGATGACCCAACTAGCTTCGAGCAGGCCATCACGAGTGGGGACTCAGTGAGATGGCTGGATGCAATGCGGTCCGAGATGGAATCCATGTACACCAACAAAGTATGGACTTTGGAAGTTGCTCCTGAAGGGGTAAAACCCATTGAGAGCAAGTGGATCTTCACGAAAAAACTTGGTGTAGATAGAAAAGTGGAGACTTTCAAAGCTAGACTTGTAGCAAAGGGTTTTCGTCAAAGACCAGGTGTGGACTATGACGAGACCTTTTCTCCAGTGGCTATGCTTAAATCCATCCGGATCATGCTTGCCATCGCTGCATAGCATGATTACGAAATCTGGCAAATGGATGTTTAGAGTCCTTCTAAACGGTGATTTAGAAGAGTGCGTGTACATGACTCAGCCAGAGGGCTTCGTAGATAGTGGGAGCAGCGGGAAGGTGTGCAAGCTGCTTAAATCCATTTACGGATTAAAGCAAGCATCGCGGAGCTGGAACATCTGCTTTGACGTCGTTATCAAAGAGTTTGATTTCGTCAAAAACGTAGATGAACCTTGTATCTACAAAAATGTAGCAGAGAGTAAGGTAGTCTTCCTCGTATTGTACGTGGACGACATACTCTTGATAGGAAATGACATTCCTATGCTGCAATCGGTCAAGCTCTTCTTATCACAAAGATGTTAGTTATATGTATGCCCTAGAGGCCATTACTGTACATTGGATGTATATTGTAGTGGATGCTGGGACATATATAGGTAGGACTTTCTTGCTCGACATGATAGTACGCTATCTGGTTGCTCTTTATCTTAACGTGTATACTTTCTGTCTCTCTGTTACATGTTGATAAAGCCCTTAGGACGTGTACTCGACTTCCAAGACTGTGATGCAGATCATACTAGTGGGGCCTGGATAGTCCATGAGTACATCCTTCAATGTTCCTAGTCGAGGGAATATCGAGACGGGGCATTGATATTCCAGAGTAGACTAGCGTATATCTTCTCGACCCATGCGATGGGCGATGGATGATCCCATATCCATTGGTGTTTGACATCAGAGATGGTATACGGGTGCTCAGTGGAGACTGGGTGCACTGAACGGACTCGCCGAGAACTCCCAGATGGTATTATACCTCACGTCAGATGGCAGTTCTCTGGTGACACTGGTACAGCTTAGTCTGTTGACCCGAGATCGTCATAGAGTCTTGTGTGTCCCCCACTGTGCTTTGATTTCCACCCTACCACGGCTCTACTGAGTCGTGCAAACAGGTGGTTTTTGGGTACAGTCCCGATTCACATGGAGGCAATGAGCGATAGGAGGGGATTCGTCTCTCCCGGTATTGGAGGTTGATGTTGCGCAATGCACGACTGGCCATAACAGGAAATCCCTGGCCAGGGTTGCTGTGATATACTGGTAAGAGTTATCAGTAGTTTCACGAAAGTTATGGACCTTCCGTCGGCATGACTTATCAAGCTATTGGGGTCTGACGTTTACCACCCCTAGGCGAGATATGCGACATATCAGACGAACAGACCGGACTGTACGGTAAGTGTTACTGGTTGGATTCACAGGAGTGTGAGCGGGCTTGCTCGTCGATCTTCTGATCACTCAATACCCGGGTGGCCGTTACGTTTAGCAGACCGCTTGCGGCTTGTGGGTGTTTGATATGATCATCATCTGCTGCCGGCGTATTGACGAGTCTTTAGAGTCCTACACAGAGGTTTTCTGGCTCAAGCGAAACGAAATAGGAGCACATATGGGATATGTGCGGGACCAAGAATAATGCGTGTATGTGATACCGTATTCCATTCTCGCGATGAATGTATCGATTGGTTGTATGCGATATAACCTAGTTATCGAATCAAGGATTGATTCGATAAGCCGATACGTTGGATACCAGCCGGTTATATGCGACATGACCGGATCATTGAATCAAGTGTTGATTTAATGATTTAATGTATAATTATATATTTGATATATTATTTTGCATTAACTGGTATTGGTTCACTTTAAATGGATTTACTCACTTGTATTGCACATTGTATATGTGATATATTTTTTGTGCACATGATTGTATCATGTTTGATGATACATTCTAGCTTGGTTTTGTGTAAAGTATTAAACCATGGTTAGTTAGTGGTTAGGGTATCATTTTATTTACTTAATCATTTATTTATTCTTTTTGTTTATTTTGGAAAAAGAAAATGATAAAGAGAAAATGGATGGTGGCTATGTTTGTTTTTAGTTGAAGATTCATAAAGCATTGACTTAGTCACCATTCTTATCTCATGCCTAACCCTAACCACTCATCTAACCTTAGTTAAATCTCTACACTAAACCATGGTTGAAGAAATGATAAGTATTCATTTATTTTCCTTTTTAAATTAACTTATCATATCTTCTTCTTCTTCTTCTTCTTCTTCTTCTTTTTCCATGAGAAGAAAGCTTGCTACATCAATGGTGATTGATGAAAAAGTGTGAGAAATCCAAATCTAAAGTCTACCCACTTCCTATTTCTTCATCCTCTACCTCTTGCCAAGTAGTATAGGGTGTTTCCTTCACAAGTTTTCTTGACTTGGTGAAGTTGGAGCTTGATCTAGCGATGCCTCGACGTAGATCATCTTCGGCATCGTTGTCGATGACCTAGCCCGCTTTTTCTCCGATGAAGCCGACGCTAGAGCCATGGTTCGATTTGGACAGCGGAGAGGACTTCATCACGGAGCCTAGGAGGTGGAAGACCGGATCTACAAAGGTTGTAGCCCCTTCCCTTTAGCTATATTTCCGTTTACTTGCTTGCATCGCCTATATATCTAGTTGACGATCCGTATTAGGGTTTGTAGGCACCCGTAAAATTTGATTTGTGCATGTTTGATCACTTGTGAGACTTATTTAGTGTGCTTAGGAACCCTACAGTGGTATCAGAGCCTAGCTAGAGCCTTAGGCGATGCGTAGACGGAGTTAGAAGTCCGATCGACCCGAAACCCCGATTTTAAAATGCTATCTGGAAAATTCTGTAAAATGTGGATTTTTGTAGATTAAAAATATGCAAAAAAATCAGCAGGTGATTGTAAGGGTTACTGCAAAATTCGATGGCCCAATTCCTTAAAGGCGCAGCGGATCCGCGGCATGAGCATGCTCATGCGGCGGTTCCGCGGTAGTTTTGTCTTATTGTGCATCGAAGTTTGCACCGTAATTCTTAGTAAGCAGTGCTGGTTTTCCTGGGAATATTTTAATATTTATTCCAGAGTTTTATTTTCTGGGTTGTATTGGGAACTCAGTGTATCGATCGGATTGTCTAATTTTGTCAATGTGTTTTTCCGGGTATTTTAGAATATGTTAAAAAGTTCGACCGGATATAAATACCCACTTTTTCCCCTGCCGGGAAATTTCCAATTGTTGGATTTTTCCGTAGTTTAACGACGTTCTAAGTAGTGCAAGTAACGCGATGGACCCTCTAGAAGACAACAAACCTTAACTCGATTATGTGACCGTCTTGAACTGCCCTTTGAACCTTCGGGTTTGGGGCAGTACGGCGTGCCACATGTGAGGCGTTGGCTTGACCCTTCTACGGCTGGACCGTTGGTACTGAGGCACGAACTGAATGTTGTTAGACTTATTTCATGTGTTGAGCTGTTTCGGGAAAACTTGGGTGTTCGATTGTTCGATCGGAAAGTTTAACATTTTCTATTTATCCGGAATGTGATACAATAATTGGAATTCACAAGTAGTTATGAGATAATGGAATGAATATTATAAACATAGCAGTTTAGTCTCACTTGATCGGTTGCCACGGAGTTTTGATGTGATCAAAAGTCCGTCGCAATCACGTAGCGTACGCGGATACTCGCCGGGTAAACTTAATAGACAGCCTCACTCCATGGCCCCGACCAAGTGACTGTAGGAGAACCCTGTCGCCGAAAGCATCCGTTCGGGTGCTCGCGGCAGCGGTGTTCCGTCTTGGTGCACTTTGTCGACGGCGTCGGGGGTGCGGCCGCCTACTAAAAGTTTGCGACGAGCATTCGATCAAAATGTCGGGAATCCTGTTGAATTGCCCGACTTGGTATTGAAAAGTGTTTTCGATAATGAGACTAAAATGCGGGGTTTATAATTGTTAGGCATGCGATGTCTAAGTAATTCATTTGGTCAGGCATGCGATGTCTGAGGAGGTTGCGGATTCCAACTGTTGTAGTTTTACACTTTCTTTTCTGTGACCGTAAGTGTAATATGTGATATCGCCGGTTTCGTTGCTATATGTCAACGGCAATTGGGATGCGCATATTTACTTACGTTGATGACATGTGATGTTATGTGTTGCTGGATATGTTATATTGGATCGTCGTGTTTGAATAGCCGGGGGGTTTTTATATGAGATGAGTGTTTTTTCATTTTCATTCATGTAAAAACTTGTATGTAATATTCTTTTATTGGGGCACTTCCAGGTTGCGGATGTTGTCACCATTTGTATATTATTTACTTTTCTGCACTAGGATAGACCCAAGGAGGGGAGCACAAGTAACCGGGTTCTGGGGTCCAGTGGGAGACCAACTCGAGGAGTCGAGTCCGGGTCTCCTAACCCTAGAATTGGTAGGGTTGCTTGCCGCTCTCGTAGGGGTCTAGGGGTGTGGGATTGGCTATTCATCACGACCGTGGAATCCGTGTTTTATACTGGCTCGTATTGAAAACACGGACGTCCTAGTATATCCAATATTTCATATGTTTCTTCTGCTGTGATTTATCTGTGATCATGTGATGTTCTGTGACAGATATTATATATAGTATATATGATATATTATATAGACGTTGCTTATGTTTTACACCCGCGCTAGCCCTGCCCCGCTCTGCCGTTAGTTACCTAACCTAACGGTGCAGACGGGACATCGAGGCGAATGCGGATGGCATAAGCGTACGCTATATTTATCTGTGATGTTTAGGTAGACTTAAATGATGGGATATTCATTAATGAGATTAATGAAAGAAAATAAACCTAATTGATGTTGTGGAATCGAATTTCAAAATAAAAACAGGTAGCTACAGTTCTTGCTTTGCATCGCGGTGTTCATTATAGAACATCCTGCACCTTATTCGATGAGGAAAGGACCGAGATCCCTTCACCGGGAGTGACTCCTTTAGCAATAACTGGCAGATGCTACACACTCGGTTTGTCTTTTGATTGCTTCTATAGTTTCTGCTTTGCACAGTGATATATATGATGTATCCCGCACCTCATTCGACGAGGAAAGGGCCGACGATCCATTCACCGGGAGTGACCCCTTTAGCAAAACTAGAAAAGCCTCGAAAACATTCCATTTAAAAAAAACCATTTGATTCCGCAATGAGATCAAGTTCAAAGCGTTAAAGGTTTTCACAAAAACCATTCGCAACCCTCCGTCATTTTAGGAAGTAGAGTACTTAGTATTCGTGCTGTGTTTGTTGACCATAGTCAAGGCACAGTGTACGGTAGCTAAGTGATGTCTTCCTACACCGCATATGATGCGATTAGTTAGGACAGTCGCGTGACTTTGTTGACCTTAGTTAAGGGTCATGTGGGTGGGTCTAATTAATCACGAAATGACGGGTAGAACTTGACTAGTACTTATGATTTGTTGACCATAGTTAAGGTCATAGGTGCTAGGGGTAAAAACCTTTATCGGGAGTTTCAAGTGTTGAAATTTGCAATGAGATTGCATACCTTCTATATGATAGTTGGATCCCAATACCCACTGCGAGTAATTGTTACTCCTGGGAGAGTTTTGCACTTTGCAATTAGCCGATCAAGTAGGTGTCTAGAAAGGTGTCAACGGGGTTACGCCTCTGGGAAAACGAGGTTTACTGTAATTAGGTCCGTGCGAAAGCACGGGGAACCTCCCTCAAAGTACCGACACTGGCCTGGCTGAAAGATTGGCGAACTTGTAGAGTGTAATTAATCCCGGCTACTCTTTCCTTTTAAGGTTTGAAGGAAGATTTGATAAAAACAGTGGGGGCCATCCTGATTAGATAAAGTATATAACCAATCTAATCTTGCAAGAGCGCACGCTGAGTGTTTTCTTCTCTCTCTCTCCTGGTAGCGACCATATCACGCCTTAATCAAGATAATAAAATGGATGTATTGACCGAACCCGCTTGTTATACTGAGCTGGGGAACGTTGGTCCCGCTCCAACTTATAATTGTTATAAGACAGAGAAGCAAATAGGGGAATACCAGAATTCCTATGCCGCCCAAACGAAGAAAGTGCATATGATGCATCTCCTTCGGGTGTGTTCATTATGCAGAACTGTTTCTCAGTATCCTCTGCATCCTGGGTATCTGATACCGGATCAGGATCCCAGATATGTAATATGTTACATAGGGCTACAAAAAGGTAGAAAAACTGAGAACGGGTGATAAGTTTCATGAGACAGAAAACGGGGCAAGTGTTGCAGCCAAGTCTGTTGGTCACTGTCACCCTGTATTACGAATACATTGATTCTGAACAAATGCTATTAGATACCGAACCTGATATACAAAATCATATCAGTCTCTTTATTAGTAAAGAAATGATATAATTTTGTATTGTTGGATAATGTTTTGAACATTTCCTATATCAAAAGTTGATCGGTTTAGGCGCGTTATCTAAAAGCATTAACGTTCTAAATCAAACTACAGTTCTTTGTATTCAGAACACACACAAGAGGAAGAGTTCAGAAATGAACGAATTCTTCTTGAGGCATTGTAGACTAGGTCATATCAATGCGACCCGACTGGCTGAAGTTACATTTAGATGTATATTTAAATCAGTTTGAATTTACATCTTGTGAAACTTGCCAGTCATGTCACAAAGATAAGATGACCATAGCTCTGTTTATTGGAAACAGAGGAAGAGTAGGTAAACTCTTGGGACTGATACATGATGTATGTAAGGTCTCCTGTCTACACATGCCAGGACTGGTTCTTTATACTTCATTATATTCTCTGATAATCTCTCAAGATTCAGTCATATGTTCCTGTTGAAACATAAGTCCGAACCTTTTGAGGTTTTCACAGAATATAAGTTAGAAGTAGAGAACCAATAACCGGGTATAAGTATTATGTCCTTTGATGAGATCAAGGAGGAGAATACTTGTGCATGGAATTCCTGGATTATTCTAAAACAGAATGAGATTCTCTCTCAGCATTACTCCTCCGAATAACCATAGCACATTGGTGTATCGGGGCGGAGCAATCACACCCTATATGATAAGGTGTGCTCTATGATGAGTACTACTGAGTTACCTGTTTCCTTTTTGGGAGTTATGCGCTTGAGAAGCTGCATACCTATTGAATAGGGTTCGAATCAAATCACTGCCTACCACTTCATATATGATATGGAAAGGGAAGAGCCCATATCTTAAGTTAGTTAAGATTTGGGATTGTCCGGCCTGTGTCTAAAAGCAAAATCCGGACAGGCTCGAGGCAAGGTCTGTAATGTAGAACTGGAAAGGTTCCAGCTATACAAACTACAGCAGATAATTTGGTAGAACCAAAGGATTCAGTAGATTCCAACGAACCTCAGCATCTCCACCGATCTAGTAGGGTTCCTTACCCACCCGAGAGATACCTTGGTTTCTCGATGACAGTGGGAGCTGTAGGGTTCCTAGGCACTCTCAAGAGGTCTTA
The DNA here is from genome assembly GCA_030015575.1 of Agapanthus africanus. Lineage (NCBI taxonomy): Eukaryota > Viridiplantae > Streptophyta > Magnoliopsida > Asparagales > Amaryllidaceae > Agapanthus > Agapanthus africanus. The sequence goes on from CM057343.1 coordinate 265,865,000, forward strand.
CAAGGCATCAACCATGCCAATTTCAAAATTTACGGTGCCGAGAAACCCTAAACAACGGATCGTTGGCTAGATGTCTAGGCGAAAAAGAAACTAGTTAACAACTTAACTAAAGTTTAAACGGAAATACAACCTTTGTAGATCCGGTGCTCCACCTCCATAGCTCCGCAACGAAGTCCCCTCGCTGTCCAAATGAATTCCCGGGCTCTAGCGTCGGCTTCGTCGGAGAAATGGCGAGCTAGGTCGTCGATGTCCATGCCGAAGATGATCTACGTCGAGGCATCGCTAGATCAAGCTCCACCTTCACCAAGCCATGAAAACTTGTGAAGGAAACACACTCTACTACTTGGCAAGAGGTAGAGGATGAAGAAATAGGAAGTGGGTAGACTTTAGTTTTGGATTTCTCACTCTTTTTCTCACTTTGCCATTAAAGCTTTCAAGCTTTTTCTTGAAGTGAAGAAGAAGAAGAAGATGAAGAATATGATAAGTGTTGATTAAAAAAGGAAAAGAAAATCAAACCTTATCATATTCAAACCATGCTTTAGTGTAGAGAATGAATCATGGTTAAATGGAATGGTTAGGGTTTAGGATGAGACAAAAATGGTGGACTAGGTCAAGGTTTCATGAAGCTTCAACTAAACAACAAAAAAAGCCACCATTATTTTCTCTTTTCCATTTATTTTCCAAAATGTATAAACAAATAAATGAATAAAAGAATAAGTAAAAACCCTAATCATCCACTTAACCATAGTTTAATACTTTACACTTAACCAAAAAGCATGTATCATCAAACATGATACAATCATGTGCACAAAATCATATCGCATATGCAATGCGCACACCCGAGTGAGAAAATCCATTTAAAGTGAACCGATACTAGTTAATGCAAAGTAATATATAAAATATATAATTATACATTAAATCATTAAATCAACACTTGATTTAACGATCCGGTCATATCATATATAACCGACTAGTATCCAATGTATCGGTTTATCGAATCAATCCTTGATTCGACAACTAGGGTATATCGCATATAACCTAATCGATACATTCATCGCGAGAATGGAATACGGTATCACATACACGCATTATTCTCGGTCCCGCACATATCTCATATGCGCTCCTATTTCGTTTCGCTTGAACCAGGAAACCTCTGTGTAGGACTCTAAAGACTCGTCAATACGCCGGCAGCAGATGATGATCATATCAAGCACCCACAAGCCGCAAGCGGTCTGCTAAACGTAACGGCCACCCGGGTATTGAGCGATCAGAAGATCGACGAGCAAGCCCGCTCACACTCCTGTGAATCCAACCAGTAACACTACCGTACAGTCCGGTCTGATCGTCTGATATGTCGCATATCTCGCCTAGGGGTGGTAAACGTCAGACCCCAATAGCTCGATAAGTCGTGTCGATATTGTAGGGTTCCTAGGCACCCTAGTAAAGTCTCACAAGGCATCAACCATGCCAATTTCAAAAATTATGGTGCCGAGAAACCCTAGTGTACGGATCGTTGGCTAGAATTCTAGGCGAAAAGTAAACTAGTTAACACTTAACTAAGAGATACGGAAATACAACCTTTGTAGATCCGGTTCTCCACCTCCATAGCTCCGCAATGAAGTCTCCTCGCTGTCCATAACAAGTCCCGGGCTCTAGCGTCGGCTTCATCGGAGAATGGACGGGCTAGGTCATCGATGTACATGCCGAAGATGATCTACGTCGAGGCATCGCTAAATCAAGCTCCGACTTCAGCAAGTCAAGAAACTTGTGAAGAAAACACACTCTACTACTTGGCAAGAGGTAGAGGATGAAGAAATAGGAAGTGGGTAGACTTTAGAATTGGATTTCTCACTCATTTCATCAATCCACCATTGATGAAGTGCAAGGTTTTCTTCTTGAGTTCAAGGAAGAAGAAGAAGAAAGTATTATGATAAGAATTTCTAAAAAGAAAATAATAAGAATACTTATCATCTCCTAACCCTAGTTAAGTGTAGAGAGTAGACCATGGTTTGATTAAATGGTTAGGGTTAAGTATGAAGACAAAATGGTTACAAAGTCAAACCTTCATGAAGATTCAACTACAAAACAAATCAAGCCACCATTTTATATTCATGCCATTTATTTTCCAAAAAGAATAAACAAATTAATAAATGAATAAATAAGTAATGGATAAATAAAACCCTAATCATTAGTTTAACCATGGTTTATTCTTTACACTTAACCAAGTAAACATGCATCATCAAACATGATACAATCATGTGCACAAAACTATATCAAATATACAATGAGCACATCCGAGCGAGAAAATCCATTTAAAGTGAACCGATACTAGTTAATACAAAGTAATATATCAAATATATAATTATGCATTAAATCATTAAATCAACTCTTGATTTAACGATCCGGTCATATCGCATATAACCGGCTAGTGTCTAATGTATCGGCTTATCGAATCAATCCTTGATTCGATAACTAGGGTATATCTCATATAACCTAATCGATACATTCATCGTGAGAATGGAATACGGTATCACATACACGCATTATTCTCGGTCCCGCACATATATCATATGCGCTCCTATTTCGTTTCGCTTGAGCCAGGAAACCTCTGTGTAGGACTCTAAAGACTCGTCAATACGCCGGCAGCAGGTGATGATCATATCAAACACCCACAAGCCGCAAGCGGTCTGCTAAACGTAACGGCCACCCGGGTATTGAGCGATCAGAAAATCGACGAGCAAGCCCGCTCACACTCCTGTGAATCCAACCAGTAACACTACCGTACAGTCCGGTCTGATCGTCTGATATGTCGCATGTAGGGTTCCTAGGCACCCTAATGAGGTCTCACAAGGCATCAACCATGCCAATTTCAAAAAATCTAGGTGCCGAGAAACCCTAATACGGATCGTTGGCTAAAGTTTAGGCGAAACAATAAACTAGTTAACACTTAACTAAGAGATACGGAAATACAACCTTTGTAGATCCGGTTCTCCACCTCCATAGCTCCGCAATGAAGTCTCCTCGCTGTCCATAACAAGTCCCGGGCTCTAGCGTCGGCTTCATCGGAGAATAGACGGGCTAGGTCATCGATGTCCATGCCGAAGATGATCTACGTCGAGGCATCGCTAAATCAAGCTCCGACTTCACCAAGTCAAGAAACTTGTGAAGAAAACACACTCTACTACTTGGCAAGAGGTAGAGGATGAAGAAATAGGAAGTGGGTAGACTTTAGAATTGGTTTTCTCACTCATATACATCAAACACCATTGATGAAGAAAGCTTTTCTTCTTTGAAGAAGATGAAGAAGAAGAAGCTAATTGTTATGATAAGTTAATTAAAAAGAAAAGAATAATCAAATCTTTATCATAACATGACCATGGTTATGTGTAGAGACTAAACTCAAGTTAAGTGAATGGTTAGGTTAGGTATGAAGACAAAAATGGTGACTAAGTCAAAGTATTCATGAAGCTTCATGAATGAACAAAACAATTCCACCATTTTTCTCTTTGCATTTTATTTTCCAAAAAGAATAAATGAAATAAATAAATGAATAAGTAAAAACCCTAATCATCCACTTAACTATAGTTTAATACTTTACACTTAACCATAAAGCATGTATCATCAAACATGATACAATCAAGTGCACAAAATCATATCGCATATGCAATGCGCACACCCGAGTGAGAAAAGCCATTTAAAGTGAACCGATACTAGTTAATGCAAAGTAATATATCAAATATATAATTATGCATTAAATCATTAAATCAACACTTAATTTAATGATCCGGTCATATCGCATATAACCGACTAATATCAACAGTAACAACTTATCGAATCAACACTTGATCCGATAACCCGGCTATATCGCATATAACCGATCAATGTCATAAATCGCGAGAATCGAATAAAGTATCACATACTGGTATCATTCTCGGTCCCGCACATATCTCATATGCGCTCCTATTTCGTTTCGCTTGAGCCAGGAAACCTCTGTGTAGGACTCTAAAGACTCGTCAATACGCCGGCAGCAGATGATGATCATATCAAACACCTACAAGCCGCAAGCGGTCTGCTAAACGTAACGGCCACCCGGGTATTGAGCGATCTGAAGATCGACGAGCAAGCCCGCTCACACTCCAGTGAATCCAACCAGTAACACTACCGTACAGTCCGGTCTGATCGTCTGATATGTCGCATATCTCGCCTAGGGGTGGTAAACGTCAGACCCTAATAGCTCGATAAGTCGTGTCGATATGAGGTCTATAACTGTTTGAGAAACTACTGGTAACACTTACCAGTAAATCTCAGCAACCCTGGCCAGGGATTTCCTGTTATAGCCAATCGAACACAGCGCAACATCAACCCCCTATACCGGGAGAGACGAATCCCCTCCTATCGCTCATTGCCTCCATGTGACTCGGGACTGTACCCAAAAACCACCGTTTTGCACGCCCTCTTGGACGTGGTAAGATGGAAATCAAAGCACAGTGGGAACCACACAAGACTCTATGACGATCTCGGGTCAACAGACTACTCTGTACCAGTGTCACCAGAGAACTGCCATCTGACGTGAGGTATAATACCATCTGGGAGTTCTCGGCGAGTCCGTCCAGTATACCCAGTCTCTACTGAGCACCCGTATATCATCTCTGATGTCAAACACCAATGGATATGGGATCATCCATCGCCCATCTGTATGGGTCGAGAAGGTACACGCTAGTCTACTCTGGTATATCGATGCCCCGTCTCGATACACCCACGACTAGGGACTTTGAAGGATGTACTTATGGACTACCATGTCCCCACTAGTATGATCCGCATCATAGTCCAGGTAGTCAAGTATACATCCTAAGGGCTTTACCAACATGTAACAGAGAGACAATCAGCATACACGTTAAGGTAAAGAGTAACCAGATAGCATACTATCATGTCGAGCAAGAAAGTCCTCCCTATATATATCCCAGCATCCACTACAATATACATCCTATGTACAGTAATGGCCTCTAGGGCATACATATAACTAACATCGCATATCTCGCCTAGGGGTGGTAAACGTCAGACCCCAATAGCTCGATAAGTCGTGTCGATATGAGGTCTATAACTGTTCGAGAAACTACTGGTAACCCTTACCAGTAAATCTCAGCAACCCTGGCCAGGGATTTCCTGTTATAGCCAATCGAACACAGCGCAACATCAACTCCCTATACCGGGAGAGACGAATCCCCTCCTATCGCTCATTGCCTCCATGTGACTCGGGACTGTACCCAAAAACCACCGTTTTGCACGCCCTCTTGGACGTGGTAAGATGGAAATCAAAGCACAGTGGGAACCACACAAGACTCTATGACGATCTCGGGTCAACAGACTACTCTGTACCAGTGTCACCAGAGAACTGCCATCTGACGTGAGGTATATTACCATCTGGGAGTTCTCGGCGAGTCCGTCCAGTGTACCCAGTCTCTACTGAGCACCCATATATCATCTCTGATGTCAAACACTAATGGATATGGGATCATCCATCGCCCATCTGTATGGGTCGAGAAGGTATACGCTAGTCTACTCTGGTATATCGATGCCCCGTCTCGATACACCCATGACTAGGGACTTTGAAGGATGTACTTATGGACTACCATGTCCCCACTAGTATGATCCGCATCATAGTCCAGGTAGTCAAGTACACATCCTAAGGGCTTTACCAACATGTAACAGAGAGACAATCAGTATACACGTTAAGGTAAAGATCAACCAGATAGCATACTATCATGTCGAGCAAGAAAGTCCTCCCTATATATGTCCTAGCATCCACTACAATATACATCCTGTGTACAGTAATGGCCTCTAGGGCATACATATAACTAACAATCTCCCACTTGCACTAGGGCCATCTGTAGCAGTGGTTGTAGTATCTCATACTCAACCATCCCATAATAGTCACTCTCTGGGAACAGGCCTTTGTGAGTGGATCCGCTGTGTTATCCTCTGAGTCTACTCTCCTGACCTCGATCCCCTGGAGATCAACCATCTCCATGATCAGGTGATACTGCCTTAGAATATGTCTGGATCACTGATGGGACCTGCGTTCCTTGGCATAAGCCACAACTCCATTGTCACACAATGGGAGGAACATAGTTCATCTCATGAACCAATATACACCCAAACAGCCTCTTTGGTAGCATCTTTAGTAGCGATGCATCCTGCCTTTATCGTCTAGTGTGTCACGGTATCTAGCTTGGAACTCTTCCAACATACCGTCCCTTCACTGAGGGTAAAGACAATTCCTGTGACCGACATTCAGTCGTCTTTATCACCCTGGAACCATTCCAGTGATTCTCCCCAGGGTCGATTGATACCATCTCACTACAGCTAGTGAGTATCCTAACATCCATTTAGATCTATCTCATAGATCCAAAATCCAGGATTTAGGAGGTATCACTTTGATCCTATATGGAGAATTATGGTGATAATCGGAGATTGATCGAGCGTAGCATAGGAAACTCCTTCCCTATCAAGAGTATGTCATCCACGTACTCTACGAGGATCACCACCATACTCCCTACTACCTTTTTGTTTATACAAGGTTCATCTACCATTTTGATGATGTCAACTTCTTTGACTAATCCATTAAAACAGATGTTCCAACTCCGCGATGCCTGCTTTATCCTATAAAGCATCTTGCACACGTTTCCGCTGCTCCCACTGTCTACGAAGCCCTCTGGCTGTGTACTTATAGACACACTCTTCTAAATCATCATTTAGAAAAGCAGTCAAGACACCCAACCGCCAGATATCGTAGTCATGGTATGTAGCCGTGGCAAGTAGTATCTGGATGGACTTAAGCATAGATATTGGAAAAGGTTTCATCATTAACCATGCCTGGTCGATGACGAAAACCTTTAACAAGTCTAGCTTTGAAAGTCTCAACCTTTCCATGTACACCAAGTAATCTTCTCAAGATATACTTGCTCCTGATGGGGATTTAACCCTTCAGATATAGCAACTAAAGTCCATACTTTGTTGGTGTATAAGGATTCCATCTCAGATCACTAAGCATCCAGCCATTCTTACAGAGTTTTACCCCCGATGGCCAGCTCGAAATTAGTTGGGTCATCATCTCATGATGCAATCCTCGCTCCCACTGTCATAGAGAAACTGAAGTATCTCTCAGGTGGGTGAGGAACCCTACTAGATCGGCGGAGAGGCTGAGGTTCGTTGGAATCTACTGAATCCTTTGGTTCTATCAAATCATCAGCTGCAGTTTGTATAGCTGGAACCTTTCCAGTTCTACATTACAGACTTTGCCTCGAGCTTGTCCGGATTTTGCTTTCAGACATAGGCCGGTCAACCCCAAATCTTAACTAGCTTAAGACATGGGCTCTTCCCTTTCCATATCACATATGAAATGGTAGGCACTGATTTGATTCGAACCCGATTCAATAGGTATGCAGCTTCTCAAGCGCATAACTCCCAAAAGGAAATAGGTAACCCAGTAGTACTCATCATAGAGCACACCATATCATATAGGGTGTGATTGCTCCGCCCCGATATACCATCGTGCCATGGTGTATACGGAGGAGTAATACTGAGAGAGAATCTCATTCTCCTTTAGAATAATCCAGGAATTCCGTGCTCAGGTATTCTCCTCCTTGATCACATCAAAGGACATAATACTTATACCCGTATTTTGGTTCTCTACTTCTAACTTATATTCTGTGAATATCTCAAAAGGTTCGGACTTGTGTTTCAACAGGAACATAGGTCTGAAACTCGAAAGATCATCAGAGAATGTAATGAAGTATAAAGAACCAGTCCTGGCATATGTAGACAGGGGACCTTACATACATCAACATGTATCATCCCAAGAGTTTACTAACTCTTTCTCTGTTTCCAATAAACAGAGCTAGTGTCATTATATCTTTTTGACATGACTGGCAAGTTTCACAAGATGTAGATTCAAACTGATTTAAATATGCATCTACATGTAACTTCAGCTAGTCGGGTCACATTGATCTGACCTAGTCTACAATACCTTAAGAAGGATTCGTTCATTTCTGAACTCTTCCTCTTATGTGTGTTCCATATACTAAGAACTGTAGTTTGATTTAGAACATCAACGCTTTTAGATAACGTGCCTGAACCGATCAACTTTTGATATAGGAAATGTTCAAAACATTATCCAACAATACAAAATTATATCCTTTCTTTACTAATAAAGAGACTGATATGATTTTGTATATCAGGTTCGGTATCTAATAACATTCATTCAGAATCAATGTATTGGTAATACAGGGTGACAGTGACCAACAGACTTGGCTGCAACACTTGCCCCGTTTTCTGCCTCATGAAACTTATCACCCGTTCTCAGTTCTTTACCTATCTGTAGCCCATGTATCATATTACATATGCGGGATCCTGATCCGGTATCACATACCCAGGACGTAAAGAATAGAGAAACAGTTCTGTATAAAGAACACACCCGAAGATGATGCATCAGCATGCACTCTCTTCGTTTGGGCGGCACGGGAAATCTGGTATTCCCCAATTTCCTGCTCTGTCTTATAACAATTATAAGTTGGAGCGGGACCAACGTTCCCCAGCTCAGTATAACAAGCGGGTTCGGTCAATAATCCGTATTATTATCTTGATTAAGGCGTGATATGGTTGCTACCTGAAGAGAGAGAGAAGAAAACACTCAGCGTGCGCTCTGTCAAGAATAGATTGGTTATTATTTTATCTAATCAGGATGGCTCCCACTGCTTTTTATCAAATCTTCCTTCAAACCCTAAAAGGAAAGACTAGCCGGGATTAATTACACACTACAAGTTCGCCAATCTTTCAGCCAGGCCAGTGTCGGTACTTTGAGGGAGGTCCCCCATGCTTTCGCACGAACCTAATTAATGTAAACCTCGTTTTCCCAGAGGCGTAACCTCGTTAACACCTTTCTAGACACCTACTTGATCGGCTAATTGTAATGTATAAAACTCTCCCAGGAGTAACACTTACTCGCAGCGGGTATCGGGATCCAACTATCTCATAGAAGGTATGCAATCTCATTGCAAATTTCAACACTTGAAATTCCCGATAACATTTTGCCCCTAGTGTTCTATGACCTTGACGAATGCCAAACAACCCATAGTCCACTAGTCAAGTTCAACCCGTACATTTCTTGATCGAATTAAACCCACCCGCACGACCCTTGACGAATGCTAAACAACGCCGTACGAATACCCTAATCCAATCGAATCATATGCTCAAGCAGATAAATACTAGTTAGCTACCGTACACTACGCCTTGACGAATGCCAAACTACCGCAGCACGAATACTAACTAGTACATATCTGAAATGACGGAGGGCTACGACAGGTTTTTCTGAAAACCTATTGCGTAATGAACTTGATATCGTTGTAGAATCAAATGATTTTGAAATGGAGTGCTTTTGAGGCTTTTCTAGTTTTGCTAAAGGAGTCACTCCCGGTGAAGGGATCGTCGGTCCTTTCCTCGTCGAATGAGGTGCGGGATATATCGTATATATCACTGTGCAAAGCAAAAACTCTTAAAAGCAATCAAAAGACAAACCGAGTGTGTAGCATCTGCCAGTTATTGCTAAAGGAGTCACTCCCGGTGAAGGGATCTCGGTCCTTTCCTCATCGAATAAGGTGCAGGATATATCACATATACCGCTGTGCAAAGCAAGAACTGTAGCTACCTGTTTTATTTTGAAATTCAATTCTACAACATCTTAGGTTTCTTTTATTTCATTAATCATATTAATGAAGTCCCATCATTTAATGTACCTAAACATCACAGATAAATACGACGTACACTTATGCCATCCGCATTCGCCTCGATGTCCCCTCGTGCACCGTTAGGTTAGGTAACTAACGGCAGAGCAGGGCAGGGCTAGCGCGGGTGTAAAACATAAGTAACGCCTATATAATATATCATATATACTATATACTGTATCTATCACAGAACATCACATGATCACATCACATATATCGCAGCAGAAGAAACATATGAAATATTGGATATACTAGGACGTCCGTGTTTTCAATACGAGCCAGTATAAAACACGGATTCCACGGTCGTGATGAATAGCCAAACCCACACCCCTAGACCCCTACGAGAGCGGCAAGCAACCCTACCAATTCTGGAGTTAGGAGACCCGGACTCGACTCCTCGAGTTGGTCTCCCACTGGACTCCAGAACCCGATTACTTGTGCCCTCCTCCTTGGGTCTATCCTAGTGCGGAAAAGTAAATAATATACAAACGGTGACAACTTCCGCAACCTGGAAGCACCCCAATAAAAGAATATTACATACAAGTTTTTACAAGAATTAAAATGAAAAAACACTCATCTCACATAAAAAACCCCGGCTATTCAAACACGACGATCCAATATAACATATCCAGCAACACATAACATCACATGTCATCAACGTAAGTAAATATGTCCATCCCAATTGTCGTTGACATATAGCAACGAAACCGGCGATATCACATATTACACTTACGGTCACAGAAAAGAAAGTGTAAAACTACAACAGTTGGAATCCGCAACCACCTCAGACATCGCATGCCTGACCAAATGAATTACTTAGACATCGCATGCCTAACAATTATAAACCCCGCATTTTAGTCTCATTATTGAAAACACTTTTCAATATCAAGTCGGGCAATTCAACAAGATTCCCGAAAAACTGATCGAATGCTCGTCGCAAACTTCAGTAGACGGCCGCACCCCCGATACCGTCGACGAAGTGCACCAAGGCGGAACACCGCTGCCGCGAGCACCCGAACGGATGCTTTCGGCGACGGGGTTCTCCTACAGTCACTTGGTCGGGGCTATGGAGTGAGGCTGTCTATTAAGTTTATCCGGCGAGTATCCGCGTACGCTACGTGATTGCGAACGGACTTTTGATCACATCAAAATTCCGTGGCAACCGATCAAGTGAGACTAAACTGCTATGTTTATAACATTCATTCAGTTATCTCATAACTCCTTGTGAATTCCAATTATTGTATCCCATTCCAGATAAAATAGAAAATGTTAAACTTTCCGATCGAGCAATCGAATACCCAAGTTTTCCCGATACAGCTCAACACATGAAATAAGTCTAACAACATTCCGTTCGTGCCTCAGTACCAACGGTCCAGCCGTAGAAGGGTCAAGCCAACGCCTCACATGTGGCACGCCGTACTGCCCCAAACCCTAAGGTTCAAAGGGCAGTTCAAGACGGTCACATAATCGAGTTAAGGTTTGTTGTCTTCTAGAGGGTCCATCGCGTTACTTGCACTACTTAGAACGTCGTTAAACTACGGAAAAATCCAACACTTGGAAATTTCCCGACAGGGGAAAAATTGGGTATTTATATCCGGTCGAACTTTTTAACATATTCTATAATTTATCCGAAAAGCCACACAGACAAAATTCGATAATCCGATTGAACATTCGAATCCCCAAAACAACCCAGAAAATTCAACTCTTGAATAATTTTTAAAAATACCCAGAGAACTCAGCACAGTTAAATAGGAGTTACTGTGAAAATAGGTATTGCTGACGTCATCAAGTGGCGGCGGAACCGCCGCACGAGCCATGCTCGTGTCGCGTTTCCGCGGCTGTTTAAACTCCAAACAGTGTCGTATTTGCACAGTAATTCTTACAATTTCCTGCTGATATTTCTACATATTTTTAATACAGAAAAATCCCTGTTTTTAGAAAAAGTACAGAGAGCACATTTGAGTTGGGGTTTCGGGTTCGTTCGGGTTTCAAACTTCGTCTGGACTTCGCCTAAGGCTCTAGCTAGGCTCTGATACCACTGTAGGGTTCTTAGGCACCCTAGTGAGGTCTCACAAGGCATCAACCATGCCAATTTCAAAAATTATGGTGCCGAGAAACCCTAGTGTACGGATCGTTGGCTAGAATTCTAGGCGAAAAGTAAACTAGTTAACACTTAACTAAGAGATACGGAAATACAACCTTTGTAGATCCGGTTCTCCACCTCCATAGCTCCGCAATGAAGTCTCCTCGCTGTCCATAACAAGTCCCGGGCTCTAGCGTCGGCTTCATCGGAGAATGGACGGGCTAGGTCATCGATGTCCATGCAGAAGATGATCTACGTCGAGGCATCGCTAAATCAAGCTCCGACTTCACCAAGTCAAGAAACTTGTGAAGAAAACACACTCTACTACTTGGCAAGAGGTAGAGGATGAATAAATAGGAAGTGGGTAGACTTTAGAATTGGATTTCTCACTCATTTCATCAATCCACCATTGATGAAGTGCAAGGTTTTCTTCTTGAGTTCAAGGAAGAAGAAGAAGAAAGTATTATGATAAGAATTTCTAAAAAGAAAATAATAAGAATACTTATCATCTCCTAACCCTAGTTAAGTGTAGAGAGTAGACCATGGTTTGATTAAATGGTTAGGGTTAAGTATGAAGACAAAATGGTTACAAAGTCAAACCTTCATGAAGATTCAACTACAAAACAAATCAAGCCACCATTTTATATTCATGCCATTTATTTTCCAAAAAGAATAAACAAATTAATAAATGAATAAATAAGTAATGGATAAATAAAACCCTAATCATTAGTTTAACCATGGTTTATTCTTTACACTTAACCAAGTAAACATGCATCATCAAACATGATACAATCATGTGCACAAAACTATATCAAATATACAATGAGCACATCCGAGCGAGAAAATCCATTTAAAGTGAACCGATACTAGTTAATGCAAAGTAATATATCAAATATATAATTATGCATTAAATCATTAAATCAACTCTTGATTTAACGATCCGGTCATATCGCATATAACCGGCTAGTGTCTAATGTATCGGCTTATCGAATCAATCCTTGATTCGATAACTAGGGTATATCTCATATAACTTAATCGATACATTCATCGCGAGAATGGAATACGGTATCACATACACGCATTATTCTCGGTCCCGCACATATCTCATATGCGCTCCTATTTCGTTTCGCTTGAGCCAGGAAGCCTCTGTGTAGGACTCTAAAGACTCGTCAATACGCCGGCAGCAGGTGATGATCATATCAAACACCCACAAGCCGCAAGCGGTCTGCTAAACGTAACGGCCACCCGGGTATTGAGCGATCAGAAGATCGACGAGCAAGCCCGCTCACACTCCTGTGAATCCAACCAGTAACACTACCGTACAGTCCGGTCTGATCGTCTGATATGTCGCATATCTCGCCTAGGGGTGGTAAACGTCAGACCCCAATAGCTCGATAAGTCGTGTCGATATGAGGTCTAAAACTGTTCGAGAAACTACTGGTAACACTTACCAGTAAATCTCAGCAACCCTGGCCAGGGATTTCCTGTTATAGCCAATCGAACACAGCGCAACATCAACTCCTTATACCGGGAGAGACGAATCCCCTCCTATCGCTCATTGCCTCCATGTGACTCGGGACTGTACCCAAAAACCACCGTTTTGCACGCCCTCTTGGACGTGGTAAGATGGAAATCAAAGCACAGTGGGAACCACACAAGACTCTATGACGATCTCGGGTCAACAGACTACTCTGTACCAGTGTCACCAGAGAACTGCCATCTGACGTGAGGTATATTACCATCTGGGAGTTCTCGGCAAGTCCGTCCAGTGTACCCAGTCTCTACTGAGCACCCGTATATCATCTCTGATGTCAAACACCAATGGATATGGGATCATCCATCGCCCATCTGTATGGGTCGAGAAGGTATACGCTAGTCTACTCTGGTATATCGATGCCCCGTCTCGATACACCCACGACTAGGGACTTTGAAGGATGTACTTATAGACTACCATGTCCCCACTAGTATGATCCGCATCATAGTCCAGGTAGTCAAGTACACATCCTAAGGGCTTTACCAACATGTAACAGAGAGACAATCAGTATACACGGTAAGGTAAAGATCAACCAGATAGCATACTATCATGCCGAGCAAGAAAGTCCTCCCTATATATGTCCTAGCATCCACTACAATATACATCCTGTGTACAGTAATGGCCTCTAGGGCATACATATAACTAACAGATATGAGGTCTATAACACTTCGAGAAACTACTGGTAACACTTACCAGTAAATCTCAGCAACCCTGGCCAGGGATTTCCTGTTATAGCCAATCGAACACAGCGCAATATCAACCCCCTATACCGGGAGAGACGAATCCCCTCCTATCGCTCATTGCCTCCATGTGACTCGGGACTGTACCTAAAAACCACCGTTTTGCACGCCCTCTTGGACGTGGTAAGATGGAAATCAAAGCACAGTGGGAACCACACAAGACTCTATGACGATCTCGGGTCAACAGACTACTCTGTACCAGTGTCACCAGAGAACTGCCATCTGACGTGAGGTATAATACCATCTGGGAGTTCTCGGCGAGTCCGTCCAGTGTACCCAGTCTCTACTGAGCACCCGTATATCATCTCTGATGTCAAACACCAATGGATATGGGATCATCCATCGCCCATCTGTATGGGTCGAGAAGGTATACGCTAGTCTACTCTGGTATATTGATGCCTCGTCTCGATACACCCACGACTAGGGACTTTGAAGGATGTATTTATGGACTACCATGTCCCCACTAGTATGATCCGCATCATAGTCCAGATAGTCAAGTACACATCCTAAGGGCTTTACCAACATGTATCAGAGAGACAATCAGTGACACGTTAAGGTAAAGAGCAACCAGATAGCATACTATCATGTCGAGAAAGAAAGTCCTCCCTATATATGTCCCAGCATCCACTACAATATACATCCAATGTACAGTAATGGCCTCTAGAGCATACATATAACTAACAATCTCCCACTTGCACTAGGGCCATCTGTAGCAGTGGTTGTAGTATCTCATACTCAACCATCCCATAAAAGTCTCTCTCTGGGAACAAGCCTTTGTGAGTGGATCCGCTGTGTTGTCCTCTGAGTCTACTCTCCAAACCTCGATCACCCTGGAGATCAGCTATCTCCATGATCAGGTAATAATGCCTTAGAATATGTCTGGATCACTGATGGGACGGACGTTCCTTGGCATAAGCCACAACTCCATTGTCACACAATGGGAGGAACTAAGTTCACCTCATGAACCAATATACACCCAGACAGCCACTTTGGTAGCATCTTAAGTAGCGATGTATCCAGTCTTTATCGTCTAGTATGCCACGGTATCTAGCTTGGAACTCTTCCAACATACCGTCCCTTTACTAAGGGTAAAGACAATGCCTGTGACTGACATTCAGTCGTCTTTATCACCCTGGAACACTTCCAGTGATTCTCCCCAGGGTCGATTGATACCTTCTCACTACAACTAGTGAGTATCCTAATTTCCAATTAGATCTATCTCATAGATCCAAAATCCAGGATTTAGGAGGTATCATTTTGATCCTATATGGAGAATCCATGTGATAAGCGGAGATCGACCGAGCATAGCATAGGAAACACCTTCCCTATCAAGAGTATGTTATCCACGTACTCTACGAGGATCAGCACCATACTCCCTACTACCTTTTTGTTTATACAAGGTTCATCTACCATTTTGATGATGTCAAACTATTCGACTAACACATCAAAATAGACGTTCCAACTCCGCGATGCCTGCTTTATCCTATAAAACATCTTGTACACGTTTCCGCTGCTCCCACTGTCTACGAAGCCCTCTGGCTGTGTACTTATAGACGCACTCTTCTAAAACATCATTTAGAAAAGCAGTCATGACACCCAACCACCAGATATCGTAGTCATGGTATGTAGCCGTGACAAGTAGGATCTGGATGGACTTAAGCATAGCTCCTTAGAAAAGGTTTCATCATTATCCACGCCTGGTTGATGACGAAAACCTTTAACAAGTCCAGCTTTGAAAGTCTCAACTTTTCCATCTACACCAAGTAATCTTCTCAAGATATACTTGCTCCTGATGGGGATTTAACCCTTCAGATATAGCAACCAAAGTCCATACTTTGTTGGTGTATAAGGATTCCATCTCAGATCGATAAACATCCAGCCATTCTTACAGAGTCTTACTCTCGATGGCCAGCTCGAAGCTAGTTGGGTCATCATCTCATGATGCAATCCTCGCTCCCACTGTCATAGAGAAACCGAAGTAACTCTCAGGTGGGTGAGGAACCCTACTAGATCGGCGGAGAGGCCGAGGTTCGTTGGTAACTATTGAATCCTTTGGTTCTTTCAAATCATCTGTTGTAATTTGTATAGCTGGAACCTTTCCAGTTCTACATTACAGACTTTGCCTCGAGCTTGTCCGGATTTTGCTTTCAGACATAGGCCGGTCAACCCCAAATCTTAACTAGCTTAAGACATGGGTTCTTCCCTTTCCATATCACATATGAAATGGTAGGCGACTGATTTGATTGGAACCTAATTCAATAGGTATGCAACTTCATAAGTGCATAACCCCCAAGAAGGAAATAGGTAACTCAGCAGTACTCATCATAGAGCACACCATATCAAATAGGGTGTATCTGCTCCGCCCCGATATACCATCGTCCTATGGTGTATACGGAGGAGTAATGCCGAGAGAGAATCTCATTCTCCTTTAAAATAGTCCAGGATTTCCGTGCTCAAGTATTCTCCTCCTCGATCTCATCAAAGGACATAATACTTATACCCGTATTTTGGTTCTCTACTTCTCGCTTATATTCTGTGAATATCTCAAAAGGTTCAGACTCATGTTTCAGCAGGAACATATGACTGAATCTTGAGAGATTATCAGAGAACGTAATGAAGTATAAAGAACCAGTCCTGGCATGTGTAGACAGGGGACCAACATACATCAACATGTATCATCCCAAGAGTTTACTAACTCCTTCTCTGTTTCTAATAAACAGGTCTATGGTCATTTTATCTTTGTGACATGACTGGCAAGTTTCATAAGATGTAAATTCAAACTGATTTAAATATGCATCTATATGTAACTTTAGCCAGTCAGGTCGCATTGATATGACCTAGTCTACAATACCTCAAGAAGGAATCGTTCAATTTTGAACCCTTCCTCTTGTGTGTGATCCGTATACTAAGAACTGTAGTTTGATTTAGAACGTCAATGCTTTTAGATAACGTGCCTGAACCGATCAACTTTTGATATAGGAAATGTTCAAAACATTATCCAACAATACAAAATTTTATCATTTCTTTACTACTAAAGCGACTGATATGATTTTGTATATCAGGTTCGGTATCTAATAGCATTCGTTCAGAATCAATGTATTTGTAATACAGGGTGACGGTGACCAACAGACTTGGCTGCAACACTTGCCCCGTTTTCTGTCTCATGAAACTTATCACCCGTTCTCAGTTTTTCTACCCTTTTGCAGCCCTATGTAACAGAATACATATCTGGGATCCTGATCCGGTATCATATACCAAGGATGCGGAGGATACTGAGAAACAGTTCTGTATAATGAACACACCCGAAGATGATGCATCAACATGCACTCTCTTCGTTTGGGCGGCACGAGAATTCTGGTAATCCCCAATTTCCTGCTCTGTCTTATAACAATTATAAGGTGGAGCGGGATCAACGTTCCCCAGCTCAGTATAACAAGCGGGTTCGGTCAATAATCCATTTTATTATCTTGATTAAGGCGTGATATGGTCGCTACCTGGAGAGAGAGAGAAGAAAACACTCAGCGTGCGCTCTTGCAAGAATAGATTGGTTATTATTTTATCTAATCAGGATGGCTCCCACTGCTTTTTATCAAATCTTCCTTCAAACCCTAAAAGGAAAGACTAGCCGGGATTAATTACACACTACAAGTTCGCCAATCTTTCAGCCAGGCCAGTGTCGGTACTTTGAGGGAGGTCCCCCGTGCTTTTGCACGAACCTAATTAATGTAAACCTCGTTTTCCCAGAGGCGTAACCTCGTTAACACCTTTCTAGACACCTACTTGATCGGCTAATTGTAATGTGTAAAACTCTTCCAGGAGTAACAATTACTCGCAGCGGGTATCGGGATCCAACTATCTCATAGAAGGTATGCAATCTCATTGCAAATTTCAACACTTGAAATTCCCGATAATATTTTGCCCCCAGCACCCTATGACCTTGACGGAGGTCAACAAACCATAGGCTACTAGTCAAGTTCAACCCGTCATTTCTTGATCGAATTAAACCCACCCGCACGACCCTTGACGGAGGTCAACAAGGCCGCACGACTACCCTAACTCAATCTGCATCATATGCATAAACAGATAAATACTAGTTAGCTTCCGCACACTACGCCTTGACGGAGGTCAACAAACGTAGCACGAATACTAAATAGGACTTATCTGAAATGACGGAGGGCTACGACAGGTTTTTCTGAAAACCTATTGCGTAATGAACTTGATATCGTTGTAGAATCAAATGATTTTTAAAATGGAGTGCTTTTGAGGCTTTTCTAGTTTTGCTAAAGGAGTCACTCCCGATGAAGGGATCGTCGGTCCTTTCCTCGTCGAATGAGGTGCGGGATATATCATATATATCACTGTGCAAAGCAAAAACTCTTAAAAGCAATCAAAAGACAAACCGAGTGTGTAGCATCTGCCAGTTATTGCTAAAGGAGTCACTCCCGGTGAAGGGATCTCGGTCCTTTCCTCATCGAATAAGGTGCAGGATATATCACATATACCTCTGTGCAAAGCAAGAACTGTAGCTACCTGTTTTATTTTGAAATTCGATTCTACAACATCTTTAGGTTTCTTTTACTTTCATTAATCACATTAATGAAGTCCCATCATTTAAATACCTAAACATCACAGATAAATACGACGTACACTTATGCCATCCGCATTCGCCTCGATGTCCCCTCGTGCACCGTTAGGTTAGGTGACTAACGGCAGAGCGGGGCAGGGCTAGCGCGGGTGTAAAACATAAGTAACGCCTATATAATATATCATATATACTATATACATCATTTATCACAGAACATCACATGATCACATCACAGATATCGCAGCAGAAGAATCATATGAAATATTGGATATACTAGGACGTCCGTGTTTTCAATACGAGCCAGTATAAAACACGGATTCCACGGTCGTGATGAATAGCCATACCCACACCCCTAGACCCCTACGAGAGCGGCAAGCAACCCTACCAATTCTGGAGTTAGGAGACCCGGACTCGACTCCTCGAGTTGGTCTCCCACTGGACTCCAGAACCCGGTTACTTGTGCCCTCCTCCTTGGGTCTATCCTAGTGCGGAAAAGAAAATAATATACAGAGGGTGACATCTTCCGCAACCTGGAAGTGCCCCAATAAAAGAATATTACATACAAGTTTTTACATGAATGAAAATGAAAAACACTCATCTCACATAAAAACCCCCGGCTATTCAAACACGACGATCCAATATAACATATCCAGCAACACATAACATCACATGTCATCAACGTAAGTAAATATGCACATCCCAATTGTCGTTGACATATAGCAACGAAACCGGCGATATCACATATTACACTTACGGTCACAGAAAAGAAAGTGTAAAACTACAACAGTTGGAATCCGCAACCTTCTTAGACATCGCATGCCTAAACCAATGAATTCCTTAGACATCACATGCCTAACAATTATAAACCCCGCATTTTAGTCTCATTATCGAAAACACTTTTCAATATCAAGTCGGGCAATTCAACAAGATTCCCGAAAAACTGATCGAATGCTCGTCGCAAACTTTAGTAGGCGGCCGCACCCCTGATACCGTCGACGAAGTGCACCAAGGCGGAACACCGCTACCGCGAGCACCCGAACGGATGCTTTCGGCGACGGGGTTCTCCTACAGTCACTTGGTCATGGCTATGGGGTGTAGCTGTCTATTAAGTTTACCCGGCGAGTATCCGCGTACGCTACGTGATTGCGACGGACTTTTGATCACATCAAAACTCCGTGGCAACCGATCAAGTGAGACTAAACTGCTATGTTTAAACATTCATTCAGTTATCTCATAACTCTTTGTGAATTCCAATTATTGTATCACATTCCAGATAATTAGAAAATGTTAGACTTTCCGATCGAACAATCGAACACCCAAGTTTTCCCGGTACAGCTCAACATATGAAATAAGTCTAACAACATTCAGTTCGTGCCTCAGTACCAACGGTCCAGCCGTAGAAGGGTCAAGCCAACGCCTCACATGTGGCACGCCGTACTGCCCCAAACCCGAAGGTTCAAAGGGCAGTTCAAGACGGTCACATAATCGAGTTAAGGTTTGTTGTCTTCTAGAGGGTCCATCGAGTTACTTGCACTACTTAGAACGTCGTTAAACTATGGAAAAATCCAACACTTGGCAATTTCCCGACAGGGGAAAAATTGGGTATTTATATCCGGTCGAACTTTTTAACATATTCTAAAAATTATCCGGAAAGCCACATAGACAAAATCTGATAATCCGATCGAACATTCGAATCCCCAGAATAACCCAGAAAATTCAACTCTTGAATAAATTTTAAAAATTCCCAGAAAACTCAGCATAATTTATCAGGAATTACCGTGCAAACAATGAGGGCTGACGTCACCAGATAGCCGCGGAACCGCCGCAGAAGCTAGGCTTCTGCCGCGGTTCCGCCGCAATAAATACTGTTCATCGAAAAAATTTTGCATCGTAATTCTTATTTTTCCCTGCTGAATTTTTTAGCAATTTTTAATTTGGAAAAATCCCAGTTTTTGAAAAAAGGACAGAGAGCAATTTTGAAATGGGTTTTCGGGTTCGTTCGGACTTCAAACTCCGTCTAGACTTCGCCTAAGGCTCTAGCTTGGCTCTGATACCACTGTAGGGTTCCTAGGCACTCTCAAGAGGTCTCACAAGGCATCAACCATGCCAATTTCAAAATTTACGGTGCCGAGAAACCCTAAACAACGGATCGTTGGCTAGATGTCTAGGCGAAAAAGAAACTAGTTAACAACTTAACTAAAGTTTAAACGGAAATACAACCTTTGTAGATCCGGTGCTCCACCTCCATAGCTCCGCAACGAAGTCCCCTCGCTATCCAAATGAATTCCCGGGCTCTAGCGTCGGCTTCGTCGGAGAAATGGCGAGCTAGGTCGTCGATATCCATGCCGAAGATGATCTACGTCGAGGCATCGCTAGATCAAGCTCCACCTTCACCAAGCCATGAAAACTTGTGAAGGAAACACACTCTAATACTTGGCAAGAGGTAGAGGATGAAGAAATAGGAAGTGGGTAGACTTTAGTTTTGGATTTCTCACTCTTTTTCTCACTTTGCCATTAAAGCTTTCAAGCTTTTTCTTGAAGTGAAGAAGAAGAAGAAGATGAAGAATATGATAAGTGTTGATTAAAAAAGGAAAAGAAAATCAAACCTTATCATATTCAAACCATGCTTTAGTGTAGAGAATGAATCATGGTTAAATGGAATGGTTAGGGTTTAGGATGAGACAAAAATGGTGGACTAGGTCAAGGTTTCATGAAGCTTCAACTAAACAACAAAAAAAGCCACCATTATTTTCTCTTTTCCATTTATTTTCCAAAATGTATAAACAAATAAATGAATAAAAGAATAAGTAAAAACCCTAATCATCCACTTAACCATAGTTTAATACTTTACACTTAACCAAAAAGCATGTATCATCAAACATGATACAATCATGTGCACAAAATCATATCGCATATGCAATGCGCACACCCGAGTGAGAAAATCCATTTAAAGTGAACCGATACTAGTTAATGCAAAGTAATATATCAAATATATAATTATACATTAAATCATTAAATCAACACTTGATTTAACGATCCGGTCATATCACATATAACCGACTAGTATCCAATGTATCGGTTTATCGAATCAATCCTTGATTCAACAACTAGGGTATATCGCATATAACCTAATCGATAGATTCATCGCGAGAATGGAATACGGTATCACGTACACGCATTATTCTCGGTCCCGCACATATCTCATATGCGCTCCTATTTCGTTTCGCTTGAACCAGGAAACCTCTGTGTAGGACTCTAAAGACTTGTTAGTGTATATGCCCTAGAGGCCATTACTGTATCATACTAGTTTGTATATTACTTAATGGAAGCTTGGGATATTCACCTTGTATAAACAATTTTGCTCAATATAGTAGTATGCTACTTGGTTTGTTTCTACTTCAATGTGTACATGTGTTTATTTTTGTATATCACCTATACACATTAGTGGAGCCCTTAGGATCTTTGCTTGATTACCAGCGTTCTGATGGCAGTCACACTAGTGGGGGCTGGGTAATCTATAAGCACATCCTTCTACAGGTCCCTAGTCGCAGGACTATCGAGAGAGGGCATTGATACTCCGGAGTAGACTAGCGTATGCGCTTCTCATCCCAGTGTGGGAGATGGTCTGTCCCACAGCCATCAGTACGTCGTACTGGAGATAGTATATGGGTGCTCGTTAGGTTACGAGTACACCGGACAGGACTCGTCGGGAACTGACCAGTTGGTATTATACCTATCGTCAGTTATCAGTTCCCAGGTGAAATGAGTACAGCTTAGTCCGCTGACTTGACACTGGCACTTCACCTCGAGTGTGTTCCCACTGCACTTTGATCACTACCCTACTACGGCTCAAAGGAGTCGTGCAAACAGGTAGTAGTTGGGTGCAGTCCCGAAGCACTTGGAGGCAGTGACGGTTAGACAGGATTCGTCTCTCCCGGTATTGGGGGTTGACATCGCGCTGTGTCTAGGAGAGCCATTACATGAGTAGTCCCTGGCCAGGGAAAGCGAGATATACTGGTAGGCTTCCAGTGTTATCTCAGGGTGTTTTGGGCTTCATTCCGACACGACTTGTACCGCTATTAGGGGACTGACGTTTACCGCCCCCTAGGCCCGCCATGCGATGTATCAGACGAACAGAACGGACTGTACGGAGACTGTCACATTCAGACTCAGTAGAAGTTCAGATGGGTTTTACCTCGTCAGTCTTCTTATCGGCATCTGCCTGGGGACCGTTACGCACAGCTAGTGCCGCTTGCGGTCTGTGGTTAAACCCACTGCCAGCATAGTGTCGAGTCTTTAGAGTCCCACACAGAGGGTATTCGCCTCTGGGCAAAACAGGGTAGAGGTCGCATGGTTTTGCGACAGGGTTCGTTCTCATCCGCGCACTTGTGCACGTTTGGAGTCCGGACGGATATTACTGGCTGGCTCTGGTTTGAGTCAGATACTGGTATATGTTTTGGGGTTGCTTTTATCTCTCAGTATTCTTGTTCCTCGGAACGAGAATGCAGGTGTGTATGCACAGCTGTTTGAGGCGGAGGAAGAGGTTTTTCATTAGGGTTTCGGAACGGGTGCGTATGCACAGTTGACAGTCGTCTTTTTCCAAACCCTAATGGATTTATGAAATATCAATTAATAATTGTGATTAAATGAAATTGTGTCATGGTTGATTTTGTTGACTTGTTGACCATGGTTGACTTGTTGACCATGGTTGAATGTTTGACCATCATCATTGCTTTGCAAGGATACTCCTTGATTCTAGCTTACATTCATTTAATGAAGTGATGATAATGGTCATTCCAAATACAACCATCAACTATTTCATTTGAATTATTATTATTAATTAGATAATTCTTTTTCCTTTTGTTATGGTTGCAAGAAGGAAAAGAGCTCATTCTATCATATTCATTCTCTCTCCTCACTTCATCTTCTTCTTCCTCAAGCTCAAGGAGAATCCTTCTCATGTGTTGAGAATCCCTCTCCTTGAAAAGAAAACACCCCTTAGACACTCTCTACTCACTCTAGGATCAAAGGTTTAGCAAGCCGAAGATTCTAGTTCTCTCAAAGTTCGAGAAAGAGCCCGAAGGTTGAACCCTCAGGTGGATCCATCTTTGACGGAAGAAGGCAACGAGGAAAGCACCATCAACCTCTACAAAAGTTTGAAGAAGAAGGAGTTCAAGTTTAGGTATAGCCATCTTTCCGAGTAGCTAACTCTCTTTAGCTTGTTTGCTAGTTTTAGTTTAGGAAAAGATCCCGACTTTGTTAGTCCATGTTGCCCCATGCGCTAAAAATTTGATTTTTATACCGTTTCCGCCTCCCCGAAAGAACCGGGGGTCGCAACGTGGACTTACAGTGGTATCAGAGCCTAACTAAACTTAAACTAGCTTGGTAGCGAAGTGTATGGAAGTTCGAAACCGAAAAATCACAAAACCGGAAATTCTAAAACCCTAAGTTTCTGTTGATTTTTTTTCTGCTCTAAAAGTAAAACTTTTTACTCCTAAAATCGGCTCAGGGTTTTCTGAGAACACCCACCAAAAACGATCCCATGAATCCTTCAAAGAGCCGCGGATCCGCGGCCTCAGCTATTCTCTTCGCCGCGGATCCGCCGCCGTTTGGGCTCTTCATGTGATCGTGTTTTGTGCAGTGTTCTTCTGGTAGGGTTTTGGGATTTTTCAAATATGTTATATGTGCCGAGATTTTCCAGAAAAGAAATTTACTTTTGGGGTCCTATAAATCCGTATTTTTTTCGAACTTCGCTACACTTTGGCTATATTGGTTATATCTGTGATGTTTGTATGTATTGAACGTCGGCTAATCGCTATAAGTCGATTAGTCGGGGTTATACATCTCTGTGATCTGTGTTTGATATTGGAATGTGTATATGAATGTGTTGGACTGTCGCGGGTGAATAGCCGGGGTGGATGTGAGATGAGCTTTTGTTTTTCTTTCATTCATTTGTAAATGTAAATTGATGTAATAATATTATTTGTATGGCCGCACAACCGGGTCGGGGTTGTAGCCGTCATTGTATAATTCTTTTTACTGTTTTTGCTCCTAGGATAGACCCATGGAGGGGTGCACAAACTACCGGGTACTTGGCGGGTAGTTTGCCGCACCCGTAGGGGTCTTGGGTGGGGTTTTGGCTATTCACCGCGACCGTGTAATCCGCTTTTCGTTGCAGGCTCGAACGGATTTCGGATTCCTAGTATATCCAATGTATTCATCTGTGATCTGTAATGTCTATCATTGCTTTATATTTAGGCGTTGCTTATGTTTTACAGCCGTGCTAGCCCAGCCCCCGCTCTGTCGTTAGTTAAGTAACCTAACGGGTGATGACGGGACCCCGTGGCGAATGCGAATGGCATAAGCGTACGTCATATTTTGGTTGTTTTCTGCAATGGTAGGATTAAATGATGGGACGCATTAAAAGAACTAATGCAAGAATATCACGCATTAAAAGAACTAATGCAAGATAATAAACCAAGTTAAAGTCGTTGGAACACTTTCGAAAAACCACTCGGTTCTTTTCAAAACTAACTTTTAAATGCGGAGCTTGAGCCACTCCTTCTTAAAGCTATCTCGTTCCATCGATTATATCAAGTTCACTACGTTCACGGTTTCGCCAAAACCATTCGTAACCCTCCGTCGTTTCGTATGAATATTCAATAGTATTCAAGCTATGTTTGTTGACCTTCGTCAAGGCATAGAGATTGGTAGCTGTTGGGTGTTCATATGTAGCATAGATAGATGCGTTGGTTTGGGACAGTCGTATTGCCTTGTTGACCTTCGTCAAGGGTATATACGGATGGGTTCAAATTAACCTGGAAAATGACGGGCAGAACTTGACATGTGACTTATGATTTGTTGACCTTCGTCAAGGTCATAAGAGCATGGGGCAAAAATCCACATCGGGAGTTTCATAAGTACTGAAACTTGCTAGATTTGCATACCATTTGGAGTGTGGTGATTCTGGTAGGATTCCTTCAGTTTCGTCACGCGATGATATTTGGATCCCGATCCTACTGTGAGTATATGCTACTCCTCGGAAAATTTCTCACTAAACGATCAATGCTATAAACCTAGTAGGTGCCTAGAAAGGTGTTAGCGGGGCTACGCCCCCAGGGAAAAGAGGTTCTTAAATTAAGGAACTTCGCGAAAGCGTTGGAAAACCTCCCTCGAAGTACCGACACTGGCCTGGCTGAACGGTTAAGCAAGTATTGTGCGGTGGGATTGATCCCGACTGATTCTTCCTTTATGGTTTGAGGAGGGATTCGAGAGACAGTGGGAGCCATCCTGTTTAGACAAATTAAAAACCACTCTAAACTTGCAAGAGCATCATGCTAAAGTGTTTCTTCTCTCTCCCCCTGCAGCGACCAAATCGAAATGACTGGACCTAAGTTACTTCTAGATAAAAACATACTGACAGGGCCAAACTACAAAGATTGGCTCAGGAATGTCAAAATGGCAATCACTTACAACAAGCTGGGGTATCTTCTTACCACCAAAGCTCCCCCCGTCCCAGGTCCCACCTCCAGCGTCGCGGATAAGGAAATCCGTAAGACTTGGGAGATTGATTGCGCGAAGGCCAGATGCCTCGTGCTTGCCTCTATGGACATGGAACATCAGAGGAGGCACGAGAATATGGACTTGGAATCCATATTTCTTCATACAAAAGAACTGTATGGAGAGCAGTCTCGTATCGCAAGATACGAAGTGTCGAAGAAGTTATTTTCGGCAAAGTTGGCCGTCGGATCATCGGTAGCGGACCACGTGCTTAAGATGATAGGCTACATTAAGGAGCTCGCAGAACTTGGGACCACGTTGGAGAGTGAGCTCTATACGAACTTAGTTCTCCAGTCCCTTCCTTCCACTTACGCCCAGTTCATACTGAATTTCAACTTGCAAGAAAAAGAAGTTGAACTTTCAGAACTCCTCAACATGCTGAGGAGTGCAGAGGGCATCCTACAGAAAGGTAGGGAAACATCCACTTTGTTTGTAGGAGGATCTTCTTCTTCTAGGTCCAAGGCGAAAGCCAAGGGAAAGAAGAGGAAAGCCCCCGCCAAACCAAGGGGCGGTGTTAGTAAAGTGGATACGAAGGGAAAAGCAAAGGAAACAAAGATAGCGGGGAAACTTGTGGGTAAAGAGGAATGCTTCTATTGTCACAAGAGTGGACACTGGAAGAAAGATTGCAGGGCTTGGAAGGCCAGGACACAGGAACTGAAGCAGGTTGCGGCTTCAGCTTCAGGTGTGTATGTTATTGAAAACTGTCTTTCTATAAACTCTACTTCCTGGGTATTGGATACCGGATCAGGATCTCATATCTGTAATTCTTTGCAGGCGTTGAGAAACCGTAGGTTTTTGAAGGCAGGTGACATGACCCTCAGAGTTGCGAACGGAGCTAGCATGGATGCTAAAGCCGTAGGGGACTATCACCTGGGAATGTCAGATGGGCATGTTTTGGTTTTGCGTAATTGCTTTTTTGTACCCAACGCAACTTGTAATATCATTTCTGTATCTTTGGTTTCTAAAGAAGGTTATGAATTTGCGTTTGTAAGTAATGTTGTAAACATTCACCTTAATCAAGTTCTGATTGGGTCAGGTACACTGAGCAATGGTTTATACGTATTAAACCAACCACAGATTTTCAATGTCCAGAATACATACAAAAGAAAGTCTCCAGATATCAATCAGGCTTTCTTATGGCATTGTAGACTGGGTCACATCAATGAGACACGGTTGACTAAGTTACATAAAGAAGGATACTTGGATCCGTTCGAGTATCAGTCTTATGCCACTTGTGAATCTTGTCTCATGGGAAAGATGACAAAGACTCCGTTCACTGGACACGGAGAAAGAGCGAGCGAGCTCTTGGGACTCATACACAGTGACGTGTGTGGTCCAATGTCTACACATGCGCGAAGCGGTTATTCATACTTCATTACTTTCACAGACGATTTCTCTAGGTATGGACATGTCTTCTTAATGAAGCACAAATCCGAGGCCTTTGAGAAATTTCGGGATTACAAGAATGAAGTTGAAAAACAAACAGGAAAAAGTATTAAGATTCTAAGATCGGATCGAGGTGGTGAATACTTGAGTGCCGAGTTCCTGGACTATTTAAAAGAGAATGGAATTCTCTCTCAGCGTACTCCTCCATACACTCCGCAACATAACGGTGTATCGGAAAGGAGGAATCGAACCCTATTGGATATGGTTCGTTCCATGATGAGTAAGGCTGAGTTACCGCGATCTTTCTGGGGCTATGCACTAGAAGCAGCTGCATATCTCTTGAACAAGGCTCCCACCAAGACTGTGCCTACCACTCCATATCAGATGTGGAGTAGGAAGAAACCCTGTCTTAAGTACCTTAAGATATGGGGATGTCCAGCTTTTGTAAAAAAGCAGCATGCGGACAAGCTCGAGGCACGTTCAGTACAGTGTAAGTTTGTGGGATACCCAAAGAACTCCAGGGGGTATCTGTTCTATTCCGCTGAGGAACAAAAGGTTTTTGTTTCTCAACATGCCCGCTTCTTGGAAACTGAGTTTTTGGAAACCCAGATAAGTGGGAACGCAATAGAACTGGAAGAAATTCCAAAACCACAAGCTATTACTGAAAGCTTGAAAGAGCCAGTAAGTTCAAATGAACAGGACATTCCTACGCCGCTCCGCAGGAGTAGTAGGCAGTCTCATCCGCCCGAGAGATACTACGGTTTTCTCATAGACGGGGATAGAGAGGATTGCATCATAGATTATGATGAGCCTACTAGCTTCCAGCAGGCCGTTCAGAGCGTTGACTCGGTAAAATGGCTGGATGCAATGCGGACCGAAATGGAGTCCATGTACACCAACAAAGTATGGACGTTGGACATTGCTCCAGACGGGGTAAAACCCATAGGATGCAAGTGGATCTTCAAAAGGAAGATTGGTGTAGATGGACAGGTTGAGACCTATAAAGCTAGACTTGTAGCAAAGGGTTTCCGTCAAAGACCTGGCTTGGACTATGACGAAACCTTTTCTCCAGTGGCTATGCTGAAATCCATTCGGATCCTTCTTGCCATTGCTTCCTTCCACGATTATGAGATTTGGCTGATGGACGTAAAAACCGCTTTTCTAAATGGAAATTTAGAGGAGTGTGTCTATATGGATCAGCCAGAGGGTTTCAGTCAGAGTGGGAGCAGCGGAAAGGTGTGCAAGTTGCTTAAGTCCATCTATGGACTAAAGCAGGCATCGCGGAGTTGGAACATCTGTTTTGATGAGACGGTCAAGGAATTTGGCTTTATCAAAAATCCAGATGAACCATGCATCTATAGTAGATTTGTAGCGAGAACTGCAGTATTCCTCGTTTTATACGTGGATGACATTCTCTTAATAGGAAATGACATTCCTATGCTACAATCTGTCAAGGGGTTCTTGTCACACAGGTTCTCCATGAAAGACCTGGGTGATGCCTCATACATCCTGGGGATCCGGATCCATCGTGATAGATCCAAGAGGATATTAGGACTTTCACAGTCCAGGTACATCGACACTATACTGAAGAGATTCAGTATGGAAGATTCCAAGCGCGGTAACCTACCGGCTTGTCACGGGATCACCCTCTCTAAAGAGATGTCTCCCAAGACTGATTTGGAGAGGGATCACATGTCTATTATACCCTACGCTTCTGCGGTAGGCTCTATAATGTATGCGATGTTGTGTACCAGACCGGATGTAGCTTATGCACTGAGTGTAGTAAGCCGGTATCAGTCAAACCCTGGGGAGAAACACTGGATAGCGGTAAAGAACATTCTCAAGTACCTGAGAAGGACTAAGGAGATGTTCTTGGTGTATGGCGGAAAAGACCTCCAGATCGAGGCCTTTGCTGACTCCAGCTTCCAGAGTGACAAGGATGATTCCAAGTCCATGTCGGGTTTTGTCTTTACCCTCAATGGAGGGGCGGTGTGTTGGAAGAGTTCCAAACAGGAAACCGTTGCAGACTCGACGATGGAAGCGGAATACATCGCTGCATCTGATGCCGCAAAAGAAGCTGTCTGGATGAGGAAGTTCTTGAAAGAACTTCAGGTGGTTCCGTCCATTGTTGACCCAATACCTCTGTATTGCGACAACAACGGGGCTATAGCTTTAGCGAAGGAACCCAGGTCCCATCAGAGATCCAGGCACATCTTGAGGCGGTATCACCTGATCAGGGAGATCGTGGATCGCAAGGAGATCGAGGTTCGGAGGGTTGCTTCAGAAGAAAACACTGCAGATCCATTCACCAAGGCCCTACCCCAGACTCAGTTCGAGCGGCTGATCGAGATGATAGGTCTTCGATACGCCAGTACATGGCCTTAGTGCAAGTGTGAGATTGTTAGTGTATATGCCCTAGAGGCCATTACTGTATCATACTAGTTTGTATATTACTTAATGGAAGCTTGGGATATTCACCTTGTATAAACAATCTTGCTCAATATAGTAGTATGCTACTTGGTTTGTTTCTACTTCAATGTGTACATGTGTTTATTTTTGTATATCACCTATACACATTAGTGGAGCCCTTAGGATTTTTGCTTGATTACCAACGTTGTGATGGCAGTCACACTAGTGGGGGCTGGGTAATCTATAAGCACATCCTTATACAGGTCCCTAGTCGCAGGACTATCGAGACAGGGCATCGATACTCCGGAGTAAACTAGCGTATGCGCTTCTCATCCCAGTATGGGAGATGGTCTATCCCACAGCCATCAGTACGTCGTACTGGAGATAGTATACGGGTGCTCGTTAGGTTACGAGTACACCGGACAGGAGTCGTCGGGAACTGATCAGTTGGTATTATACCTATCGTCAGTTATCAGTTCCCAGGTGACATGAGTACAGCTTAGTCCGCTGACTTGACACTGGCACTTTGCCTCGAGTGTGTTCCCACTGCACTTTGATCACTACCCTACCACGGCTCAAAGGAGTCGTGCAAACAGGTAGTAGTTGGGTGCAGTCCCGAAGCACTTGGAGGCAGTGACGGTTAGACAGGATTCGTCTCTCCCGGTATTGGGGGTTGACATCGTGCTGTGTCTAGGAGAGCCATTACACGAGTAGTCCCTGGCCAGGGCAAGCGAGATATACTGGTAGGCTTCCAGTGTTATCTCAGGGTGTTTTGGGCTTCACTCCGACACGACTTGTACCGCTATTAGGGGACTGACGTTTACCGCCCCCTAGGCCCGCCATGCGATGTATCAGACGAATAGACCGGACTGTACGGAGACTGTCACATTCAGACTCAGTAGGAGTTCAGATGGGTTTTACCTCGTCAGTCTTCTTATCGGCATCTGCCTGGGGACCGTTACGCACAGCTAGTGCCGCTTGCGGTCTGTGGTTAAACCCACTGCCAGCGTAGTGTCGAGTCTTTAGAGTCCCACACAGAGGGTATTCGCCTCTGGGCAAAACAGGGTAGAGGTCGCATGGTTTTGCGACAGGGTTCGTTCTCATCCGCGCACTTGTGCACGTTTGGAGTCCGGACGGATATTACTGGCTGGCCCTGGTTTGAGTCAGATACTGGTATATGTTTTGGGGTTGCTTTTATCTCTCAGTATTCTTGTTCCTCGGAACGAGAATGCAGGTGTGTATGCACAGTTGTTTGAGGCGGAGGAAGAGGTTTTTCATTAGGGTTTCGGAACGGGTGCGTATGCACAGTTGACAGTCGTCTTTTTCCAAACCCTAATGGATTTATGAAATATCAATTAATAATAGTGATTAAATGAAATTGTGTCATGGTTGATTTTGTTGACTTGTTGACCATGGTTGACTTGTTGACCATGGTTGAATGTTTGACCATCATCATTGCTTTGCAAGGATACTCCTTGATTCTAGCTTACATTCATTTAATGAAGTGATGATAATGGTCATTCCAAATACAACCATCAACTATTTCATTTGAATTATTATTATTAATTAGATAATTCTTTTTCCTTTTATTATGGTTGCAAGAAGGAAAAGAGCTCATTCTATCATATTCATTCTCTCTCCTCACTTCATCTTCTTCTTCCTCAAGCTCAAGGAGAATCCTTCTCATGTGTTGAGAATCCCTCTCCTTGAAAAGAAAACACCCCTTAGACACTCTCTACTCACTCTAGGATCAAAGGTTTAGCAAGCCGAAGATTCTAGTTCTCTCAAAGTTCGAGAAAGAGCCCGAAGGTTGAACCCTCAGGTGGATCCATCTTTGACGGAAGAAGGCAACGAGGAAAGCACCATCAACCTCTACAAAAGTTTGAAGAAGAAGGAGTTCAAGTTTAGGTATAACCATCTTTCCGAGTAGCTAACTCTCTTTAGCTTGTTTGCTAGTTTTAGTTTAGGAAAAGATCCCGACTTTGTTAGTCCATATTGCCCCATGCGCTAAAAATTTGATTTTTATACCATTTCCGCCTCCCCGAAAGAACCGGGGGTCGCAACGTGGACTTACAAGACTCGTCAATACGCCGGCAGCAGATGATGATCATATCAAGCACCCACAAGCCGCAAGCGGTCTGCTAAACGTAACGGCCACCCGGGTATTGATCGATCAGAAGATCGACGAGCAAGCCCGCTCACACTCCTGTGAATCCAACCAGTAACACTACCGTACAGTCCGGTCTGATCGTCTGATATGTCGCATATCTCGCCTAGGGGTGGTAAACGTCAGACCCCAATAGCTCGATAAGTCGTGTCGATATGAGGTCTATAACACTTCGAGAAACTACTGGTAACACTTACCAGTAAATCTCAGTAACCCTGGCCAGGGATTTCCTGTTATAGCCAATCAAACACAGCGCAACATCAACCCCCTATACCGGGAGAGACGAATCCCCTCCTATCGCTCATTGCCTCCATGTGACTCGGGACTGTACCCAAAAACCACCATTTTGCACGCCCTCTTGGACGTGGTAAGATGGAAATCAAAGCACAGTGGGAACCACACAAGACTCTATGACGATCTCGGGTCAACAGACTACTCTGTACCAGTGTCACCAGAGAACTGCCATCTGACGTGAGGTATAATACCATCTGGGAGTTCTCGGCGAGTCCGTCCAGTGTACCCAGTCTCTACTGAGCACCCGTATATCATCTCTGATGTCAAACACCAATGGATATGGGATCATCCATCGCCCATCTGTATGGGTCGAGAAGGTATACGCTAGTCTACTTTGGTATATCGATGCCCCGTCTCGATACACCCACGACTAGGGACTTTGAAGGATGTATTTATGGACTACCATGTCCCCACTAGTATGATCCACATCATAGTCCAGATAGTCAAGTACACATCCTAAGGGCTTTACCAACATGTATCAGAGAGACAATCAGTGTACACGTTAAGGTAAAGAGCAACCAGATAGCATACTATCATGTCGAGCAAGAAAGTCCTTCCTATATATGTCCCAGCATCCACTACAATATACATCCAATGTACAGTAATGGCCTCTAGGGCATACATATAACTAACAGGAGCATGGAATGCATCATGAGATGATGACCCAACTAGATTCGAGCAGGCCATCAAGAGTAGGGACTCTGTAAGAATGGCTGGATGCTTAGCGGTCTGAGATGGAATCCATATACACCAACAAAGTATGGACTTTGGTTGCTATATCTGAAGGGTTAAATCCCCATCAGGAGAAAGTATATCTTGAGAAGATTACTTGGTGTAGATGGAAAAGTTGAGACTTTCAAAGCTAGACTTGTTAAAGGTTTTCGTCATCAACCAGGCACGGAAAATGATGAAACCTTTTTCCAGGGAATATGCTTAAGTCCATCCAGATCCTACTTGCCACGGCTACATACCATAACTACGATATCTGGTGGTTGGGTGCCATGACTACTTTTCTAAATAATGATTTAGAAAAGAACGTCTATAAGAACACAGCCAGAGGGCCTCATAGACAGTGGGAGCAGCGGAAACGTGTGCAAGATGCTTTATAGGATAAAGCAGGCATCGCGGAGTTGGAACATCTATTTTGATGGATTAGTCAAAGAAGTTGACATCATCAAAATGGTAGATGAACCTTGTATATACAAAACGGTAGTAGAGAGTGAAGTGGTCATCCTCGTATTGTACGTGGACAACATACTCTTGATAGGAAAGGAATTTCCTATGCTACGATCGGTCGATCTCCTCTTATCACATAGATTCTCCATAAAGGATCAAAGTAATACCTCCTGAATCCTGTGATTTGGATCTATGAGATAGATCTAAATAGATTTTAGGATTCTCACTAGCTATAGTGAGATGGTATCAATCGATCCTGGGGAGAATCACTGGAAGGGTTCCAGAGTGATAAAGACGACTGAATGTCAGTCACAGGCATTGTTTTTACCCTCGGTAAAGGGACGGTATGTTGGAAGAGTTCCAAGCTAGATACCGTGACAAACTAGACGATAAAGGCTGGTAACATCGCTATTAAAGATACTACCAAAGAGGCAGTTTGGGTGTATATTGGTTCATAAGATGAACTAGGTTCCTGCCATTGTATGATAATGAAAGTGTGGCTTCGACCCTGGAGCCCTGGTCCCATCAGTGACCCAGACATATTCTGAGGTAGCATCACCTGATCATGGAGATAGTTGATCTCCAGGATGATTGAGGTTAGGAGAGTAGACTCAGAGGACAACACGGCGGATCCACTCACGAAGGCCTTTTCCCAAAGAGAGACTTTATGGGATGGTTGAGTATGTGATACTGCAACCACTGCTACAGATGGCCCTAGTGCAAGTGGGAGATTGTTAGTTATATGTATGCCCTAGAGGCCATTACTGTACATTGGATGTATATTGTAGTGCATGCTGGGACATATATAGGTAGGACTTTCTTGCTCGACATGATAGTACGCTATCTGGTTGCTCTTTATCTTAACGTGTATACTTTCTGTCTCTCTGTTACATGTTGATAAAGCCCTTAGGACGTGTACTCGACTTCCAGGACTGTGATGCAGATCATACTAGTGGGGCCTGGATAGTCCATGAGTACATCCTTCAATGTTCCTAGTCGAGGGAATATCGAGACGGGGCATCGATATTCCAGAGTAGACTAGCGTATATCTTCTCGACCCATGCGATGGGCGATGGATGATCCCATATCCATTGGTGTTTGACATCAGAGATGGTATACGGGTGCTCAGTGGAGACTGGGTACACTGAACGGACTCGCCGAGAACTCCTAGATGGTATTATACCTCACGTCAGATGGCAGTTCTCTGGTGACACTGGTACAACTTAGTCTGTTGACCCGAGATCGTCATAGAGTCTTGTGTGTCCCCTACTGTGCTTTGATTTCCACCCTACCACGGCTCTACTGAGTCGTGCAAACAGGTGGTTTTTGGGTACAGTCCCGATTCACATGGAGGCAATGAGCGATAGGAGGGGATTCGTCTCTCCCGGTATTGGAGGTTGATGTTGCGCAATGCACGACTGGCCATAACAGGAAATCCCTGGCCAGGGTTGCTGTGATATACTGGTAAGAGTTATCAGTAGTTTCACGAAAGTTATGGACCTTACGTCGGCATGACTTATCAAGCTATTGGGGTCTGACGTTTACCACCCCTAGGCGAGATATGCGACATATCAGACGAACAGACCGGACTGTACGGTAAGTGTTACTGGTTGGATTCACAGGAGTGTGAGCGGGCTTGCTCGTCGATCTTCTGATCGCTCAATACCCGGGTGGCCGTTACGTTTAGCAGACCGCTTGCGGCTTGTGGGTGTTTGATATGATCATCATCTGCTGCCGGCGTATTGACGAGTCTTTAGAGTCCTACACAGAGGTTTCCTGGCTCAAGCGAAACGAAATAGGAGCACATATGGGATATGTGCGGGACCGAGAATAATGCGTGTATGTGATACCGTATTCCATTCTCGCGATGAATGTATCGATTGGTTGTATGCGATATAACCTAGTTATCGAATCAAGGATTGATTCGATAAGCCGATACGTTGGATACCAGCCGGTTATATGCGACATGACCGGATCATTGAATCAAGTGTTGATTTAATGATTTAATGTATAATTATATATTTGATATATTACTTTGCATTAACTGGTATTGGTTCACTTTAAATGGATTTACTCACTTGTATTGCACATTGTATATGTGATAAATTTTTTGTGCACATGATTGTATCATGTTTGATGATACATTCTAGCTTGGTTTTGTGTAAAGTATTAAACCATGGTTAGTTAGTGGTTAGGGTATCATTTTATTTACTTAATCATTTATTTATTCTTTTTGTTTATTTTGGAAAAAAAAATGATAAAGAGAAAATGGATGGTGGCTATGTTTGTTTTTAGTTGAAGATTCATAAAGCATTGACTTAGTCACCATTCTTATCTCATGCCTAACCCTAACCACTCATCTAACCTTAGTTAAATATCTACACTAAACCATGGTTGAAGAAATGATAAGTATTCATTTATTTTCCTTTTTAAATTAACTTATCATATCTTCTTCTTCTTCTTCTTCTTCTTCATCATCTTCTTTTTCCATGAGAAGAAAGCTTGCTACATCAATGGTGATTGATGAAAAAGTGTGAGAAATCCAAATCTAAAGTCTTCCCACTTCCTATTTCTTCATCCTCTACCTCTTGCCAAGTAGTATAGGGTGTTTCCTTCACAAGTTTTCTTGACTTGGTGAAGTTGGAGTTTGATCTAGCGATGCCTCGACGTAGATCATCTTCGGCATCGTCGTCGATGACCTAGCCCGCTTTTTCTCCGATGAAGCCGACGCTAGAGCCATGGTTCGATTTGGACAGCGGAGAGGACTTCATCATGGAGCTTAGGAGGTGGAGGACCGGATCTACAAAGGTTGTAGCCCCTTCCCTTTAGCTATATTTCCGTTTACTTGCTTGCATCGCCTATATATCTAGTTGACGATCCGTATTAGGGTTTGTAGGCACCCGTAAAATTTGATTTGTACATGTTTGATCACTTGTGAGACTTCTTTAGTGTGCTTAGGAACCCTACAGCGGTATCAGAGCCTAGCTAGAGCCTTAGGCGATGCGTAGACGGAGTTAGAAGTCCGATCGACCCGAAACCCCGATTTTAAAATGCTCTCTGGACAATTCTGTAAAATGTGGATTTTTGTAGATTAAAAATATGCAGAAAAATCAGCAGGTGATTGTAAGGGTTACTGCAAAATTCGATGGCCCAATTCTTTAAAGGCGCAGCGGATCCGCGGCATGAGCATGCCCATGCGGCGGTTCCGCGGCAGTTTTGTAGCACGTTTACCACCCCTAGACTTGATATGCGACATATCAGACGAGGAGACCGGACTGTACGGGAAGTGTTTCCAGTTGGCTCGACGGGAGTTGTAGCAGGTTCGCTTGTTCTCTTCTGATCGCTCAATACCCGGGTGGCCGTTACGTTTAGCTGACCGCTTGCGGCTTGGGGGTGCTTGATATGATCATCACCCACTGCCAGCGTATTGATGAGTCTTAGAGTCCCATAATGGAGTTACCTAGTCCAGGCGAAACGTTGTGGTGCGCGTATGCGATATGCGCATGGACCCGATTAAAATGCGTGTATAGGATACCGTATATTGATCGGGCGGCTTGCTTTTGGTTAGGGTCGTATGTGATATGGCCGGATTGATAAATCAAGTGTTGATTTATCATTTAACCATTAGTTTCTCACTAGAAATCCTTTCTTGTGTTGGATGGATGTATGCATGCATGTATGTTTTTCTTTATTTCTAGTTTCCTGCACATATGGATGTGTATACATACATACATACATCATCTATCATGGTTGCTTATACAATGAGAATAGTGGAAATATAAGAATCACACCATGGTTTTTATATAGATTATTATTGCTTTTGAATTAAAACAAAAAGGAAAAGAAAAAGGGTTAAATCATAGAACGTTTCTACACTCTTCTTTACCTTACCATGCTTACCTACCTTTTAACCCTTGGTTTATTTTCCTTTTGTGTTTTTAACTCAAATACAATAATATCTTTAGAATTAACCATGGTTTGAAATGAGAGATGGAAAATATATATACTTATATTTTTCATTTTTCTTATGAAAGTTTTTCTTCTCTTCTTCTAAAGAAGCCATCATCTTCATCAACCTTGATCTCTTGCTCTCTTGAATTTTCAAGTGAGCAATATACTCATCAAGTTAGGATTTTGAAGTGAGAAAGAGAACCACAACACCATTCTACACAAGTCTAGCCCACTTGTTTGGAGTGTTAGCTTCATTTCGTTCTCTTGATCGGGTGAAGTTGCAAGCTTGGACGAAGCGGACTCCGGGTGGATCATCGGTGACCTAGAGGAGTTCAAGCGGAGCTTTTTCAAACCCCAAGTAGCCGAGGAGTCTAGCGTAGGGAGCTACAAAGGTTGTACTCTCTAAACCCTAGCTTTTCTTTCATATGATGATATGCATGTTTTAGAAACCCTAATTTTCTAGGAACGATCCGATGTTTGTTAACTTAGCACCCTAAAGACTCCACCTTTGGTACATGTGATGCTTCCAAACCCTTCATGAGGTGCTAGGTAAACCTTTCAACTTACACCATACTAATAATAATGATAAGGTTTTAATTATCTAAAGTAAATAAAAATTAGTGGAGTTTAGTCACATGGTTAAAGCTTGGAGAAGCTTGTAGAACCATTGACCAAGTCCACTCCCTTTGTTTTACTTGTAGATATTTATTAACCTAACCATTATTGTTTGCCATGGTTATGTCTCTACATGAGTTAGTGGATGACACTAACTCACCCATGGTTCCTATTCTCACCTCATGAGTTCATTCTTTCATCTCTTCACTTGAGCTTCTTCTTCCTCATGAGAAAAGCTTACTGGTTTTTCTCAAGGTGAGAAAATATTGTGAGAAAAATAAATATAAAGAGAGCCCACTTCCTACTTCATCATCCTCTACAACTTGCCATTTAGTTTAGGGTGTTTGCTTCACTAATTTCACAATTAGTGAAGAGATAGCATGGGCTTGAGTCTCCTCGACGTAGATCATCTTCGGCCTTGAAGACTTCGGGCAAGCTTGTTCATTTCTCCGGGAGAACCCTTTCTAGAGTTTGGGAGATTACAACTCGCAGCGAATGGACTACTACATGGTGCTTTTGAAGTGAAGGACCGGTCTACAAAGGTTGTATTCTTCATTCACTTAGTGTAATGGTAGATTACATGTTATTTTTTCTATTTACTCTAGCTTGATCCTAGCTTAAGATTGATTAGCACCTTAGAAATTTTAAATTTGGCATGGTAGTTGCTGTGAAAACCCAGTAGGGTGCTAAGGAATCCCAATAACCGAGTGTACCAAGGTGTATAAAATCAAAAACGTGTGCAACTATGTGCACAAATACGTATCAATGCACTGCAAGCACATGCGAGCTATACCGAGTGCAAAAATCAAATCGAGTGCGGACCACATGCACAAATCGAATCAACCGTATGAAATCCACAAAATCATAACATATGCAGCCAAGACACAAAACCGATATCAAGTGCAATAAATATGCACAAAATGTAAATACCCAGTAGGTGCAGCCACGGTGCACAAAAACAAATTCATGAAACTCAAATCCAAGCGATATAAGCGTGATACTCCGATCACAATGCAAATCGCAACAAATGACAATGAGGTACACCTCCTACAATGTCGAAAAATGTCGGTGTGCCCAAAATTGGGAGAGCAAGAACATCAGCTTGCTTTCTGCTCATGGTTTGGCGTCCTCTGTCTCTGGGTCCTCATTTCTCTGCGGATTACCAATCTCGCGATCCATCGGTTCGTTGGCCCGGTCAGGTGTGCTAACAGAAACGATCCCACTATGGCACTCCTCTGGTCATCTCTCGGCCAATTAGTATGTACACTCGTAAAGAAGCACGCTACTGGCATCGGCCTCTGGCCCTCTAAATAAATGTGACACAACTGATCCTCGGTGCAAAATCTTAGTGCAGCAGTGTCCTGGAAGGAACCTGCTCAGGGTCTCTTCCGATCTCGCCTATGCCGAACTATACGGAGGCTGGTACTCTTTCATAATCTTTTCTCGTTTTCTGGACATCTGCGTTCTCAGCACATATTTCCTCGGGAACTGGTTGTATCCCAATGCCTCTGTATACATATCAGATCTCTAATCTCAACGGGGAGTAACAACAGCTCGTTAACATCATGCACGAACATCTTGTTCCACTCGTCTTTATTTTTGTCTACCTTGACGTCACGTCTTGCTATCTGCGTACTGCAATTGTTCTCGGCTACAGTCAATCCGGAGTCTCTCACACGGACTCGAAATTATGAACTCGGTATTTTCATCACTCATTAGAAGATACCTGGCCGAACACGTCCTTGGGAACTCGCTCCAATCATCGAAGGAACACTCTATATTCGTCCGTTCTCGATCAACTCACAATGCATCTGGGTGAGGTCCCCTATCCGTAACTGGTTATCTTACTGATCTCCTATCGGATCATCGAACGAACAACGTCTTCTCTGGATCGATCTACTCTAAATCTGAGTAAGATTCTCCACACTGGAAATCTTCAACTCAACTGGGCCTGCGTCGGCGTATCAAATCTGACGAATCACCTTCGTCTCTCAACTCAAGATAGACTAGCTATCACCTGTCGCCTCTCTGCCTGAAAGCTCCAGCAATCTCAGTTCGTAAGCTTTGGAAGCGGCATCTCGTCAATCTCAGCAACATCTGGGTCATTTGTTTGCACGGTAGACGACCTCAAAATCCCTGAGGTAGGCTATACATCAACAGTCCTCTCCCAATAGGCAGCCTCTAACAATGGCCTGATCATCTGGTACAAAACCGTACACTCGCCTCAACCGAGAGGTCACAACATAAACACTAAATCGATACGTTCCCATATCACCAGAAAACACGATGGTCAGTCCTCGTCTACGACGAGCTCGCCCTGACCGCATCACTAGCAGCAGCTCAATCTACGCTCAAACCATGGTGACAGGAACTTCAATCAAGTATCGACGAAAATAGATCAAAGGGATGAAATGACTCAACAGATCCAGAATGAATACATAATCATAAGGAGGAACGGAATCAGTGAGAGTATGATCATGGAAACGAATAGAATCAAGGATCTCACATGGACGTATAATCAACGGAACGAAGAGAATCACAAGTCTCAAGATATGTACATCCTAAGGTCACTTAAGTGGAGTATCGTATCGTAAATATGCCGCCGAATATACGTACGGTATGTCACTCTACTCAAGCTACCTACTCTATCAATCAGGGTCTGCCTATGAAACGAAAGTTCGGATCTAATACCCCCCTGTTCAAGTCTAAGTTCCGTAATGTCAAGGCTATGTAACGAAATAAATTACGCCCCAGACTCCACATAGTCAAACCTAGACTCGAACCAAGGTTAAACCTAGCACTCTGATACCAACTTTGTCACGACTCGAAAATATTAGCTCGTGACCGGCACTTAAATCACGCAACGTCTATAGGCGTAACGTAACTTAAGTAAGCCGAAGCCCAGAAATCTAAACCCTTCAAAAGAAGTAAGTAATGAAACATTTGGAAAGCTTAAGTAAAAATCCTTAAACTTATTTTTTCTCTTGTTTTCTTAAAAATTTCGGCAGCACCTCCATTATAAAAACTAGCCCCGAAACGGGTACAACATAGAATATAAAGAAAGCATCCCCAAACGGGAGCAAATCATGCCTAACGGCGGAAACAACCACTACAAGCATATATATGTATACGACGCCCAATGGCGAAGATCAACACTAAGGAAAAAGAAAAGCAAGACATCAAACCCACCAAGCGAACATATAACCCATCGCTCTAAGTCTCGCAACTACAAGTCTTGCTAAGTCTTACTACATATACAAACATTAGTTTCTGATTGATGAAGTTTACTAGATACAATAGGAATAATAATACAAGAGTGGCACGAGCCAATGTGTACCACCTACTAAATGCAAATCACCTGAATGTAGCTGTGTGCCGGCGATGCCGCTACTGATCCATGCGGTCAACCTGCAAGAACTGTGGCACAAAGGGGGTGAGTTGCCAACTCGTGAGTAGAAAACATCAGCAGGTAGAAATCGAATAAAACAACGATTTCGTAGGTCAATTATATTATAAAGGTAACACCATGATATCTAGGGTGACTGTATGCATGTGGATCCCGTCCAACAATATAATCAATGCATGTATGCAGGTGGATCTCGTCCAACAATATAATCAATGCATGTATGTAGGTGGATCTCGTCCAACAATATAATCAATGCCTGTAAATAAATGAGGATATCAAAGAACGTGTGTCCATCAATGACACATCAAATCATGGAACCTGAGTGTCCAACACCGACACTCGAAACATCATGAAACCCGTGTCCAGTATCGATACGTAAATCCTCATATCTCAGGCGCTGATTGATGTGAATAAGTGTTTGTAGTTAACCGCAATCAATAACGGTGTCGCGTGTAGCTAGACCGAGATGAGTACGGGTCGTCCTCAGGGAAACGTTGAATCTTTTACTCTTACTTTAGATGTGTTGAAAAAGAGAGGAAGAATAAAGAATTGTGTGAATGGTTTCTAGATCTACGTTAAGCAAGAATGCAAAATATATAGATCTAGATTATTTTAGGGATGTAGTTAATATAATAAGAGGGCTTGTAGGGTTCGTTAGGATTTAGTAGTTATGGATGATTAATTAAAAGTTACCATTTTTATCCTTTAATAGATTTAAAACTAGAACGACGGTGATGCGTGTAGATTAGGGTTTCTGGAGGGAAAATGAATCCCACTCTTAACCCTTATCTCGACACGGAACTCCGTTCATTTCTAGCCTTTACCAAAACAATCATTAATCTAATGTCTAATCGCGGTCGGAACTAACAAAGAATTATTAGCGCGCCCGATTAGGATGTTAATGATTCTTTTGATAAAGTTCATAAACTTTATAGGACTTAAAAAGGGTTTAGGGATGTTCATCATCCATTAGCCTACCCTAATCCTACGAACCCTAACAAGCGGAGAATTACCCGCGCATGTTGGGAGAAGAAGAGATGGAGAGAAATTGCATAATTAAACTACGGAGAAAAAGAATAAGAAAAAGAACTACCTTTATTAATCAACAAGATCAAGTACACTTTGATTCCTTAGAAAATGATTACAAAAACCTAGTTTGCTTCTCGATCTCTTCTAAGGAGGTAGATGAACCGTTGATGATCAGCCTGGATGTGTGAGCCGTCTTGGACTTCGTGATCTCGTCGGCTTGATAAATTTTCCAAGAGGCTCTCGGTCTCTTTTTATAGTGCCAAAGCCAGATCCCAAATTTCTAAATTAAGGAAAAAGTAGAAAAGATTTTCCCCAAAAATCCTCAGCCTCCATCTCTTCTTCCACACGGCAGATCCGCGGCATAAAGGGGCTATTGCCGTGGATCCGCGGCTTGATGATCACGGCCGTCCATCAATTTTCTGGGGATGGCTACTTGTGACATTTGGCGATCCTTGGCACCTTCAGAATTTGGAAATCTTTTCTTTTCTTCTGCCAGAATTGATTCCTTCATTTTGATTTCTTAATTAGGCAGGTTAGCTTTAACAACTTGATTTCCTTGATTTAAGACCAGAAAATTCTGCACAACAACTTAGATAATATTTAGTAGACTTAGTTTCTACTAGGATTAGGTCAATAATATTATATACATTTTCCTACCAAATGCTAATTATAATATATCAACACATGGAAAATAGTATTTTTACACATAAACCCTCATATGTATGATATATTATAATGAAGTCCTTTTTAATATGAAAATGGTAGGAAAAATATAATAACAAATGTGCAGTTTTATCAACTGAACAAATACCCCCAAACTTATCTTTGATCGTCCCGAGAAAACTAGTTTATTCAAGAGAAGGAGAAAAAAGAAAGGAGAAAACTAAGCACACTTTCGTAGGCAACACGATTGCACTGAGCACACAAGCCGTTAAACCTCTAGGTGTCCCTAGTAGGAGGAGTGATTACACCCACAAAATCCAATAACAAAAGAGAGATGATGAAATTTACATATAAAGATAAGAACCATAAAAGAAAGACTTTGAAAATAAGAGTTTCCAACTACACTAGCTTTTCAGTTGTTATGAGCCCTATCTTAATAGTCATGAAAAAATGTTAGAAATCACATCATCCCTCAATAAAACATCGTCCTTATTATTCATTCTTACCTTTCATCCAAACATCGATCATATAACCCTACGTGTGTGTAATGGACATCCCTACACTCGGAGAATTCAATACAAGCTATCATACTCTTGTCCATCTACCTCAGTACTTTTTAACTTGATGAATATTTAGATTTGCTCACACATTTTCATGCGACCATTAATACTTCTTGAGGTACTAACCGACCGATTA
Source organism: Agapanthus africanus (assembly GCA_030015575.1). Lineage (NCBI taxonomy): Eukaryota > Viridiplantae > Streptophyta > Magnoliopsida > Asparagales > Amaryllidaceae > Agapanthus > Agapanthus africanus. The sequence goes on from CM057343.1 coordinate 265,909,073, forward strand.
CTTGTGTGCTTGCTGATTAGGTGATAGTATTTTCCTCGTCTTGTACCACCTAAGGCTTAGCAGTGACTCCCAGACCAGTTGGCCTTAGGGCACTAGGTGAAGAGGCACCCTCGCTATATTTTTTTATTGCTGCCTTGGCGATAAAAAAACCAGTGTTCATTTTTCTTTTCACCATTTTTATATTTTCTTCATTTTTTTTCTTCATATTTTGGCTTTTAGACAAGTGCATTTCAAGGTATCCTCTACTATCCCGAGTTTCAAGACGTGTGTAAGTGCATATAGTAGGGTATCAACATTCAAATGTTTGGCTTTCAGAATAGAAACTATTTTTCAGACTTATTTTTATCCTCAGATTAGTGACTTCCTTCATCTTACTAACCCTTGGGACAACAGCTCATAACTACTTATTACCAGTTCGTTTAAGAAAACTTCTAATTTTCTTGGTTTTCTTAAACTATTCCTATCTTTTGGATGTAATTTTTCACTTTCTATTCTTTTATTATCAAAGAAAATTTTTAAAATTTTTGAAAATGTTGTGCTTATGCAAAATATGATGTAAATTGATGCGTAAATAAGCACAACCCTCCCCCAAACTTGTTTTCAACAGTGTCCTCACTGTTGCTATCTGCTGGATCTCAAAAACCTGCAAGCTTGGAAGGACATTATTAATGGGGGCAAGAATATATGAAAGTGAAAATGCTCCCCCAAACTTATTTTTGGCTCACAAATTTGAGGACAAAAGTTATGATCAAGAGCCAAAAATATACCCCCCCTCAAACATGAGTTAGACAATGTGAAGTATTTTAAGAGGGGGTGAGTCATTTGGTTAAAGTAAGACTTTACAAAGACCAAAAGTTAACACCAACCATTCAAAGATTTTATCAGTATAGTGTATAGGTCGGTGGAAGAATATGTTGTATCGAGTCAAGAAAAAATGGGGAAGGGATAAGAGGTGGTCTGGAAAGGGTTTGAATTTGAAATTAGAGAAAAGAAAGAATGAGGATGAATGTGAATGATTAGGAAGAAGGAATGGTGATGGTTCAACCTCTATAGGTGGAGATTGATAAATCACAAAATCCGTATTGTTTAAAAATTCAAGTTCGTCAGCAAAAAGTTCTTCAAAACTTTTATCAATGGTGTGATTGTACATTTTGCTGTCAAAGAGTTTTGTGCCAGAATTTATCCTACTTGATTCATCAAAAATCATTGAGGTAAAGGACTCGAAAAACTCATCTACCTCATTTTCAAAAATATCCAAATCAAGTTGAATTTCTGGTATTACTGAACTTGAATTAACGGATTGTGATTCATCAAAACTCACTGAAACTATAGGAATAGAAGAAGAACCGGAGAAAGTAGAAGGTGAAGTGGGTAAACAAATTGGTGTGTCGAGTGTTGCTGTACCAGATGTGGAAGATGGAGGCTGTATTTCTTCGGGTATACCTTTATCATCAACTTCAAGACGTATTTGGGGTTCGGGAAGAATTAAAGGCTCAAGATGATGACCACAAGGAAGTGAAAGGATCTGATGAATTGGTGGGACAAAATCATCCAAAATTTCGGGTTCATCAATCAATATATCCCTAACGTCAATCGCCTCATTCAAGTGAAGGTTAGAATTCTCAAACACCTCATCAAAAGTATGGTTTTTAATCAGTTTTGGTTCAAGAGTGGAGGTGTAGAGAACACAAGGGTTGGGTATGGTTTCACTTGAAATGGACCCTTCAGAGTTGGGTAAATCAAACACTATAAAGTCAAACAACTTATCACACATTGTACTTGATGAATCTATGAAACTGGAGTTGTGGATTTCAGTTTGGAAGGGGGAGGTTTGATTAGGAAGGGTGTACAGTTCTGTCTTACTACATAAATCCTTCATAATTTGGTTCGACAGTTCCATAAATTTTTCTAATGTCTGCTCCAGACTAGTCTTGGGTGTAAGTCCACGTTGCCGACCCCGGTTCTTGCGGGGAGGCGGAAACGGTGTAAAAATCAAATTTTTAGCTCACTAGGCAACATGGACTAACAAAAGTCAGGATCTTTTCTAAACAAAACTAGCTCCCAAGCTAAAGAGAGTTAGCTACTCGGAAAAGGTGTTATACCTCACTTGAACTCCTTCTTGAAACCTTTGTAGAGGTTGGATGGTGCTTTCTTCGTCGCCTTCTTTCGTCAAAGATGGATCCACCTGAGGGTTCAACCTTGGGCTCCTTTCTCGAACTTTGAGAGAACTAAGGTCTTTGGCTTGCTAGACCTTCAACCCTAGAGTGAGTAGAGAGTGGTTTAGGGTAGTTTTAGCTCAAGGAGAGGTTTCTCAACACATGAGAATGAATCTCCTTGAACTAGAGGAGGAAGAAGAAGAATAGAGGAGAGAGAGTGAATATGAGAGAATGAAATGGTTTTTCCAACCATAACAAAATATAAGTGATTTATCAAAAATAATATTAATAAAAAATGAAAAGGTGATGGTTAGTTTGAATAGACCATTATCATATTACCATAAATGATTTTGCAAAGATCAAAGAGCATCTAAAAAGCTAATGATGATGGTCAAAGTTTCAAACCTAGTCAACTAGTCAACCTTGGTCAACAAGTCAACAAGCCCAACCATGACACAATTTCATTTAATTAATATTATTAATTGATAAATCACAAGATCATTAGGGTTTGGAAAAAGACGACTGTCAACTGTGCATACACACTCGTTCCAAAACCCCAATGAAAAATCTCTTCCTCCGCCTCAATCAACTGTGCATACACACCCGCGTTCATGTTCCGAGGAACACGAACACAAAGAGATAAAACCAATCCCAAATCATATACTAGGATCCGGCTTAAACCAAAGCCCGCTAGTATAAGCTGTCCGGACAACAAACGTGCACAAGTGAGCGGATGTGAACGAACCCTGTCGCAAAACTATGCGACCTCTACTCATTTTGCCTAAAGGCGAATAGCCCTCTGTGTGCGACTCTAAAGACTCGACACTACGCTGGCAGTGGGTTTAACCACAGACCGCAAGCGGCACTAGCTGTACGTAACGGCCCCAGGTAGATGCCGATAAGAAGACTGACGAGGTGAACCCCATCTGAACTCCTACTGAGCCTGAATGTGACAGTCTCCGTACAGTCCGGTCTGTTCGTCTGATACATCGCATGGCGGGCCTAGGGGGGCGGTAAACGTCAGTCCCCTAATAGCGGTACAAGTCATGTCGGAGTGAAGCCCTGAACACCCTGAGATAACACTGGAAACCTACCAGTATATCTCGCTTGCCCTGGCCAGGGACTACTCGTGTAATGGCTCTCCTAGACACAACGCGATGTCAACCCCCAATACCGGGAGAGACGAATCCTGTCTAACCGTCACTGCCTTCAAGTGCTTCGGACTGCACCCAACTACTACCTATTTGCACGACTCTTTTCAGCCGTGGTAGGGTAGTAGTCAAAGTACAGTGGGAACACACTTGAGGCGAAGTGACAGTGTCAAGTCAGTGGACTAAGCTGTACTCATGTCACCTGGGAACTGATAACTGACGATAGGTATAATACCAACCATCAGTTCCCAACGAGTCATGTCCAGTGTACTCGTAGCCTAACGAGCACCCGCATACTATCTCAAGTACGACGTACTGGCGACTGTGGGACAGACCGTCTCCCACACTAGGATGAGAAGCGCATGCGCTAGTCTACTCCGGAGTATCGATGCCCTGTCTCGATAATCCCACGACTAAGGACGTGTATAAGGATGTGCTTGTAGATTACCCAGCCCCCACGAGTGTGACTGCCATCGCAACGCTGGTAATCAAGAAAAGATCATAAGGGCTCCACTAATGCGTATAGGTGATATAACAAAAGAAACATATGTACACATTAAAGCAGAGACAAACCAAGTAGAATACTACCATTTTGAGCAAGATTGTATATACAACTGTGAATATCCCAAGCTTCCATTAAGTAATATACAAACTAGTATGATACAGTAATGGCCTCTAGGGCATATACACTAATAATCTCCCACTTGCACTAAGGCCATGTACTGGCATATCGAAGACCTATCATCTCGATCAGCCGCTCGAACTGAGTCTAGGGCAAGGCCTTGGTGAATGGATCTGCAGTGTTATCTTCTGAAGCAACCCTCCGAACCTCGATCTCCTTGCGATCCACGATCTCCCTGATCAGGTGATACCACCTCAAGATGTGTCTGGATTTCTGATGGGACCTGGGTTCCTTCGCTAATGCTATAGCCCCGTTGTTGTCGCAATACAGAGGTATTGGATCAAAAATGGACGGAACCACCTGAAGTTCTTTCAAGAACTTCCTTATCCAGACGGCATCTGCAGCAGCGATATATTCCGCTTCCATAGTCGAGTCAGCAACGGTTTCCTGGTTGGAACTCTTCCAACACACCGCCCCTCCATTGAGGGTAAAGACAAAGCCCGACATGGACTTGGAATCATCCTTGTCACTCTGGAGGCTGGAGTCAGCAAAGGCCTCGATCTGGAGTCTTTTCCGCCATACACCAAGAACATCTCCTTAGTCCTTCTCAGGTACTTGAGAATGTTCTTTACCGCTATCCAGTGTTTCTCCCCAGGGTTTGACTGATACCTGCTTACTACACTCAGTGCATAAGCCACATCTGGTCTGGTACACAACATCGCATACATTATAGAGCCTACCGCAGAAGCGTAGGGTATAATAGACATGCGATCCCTTTCCAAATCAGTCTTGGGAGACATCTCTTTGGAGAGGGTGATCCCGTGACAAGCCGGTAGATTACCGCGCTTGGAATCTTCCATACTGAATCTTTTCAGTATGGTGTCGATGTACCTGGACTGCGAAAGTCCTAATATCCTCTTGGATCTATCACGATAGATCCGGATCCCCAGAATGTAGGAGGCATCACCCAGGTCTTTCATGGAGAACCTGTGTGATAAGAACCCCTTGACAGATTGTAGCATAGGAATGTCATTCCTATCAACAGAATGTCATCCACGTATAAAACGAGGAATACGACAGTTCTTGCTACAAATCTACTATAGATGCATGGTTCATCTGGATTTTTGATAAAGCCAAATTCTTTGACCGTCTCATCAAAACAGATTTTCCAACTCCGCGATGCCTGCTTTAGTCCATAGACGGACTTAAGCAACTTGCACACCTTTCCGCTGCTCCCACTCTGAATGAAACCCTCTGGCTGGTCCATATAGACGCACTCTTCTAAATTTCCATTTAGAAAAGCGGTCTTTACGTCCATCTGCCAAATCTCATAATCGTGGAAAGCAGCAATGGCAAGAAGGATCCGAATGGATTTCAGCATAGCTACTGGAGAAAATGTTTCATCATAGTCCAAACCAGGTCTTTGACGAAAAACCCTTTGCAACAAGTCTAGCCTTATAGGTCTCAACCTGTCCATCTACACCAATCATCCTTTTGAAGATCCACTTGAATCCTACGGGTTTTACCCCATCTGGAGCAATGTCCAACGTCCATACCTTGTTGGTGTACATGGACTCCATTTCGATCCGCATTGCATCCAGCCATTTTACCGAGTCAACGCTCTGAATGGCTTGCTGGAAGCTAGTAGGCTCATCACTATCAATGATGCAGTCCTCTCTATCCCCGTCTATGAGAAAACCGTAGTATCTCTCGGGCGGATGAGACTGCCTACTACTCCTGCGGAGCGGCGTAGGAATGTCCTGATCTTTCGAACCCTCTGGTTCTACTAAGCTTTCAGTAATAGCTTGTGGTTCTGGAATTTCTTCCAGTTCTACTGCGCTCCCACTAATCTCCTTTTCCAAGAACTGGTGTTCTAGGAAGTGGGCATTACGAGAAACAAATACCTTTTGTTCCTCTGCGTGGTAGAAAAGATACCCCCTGGTGTTCTTTGGGTATCCCACAAACTTGCACAGTACTGAGCGTGCCTCGAGTTTGTCCGCATGCTGCTTTTTGACAAAAGCTGGACATCCCCAGATCTTCAGGTATTGAAGATAAGGTTTCTTCCCACTCCATAATTCATATGGTGTGGTAGGCACAGTCTTAGTTGGAACTCGGTTCAAAAGGTATGCAGCTGATTCTAGCGCATATCCCCAGAATGATCGGGGTAACTCAGCGTTACTCATCATGGACCTTACCATATCCAATAGGGTTCGGTTCCGTCTCTCCGATACACCGTTATGTTGCGGAGTGTATGGAGGAGTAAGCTGAGAGAGAATTCCATTCTCTTTTAAGTAATTCAGGAACTCGGCACTCAAGTATTCACCACCTCGATCAGATCTTAGTGTTTTGATACTTTTGCCTGTTTGTTTTTCTACTTCATTCTTGTATTCCTGGAATTTTTCAAAGGCTTCAGATTTATGTTTCATTAAGAAGACATGTCCGAACCTTGAAAAATCATCCGTAAAAGTAATGAAGTAAGAATAACCTCTTCGTGCATGCGTAGACATTGGACCGCACACGTCGCTGTGTACGAGTCCCAAGAGCTCGCTCGCTCTTACTCCGTGTCCAGTGAACGGAGTCTTTGTCATCTTTCCTTTGAGACAGGATTGACAAGTTGCATAAGATTGATACTCGAACGGATCCAAATATCCTTCTTTATGTAACTTAGTCAATCTTCTCTCATTGATGTGACCCAGTCTACAATGCCATAAGAAAGTTTTATTGATTTCTGGAGACTTTCTTTTGTGTGTATTCTGGACATTGAAAATCTGTGGTTGGTTCAATACGTATATACCGTTGTTTAATGTACCTGACCCAATCAGAACTTGATTAAGGTGAATGTTCACAACATTACTTACAAATGCAAATTCATAACCTTCTTTAGATAATAAAGATACAGAAATGATATTACAAGTTGCATTTGGTACAAAATAACAACCACGCAAAACCAAAAAATGTCCATCTGACAAACCCAGGTGATAGTCCCCCACGGCCTCAGCATCCATGCTAGCTCCGTTTGCAACTCTGAGGGTCATGTCACCTGCTTTCAAAAACCTACGCTTTCTCAACGCCTGCAAAGAATTACAGATATGAGATCTTGATCCGGTATCCAAAACCCAGGAAGTAGAGTTTATTGATAGACAGTTTTCAATAACATACACACCTGAAGCTGAAGCCTCAACCTGCTTCAGATCCTGTGTCCTGGCTTTCCAAGCCCTGCAATCCTTTTTCCAGTGTCCACTCTTGTGACAGTAAAAGCATTCTTCTTTCCCTACAAGCTTCCCCGCTATCTTTGTTGCTTTTGTCTTTCCCTTCGTATCCACTTTACTGACACCGCCCCTTGGTTTGGCGGGGGCTTTCTTCTTCTTTCCTTTGGCTTTCGCCTTGGACTTAGAAGAGGAAGATCCTCCTACAAACAAAGTGGATGTCTCCCTACCTTTCTTTGGGTGCCCTCTGCACTCTTCAGCATGTTGAGGAGCTCTGAAAGTTCAACTTCCTTTTCTTGCAAGTTGAAATTCAGGATGAACTGGGCGTAAGTGGAAGGAAGGGACTGAAGAATCAAGTCCGTATAGAGCTCATTCTCCAACGTGGTCTCAAGGTCCGCGAGCTCCTCTATGTAGCCAATCATCTTAAGAACGTGTTCCGCTACCGATGATCCGACGGCCAATCTTGCCGAAAACAATTTCTTCGACACTTCGTATCTTGCGATACGAGATTGCTCTCCATACAGTTCTTTTGTATGGAGAAATATGGATTCGAGGTCCATATTCTCATGCCTCCTCTGATGTTCGTTGTCCATAGAGGCAAGCACGAGGCACTTGGCCTTCGCGCAGTCGATTTCCCAGGTCTTACGGATTTCCTTATCCGCGACGCTGGTTTTGGGACCTGGGACAGGGGGAGCTTTGGTGGTAAGAAGATACCCCAACTTATCATAAGTGATTGCCATCTTGACATTCCTGAGCCAATCCTTGTAGTTTGGCCCTGTCAGTATGTTTTTATCTAGTAGTAACTTAAGTTCAGTCATGATGTTTGGTCACTGCAATTAGGAGAGAGAGAAGAAACACTTTAGCATGATACTCTTGCAAGTTTAGAGTGGTTTTTAATTTGTCTAAACAGGATGGCTCCCACTGTCTCTCGAATCCCTCCTCAAACCATAAAGGAAGAATTAGTCGGGATCAATCTCATCGCACAATACTTGCTTAACCGTTCAGCCAGGCTAGTGTTGGTACTTCGAGGGAGGTTTTCCAACGCTTTCGCGAAGTTCCTTAATTAAATAACCTCTTTTCCCTGGAGGCGTAGCCCCGCTAACACCTTTCTAGACACCTACTAGGTTTATAGCATTGATCGTTAAGTGAGAAATTTTCCGAGGAGTAGCATATACTCACAGTAGGATCGGGATCCAAATATCATTGCGTGATAAAACTGAAGGAATCCTACCAGAATTATCACACTCTAAATGGTATGCAACGCTAGCAAGTTTCAGTACTTATGAAACTCCCGATGTGATTTTTGCCCCATGCTCTTATGACCTTGGCGTGAGGTCAAAATGTCATAAGTCACATGTCAAGTTCTACCCATCATTATCCAGGTTAATTTGAACCCACCCGTACCTACCCTTGACGTAGGCCAAAATGGCAGTACGACTGTCTCAAATCAACGCATTCTATCTATGCAACAGATAAATATCCGGCAGCTACCAATCACTATGCCTTGGCGTGAGGTCAAAATACATAGCTTGAATACTACCGAATATTTAACTGAAATGATGGAGGGCTACGAATGGTTTTGGCGAAACCGTGAACGTAGTGAACTTGATATAATCGATGGAACGAGATAGCTTTCTAAAAGGAGTGGCTCAATCTCCGCATTTAAAAGTTTAGTTTTGAAAAGAACCGAGTGGTTTTCAAAGTGTTCCAATCGACTTTTGCTTGATTTATTTTCTTGCATTAGTTCTTTTAATGCGTCCCATCAATTAATCCTACCATTGCAGAAAACAACCAAAATATGACGTACGCTTATGCCATTCGCATTCGCCATGGGGCCCCGTCATCACCCGTTAGGTTACTTAACTAACGACAGAGCGGGGGCTGGGCTAGCGCGGATGAAAAACATAAGCAACGCCTAAATAGTTATTATATATAAATATATAGCAATGATAGACATTACAAATCACAGATGAATACATTGGATATACTAGGAATCCGCAATCCGTTCGAGCCTGCAACGATAAGCGGATTACACGGTCGCGGTGAATAGCCAATACCCCACCCAAGACCCCTACGGGTGCGGCAAACTACCCGCCAAGTACCCGAAGCGAAGCAACCTCCCTCAGCTCCGTGAGTAGGCCACTCGGCACTTCGAGATAACCGGTAGTTTATGCACCCCCTCCATGGGTCTATCCTAGGAGCAAAAACAGTAAAAAGAATTATACAATGATGGCTACAACCCCGACCCGGTTGTGCGGCCATACAAATATTATTACATCAATTTACATATTACATGAATGAAAGAAAAAGAAAAACTCATCTCACATCCACCCCGGCTATTCACCCACGACAATCCAACGCATTCATATACACATACCATCATCAAACACAGATCACAGATATGTATAACCCCCACTAATCGACATATAGCGATTAGCCGACGTTCAATACATAAAAACATCACAGATATAACCGATTAGTCAAAGTATAGTGAAGTTCGATCAAAAATACGGATTTATAGGCCCCCAAATACAAATTTCATTTCTGGAAAATCTGGGCTGAAATAAACCATCTTAAAAATCCCAACACCACAACCTAAAAACACTGCACCAAACTCGGTCATGAGTCGAGTCAAAACGGCGGCGGTTCCGCGGCAAATGTATACCCATTGCCGCGGAACCGCGACGCTTTGAAGGGATCACTCGACCGTTTTTGGTGGGCTTCTTCACAAAACCCTGAGATGATTTTTGGAGTATGACTTTTTATTTTTAGAACAGAAAAAATATTAACAGAAACTTAGGGTTTTGCATGTCGTAGTTTTGTGATTTTTCCGATCGAACTTCTATACACTTTACTACCTAGCTAGTTTATGTTTAGTTAGGCTTTGATACCACTGTAAGTCCACGTTGCCGACCCCGGTTCTTGCGGGGAGGCGGAAACGGTGTAAAAATCAAATTTTTAGCTCACTAGGCAACATGGACTAACAAAAGTCGGGATCTTTTCTAAACAAAACTAGCTCCCAAGCTAAAGAGAGTTAGCAACTCGGAAAAGGTGTTATACCTCACTTGAACTCCTTCTTCTTGAAACCTTTGTAGAGGTTGGATGGTGCTTTCTTCGTCGCCTTCTTTCGTCAAAGATGGATCTACCTGAAGGTTCAACCTTGGGCTCCTTTCTCGAACTTTGAGAGAACTAAGGTCTTTGGCTTGCTAGACCTTCAACCCTAGAGTGAGTAGAGAGTGGTTTAGGGTAGTTTTATCTTAAGGAGAGGTTTCTCAACACATGAGAATGAATCTCCTTGAACTAGAGGAGGAAGAAGAAGAATAGAGGAGAGAGAGTGAATATGATAGAATGAAATGATTTTTCCAACCATAACAAAATATAAGTGATTTATCAAAAATAATATTAATCAAAAATGAAAAGGTGATGGTTAGTTTGAATAGACCATTATCATATCACCATAAATGATTTTGCAAAGATCAAAGAGCATCTAAAAAGCTAATGATGATGGTCAAAGTTTCAAACCTAGTCAACTAGTCAACCTTGGTCAACAAGTCAACAAGCCCAACCATGACACAATTTCATTTAATTAATATTATTAATTGATAAATCACAAGATCATTAGGGTTTGGAAAAAGACGACTGTCAACTGTGCATACACACCCGTTCCAAAACCCCAATGAAAAATCTCTTCCTCCGCCTCAATCAACTGTGCATACACACCCGCGTTCATGTTCCGAGGAACACGAACACAAAGATATAAAACCAATCCCAAATCATATACTAGGATCCGGCTTAAACCAAAGCCCGCTAGTATAAGCTGTCCGGACAACAAACGTGCACAAGTGCGCGGATGTGAACGAACCCTGTCGCACAACTATGCGACCTCTACTCATTTTGCCCAAAGGCAAATAGCCCTCCGTGTGGGACTCTAAAGACTCGACACTTCGCTGGCAGTGGGTTTAACCACAGACCGCAAGCGGCACTAGCTGTACGTAACGGTCCCCAGGTAGATGCCGATAAGAAGACTGACGAGGTGAACCCCATCTGAACTCCTACTGAGCCTGAATGTGACAGTCTCCGTACAGTCCGGTCTGTTCGTCTGATACATCGCATGGCAGGCCTAGGGGGCGGTAAACGTCAGTCCCCTAATAGCGGTACAAGTCGTGTCGGAGTGAAGCCCAGAACACCCTGAGATAACACTGGAAATCTACCAGTATATCTCGCTTGCCCTGGCCAGGGACTACTCGTGTAATGGCTCTCCTAGACACAGCGCGATGTCAACCCCCAATACCGGGAGAGACGAATCCTATCTAACCGTCACTGCCTCCAAGTGCTTCGGGACTGCACCCAACTACTACCTATTTACACGACTCTTTTGAGCCGTGGTAGGGTAGTAGTCAAAGTACAGTGGGAACACACCTGAGGCGAAGTGACAGTGTCAAGTCAGCGGACTAAGTTGTACTCATGTCACCTGGGAATTGATAACTGACGATAGGTATAATACCAACCATCAGTTCCCAACGAGTCCTGTCCAGTGTACTCATAGCCTAACGAGCACCCGTATACTATCTCAAGTACGACGTACTGGCGGCTGTGGGACAGACCGTCTCCCGCACTGGGATGAGAAGCGCATGCGCTAGTCTACTCCGGAGTATCGATGCCCTGTCTCGATAATCCCACGACTATGGACGTGTATAAGGATGTGCTTGTAGATTACCCAGCCCCCACGAGTGTGACTGCCATCACAACGCTGGTAATCAAGCAAAAATCCTAAGGGCTCCACTAATGCGTATAGGTGATATAACAAAAGAAACACATGTACACATTAAAGCAGAGACAAACCAAGTAGCATACTACCATTTTGAGCAAGATTGTATATACAACTGTGAATATCCCAAGCTTCCATTAAGTAATATACAAACTAGTATGATACAGTAATGGCCTCTAGGGCATATACACTAACATTGGGTTGATAAGGGGTTTCAGTATAAGATTGAAATTCCTGTGGATAATTAAAACTCCCAAATGACTGATTAGAAGAACTGTCTAGAGTAAGTGGAAAAGTCGGATTCGATTGATAGGAATAGAATGGTTGCGGAACTTGGGTAGGAGTAGGATGATAAGAAGAATATTGATATGGGTTGGTTGGTTGGCTATTTTCAACAGACATCTTATAAGGCACAAACCGCATATCAAACTCTTCTCCGGACAGTAGTGGTGATGGTTGATATTGGTCCGGATTGAAACTTTGGCCTCTAGACCTATCTATGTGCTCAGCAATGGACATTCGTCTAGGAGCTTCCTCACTCTGGGTATCAACTGAAACAGGTGTAGGATTAGGATACGGTTGATAAGACCAAGACTGAGATGGCCAACGGTTTCTTCCTGCTTGTTCTATATGATCTCTTAAGGACATGGAAGAGCCAGACGGTATACCGAAGGGATTTCGAAAACAAGAGATATCTGGTTGTGGACAGCAAAGCTCGGCAAGTGTTCTTCTGTTTAGGTCACCCATTATAAGAAGAGAAGAAGGGGGAAGGGGTAAAAAGGGGAGAAAATAATTGGTTTGTTTTGAAAAATGACGGATTTAGACAAATCACACAAAAATGCACAAACAACCCTAGAACTAAGGTTACCTAGGTCCAGTCTCTAGACCGCTCCAAGACTTCCAAAGGACAAGCCGCAGGATCAATCCTCTACCGTCTCCATACTACCCTTGTAGCCAGGTAAGTGCCAGGTAAGTGGAAAGAAACCACAGTAGTGGGCCTAATTAAAAACCACTAGCTTTTGACACACTTGCCTAGGCACTACAAAAGTAATGCGGATAAGCGATAGATTACCCACGACCTTCCTCTGTCCTTATTGAGCGCGACAGTCCTTAGAGTCTAGTCTAGATATTTTTTAAATTAATGAAGGGTTGATGCAGATGCTCGGTTTGTGATTTGTGGGGCTTAGGAAGGGTGATGAAATCCCCACCTAATCTGGATTTTGGTCTTGCCCCTTAAAAATCCATATTAAAATATGCAAAAACAAACCGCAAAACAAAACTTTGCAAAAAGATTTTTGAGCAGCGCTATTTTGCAAAGAATCCTGCAGAAAATAGATTTTATTGGATTTGAGAGGAGAGAGAAAGAGTTAAGAAAGATACCAGAGAAGTGTGAAACCCTAGATCTCCTGTTTCCTCAAGTCCGTGACTCCAGATTCCCTCGCAAAATTAACACACAAATCGTTAAATATGCAATTTGCAGTTTTGTTTTAATAATGATATGAATCGTCTTAGAATTCAACACAAATAGTAAGAATAAAAAATTATGCACGTATCCCTGGCAACGGCGCCATTTGATTGATGTGAAAAAGTGTTTGTAGTTAACCGCAATCAATAACGGTGTCGCGTGTAGCTAGACCGAGATGAGTACGGGTCGTCCTCAGGGAAACGTTGAATCTTTTACTCTTACTTTAGATGTGTTGAAAAAGAAAGGAGGAATAAATAATTGTGTGAATGGTTTCTAGATCTACGTTAAGCAAGAATGCAAAATATATAGATCTAGATTATTTTAGGGATGTAGTTAATATAATAAGAGGGCTTGTAGGGTTCGTTAGGATTTAGTAGCTATGGATGATTAATTAAAAGTTACCATTTTTATTCTTTAATAGATTTAAAACTAGAACGACGGTGATGCGTGTAGATTAGGGTTTCTGGAGGGAAAAGGAATCCCACTCTTAACCCTTATCTCGACACGGAACTCCGTTCATATCTAGCCTTTACCAAAACAATCATTAATCTAATGTCTAATCGCGGTCGGAACTAACAAAGAATTGTTAGCGCGCTCGATTAGGATGTTAATGATTCTTTTGATAAAGTTCATAAACTTTATAGGACTTAAAAAGGGTTTAGGGATGTTCATCATCCATTAGCCTTCCCTAATCCTACGAACCCTTACAAGCGGAGAATTACTCGCGCATGTTGGGAGAAGAAGAGATGGAGAGAAATTGCATAATTAAACTACGAAAAAAAAGAATAAGAAAAAGAACTACCTTTATTAATCAACAAGATCAAGTACACTTTGATTCCTTAGAAAATGATTACAAAAACCTAGTTTGCTTCTCGATCTCTTCTAAGGAGGTAGATGAACCGTTGATGATCAGCCTGGATGCGTGAGCCGTCTTGGACTTCGCGATCTCGTCGGCTTGATAAATTTTCCAAGAGGCTCTCGGTCTCTTTTTATAGTGCCAAAGCCAGATCCCAAGTTTCTAAATTAAGGAAAAAGTAGAAAATATTTTTCCCAAAAATCCTCAGCCTCCATCTATTCTTCCACGCGGCGGATCCGCGGCATAAAGGGGCTATTGCCGCGGATCCGCAGCTTGATGATCACGGCCGTCCATCAATTTTCTGGGGATGGCTACTTGTGACATTTGGCGATCCTTGGCACCTTCAGAATTTGGAAATCTTTTCTTTTCTTCTGCCAGAATTGATTCCTTCATTTTGATTTCTTAATTAGGCAGGTTAGCTTTAACAACTTGATTTCCTTGATTTAAGACCTGAAAATTCTGCACAACAACTTAGATAATATTTAGTAGACTTAGTTCTACTAGGATTAGGTCAATAATATTATATACATTTTCCTACCAAATGCTAATTATAATATATCAACACATGGAAAATAGTATTTTTACACATAAACCCTCATATGTATGTTATATTATAATAAAGTCCTTTTTAATATGAAAATGGTAGGAAAAATATAATAACAAATGTGCAGTTTTATCAACTGAACAGGCGCCGCATCCTCAGATCGGTCCTCATATCCATCTCATATCAATCTTCAAAACGGTGTCCTCCGGACATCCGCCGAGTTCTATACAATCACCGGTAGGTAGTACTCCCTCTGTCAGGCTCATTGTCTACACCACGAAAATCACCTCTTGCCCCGGGGAACCATACCGGGTCCACCATGTACCCGCAGAAGGTGCCTCCTGCTCCTCGAATCAGGTTTCTAACACAAGTCTCAGAACCGAGAAAACTCACGGTGGACACATCGAAATATCATATCAAGAGAAACTGGGTCTTTAAAACAATACATATTTTCCTTTGAAATATAACCACGGTTCTCAAATCCAGAATCTCATGAAAACAGCATCTCAATGCGTAATATTATAAAGCATGATGTATGCAACATATCACCGAAATGTGAGCATATCAAGTATATCATGCAACCAAGTATAGTGATGTGACTGAACAATCCAGAGTAGTAGTATGATGCTGCAATTCTACTGTGTAAGTGATATAGCAATTATCGATGATAAAGTGTGTGAGCCGGCAATCTGTGTAAGTGTAACATACGCATCATCGATAATGGTGTAGGTGTACTAGCACAGGTATATGTAATGCAATGAGAATGACATGAACGTAGCATAAGGTACATCGTAAGCGAAATGCTAAAAGGTATACGTATCTATAATATATCCGAGTCGGTGAATCTATCAATCGGCATCCAGCCTCACAACATCACGTACGGTACAATCCATCGTACGACAGCATTAACCAATTAGGGATTCTATCAACCTATACAACAATGAGGGTACGGACCTAACATCTCGTACGGCATATCACTCATGATTCACAACATTATATATATTTATATACTTATCTTCCAGGTCACATCTGTATCAATCTCATATCAGAGGACCGATAAAGGTATCCATTATCTCATATCGACTAGTATTTGTATAACGACATATCAACCAAGTCATCATATCTCATCGTATACTCTTTTCATCGCATCAATCTCTTACATCAAGTCATTTTGCATATACATTCTATCTTATAAATCTCATGTCATGCTACTATAATTCTCATACTTAATCTCGTTTAACTATATAACTATATATCGTGATTCACATTCACTTTTCATATCCTTATATATATCAATTCGATACATCATTTTTATCATATCATGTCAAGGAGTCATGTCCCCATAGCTTTCACCTTATATCTCGATATATATATTCAATCATTCATATCACCTCTAACTATCTTTTTAACCATATCTATAGTTTTCTAATATAGGTTTCTCCGACTATATTCTATATCTCGGTTTCCATTCATAAATTATGGGGGTGCTATATGCCATCCACCCGACTTCCCCCGTAGATATAAATCTACTCATCTGTGGACTCCTCGTCTAGGCGTAGTCGATGTGCTTCATCGTCTCAGAATCCACACGAGGGTACCTACAAATCAACACATATTGCAATGTTATGAAAACCAAGTCCGAAACTGATACGGCATACGGTGCGCTCATAGGTTAGAACTTATAGCCTACGCATGCAAAATAACCAAAAAACCATCATCGTTGACGTACAAACATACAACGACCAAATACAATATCAAATCATAAAACCAAGAATCCCAATACCGGAAAACATAGTCAAAACCATAACTAGGGTCGCTATTCGTGAAAACCACCAAGCCTAAAACCCCAATCGTACCAATCGCTCATTCACAACACAATATATATCATAGAAAATAATATATATATCATCACCACATCAATTAAAACCCACGTCTAATTTTACCGAAAACCTAGTAAGCAACCCAAAGGAGTTTCGGTGCAAAACCTCGTGGATTAGCGATCTAGTGGCTACCATATACATCTAATATCATAATTAGGCTTCAAAACTCTTAACTATATTTTAAGCTCACTTATCTTAATAGATTCTAAAAACTCTAGTTTGCATAATTATACCCTTTAGAAAATTTCAAAGCAACAATTTGCAAACTAACAACAAGCTTTTATGTTTCATGTCTAAACAAGTTAAATTAGACATATAACCATTCCAATTAATCAAAATCCTAACTTGATTTTGTAAGTCTACGGTAGTGCCCGGGCCGTTAATCCGAGGCTAAAATGCGGAAACAAAAACTTTTCATAAACTTGCAACTGGCACTAACGCATACTTTAATCCGGATCGAACCATTAACATTAAACTAGCAATCTAAAGAGGGTTAGAAAAGCTATACCGATCGATCCGTGTCCTTCGGTCTTTAGCCACCATCTTTAGCTCCTTACGGCATCTCCAATCTCCTCATCGGAAAGGGCACCACATCGATGAATCCTTTTATGGGCTCCCGCTTCGAACCGAAGCAACTCGGACCCGAAGTTTGCTAGCCGACGTGTCCAAAGTGAAGTAGAGAATGTGTGTGATCACTTTGTCTCAAGTATCCATTGATTCTCAACGCATGAGAGTGTATGGATGGAAGTTTAAGTTGATGCCATTAATGGAGATAGTAAGCTCAAGAAGAAAGAGGAAGAAGAAGAAGAGCCTTTTCTTTTTCTTTTGTGTTAAAATGATAATGAGAGTGAGCTAGAATTATCATACAAGAGCAAACCCCCAACCATATGGCTGCCCTCCTTCTCTCCTTTTATCATTTCAACAAATAAATCAATCCAAAATGTGACATATGCACAAATAAAGAGACCATGAGTCATCACTTGTGCATGTGTCACAATTAATGCTCCTAATCATGACTTTGAGCTCATTATTTCCATTTGTAAACATTTATCTAAATGTTTACCACAATAAAAAGAGAATGACATCTACTAAAGTAAACTCGTGATGGATCACAAGGATACCCCTCACCTGTATATACATACCTGCATCCGCATTCCGACTGAATGCAAATGCGATGAGACTAAAGTAATCCAACAAATCAAATACTAGGATCTGGCTTAAACCAAAGCCCACTAGTATGATCCGTCCGATCATGATCCGTGCACGACTGCACGTATATGATCTAACCCTGCCATAATACCATACGGCCTCCACAATGTTTCGCCCGAAACTTGAGAAACTGTCTGTGGGGGACTCTAAAGACTCGTCAATACACCGGCTGTGGATTTAACCACTAGCACGTCAGTGGTACTAGCCGTACGTAACGGGCTACCAGGTATTGACCAAAAGTGAGACTGATGAGCGAATTCATCCTGACACCCTTCTGAGCCTGTTAGTGACAATATCCGTACAGTCTGGTCCGTTCGTCTATGAGTATCGCATGTCGGGCCTAGGGGGCTGGTAAACGTCAGACCCCCAAAAGCGGTACAAGTCGTGTCGGAGTGTAGCCCAGAACACCCTGAGATACTACTGGAATACCTACCAGTAAATCTTTTTCCTTGGCCAAGGACTTCGTGTAATGGCTCTCCTAGACACAGCGCGATCTCACCCCCAATACCGGGAGAGACAAAACCCCTGCCAATCCTCTCACTGCCTCTATGTGGCTCGGAACTGTACCCAACTAAAACATGTTTACACTACTCCTTTGAGCCGTGGTAGGGTAGTAATCAAAGCACAGTGGGAACTCACACGAGACAAATGACGATCTCAGGTCGATGATGTAACATGTATACATGTCACCAAGGAACTGCTATTTGATGCTAGGTATAATACCAACTAGCATGTTCCCGGCGAGTCCTGTCCGGTGTACTCATAACCCAATGAGCACCTGTAAATGTCTTAGGTGAACCAACTGACACCAATGGCTTGTGAGATCAGCCACCGCCCCTCATCAGGGTCTCGATCGTATACACTAGTCTACTAGTGGAGTATCGATGCCCAGTCTCGAACCTCCCACGACTAAGGACCTTTTGAAGATGTGCTTATAGACCCCAGATCCTACGTCTATGATCGCCATCATACTGCTGGCAGTCAAGCAAGAATCCTATGGGCTCTATCAATGCGTAATAGTGATCTGTAATGTCACTTAAAGCATGTACACGATGATAAAGGTAAACTAGTTAGCATACTATTCTCTATCAACGTGTAATAGTGAATTGCAACGTCACTTCCAGCATGTACACGATGATAAAGACAAACTAGATAGTATACAATCCTCTCGAGTAAGACTGTCCTACCGGTATAGGTCCTCCCTCAATCATTGCAATCACGTGCCTGTGATCAAATAATTGACTTTGAGGGCACTATATCCAACAATCTCCCACTTGGACTCAAGGTGTCACGACCCGCAGGGTACGGAACGTGACTTGCACTTAAGTTACGAAACGTCTCAAGACATCCGTAAAATAAGTAAGCCAAAGCCCAGAAACCAAAACCAAATAAGCAAAAGAATGAAGGAAAACCAATCAATTGAAAGCGAGTTTATCAAATGAGTCACATCAAGCCTTTTTAAAAACAATATCAATTTTTCCGAAAATTTCGGCAGAGTCTCCTTTGTAAATACTGGCCCCCAAAATGGGTACAACAAGAATATATATGAATCCAACAAATAAGGCATCCCCAAGCGGGAGCTAGCACTTCGCCACAAGGCGGTCATAAATCCCACGCAATATAAAACAACAACATGCGAAATAATCATAAAGAAGCATGAGAAAAACAACATGTCGACTCAAGTGAGCTCGACCCCAAAATACAGCATAAAAAGTCCACAAATCTCACAGTCTCATCTCTAAGTCAATATACAACAATACTGGTAGATACAGTAGATGGAGTACTCTAGATACAAAGAATATACAAGATGGTACAAAAATAATAACACAACCCACCTACGAGCAAAAACCTCGAGTCCTGGCAAAAGAGGCAAAAGAAGCGGTGCGCCCGCCGCTACTGTGCTGACGGAGTGGACCTGCAAAAGACTGTGGCACAACGGGGGTGAGTTGTCAACTCGTGAGTAGTAAATAACATCTATAGAGGCTATCGCAAGTATGCACACAAGCATCCTAGCATCTACAATACAGGTATGGCAGGATATAATAGCAGGTATGTATGCAATATGAATATACTAACAGGTATGTATGCAATATGAATAGACTCGTGATCTGCATGGGTAAATATAAGAAATCATCTTTTTTCCATTAGGCATCTCTTTTGAAATATCAGCACAATACCAATAGAATCAACCAGAATCCGTGTCCAGCAACGACACCTCAAAACTGTCTCAAATCTCATATCAATGTATCTCTGGCCTCAGCCGTCCGGCTGACCTATCTCAAATATCAATATCTCATCATCTCGCGGCCACGGTTGTCACGACCCGAAAGTACGGAACGTGACCGGCACTTAGATTACGAAACGTCTAGAGGCGCAACGTAACCTAAGTAAGCCGAAGCCCAGAAATCTAAACCATATAAACGAAGAAGAAGTAAAAGAAAACATGAAGAAAAACATGTTTTAAAAGTATCAGCAAATTTTCCCAAAAATTTTGGCAGTCTCCTCTGTAAAAACTGGCCCCAAACGGGTACAACAAGTACAATATACATAAACAATAAAAAAAACATCCCCAAACGGGAGCTAGCTCAACGCCAACAGGCGGAAACAACCACAACAAGCACAATAATATACAACGCCAAAGGGCGAGGCTCAAAACTCAAAAGAAAACAAATCCACCAAATCAGAATAATACACGCGACTCTAAGGTCGAAATAAATAAATGGTCCAGTAATCTATCAAATAATACAAGTTTGGTTGATGGAGCTTTCTAGATACAAATGAAATAAAAAAAATACAACGGCGGTCCAGATACAAATGAACCAACCTGCCGTGCAAATCACCTGGAAAGAAATCATGTGCCAGAAATCTGCCAAGGAACCCTGTACATCAACCTGTAATAAAATTTGGCACAACGGGGGTGAGTTGCCAACTCGTGAGTAGAAGACATCTACAAAAAGAAATCGAATGCACGACGCTATCCTAGGTCATAATGATACACTACTAAGTCCCAATCATCTAGTAATGGCAGAGTAATACTACGTGTAAATGCAAATACTCCGTGCTCGTGTCAGTGCCTTATATAGTACTATGCCATATGAATGAATATGCATGCACCATGAATGTAAAGTAACCAATCCTGAAATCTAGATATATCTGTATAAGAACCTTTAGTTTTTATCATAGTAAAATGTGTATAGAAAACTGAAATGTCAACAATGAAATCCATGGAAATCCGTGTCAAGCATCGACACAAAACATTTAAATCTCAAGTCTCAATACCTCATAATCTCAATATCTCATAGTCTCAATATCTCGGGCTCCGTCAGTCCGGATCGGCCCATATCATCAAATCTCATGACAACGGTCGGTACCCTCCGGATATCCGCCGCGCCAGATATCACCGGTAGGTAGCCTTCCCCTGCCAGGCTCATCGTCTACAACTCGATCTTCTTGCCCCGGGGTACCATACTGGGCCCACCATGTACCCGAGACGGTTCATCCACTCCTCGAATCGGGTCTCGAAATCCAACAGAAAATATGAAATCTCATGGTGGACGATACATATATCACGAGAAAACCGCATCTTATGTTTTAAAAAGAGAGGAGGAGAGAGAGAGAAGTTTTTATGTATTCTTGCGGTTTTCCCCAAAAATCCAGAAATCTCATAGAAAATCCAAAATCCCAAAATCATGAGTAAGTATATGATAAGTGTCGGCATATGCTCCATAATACTGCATGATAACATGAAAATGCGGATGCATGTAATGTCTAAGTAATAAATACCGTGTCTATACTAACACCAGAGAGTAATCACAATGTTATATCGATCCAGCTATTAGCTGATTCTATCAATAAAAGATAATATGATCTAAAGTGTACGTGACATAGCAATTACCGATGATGATGTGTGTGAGCCCGCAAATAAGTGTGCGTGGAATATGCGCATCATCGGTAATGGTGCTGGTGTCCTAACAGGCAAGGTTTTATACTGATTATAGTAACATATGTATGAACATGCAACATTATGATTACAGTATGAATGTAACAACAGATGTGCAATAACCACTCATTTGATATACAAATATAACTACCACTATATGTCTTTAGCCTAACTAGTGTCCATCTAACCTCCTCAAGAACTAAACCTAAGAACTAGTCGATAAGAAATAAGAGTACACCTAAATTCTGAGTCCACGTCTCTAATAGTCGGCGATCCAGCCTCAATAGCGTCACGTATCACCTACGAGTCTCATCATTCGTATGATATCATCATCAACACATGCCATGATCAAGGTGCTATACTGTAATCGCATACATCAATCATATATCATATCTTGATCAAGTCACATATGTCAAGTCGTGATTAAGTCGCCTATAAGATATCGAAATCACGTTACACCTTTATGATATCGCAATCAAGTTACATCTATATGATGTTGTAATCAAGTCACACATATAACATATCAGAATATCAATCACATGTTATGGTTCGGGTGCTAATTTAGAGTCCCATGTACCTCTATATCATCACCACCCTTTATTATCTATGTATACCCATTCATTATATCATTTTTGTAATGATCCGCTAACATCATAATACGACCGTATAGTCAAGAATCACGACATCAAGCCCAGCTATACTGTTTCATTCCCGTGTATCATATCACATCATTGTATCCCATATACGTGTTGTATATATATATATATACCTATATCTAGTCCTATATATATATATATGCATACACGTATACACCACGTCGAGTTTCAGTGTGCGCGCGTGTGTGTATTTACCTGAAGCCTACGAATCTCTTCCAAGGTATTCATCCTCTGGTATGGTCTTCCTAAATTAGTCTAGTCCAGCCTAGGGGCATTACTAGGGTCCTACTCATTAAGAACCTAGGGTCACATATGGTTTCCTAATGTCAATACGTACCGTTCCTATTCTACGTGCGGGGGTGCTAAACGCCATCCACCCGACTTCCCTCCGTAGATATACATCTACTCACCTGGTCCTTGTCTGCCGAAGACGGTGTCGCCATCATCTTCTTCATCGACCGCAGTCCACATGAGGGGTACCTATACGCAAACATATATATAGTATCGTAAACTGAATCACATACAAAAGTCAAAACGACGCAAGGAACAAGCATAGGTTAAAACCTATGTCCCGTTCACGCAAAAGAACCAAATATCGCTCGATATCGGCGTTCAAACTCCGATGGATCGAGATAAACATCAACAAATAACTCATAGTTTTAAAACTCATTACTTATATTATAAAACATGATTAAATCCATCGAAACCCTAAAATCGATAAAAACAGTCCGATTTCGAAAAACCCGAAAATGCCAATTTACCGTTTTACTTCAAACTTGATGTTTAAATGAAACTAATGGTCGTGATACTCATTAAGTAGCATAACTAGATTATATAAACCCTTCCTATATTTTTAACACCCTAATTTGCATTAAACTGAAATTCTAGTTTGTAAACTTGCCCGATTTCGGTATTTTTAAGCAAAACTTCACAATTTCACTTCCCAAACTTGGTTTTACATAACTTAAATCGTTAAACCACTCCTTGAAACTGTAAGGATGTTCTAAAACCCTAATTTTATTTTTAATTCCTCATTTTAAATAAATTTTCAAAACCTAGTAATCATCAAATTCCCATCTTAGTTTAAATCTTGATGTTTTAAAAAGTTTTAATGGCCACCCCGCTCACATAATGCCTTTACTAAATAACTCAAACCATCTCATGAATTTTATATCATCATTTTAATTACATCCCAAAAATCTAGTTTGCAAGATTAACTAGATTTGAATAATTTTAAAGCAACACATTACCAATTACCATCTAAACTAGATTGTGCATGCTTTAAGATGTTAATTACACTTTACTAACCTTGAAATAATGTGAAAACCTAACCTAATTAAAAATCCCTTTTTCTTGAATTTTAGGTCAAATATCAAAACCATAGTTTAAACTCTTAATTAGGCTAGATTTGAATACTTAGCACAATTTTAACATGGGTAGGATTATACCTCAACAAGTTTTGAGATCAACTTGCAAACTTAAGTTTTCTTGACCTCCCAAAGTGATCACTTGCTCAAGATTCAAGCTTGCCTTTGATCAAGGAATCCTTAATGGAGAAGTAGCTACAATTAGGGTTGATTTTATTTTGGAATTTTTGAGGGTTTTTGTGGATTTTTGGAGTGGATTTGATTGAGGAATTGGGGGGAGAATTTCTGCAGAGGTCGGCAGCAGCTTGGAGTGGGGATGGGAGTGGTAGTGAAATGTGAGGAGGTGTCTAGAATTTTTTAGAAGCATTCCCATTTCAATATATATTAAACCCCCTTAAAATTTTCCTATTTATTTCCTAATTTAAGTGAAGAAAGAAGTGTAGAAAGGTGGTGAAAAATTAGGAGCTGTTGCAACAAGTGGTCGGCCAAATTGGGGAGGGGATATGTATGGGTGTATGTGACATTATCCAAGTTAAGACAAGGCCCAAAATTACATACACCAACTTATATCTTAATTACTTTATTTTTCTAATTATCTTGATCCTAGAAATCTCTAGAAACTTGGAGATAAATTGAGAAGAAAAGTGTATATTAAAAACTTGTTATTAAGCTATCATGGTTCATTAGTGAATGATTAACTCATTACAATTTGTAAGTTGCACTAATTTCACTGAAAAAAAACCTTTTTCTTCGATATTTTCTAACACCAGTTAACGACCCTATTTCAATTCAAAAACCACATGATAAAATTTTTTTTAATGTATTATGATGCACAAAATTTGCTCCCACTCATTCCAGTTTGTAATTTTCCCTAATTAAATGTATTAGTGACGACTTAAAATAATATTAAAATAATTAATTTCGAAAAAAAATTTCAGAAATTTTGAAATCTCACCAGTGGCTCAATAAACACCATTTACTAGTAATTACATAGCTAGAATATGTATATTTAATTTTGAAATAAAGATCTTTGTATTTTGACTTTTTACAGAAAACCCCTTTATTTTACCGATTTTTCCGAAATTTCACCAAAACGATTTTCAAAACGTTACAATCTTACCCCCTTAAAGAAATTCGATCCCCGAATTTATATTAAAACTCTCCCCAAATTTCTAAAACATTCAGTCAAAACATTCAAATCGTCGGGGCTCCGAACTCATCAATACATAACTACAACCAACTCCGTCAAGCCTAACGCAATCATCGGAGTTATGGCGAAAATAAAATATCAAAACCCAATATGAAAACCAACATAATATACATCACAACTACAACTTATATATTGTACGCATCATACTAAAATCGTCCAAACATCTGGATAAAGAAGCATGCACGAACCTCTTTTGAAAATCGCCGTGTGATGCACGTGCTACGGCATAAGTAGCGGACGTTTATTTTTAAAAAAATAGCTATATATATATATATATATATATATATATATATATATATATCTTTTATTTAACATACACGTCCCGCCTGGTTACCAAATCAAATAGTAATGATTATAAAAACATACTGCTCAAACTGAAATCAATCCCAATCACCTCATAAAAATATCATGTGCATCCGGTGCGCACTGAAATCGAAACCCACTACAGATGCCATGAATACACACAAAAACAAAGCTAAGTGCAACAGGTGTGCACCAAAAACATCTGTCAAGAGCAACGGGCGTGCACGACACAATATCAGGTGCATCTAATCTGCACAAAACCCCGATTTAGTGCATCTGGTGTGCAGAAAATCGCATCAAGTGCGCCAAGTGTGCGCAAGAATCTCAATCAGGTGCACATGGTGCACGAAAACATATACCGAATATCAAAATAGAAATCACAGTACGAAAATACCTGAAAACTAGGTCGAAGCACATGTCAAAATCATATATAACCCATATGCACGAAATCAAACCAAAATCTCAAAATATATTAAAACCAAACCAAGTGCACTGGGTAGGTACTAAACAACATCAATACAACTTATATATGAAGCGCAAATAGAATGTAATGAAAGTACACATAAGAAATACCAATCGTAGAACAGAGTCCTCAAAATACCAAAATCCAATCAACGAAAATATGAAATTCAAATCATCAAATCACAATCGTAAACACTATTGTCAATGTGCGCTTCTTTCCCCCTTTCCTCTGGTGTCGACTGCTTTGAACTCTTCTCTTCATAGGTGTGCTAACTGCGCTACCAACGGCAATACTCATATCTAGAGTCTCCCACGTAGTCGATCCCTTCTCCTGATATCCGGACTACATTAAACTTTTCAATCGATCCATCAAAATCCCATAATTCCCCGAGAGCTCAACACTCAAGTACAGTTTAAAAAAAAAATCAGGTATATACCCCAGCATCGATGGTCCAGCCGTAGAAGGGCAAACCCAAGCCTCACTAATGGCACCGCGGAACTGCAGTAAACCCTAAGGTTCAAGGGCGTTCTCGTGGTCATTATGTCGAGTTAGGGTTTCATTCTTCTAGAGGGTCCATAGAAATACCTGCATGTTCTTCCGAATACCTTAAACTTGGGAAAATGGGTTTCTGACAATCGTTCGAATCCTTTAACTTCGTCTGGACGGCACGTGAATACCTTTCGTCCATACGCTAAACAATGCTTCAATCCTCAAGAATGAACGATACCCCAATGGTTATCGCATTCGAGCCGCAGCTCCCTCTGCCCGTGCGACCGTGGTAACAGAAACCACCATCCGATATCGACGAAGATAGATCAAAGGAACGAATAGAATACGGTGCAAAGAAATGTACATCCTAAGGCTACTTAAGAAGAGTAGCGTATCGTAAGTATGCCGTGGACCATACCCACGGTACGTTACTCTACCTAAATCTCCTACTCCATCAACCAAGGTTCACCTAGACTTATACAAGGTTAAACCTAGCGCTCTGATACCAACTTTGTCACGACCCGAAAGTACGGAACGTGACCGGTACTTAGATTACGAAACGTCTAGAGGCGCAACGTAACCTAAGTAAGCCGAAGCCCAGAAATCTAAACCATATAAAAGAAGAAGAAGTAAAAGAAAACATGAAGAAAAACAAGTTTCAAAAGTATCAGCAAATTTTCCCAAAAATTTCGGCAGTCTCCTCTGTAAAAACTGGCCCCAAACGGGTACAACAAGTACAATATACATAAACAATAAAAAAAACATCCCCAAACGGGAGCTAGCTCAACGCCAACAGGCGGAAACAACCACAACAAGCACAATAATATACAACGCCAAAGGGCGAGGCTCAAAACTCAAAAGAAAACAAATCCACCAAATCAGAATAATACACGCGACTCTAAGGTCGAAATAAATAAATGGTCCAGTAATCTATCAAATAATACAAGTTTGGTTGATGGAGCTTTCTAGATACAAATGAAATAATAAAAATACAACGGCGGTCCAGATACAAATGAACCAACCTACCGTGCAAATCACCCGGAAAGAAATCATGTGCCAGAAATCTGCCAAGGTACCCTGTACATCAACCTGTAATAAAATTTGGCACAACGGGGGTGAGTTGCCAACTCGTGAGTAGAAGACATCTACGAAAAGAAATCGAATGCACGACGCTATCCTAGGTCATAATGATACACTACTAAGTCCCAATCATCTAGTAATGGCAGGGTAATACTACGTGTAAATGCAAATACTCCGTGCTCGTGTCAGTGCCTTATATAGTACTATGCCATATGAATGAATATGCATGCACCATGAATGTAAAGTAACCAATCGTGAAATCTAGATATATCTGTATAAGAACCTTTAGTTTTTATCATAGTAAAATGTGTATAGAAAACTGAAATGTCAACAATGAAATCCATGGAAATCCGTGTCAAGCATCGACACAAAACATTTAAATCTCAAGTCTCAATACCTCATAATCTCAATATCTCATAGTCTCAATATCTCGGGCTCCGTCAGTCCGGATCGGCCCATATCATCAAATCTCATGACAACGGTCGGTACCCTCCGGATATCCGCCGCGCCAGATATCACCGGTAGGTAGCCTTCCCCTGCCAGGCTCATCGTCTACAACTCGATCTTCTTGCCCCGGGGTACCATACCGGGCCCACCATGTACCCGAGATGGTTCATCCACTCCTCGAATCGGGTCTCGAAATCCAACAGAAAATATGAAATCTCATGGTGGACGATACATACATCACGAGAAAACCGCATCTTATGTTTTAAAAAGAGAAGAGGAGAGAGAGAGAAGTTTTTATGTATTCTTGCGGTTTTCCCCAAAAATCCAGAAATCTCATAGAAAATCCAAAATCCCAAAATCATGAGTAAGTATATGATAAGTGTCGGCATATGCTCCATAATACTGCATGATAACATGAAAATGCGGATGCATGTAATGTCTAAGTAATAAATACCGTGTCTATACTAACACCAGAGAGTAATCACAATGTTATATCGATCCAGCTATTAGCTGATTCTATCAATAAAAGATAATATGATCTAAAGTGTACGTGACATAGCAATTACCGATGATGATGTGTGTGAGCCCGCAAATAAGTGTGCGTGGAATATGCGCATCATCGGTAATGGTGCTGGTGTCCTAACAGGCAAGGTTTTATACTGATTATAGCAACATATGTATGAACATGCAACATTATGATTACAGTATGAATGTAACAACAGATGTGCAATAACCACTCATTTGATATACAAATATAACTACCACTATATGTCTTTAGCCTAACTAGTGTCCATCTAACCTCCTCAAGAACTAAACCTAAGAACTAGTCGATAAGAAATAAGAGTACACCTAAATTCTGAGTCCACGTCTCTAATAGTCGGCGATCCAGCCTCAATAGCGTCACGTATCACCTACGAGTCTCATCATTCGTATGATATCATCATCAACACATGCCATGATCAAGGTGCTATACTGTAATCGCATACATCAATCATATATCATATCTTGATCAAGTCACATATGTCAAGTCGTGATTAAGTCGCCTATAAGATATCGAAATCACGTTACACCTTTATGATATCGCAATCAAGTTACATCTATATGATGTTGTAATCAAGTCACACATATAACATATCAGAATATCAATCACATGTTATGGTTCGGGTGCTAATTTAGAGTCCCATGTACCTCTATATCATCACCACCCTTTATTATCTATGTATACCCATTCATTATATCATTTTTGTAATGATCCGCTAACATCATAATACGACCGTATAGTCAAGAATCACGACATCAAGCCCAGCTATACTGTTTCATTCCCGTGTATCATATCACATCATTGTATCCCATATACGTGTTGTATATATATATATACCTATATCTAGTCCTATATATATATATATGCATACATGTATACACCACGTCGAGTTTCAGTGTGCGCGTGTGTGTGTATTTACCTGAAGCCTACGAATCTCTTCCAAGGTATTCATCCTCTGGTATGGTCTTCCTAAATTAGTCTAGTCCAGCCTAGGGGCATTACTAGGGTCCTACTCATTAAGAACCTAGGGTCACATATGGTTTCCTAATGTCAATACGTACCGTTCCTATTCTACGTGCGGGGGTGCTAAACGCCATCCACCCGACTTCCCTCCGTAGATATACATCTACTCACCTGGTCCTTGTCTGCCGAAGACGGTGTCGCCATCATCTTCTTCATCGACCGCAGTCCACATGAGGGGTACCTATACGCAAACATATATATAGTATCGTAAACTGAATCACATACAAAAGTCAAAACGACGCAAGGAACAAGCATAGGTTAAAACCTATGTCCCGTTCACGCAAAAGAACCAAATATCGCTCGATATCGGCGTTCAAACTCCGATGGATCGAGATAAACATCAACAAATAACTCATAGTTTTAAAACTCATTACTTATATTATAAAACATGATTAAATCCATCGAAACCCTAAAATCGATAAAAACAGTCCGATTTCGAAAAACCCGAAAATGCCAATTTACCGTTTTACTTCAAACTTGATGTTTAAATGAAACTAATGGTCGTGATACTCATTAAGTAGCATAACTAGATTATATAAACCCTTCCTATATTTTTAACACCCTAATTTGCATTAAACTGAAATTCTAGTTTGTAAACTTGCCCGATTTCGGTATTTTTAAGCAAAACTTCACAATTTCACTTCCCAAACTTGGTTTTACATAACTTAAATCGTTAAACCACTCCTTGAAACTGTAAGGATGTTCTAAAACCCTAATTTTATTTTTAATTCCTCATTTTAAATAAATTTTCAAAACCTAGTAAGCATCAAATTCCCATCTTAGTTTAAATCTTGATGTTTTAAAAAGTTTTAATGGCCACCCCGCTCACATAATGCCTTTACTAAATAACTCAAACCATCTCATGAATTTTATATCATCATTTTAATTACATCCCAAAAATCTAGTTTGCAAGATTAACTAGATTTGAATAATTTTAAAGCAACACATTACCAATTACCATCTAAACTAGATTGTGCATGCTTTAAGATGTTAATTACACTTTACTAACCTTGAAATAATGTGAAAACCTAACCTAATTAAAAATCCCTTTTTCTTGAATTTTAGGTCAAATATCAAAACCATAGTTTAAACTCTTAATTAGGCTAGATTTGAATACTTAGCACAATTTTAACATGGGTAGGATTATACCTCAACAAGTTTTGAGATCAACTTGCAAACTTAAGTTTTCTTGACCTCCCAAAGTGATCACTTGCTCAAGATTCAAGCTTGCCTTTGATCAAGGAATCCTT
Source organism: Agapanthus africanus (assembly GCA_030015575.1). Lineage (NCBI taxonomy): Eukaryota > Viridiplantae > Streptophyta > Magnoliopsida > Asparagales > Amaryllidaceae > Agapanthus > Agapanthus africanus. The sequence goes on from CM057343.1 coordinate 265,939,699, forward strand.
AATGGGGAAGTAGCTACAATTAGGGTTGATTTTATTTTGGAATTTTTGAGGGTTTTTGTGGATTTTTGGAGTGGAATTGATTGAGGAATTGGGGGGGAGAATTTCTGCAGAGGTCGGCAGCAGCTTGGAGTGGGGATGGGAGAGGTAGTGAAATGTGAAGAGGTGTCTAGAATTGTTTAGAAGCATTCCCATTTCAATATATATTAAACCCCCTTAAAATTTTCCTATTTATTGCCTAATTTAAGTGAAGAAAGAAGTGTAGAAAGGTGGTGAAAAATTAGCGGCTGTTGCAACAAGTGGCCGGCCAAATTGGGGAGGGGATATGTATGGGTGTATGTGACATTATCCAAGTTAAGACAAGGCCTAAAATTACATACACCAACTTATATCTTAATTACTTTATTTTTCTAATTATCTTGATCCTAGAAATCTCTAGAAACTTGGAGATAAATTGAGAAGAAAAGTGTATATTAAAAACTTGTTATTAAGCTATCATGGTTCATTAGTGAATGATTAACTCATTACAATTTGTAAGTTGCACTAATTTCACTGAAAAAAAGCCTTTTTCTTCGATATTTTCTAACACCAGTTAACGACCCTATTTCAATTCAAAAACCACATGATAAAATTTTGTTTAATGTATTATGATGCACAAAATTTGCTCCCACTCATTCCAGTTTGTAATTTTCCCAAATTAAATGTATTAGTGACGACTTAAAATAATATTAAAATAATTAATTTCGAAAAAAAATTTCAGAAATTTTGAAATCTCACCAGTGGCTCAATAAACACCATTTACTAGTAATTACATAGCTAGAATATGTATATTTGATTTTGAAATAAAGATATTTGTATTTTGACTTTTTACAGAAAACCATCTTATTTTACCGATTTTTCCGAAATTTCACCAAAACGATTTTCAAAACGTTACAACGGTCGGTATCCTCTCGATATCCGCCGTGCCAAAACAGTCACCGGTAGGTAGTCCATCCCCTGCCAGGCTCAACGTCAACAACACATTCCTCTTGCCCCGAGATACCTTACCAGGCCCACCATGTACCCGTGACGGTTCCTCCACTCCTCGACACGGATCTCGAAAACCACAGCAAACTCATGGTGGACGACACTTTACATCACTAGAAAACCGCAATTTGCATATTTTAAAAAGGGTAATAAGTTTTAGAAATTTTGCGGCTTTCCCCCGAAATACAGAAATATCATAAATCTCAAAAAATCATCATGAATGCATACGTCAATGATAATAAATGCATATGGTATTAATGTTCAAGTTACAATGTATGATTAATAGACTAGGCATGAGCAAATGATATAATGATATACATGCACATGAATAGCAATTCTACGATGTTATTTTAAGGATTTATTGCAATAGTACAGGTTTAGATATCAAATACGGTGACAATATTCTAGATTATAAGTTATCTAGTGTCGTGGCATGGCAATTACCAGGGCGTGTGTGTACGCATGAATAGTGCTCGTGCTGCATATAAAAACCCTGGCAATGGTGCAGGTATCCTATACAATGGGTTCGCATATGTATGTCAAATAAAGCATGGATGTAGTTACTAATATTACTAGAAATCATTAACTATTTAAACTATCGGGCGACTTGCGCCATCCAAACGATAGTCCCCCGTAGATGTTACAACTACTCATAGGAATCCCCAGCTAGCAATGTCCAATCACCGCTTTCCTTTTCGTGCCGCGTCCGAAGTCTCCGCGATCGAACCTGGAATTTGCACCAATATAAAACATAAGGTTACATTTCATGAAATGACTCAAATCCCAAATGAAAATATCAACGCTCACGAGTTAGGCATAATGTGCACAAGGTGCGCGGAACACACGCGAAAATCGCAAAAACTAACTAAAACGTCGATTTGGTCGCCCGGCAAAGCTAAAACCTGTCCACTCAAAAATCCACACTCACACATCCTAAAAGTCATAGGATATGCCAAAATATAACATCAAGATATCGCAATTAATTCATCACAATATTTTATAACAAAACTAGTAAGCACAAACATTCCAAAAAAAAAAAACGACGCAACATCGCCGTTATGCGATAAAGTGCTCACCATTCAACACAAACATCCAAACTAACCCACTAGATAGCCACTACACTAACTTTAAACCATTAAATATGCTTCAAAACATATTTTCCACAACCAACCCTTTCTTGATTTTTGTAATTAACAATCTTAAACCAAACTATACATGAAAAACCCTAAATTAGCACTAGATTTTAGCCCTATTAGCAAGTTAACCACTTAGATTTAGGTTAGCAAAATACTAGATAGGAAAATAGCTTAATTACTCTCATAATGGTGTTCTAATCCCTAATTTAATTTCAAACCATAAACTTTTAAAAAAAAACTAGATTAGAAACTAACACTAAATTAACACTAAAACAATTTAATTTAAGAAACTTAACCAAAAGAATTTTAATTAGGTAGAATTTATACCTCAAACTAGAGATCTAGCAAGAACAATTTGCCTCCAAAGATGCCTCCTTTCTCCAAGATTTAAACTAAAGTGGGTGTGAGAAGAGATTTATTAAGGTTTTGTGTTGAATTAGTGAAGGATTTGTTGATTTTTGATGGATTTTAATGGATTTTTATGAATTTTTTTGTAGCAAAGAGGAAGGAAAAAGAGAAAAAAAAAATGGAGGGGGGATGAGCTGCTCTCGGCCAGCAGAGAAGGGAATGGGGAGAGAATGGTGTGGTGTACATGATTTTCTCCAAGTCAAACCATCCATGCCACAAAAACCATACCTAAATTAATATATTTTAATCAATTCCTCACTCCATTCACATGAGAAGAAGTTAAAAAGAGGGGGGGGGAAACGTGGGCAGCTGGTGGAGGTGGTGGGGCCGGCCAATATGGAGGGGGTGAGGATTTGAATGATTGAAAAAAAAATTCTATGCAAAAAGACCCCCCCCCCAAGTCCAAAATTGCAAGTTTAAGCTTAAATTCAATAATTTTCGTTTTTAATAACAAAAATTAGTTAAAACTTAAAATAAAATACTAAAAATTTATGTTACAACTAGATTTTAATTAAAATGATTTTAAAGCTTAAATTTAGCCCATTTAAATTTGTATTTATCGCTAATTCAATGTATTTTCTTACCGGCTTAAAATAATATTAAAAAAATTGAAAAATTAGGGAAAAATTTTAAACGACCAGAATATCATAAGTAACTCATTAGCTACTAAAAACAAGCAATTACCTATCAAATTAGGTATAATTAGGCCTAAACTGCAAAATAACAAAAAAGACGATTTACGGAAAAATACCAAATTTTCACCGATTTTCAGGAAAACACCAAAACGACTTTTCAAGGCGCTACACAAGGCTAATTATTGCGATGTCGCATACTCACAGCCCGTATGATACCGAACACCTAACTTCTCTACTGATCAGTTTCACAAAGCTTGTTTGTGAAACTATTGCATTCGAGAAATAGCCTCAGCTAGTGGATCTGCTCTGATGTTCCTTTCTATGTCTCTCTTAATCTTAAGTTCGCGGAAAAAACCATCTCCCGAAATGAGCAATACCTGTCTTAGAATATGTCTGGATATCTGATGGGACCTAGTTCATAAATGAACTCCAAATCCAAACTTCTTAGAATGTATCGTCAACTGAACTTAATCAGTATCCTGCACCACGCTCCCTCAGTATCCACTTGGACCACCTGTCCAAACTACTATCCCTCGTCAGAGGGAAAACTATAACTCTGACAGTCATTCTGTCATCCAGGTCACCTTGGAAGCCTGGAATGATAACCGTCTCCCGAAAGAGGCTGTGAATATCATATCCCCAGAATATCTGCTTATGTTCTAAAGCTGCTTCCAAACGTTTCTCCAGGATTGGATCAATATTAACTTATTACAGCTAGTGCAAAAACAACATCTGGTGTGGTACTTGACATCTCATGATTGACTCAATTGCCTAAGCAAGTGATATGCCAATCATGCACATCCCTCTCCCCTTTAGTCTGTAAGACACCTTCAGAGAGGGTGACTCCATCACCTGCAGGTACACTACCATGCCTGGAGTCGTCCATTCTAAAGCACCTTTAGAATACTGTCTAAGTACCCAGATTGGGACATTTCCTAAATCTAGATCTAAAACCATAGATCTAGTTACCAGAATGCCTGATAATGAATTCATATCCCGTGTGGAGAAACCACTGTGTGACAACCAAAGTATAACCGATTGTGGGACAGGAATTTTACTTCCTATAAAGTGCATGTCATCCAAATACCAGGACACCACACCCTACTTCTTTCTTAACAGATCCATCCCTTATTCTGATGAAGTAAAAGACCATGACTATCACATCAGAAATAGATGATCTTTTTTCGCTATATCTGGTTTAGTCTATAAATAGACAGAAGCAATTTGTCCACTATGCTTCCGCTTCTCCCACTGACTATGACAACCCTCTGGCAGAGTCATATACACGTGCACTTCTAAAGCTAATTTAGAATGACGCTATACTGATCCTCCTGCCGGGGTCTCATGGTCTGGAACATCAGCAATGGAAGTCTGGACAAACAAGAACCTCCCTGTCACCGTCCTTGAGGCTACCGGAGTACCTCTCGGGTGCCTGAGGTTACCCTCCATATCTGCGGAGTGGCTAATGGAATCTCAATTATGATTGAATCTTTAGGTCCTATTAAATTTTCAGTAATCGTTTGCGGTTCTTGAATCACTTCCAGTTCTACCATACTCCCACTATTGTTTTTTGGAAAAATCCATTTTACTAAAACTGTGGCGAGTCAAGAACAATATCACTGTTGATCTTCCAGATGGTAGAAAGTCAACCCTCGTCGTAGCCCGGGTTAACCCTCAAACAGCCATTACAGAAACGTGCTTTGAGTTATCCAGAGTCTGGTTTTAAGCATAAGCCGGACAACTCCCCGTACCTTAACATCGTTAAGATATGAACCGTTCTATATCCAATATAGAAACAGAGGCACTGATTTAATTGGAACCAGATTCAAATCATACAGCCGTCTCCAGTGCATGTCAACTAAATGGAAGGAGGCCGATCGGCGTTACTCAACTTAGGAATGCATCCAGATATGAGTAACCTGAAAGAGAAACAAGTTTCTCAAAACCATTACTATCAACTGAATATCGAATACAAGTATCTACATCTTCGATCATCTTGAAGAATCCTGATACTTGCAACATGTGGTTCTCTACTTTACTCTTATACCTATAACTTCTCAAAACTTAGACCTTGTATTTCTACAAAACAATTGTCTAAAAACTAGAGAAGTCACAAGTACACAGAATATAGTACTAGGACCAACCCCTCTGTCCTAATAGACACTAGACAATATAAAATACTCTGTATAAGTCTCCTGAGTTGAATAACTCAAACCCTGTGCGTCGTAGGTTGAAAATTGTACTATGGTTATGAAGAATTACACCGCTGTTGAATGGTCCTTACCTAACTATCAACTGATATAGGTAAATATCATGGACATAATTTCAAGAAGTTATATCTCACTTTATAAAAATAAACGTACAGATATATCAATTTGAAATTGGTGTATAACAACGGATATTCAAAACCAAATATTTGCCGTCCGGCGAAAACCCAGGCGATTTCCTCAAATATCACCAATTACAACGAATCCCGATATAATGAGGATGATCACCTAATTCCCAATAACTTACTCCCACTCATCATCTGTAAAACCATACAGATGTGAGAATCATACCTGGTAAATACATACCCTGGAGCAAGGGTCTAATTGGGAAATCAGTTTTCTATTAACAATACACAGTGAAACTGAAACATGAAATTGTTTCGAAAGGGTATCCGGGTATTCCTAGTAATGCCTCTTCCATTATCAGATTTACAACTGTAACCGTATATTTATTTTCCATCTCTCCAATCCCTTTATATGTCTTTAGTCATTACCTTCTGTACACCACCTTTAGGCCAAATGGTTTTCTTCCTTCCCTACCGTTCGGCACCAGCCTATGGTTTGGAAGAAGACTATCCAATAAGCATAATTGGTGTACTCCTCTAATTCTAGGAGCACTCGCAACGCGAGAGAAGGTAAAGATAAAAGACAACTGAATAAACCTTATTCCTATTTCTCCTGAATCAGAATCCATCTCCGAACTGGAATAAGTTCCTTCGAGTTCGTATATAACCATACGATGGAGTATCCAAATAACTGTGGATCTTCGTAGTGATACAGGGTGTTCTAGAGAAATACAAGGTAAAGTAGGAGTGGCGATGAAATACTTCGTTTGGTCGTGAATAGCAGTCACAATTTACTTTGCCCTCTTTCTAATCCCTTTATTTATCTTAACTTATTACCTTTATTACACCATCGTTAGGCTAATTGGTTTTCTTCATTCCCCACCGTTCAGCACCTGCCTATGGTTTGGAAGAAGACTATCCAATTAGTGTAATAGGTGTACCGTCCTAATCCAAGGAACACTCGCAACCTGAGAGAAGGTAAAAGGAAAAGACAACTGAATAGTCCTATTCATTTTCTCCAGATCCGGAAACCATCCTCGAATCTGGAACAAGTTCCTTCGAGTTCGTATATAACCATACGATGGTTTTATCCAATGGAAGTAGATGTTCGTAGTAATACGGAGTGTTCTGGAGAAAATGGTAAAAGTAGAAGTGGCAATGAGGTATGCAACTCTGACAATCCAAAAGCCAGTGTTTTAAGAAGGTTCGGTTAACTTGGTCACTGAGTCATAGTGTAGGGTCGGGCCATGGTCGCTGCCAAAGAGAGAGAGAAAAGAAACACTGTGCGTGCACTCTAACTTAGATCAGAATGGTTATCAATTTATCTAATCAGGAAACCTCCCACTGTAACCTCAAATTCTCCTCCAAACCTGAAAGAAGAATTAGTCGGGATCACCCGAGGAGTAAACCAACTCATCAGTGGAAATCGGGATCCAACTATCATCGCATGATAACATGATGGAATCCACTTACGTTATCACACTCCAGAAGGTATACGCATGCCTGGCAAGTTTCAGTTTCTTTAGAAACCCCCGATGTGATTTTTACCCCAAGCGGTTTATGACCTTGACTTTGGCTAACAAATCATAACCCACAAGTCAAGTTCTACCCGTCATTATCCTGATTGATTTAGACCCACCCGCACACACCCTTGACTTTGGCCAACAAAGTGGTACGACTGTCCTAAACCAATGCATCTATCTATGCAACGGACAAGCAACACACAGCTACCGCACGCGATGCCTTGACATTGGCCAACAAACACCGCACGAATACTATGTGCTACTTATCCGAAATAACGGAGGGCTATGGCTGGTTTTTGGAGAAAAACCTTTAACATAATGAACTTGATATCGTTGAAGGAACCGGATAGCTTTTTACAAATATATAGTGGCGAAAACTTTTGCTAAAGAGGTCACTCCCGGTGAAGAGATCTCGGCTCTTTCCCCATAGAATGAGGTGCAGGATATTCCAAACTGAATACCACGATGCAAAGCAAAAAAGTAATCGACTATAGTGAAGCTATTACCCTGACGCAAACTTCTGCCCAAGGGGTCACTCCCGGTGAAGGGATCTCGGCCCTTTCCTCGTCGACTGAGGTGCTGGATATTCATAACCGAATACCACTGTGCAAACCAAATAAAAACATCCTTGCAATAACAGCCCTTTTAAAAATGTTCCAACAACATCGAAAAGGTTTGTTTTCCTTGCATTGATCAGAATCAATGCAATCCCATCAATTAATCACACCACAAAAGAACGAAAATATAATGTACGTATATGCCATCCGCATTCGCCACTGGGTCCCGTCATCACCCGTTAGGTTACTTAACTAATGACAGAGCGGGGACTGGACTAGCGCGGGTGTAAAACATATACAACATCTACTAGTATATATATAACAATATACAATAATCGCTCCAGGCGTGATAAAATGCAACATCACAGAAAAGTAATAAGCATCACAGAACAATACAGATAATCTGGGAGCCCCGGGTTTCGTTGAGCCGCAACTGAAACGCGACGTTCCCCTGGTCATGTGGATAGCCTGTGCAATGAAATCCTAGACCCCTATGGGCGCGGCAAGTTACCCGCCAAAACCTGAAGCGAGGCAGCCCCCTTCAGCAAAGTAAATGGACCACCCAGCACTTCTCGGAATCCGGTAACTTGAGCACCCCTCCTTGGGTCAACCTGTACCCCCTACGAGTGTGACAAATAGCCCGCCAATTCTAGAGTGAAGCCCCCTCCATCTCAAAGCCATGAGATGCGGGCCCATTGCCATCTAGAACCGGGCTATCCGTGCACTCCACCGCGGGGTAATCCTAGTACATAAAATAAAATATGTATAATGGGTACATCGACCTCAACCCGGTCGTGCCCCAAAAGAATAATATATAAACAGGCAGTGACGGCAGTCCATATGTCGGACGCTCGCCTCGCGATATCAAATGTACAAATAAAAATAAACTGTACTAACATTGCACCAAGCTATCCACCACGACAAATCCGCAACATCACAGCACAACACAGAACATCAACACGAATGTCACGTTTGCAAAACCCGTCTAAAAGAGCTATAGCAATTAGACGAGATTTACCGCTCGAGTGACATTCACGGTCGCAGATATAAAGTAAGCACCGTGAACTAACGTATTTAAAATTCCGATCAACAAAACTTCCCTAAGTGGGTTCCAAGTGCAAATCCAGCACTCAAATGAATCTGGGATAAAACTATATATCACAAAAATCATATTTCCATGAACTAAAGCCCCAGAAAAAAAATTGGGTTACTATAGCCTAAAAAGGGCTGCGGAGGGGCCGCAAAATGCGATATTTAGCGGCGATTACGCGGTGGAATTTTGGAGTTAGGTCACCAACGTTTTCTGTAGCTTTAGTTATGCCTGCATGTATTTTTAAGATGCCTAAAATATTTTTTTGACCAACTTTGAAAATCGACAGCAAGCACACTGAAATGATAATACGATTCGGAAATTTCGTTCGATCGATATTTTAAACACGTTAGAACAAGCTAGTAAAGGTTAATGGCATGGCTCTGATACCATCTAAGTCTACGGTGGCGTCCCGGCCGTCAATCCGAGGCCAAAATGCGGAAACAAAAACTTTTCATAAACTTGAAACCGGCGCTAACGCATACTTTAATCCGGATCGAACCATTAACATTAAACTAGCAATCTAAAGAGGAATAGAAAAGCTATACCGATCGATCCGTGTCCTTCGGTCTTTAGCCACCATCTTTATCTCCTTGCGGCATCTCCAATCTCCTCGTCGGAAAGGGCACCATATCGATGAATCCTTTTACGGGCTCCCGCTTCGAACCGAAGCAACTCGGACATGAAGTTTGCTAGCCGACGTGTCCAAGGTGAAGTAGAGAATGTGTGTGATCACTTTGTCTCAAGCATCCATTGATTCTCAACGCATGAGAGTGTATGGATGGAGGTTTAAGTGGATGCCATTAATGGAGATAGTGAGCTCAAGAAGAAAGAGGAGGAAGAAGAAGAGCCTTTTCCTTTTCTTTTATGTTAAAATGATAATGAGAGTGAGCTAGAATTATCATACAAGAGCTAACCCCCAACCATATGGCTGCTCTCCCTCTCTCCTCTTATCATTTCAACACATAAATCAATCCAAAATGTGACATATGCACAAATAAAGAGACCATGAGTCATCACTTATGCATGTGTCACAATTAATGCTCCTAATCATGACTTTGAGCTCATTATTTCCATTTGTAAACATTTATCTAAATGTTTACCACAATAAAAAGAGAATGGCATCTACTAAAGTAAACTCGTGATGGATCACAAGGATATCCCTCACCTGTATATACATACCTGCATCCACATTCCGACTGAATGCAAATGCGATGAGACTAAAGTAATCCAACAAATCTAATACTAGGATCCAGCTTAAACCAAAGCCCACTAGAATGATCCGTCCGATCATGATCCGTGCACGACTGCACGTATATGATCGAACCCTGCCATAATACCATACGGCTTCTACAATGTTTCGCCCAAAACTTGAGAAACTGTCTATAGGGGACTCTAAAGACTCGTCAATACACCGGCTGTGGATTTAACCACTAGCACGTCAGTGGTACTAGCCGTACGTAACGGGCTACCAGGTATTGACCAAAAGGGAGACCGATGAGCGAACTCATCCTGACACCCTACTGAGTCTGTCAGTGAAAATATCCGTACAGTCCGGTCCGTTCGTCTATGAGTATCACATGTCGGGCTTAGGGGGCAGGTAAACGTTAGACCCCCAAAAGCGGTACAAGTCGTGTCGGAGTGTAGCTCAGAACACCCTGAGATACGACTGGAATACCTACTAGTAAATCTCTTGCCTTGGCCAAGGACTTCGTGTAATGGCTCTCCTAGACACAGTGCGATCTCACCCCCAATACCAGGAGAGACGAAACCCCTGCCGATCCGCTCACTGCCTCCATATGGCTCGGGACTGTACCCAACTAAAACCTGTTTGCATGACTCCTTTGAGCCATGGTAGGGTAGTAATCAAAGTACAGTGGGAACTCACACGAGACAAATGACGATCTCAGGTTGATGAAGTAACCTGTACACATGTCACCAGGGAACTTCTATCTGACGCTTGGTATAATACCAACTAGTATGTTCCCGGAAGTCCTGTCCGGTGTACTCATAACCCAATGAGCACCTGTATACGTCTTAGGTGAACCAACTGACACCAATGGCTTGTGAGACCAGCCACCGCCCCTCGTCGAGGTCTCGATCGTATACACTAGTCTACTAGTGGAGTATCGATGCCCAGTCTCGAACCTCCCACGACTAGGGACCTTTTAAGGATATGCTTATGGACCCCAGCTCTCACGTATATGATCGCCATCATACTGCTGGCAGTCAAGCAAGAATCCTATGGGCTCTATCAATGCGTAATAGTGATCTGTAATGTTACCTAAAGAATGTACACGATGATAAAGGTAAACCAGTCAGCATACTATTCTCTATCAACGTGTAATAGTGAACTGCAACGTCGGATGGCATATATATACTAGTAGATGTTGTATATGTTTTGCACCCGCGCTAGTCCAGTCCCCGCTCTGTCGTTAGTTAAGTAACCTAACGGGTGATGACGGGACCCAGTGGCGAATGCGGATGGCATATACATACATCATATTTTAGTTCTTTTCTGGTGTGATTAATTAATGGGACTGTGTTGATTCTGATCAATGCAAGGATAAAACAAACCTATATGATGTTGTTGGAACCAAGTTTTTTAAAAACTGACATTACAGACGTTCTCTTTTGCATTGCACAGTGGTATTCGGTTATGAATATCCAGCACCTCATTCGACGAGGCAAGGGCCGAGATCCTTTCATCGGGAGTGACCCCTTGAGTAAAAGTCGGCGTCAACGTAATAACTTCACTATAGTCGTTTCCTTTTGCTTTGCATCATGGTATTCAGTTTGGAATATCCTGCAACTCATTCGACGAGAAAAGAGCCGAGATCCCGTCACAGGGAGTGACCTCTTTAGCAAAAGTTTGCGCCACTATATATTTGAAAAACCACTCAGATCCTTCAACGATATCAGGTTCATTACGTTAAAGGTTTTTCGCCAAAAACTAGCCGTAGCCCTCCGTCATTTCTTACGAGTATTATTTAGTATTCGTGCTGCATTTGTTGACCTAGTCAAGGCGTAGTGTTCGGTAGCTAAGTGGTGCTTGTTTGTTGCATTTTAAATGTGATTGGTTAGTACAGTCGTGCGGCCTTGTTGACCTAGTCAAGGGCACGTGCGGGTGGGTTTAATGCAATCCAGGATAATGACGGGTTGAAATTGACTAGTGGTTTATGGTTTGTTGACCTAGTCAAGGTCACAAACCGCTTGGGGTAAAAACTACATCGGGAGTTTCAAACATACAGGAAACTTGCAGATGCGCATACCTTCTGGAGTGTGGTGAATTGAGTGGCTTCCATCAAGTTATCATGCGATGATAGTTGGATCTTGATTCCCACTGATGAGTAGGATTACTCCTCGGGTGATTTTAGATGATCCCGACTAATTCTCCTTTTGGGTTTGGAGGGGAATTCGAGGAAACAGTGGGAGCCATCCTGATTAGATAAAGTGATTAACCATTCTGATCTAGGTTTGGGTGCACACTGAGTGTTTCTTTTCTCTCTCTCTCTCTGGTAGCGACCATGGCTCGACCCTTGACTAAAACTCATGAACCAAGTTAACCGAACCTTCTTAAAACTCTTTGGCTTTTGGAATGTCACGGTGTCGCATATATCATTGCCACTTCTATATCACCTTTGAATTTATCCAGAACACCCCGTATTACTATGAACATCCACTCCTACTGGATAAATCCATCGTATAGTTACATATGAACTCGAAAGAACTTGTTCCAGATTCGAGGATGGATTCTGGTTCTGGAGAGATTGAATAGGATTATTCGGTTGTCTTTTCTCTTTGCCTTTTCTCAGGCTGTGAGGGCTCCTAGGATTAGGAGAGGGTACACCTATTGAGCTTATTGGATAGTCTTCCTCCAGACCATAGGCAGGTGCCGAAAGGTGGGGAAGGAAGAAAACCAATTAGCCTAAAGGTGGTGTACAGAAGGTAATAAGTAAAGACATATAACGGGATTAGAATAACGGCAAAGAAAATTGCGACTGCTATCATTCACGACAAAACAGTGTATACCCTTGTCACTCCCACATCCACTTTAGATTTCTCCAGAACACTTCGTATCACTACGAACGTCCATAATGCTTGGACATGCCATCATATAGTTACATACGAACTCGAAGGAATTCGTTCCAGATTCGAGAATGGTTTCCGGTTCAGGAGAAAAAGAATTGGATTATTCAGATGTCTTTTCCCATTACCTTCTCTCAGGTTGCAAGGGCTCCTAGGTTTAGGAGAGTACACCTATTACGCTTATTAGATAGTCTTCTTCCAAACCTTAGGCTGGTGCTGAAGGGTAGGGAAAGAAGAAAACCAATTTGCCTAAAGGTGGTGTACAAAAGGTAATAAGTAAAGGCACAATAAAGGGATTGGAGTGAGGGCATGGAAGTATACGGTTACAGTAATGAATCAGGATAGTGGAAGAGGCGTTACTAGGAATACCAGTTAACCCATTTGAAACATTTTCATGTTTCAATTTCACTGTGCGATGTTAATTGAAAACTGTTTTCCCAATTGGAATCTAACTCCAGGGTATGTATTTACCAGATCAGTTTCTCACATCTGTATGTTATTATAGATGGTGAGTGGGAGTAAGATATTAGGAATTGGGTGATTAGATCCTCATTATATCGGAATTCGTTGTAATTGGTGATATTTGAGGAAATAACCTGGGGTTTTCCGGATGGCAAATTTTTGGTTTTGAATATCCGTAGTTATGCACCAGTTTCAAACTGAAATATCTGTACGTTTATTTTATAAAGTGAGATATAACCTTTTGAAATTATGTCTGTGACATTTACTTATATCAGTTGATGGTTAGGTAAGGTGCTTTCAACAACGGTATAATTCTTCTTAACCATAGTACAGTTTTCAACCTACGACGCACAAGGTTTGAGTTATTGAACTCAGGGGACTTATACAAAGTATTGTATATTGTCCAGTGTCCATTAGGACAATGGGGTTGGTACTCATACTATATTCTGTTTACTCATGACTTCTCCAGTTCTAGACAAGCATTTCGTTGAAAGACAAGGTCCAGATTTTGAGAAGTTATAGGTATAAGAATAAAGAAGATAACCATTTGTTGGAAGTATCAGGGTTCTTCGAGGTAGTCGAAGATGTAGACACTTGTGTTTGGAATTCTGTTGATAGTAATGGTTTGAGAACTTGCTTCTCTTTCAGGTTATTCATATATGGATGCGCTCCTAGATGAGTAATGCTGATTGACCTCTTTCCATTTGGTTGATATGCACTGGAGACAGCTGCATGATTTTGAATCTGGTTCCAATTAAATTAGTACTTTTGTTTCTGTATTGGATATATATAGAATCAATTTATATCTTAACGATGTTAAGGTATAGGGAGTTTTCCGGCCGATGCTTAAAACCAGAATCCAGATATACTCGAGGCACGTTTCAGTAATTGCTGTTTGTGGGTTATCCCGGGCTTTGACGAGGGTTAACTTTCTACCATCAGGAAGATCAATAGTGATATTGTTCTTGACTCGCCACAGTTTTAGTAAAATGGATTTTTTCAAAAAATAAAAGTGGGAGTATGGTAAAAATGGAAATGATTCCAGAACCACAAATGATCACTGAAGATTTAATAGAACCTGAGAATTCAATTGGATTTGACATTCCATTAGCCACTCCACAGATTTGGTGGGTAACCTCAGGCACCCCAGAGGTACTTCGGTCTTCTCAGAGACAGTGACAAGGAGGTTCTTGTTTACCCAGACTTGCCATTGCTGCTGTTCTAGACTATATGACCCGGCAGGAGGATGAGTATAGCGTCGTTCTAAACTAGCTTTAGAAGTGCATGTGTATATGACTCTGCCAGAGGGTTGTTGTAGTCAGTGGGAGCAGCGGAAGCATAGTGGGCAAGTAGCTTATGTCTATTTATAGACTAAAGCAGGTATAGCAGAAATAGACCATCTATTTTTGATGTGACAGTCATAGGCTTTGACTTCATCAGAATAGGAGATGGATATGGTAAGAAGGTAGTAGGGTGTGATGTCCTGGTATTTGGGATGACATGCACTTTATAGGAAGTGAAATTCCTATACTACGATCGGTTATACTGTGTTTGTCACACAGTTGTTTCTCCACATAGGACATGGATATAATATCAGGGTTTCTGGTTACTAGATCTATGGTTTTAGATCTAGATTTGGGAAGTGTCCCAATTTGGGTACTTGACACTATTCTAAAGTATTTTAGAATGGACGACTCCTAGCATGGTGGTGTACCTGCAGGTGATGGAGTCACCCTCTCTAAAGGTGTCTTACATGTTGGATATAGTGCCCTCAAAGTCAATTATTGGATCGCAGGCACGTGATTGCAATGATTGAGGAGGACCTATACCGGTAGGACAGTCTTACTCGTAATGATAGTATGCTATCTGGTTTTCCTTTATCATTCGTGTACAGGTTCAGGTGACTGATCACTGTTACACATTGATAGAGCCCTTAGGATCTTGCTAGACTACCAACAGTATGATGGCGATCATTTACGTGAGAGTTGGGTGGTCTATAAGCATATCCTTAATTGTGGTCCCTAGTCGTGGGAGTTTCGAGACAGGGCATCGATTCTCCGGAGTAGACTAGTGTATACAGTCGAGACCCCGACGAGGGGCGGTAGCCGGTCTCACAAGCCACTGGTGTCAGTTGGATCACCTAAGATGTATACAGGTGCTCATTGGGTTATGAGTACACCGGACAGAACTCGCCGGTAACCTGCTAGTTGGTATTATACTTATCGTCAGATAGCAGTTCCCTGGTGACATGTGTACAGGTTAGTTCATCGACCTGAGGTCGTCATTTATCTCGTGTGAGTTCCCACTGTGCTTTGATTTCTATCCTACCACGGCTCAAAGGAGTCGTGCAAACAGGTCTTTTTTGGGTACAGACCCGAGCCACATGGAGGCAAGTGAGCGGATCGGCAGGGGATTCGTCTCTCCCGGTATTGGGGGTGAGATCGCGCTGTGTCTAGGAGAGCCATTAAACATAGCCCTCGGCCGAGGCAGGAGATTTACTGGTAGGTACTCCAGTAGTATCTCAGGGTGTTTTGGGTTACACTCTGACACGGCTTATACCGCTATTGGGGGTCTGACGTCACCAGTCCCCTAGACCGATACGCGATACTCATAGACGAACGGATCGGACTATATATACATTATCACTGTTAGGCTCAGTAGGGTTTCCGGATGGGTTCGCTCATTGGCCTCCCTTAAGGTCAGTACATGGGCAGCCGTTACGCACAGCTAGTGCCGCTGACGGCTTGTGGTTAAACCCACTGCCAGGGTACTGACGAGTCATTAGAGTCCCCCACAGATAGTTTCCCAAGTTTGGGCGAAACGTTGTAGAGGCCGTATGGTTTTATGGCAGGGTTCGTAAAATGCACGTGCGTTTACGCACGTGTCATATTTCGGGCAGATAATACTGGTGGGCTTTGGTTTAAGCCGGATCCGTGTATTATACTGTGTAGATATAATATCTTTGTCTCAGTTGCATTTGTATTCGGTCGTAATACAAATGCGGGTATGTTTATACTGTTACGGGGTTATCCTGAAATTCGTTTCAGGGTCGCTTTTGGAAGTTGCCAGTTTTCAGTTTTCTATCACCCGTATTAAACATTCGGTTAAATGCGGATTTCTCTTTTCTTCACTTAGGTGAGTCATGAGGTGAGTCGTGATTCTAGAAGGTTCTAGATTTGGTGACTAGGTTCAAGTATCATTCATTAGCATTAAATGAAATGGTGATGTGTTGTGATGAATCATTTATGCATTAATTGTTCTTAGTGAGTCATGTTTTTCTTTTAATGTGAAGTGATAAGGATTCATCTTATGGTCACCCTCTCCTTGCTCCTACAATCACCTCCTCCTTGATAAATTGGCCGGCCACATTTGTGGAGGTTCATAGTTGTTGATTGGAAAAAGATTAAGGTTTTTGGGTTCATGGAAATTAGATTGTTCATTTCTCATTTCATTCAATCCAAAAAGGCAACTTCATTAACCGTTCGTCCATGGCTTTGGACGAAGTGAGACAAAATATTCTACTCATTCTCTACATCAATCTTGGTCATCTCTTTTAGCAAACTTGATGATCGAGTTGCCTCGGGTCAGAGGCGGGAGCCCGTTTAAAGATCCGTTGACGTGGTGCCACCTGGATGAGGAGATCGGAGATCGATGAGACCGGAGCAGCCGCAACAAAGCGTGGGATGATGGTTAAAGAACGAAGGACTCAGATCGTTCGGTATAACATTTCTACCCACTTTATAGTTTGTTAGTTTAGCAATAATGGCAGATCCGGGTTATAGTTTACGATAGCGCCAGTTTAAAAGTTTTTATTCCGCATTTGGCGTCTGTTAGACGGCCGGGGCACTACCGTAGACTTACAGTGGTATCAAAGCCTCGCCATTAAGCTTTACTAACTTGTGCTGCGTTTAAAACATCGATCGAACGAAATTTCGCGAAACTACAATTTTCTGTTCAAAGTTTCTGTCGATTTTAAAGCAGGCCTAAAAATTATTTTGAGCATCATAGAAAATTGAGCAGGCTTTTCTAAGAAAACTGGTAAAATTTGATCAGGTGATCCCACAGTACGGCCGCGGATCCGCGGCCCAAACCAGGGTTTGGCCGCGGATCCGCCGCGAGATTGTGAGAAAAGTGAGTCAAATTTCTACAGTGTGTTCTGCATGGAAAATTGTGGTTTCTGGAATATTTCTTTTGGGCCCAGATTTTGTTATTGTACAGCAGATGTGCGTGGGCCTACTTCGTTAAGTTTTGTCGATCGAAATTTTAAACTTGTTAGTTTGCAGTAATTACATTATATCTCCGACCGTGAATGTCATTCGAGCGGTAAACCGCGTCTACTTGCTATAGCTCTTTTGGACGGGTTTGCGAACGTGACATTCGCATTAATGTTCTGTGTTGTGCTGTGATGTTGCGGATTTGTCGTGGTGGATAGCAGTGTACAATGGTAGTGCAGTTTGGATTTATTTGTACATTTGATATTGCGGGGCGAGCGTCCAACATGTGGACTGCCGTCACTGCCTGTTTGTATAATATTCTTTTGGGGCACGACCGGGCTGAGGTCGATGTACCCGTTGTACATCTTTTTCATTTCAGTACTAGGTTTACCCCGTGACGGAGTGCACGGATAGCCGGGTTCTGGAGGGCAACGAGTCCGCATCTCATGGCTTTGAGAGGCAGAGGGGCCTCTCTCTAGAATTGGCAGACTATTCACCGCACTCGTAGGGGGTACAGGATGACCCAAGGAGGGGTGCTCAAGTTACCGGATTCCGTGAAGTACTGGGTGGTCCATTCACTTTACTGTAGGGGCTGCCTCGCTTCAGGTTTTGGCGGGTAACTTGCCGCACTTGTAGGGGTCTAGGTTTCATTGCACAGGCTATCCACACGACCAGGGGAACATCGGGTTTCAGCAGCGGCTCTGTGAAACCCGGGGATCCCAGATTATCTGTATTGTTCTGTGATGCTTATTACTTTTCTGTAATGTTGCATATTATCACGCCTGGAGCTATTATTGTATATTAGTATATATACTAGTAGATGTTGTATATGTTTTACACCCGTGCTAGTCCAGTCTCCGCTCTGTCGTTAGTTAAGTAACCTAACGGGTGATGACGGGACCCAGTGACGAATGCGGATGGCATATACGTACATTTTATTTTTTGTTCTTTTCTGGTGTGATTAAATGATGGGAATGTGTTGATTCTGATCAATGCAAAGGAAAACAAACCTGTTTGGCAGTTGTTGGAACAGTTTTAAAAAGTGTTATTACAAAGACTTTTCCTTTTTTTTTGCATAGTGGTATTCGGTTGGAATATCCAACACCCCATTCAACGAGGCAAGGGCCGATATCCCTTCACCGGGAGTGACCCCTTGGGCAGAAGTTTGCGTCGGGGTAATAACTTCACTATAGTCGATTACAAGTTTCTTTGCATCGCGGTATTCAGTTGGAATATCCTGCACCTCATTCCACGAGGATAGAGCCGAGATCCCTTCACCGGGAGTGACCTCTTTAGCAAAGGTTTTCGCTACTATATTTTATAAAAAGCTATCAGGTTCCTTCAGCTATATCAAGTTCATTACGTTAAAGGTTTTTCGCCAAAAACCAGCCGTAGCCCTCCGTCATTTCTTTTGGGTATTCAGTAGTATTCAAGCTATGCATTTTGACCAAAGTCAAGGCATAGTGTTTGGTAGCTGCTGGGTATTCATTTGTTGCATAGATAGATGAGTTGGTTTGGGACAGTCGTTCTGCCGATTGGCCAAAGTCAGGGGCATGTGCGGGTGGGTTCAAATTGACAAGATAATGACGAGAAGAACTTGGCATGTGACTTATGGCATTTTGGCCAAAGTCAAGGCCATAAGAGCATGGGGCAAAAATCATATCGAGAGTTTCTAAAGAAACTGAAACTTGCCATGTATGCGCATACCTTCTGGAGTGTGATAACGTGAGTGGATTCCGTCACGTTATCATGCGATGAGAGTTGGATCTCGATTCCCACTGATGAGTTGGTTTACTCTTCGGGTGATCCCGATTGATTCTTCTTTTAGGTTTGGAGGAGAATTTGACAGTACAGTGGGAGGTTTCCTGATTAGATAAAGTGATAACTATTCTGATCTAGGTTAGAGTGCATGCAGAGTGTTTCTTTTCTCTCTCTCTTTGGCAGCAACCATTGACCGACCTTAGACTATGACTCAGTGACCAAGTTGACCGAACCTTCTTAAAATACCGGCTTTTGGATTGTCTAAGTTGCATAAGTCATTGCCGCTCCTTCTTTTACCCTTTGCATTTCTCAGAACACCCCGTATTACTACGGACATCCACTTCCATTGGATAGATCCATCGTATGGTTATATACAAACTCGGAGGGACTTCTTCGAGGATAGATCCAGGTTCAGGAGAAATAGAATTGGTTTATTCAGTTATCTTTTATTATCACCTTCTCTCAGGTTGCGAGGGCTCCTTAGTTTAGGAGAGTACACCTATTACGCTTATTGGATAGTCTTCTTCCAAACCATAGGCAGGTGCCGAAAGGTAGGGAATGAAGAAAACCAATTAGCCTAGTAGGGTGTACAGAAGGTAATAACTAAAGACAAAAAGGGATTAGAAAGAGGGCAAAGTAAATTGCGACTGTTATCATTCACGACCAAACCGCGTACTTCATCGCCACTCCTATTTCACCTTTGCTTTTTTCCACAGTTCGGGAGAAATAGAATAAGGTATTATTTAGTTGTCTTTTATCATCACTTTCTCTCAAGTTGCGATTACTCCTTGGTTTAGGAGGGTACACCTATTATGCTTACTGGATAGTCTTCTTCCAAACCATAGGCTGGTGCCGAACGGTAGGGAAGGAAGAAAACCATTTAGCCTAAGGATGGTGTACAGAAGGTAATGACTAAAGACAAATAAAGGGATTTGGAGAGATGGTAAAGAAATATACGGTTATAGTCATGAATTGGATTATGGAAGAGGTATTACTATGAATACCAGGATACCCCTACGAAACATTTTCATGTTTCAGTGCATTGTTAAAGGAAAACTGTTTTCCCGATTAGATACTTACTCCAGGGTATGTATTTACCAGGTTTCATTCTTATATCTGTATAATTTTACAGATGATGAGTGGGAGTAAGTTATTGGGAATTAGGTGATCATCCTCATTATATCGGAATTCGTTGTAATTGGTGATATTTGAGGAAATCGCCTGGGTACAGTTTTCAACCTACGACGCACAGGTTTTGAGTTATTCAACTCAGCGGACTTATACAGAGTATTGTATGTTGTCCAGTGTCCATCAGGACAAAGGGGTTGGTCCTCGTACTATGTTCTGTTTACTTGTGACTTCTCTGGTTTTTAGACAAGTGTTTCGTAGAAATACAAGGTCTAAGTTTTGAGAAGTTGTGGGTGTAAGAATAAAGTAGAGAACCTGGTGTCGCAAGTATCGGGATTCTTCAAAGAAATCGAAGATGTAGATTCTTGTGATTGGTATTCAGTTGATAGTAATGGTTTTGAGAAAATTGTTTCTCTTTCGGGTTACTCATAATTGGATGCATTCCTAAGTTGAGTAATGCTGATTAGCCTCTCTCCATAAAGTTGATATGCACTGGAGACAGCTGCATGATTAGAATCTGGTTCCAATTAAATCAGTGCCAAAGTTTCTATATTAGATATAGAATGGTTCATATCTTAACGAAGTTAAGGTACGGGGAGTTGTCCGGCTTATGCTTTAAACCAGACTCTGGATAACTCAAGGCACGTTTCTGTAATGGCAGTTTGTGGGTTGGCCCAGGCTATGTCGAGGGTTGACTTTCTACCATCTAGAAGATCAATAGTGATATTGTTCTTGACTCGCCACAGTTTTAGTAAAATGGATTTTTTCAGAAAACAGTAGTGGGAGTATGGTAGAACTGGAAGTGATTCCAGAACCGCAAACGATTACGAAAAATTTAATAGAACCTAAAGATTCAGTCAGGTTTGACATTCCATTAGCCACTCCGCAGATATGGTGGGTAACCTCAGACACCCGAGAGGTACTCCGGTAGCCTCAAAGACGGTGACAGGGAGGTTCTTGTTTACCCAGACTTGATACTACTGTTGTTCCAGGCTATGAGACCCGGCAGGAGGTTAAGTATAGCGTCGTTCTAAACTAGCTTTAGAAGTGCACGTATATATTATTCTGCCAGAGGGTTATTGTGGTCAGTGGGAGCAGCGGAAGCATAGTGGGCAAGTAGCTTATATCTATTTATAGACTTGAGCAGATATAGCGGAGATAGATCATCTAATTTTGATGTGAAAGTCATGGCTTTGACTTCATCAGAATAGGGGATCGATCTGTTAAGAAGGTAGTTGGGTGTGATGTCCTGGTACATGGATGACATACACAGAGTAGAAAGTAAAATTCCTATACTACAATCGGTTAAATTGTGGTCGTCACACAGTTGTTTCTTCACAAAGGATATGGATATAATATCTGACATTCTGGTTACTAGATCTACGGTTTTAGATCTAGATTTGGGTAGTTTCCTAATGTGGGTATTTTGACAGTATTCTAATAGTATTTTAGAATAGATGACTCCTGGCATGGTGGTGTACCTGCAGGTGATGGAGTCACCCTCTCTAAAGGTGTCTTACAGACTAATGGGGAGAGGGAAGTGCATGATTGGCAGATCACTTGCTTAGGCAATTGAGTCAATCATGAGATGTCAAGTACCATACCAGATGTTGTTTTTGCACTAGATGTGATAAGTTTATATTAATCCAATCCTGAAGAAACATAAGGAAGCAGTTTTAGAACATAAGTGCATGTTCTACGGGTTTGATGACGGCAGCCTCCTTCGGAGACGGTTATCATTCCAGGCTTCAAAGGTGACATGGATGACAGAGTGATTGTCAGAGTTATAGTTTTCCCTCTGACGAGGGTTAGTATTATGGACAGGTGGTCCAAGAGGATACTGTGGGAGGCATGGTGCTGGACACTGATTAGTTTCAGTGATTGATACAGTCTAAGAAGTTTGGATTTGGAGTTCATTTATGAACTAGGTCCCATCAGATATCCAGACATATTCTAAGACAGGTATTACTCTATTCGGGAGATGGCTTTCTCCGCGAACTTGAGATTAAGAGAGACATAGAAAGAAACATCGGGGAGGATCCATTCGCTGAGGGTATTTCTCGAACACAATAGTTTTATAAACGAGCTTTGTGAAACTGATTAGTAGAGGAGTTGGATGTTCGGTATCACACGGGCTGTAAGTATGCGACATCGCAATAATTAGCCTTAAGTGCAAGTGGGAGATTGTTGGATATAGTGCCCTCAAAGTCAATTATTGGATCCCAGGCACGTGATTGCAATGATTGAGGAGGACCTATACCGGTAGGACAGTCTTACTCGTAATGATAGTATGCTATCTGGTTTGCCTTTATCATTCGTGTACAGGTTCAGGTGACTGATCACTGTTACACTTTGATAGAGCCCTTAGGATCTTGCTTGACTACCAACAGTATGATGGCGATCATATACGTGAGAGTTGGGTGGTCTATAAGCATATCCTTAATTGTGGTCCCTAGTCGTGGGAGTTTCGAGACAGGGCATCAATTCTCCGGAGTAGACTAGTGTATACAGTCGAGACCCCGACGAGGGATGGTGGCCTGTCTCATAAGCTACTGGTGTCAGTTGGATCACCTAAGATGTATACAAGTGCTCATTGGGTTATGAGTACACCGGACAGGACTCGCCGGGAACCTGCTAGTTGGTATTATACCTATCGTCAGATAGCAGTTCCCTGGTGACATGTGTACAGGTTAGTTCATCGACCTGAGGTCGTCATTTGTCTCGTGTGAGTTCCCACTGTGCTTTGATTTCTACCCTACCATGGTTCAAAGGAGTCGTGCAAACAGGTCTTTTTTAGGTACAGTCCCGAGCCACATGGAGGCAAGTGAGCGGATTGGCAGGGGATTCGTCTCTCCCGGTATTGGGGGTGAGATCGCGCTGTGTCTAGGAGAGCCATTACACATAGCCCTCGGCCGAGGCAGGAGATTTACTGGTAGGTACTCCAGTAGTATCTCAGGGTGTTTTTGGGCTACACTCCGACACGACTTATACCGCTATTGGGGGTCTGACGTTACCAGCCCCCTAAGCCGATATGTGATACTCATAGACGAACGGACCGGACTGTATATACATTGTCACTGTTAGGCTCAGTAGGGTTTCCGCATGGGTTCTCTCATCGGCCTCCCTTGAGGTCAGTACATGGGCAGCCGTTACGCACAGCTAGTTCCGCTGACGGCATGTGGTTAAACCCACTGCCAGGGTACTGACGAGTTATTAGAGTCCCCCACAGATAGTTTCCCAAGTATGGGCGAAACGTTGTAGAGGCCGTATGGTTTTATGGCAGGGTTCGGAAAATGCACGTGCGTTTACGCACGTGTCATATTTCGGGCAGATAATACTGGTGGGCTTTGGTTTAAGCCGGATCCATGTATTATACTGTGTAGATATAATATCTTTGTCTCAGTTGCATTTGTATTCGGTCGTAATACAAATGCGGGTATGTTTATACTGTTACGGGGTTATCCTGAAATTCGTTTCAGGGTCGCTTTTGGAAGTTGCCAGTTTCCAGTTTTCTATCACCCGTATTAAACATTCGGTTAAATGCGGATTCTCTTTTCTTCACTTAGGTGAGTCATGAGGTGAGTCGTGATTCTAGAAGGTTCTAGATTTGGTGACTAGGTTCATGTATCATTCATTAGCATTAAATGAAATGGTGATGTGTTGTGATGAATCATTTATGCATTAATTGTTCTTAGTGAGTCATGCTTTTCTTTTAATGTGAAGTGATAAGGATTCATCTTATGGTCACCCTCTCCCTTGCTCCTACACTTACCCCCTCCTTGATAAATTGGCCGGCCACATTTGTGGAGGTTCATAGTTGTTGATTGGAAAAAGATTAAGGTTTTTGGGTTCATGGAAATTAGATTGTTCATTTCTCATTTCATTCAATCCAAAAAGGCAACTTCATTAACCGTTCTTCCTTGGCTTTGGATGAAGTGAGACAAAGTGTTCTACTCATTCTCTACATCAATCTTGGTCATCTCTTTTAGCAAACTTGATGACCGAGTTGCCTCGGGTCAGAGGCGGGAGCCCGTTTAAAGATCCGTTGACGTGGTGCCACTTGGACGAGGAGATCGGAGATCGACGAGACCGGAGCAGCCGCAACAAAGCGTGGGTTGATGGTTAAGGAATGAAGGACTCGGATCGTTCGGTATAACATTTCAACCCACTTTGTAGTTTGTTAGTTTAGCAATAATGGCAGATCCGGGTTATAGTATACGATAGCACCAGTTTAAAAGTTTTTATTCTGCATTTGGCGTCTGTTAGACGGCCGGGGCGCTACCGTAGACTTACATTACTGACTAAAGAGGAGAGGGATCTGCATGATTAGCATATCACTTGCTTAGGCAATTGAGTTAATCATGAAATGTCAATTACCACACCAGATGTTGTTTTTGCACTAGCTGCAATAAACATATATTAATTCAATCCTGAAGAAATGTAGGAAAGCAGTTTATGAACAAAAATGGATGTTCTAGGGATATGGTAACGACAGCCTCCTTCAGGAGACAGTTATCATTTCAGGCTTCCAAGGTGACCTGGATGACAGAGTGGCTGTCTGAGTTATTGTTTTTCTCTTTTTTAAGGAACAGTATGTTGGACAGGTGGTCCAAGCGGATACTGAGGAAGGCATGGCGCAGGATACTGATTACATTCAATGGATGATACAGTCTAGGAAGTTTGCTAGATTTGGAGTTCATTTATGAACTGGGTCCCATAAGATATCCAGACATATTCTAAGACAGGTATTGCTCATTTCGGGAGATAGTTTTCTCCGCAAAGTTGAGATATAGAGAAATACAGATAGAAACACTGGAGCGGATCTACTCACTGAGGCTATTTCTTGAACACCATAGTTTCATAAATAGGCTTTGTGAGATTGATTAGTAGAGAAGTTGGGTGTTCGGTATCACACGGGCTGTGAGTATGCGACATCGCAATAATTGGCCTTAAGTTCATGTGGGAGATTGTTGGCTATAGTGCCCTCAAGGCAATTATCGTAATCGCGGTTAGGTGATTATGATGATTGCGGGAGGACCTATACCGGTAGAACAGTCTTACTCGAGATGATAGTATGCTATCTGGTTTGTTTTTATCGTCATGCTTTATGTGGTATTACAGATCACTATTACATGTGGATAGAGCCCATAGGATTCTTGCTTGAATACCAGCATTATAATGGCGATCATATATGTGGGAGCTGGGGGTCTATAAGAAAATCATTAAATGTCCCTAGTCATGGGAGTTTCGAGACTGGGCATCGATACTTCAGTGTAGACTAGTGCATACTGATCGAGACCCCGACGAGGGGTGGTGGCCCGGTCTCACAAGCCATTGGTGTTGGTTTGTTCACCTAAGATAGTATACAAGTGCTCATTGGGTTATGAGTACACTGGACGGACTCGTCGGGAACCTGCTAGTTGGTATTATACCTATTGTCAGAGAGCAGTTCCCAGGTGACATGTGTACATGTTAGTCTGTCAACCTGAGATTGTCATTTGTCTCATGTGAGTTCCCACTGTGCTTTGATTACTACCCTACCATGGCTCAAAGGAGTCGTGCAAACAGGTTTTAGTTGGGTACAGTCCCGAGCCACATGGAGGCAGTGAGCGGATCGTCAGGGATTCGTCTCTCCCGGTATTGGGGGTTGATGTCGTGCGGTGCACGGGTGGCCATCACCAGAAATCCTTGGCAAAGGTAGAAAAGAATTACCGATCCAAGATCGATAGTTTCTCAGGTGGTGATGGGTTTCATGCCAACACTAAATGTCGCGTTGTTAGGGGTCTGACTTTATCCAGCCCCCTAGACTCGATATGCGATACTCTTAGACGAACAGACCGGACTGTACGGATATTGTCACTGTCAGGCTCAGTAGGGGTTTGGATGAGTTTGCTCGTCGGCCTTCCTTTCGCTCAATACCTGGGTAGCCGTTACGTACAGCTAGTGCCACTGACGTGCTAATAGTTAAACCCACTGCCAGCGTATTGACGAGTCTTTAGAGTCCCACACAGAGGGTTTTCACGGTTCAGGCGATATGGTGTAGATGACGTATGTTGGTACATACAGGTGTCTGATTAAATATCTGTACAGGTTGCACAGACTTTAATCGGACGGTTGATAATACCAGCGGCTTAGGATTAAGCCGGATTATTAAATCAGGTTTTGATTTAATAATTTATATATATGTATTTGTATATATGTATTCTAATATTATTGTTCACTATTCATTTTCTCTCTTGGCTATTCGTATTTTTGTATGAATATGCGTATATGTATTTCAATACGTGTACCGGGAAGTATTCCGTATTTATATGGAATAGCTTCTAGAAGATGGCCACCTCATTATTGATTTTCTTTTTAGAAAATCAATTTGGGAAATGAGGTGGAGGGTGAGTTGGCATGAGCATGGGCTTGAGCATGTAGAGTGGTATGACATGGAATTGTTTATTGGTAAAATGGATAAGATATTTTTTTGTTGGAGGATTGGAAAAAGAGGTGTGGCTGCCATTATTCTTCACATGCCTTGCTCAATTTCTTTTCTACACTTGATTCACACTCTCATTCTCTCTTGGAAAAACACTTAGCCATTCTTAAGTTGCTCATGCCACATGTTTCCTCACCTCATTCATCTTCTTGACTTGCTCTTTTGAGCATTGTGATGAGAGGAAAATTATAGTGACACATTCCTACACCTCTACTCTCCATTGCTAGCAACCTTGGAGCGTCGGTTGCCTCGCTTGGCGAGGATGGAGTTTGCGCCGTTTCTCTCAGGTGGATCATCGTAGATGGAGGAAGACCGGCAACCAAATTCGATCAAGGAGCCTCTAGGAGCTTGGGATGATGGTTCAAGACCGAAGGACACGGATCAACTCGGTATAACCATTCCTAATTTTTTTTATAGCTTTCTAGTATAGGGTTTAGGGTAGATCCAGGCATCGGGTTGTGGTAGTGCCAGTTTAGTAAATTTTTGTTCCGCATTTGGCCACGGTTTGATGGCCGGGGCGCTTCCGTAACCCAACACTCCTCAACATATTGAGAAGTTCAGGTAGTGACTTCTCCAGATTTTGTATGTTGAAGTTCACTATAAATTGAGTATAGGCAGGGGGAGAGGCTGTAGAGCTATATCAACATACTGTTCATTCTCCATCGTCCATCCCAGGTCCTCTAGTTCTTCAATAAGTCCTATCATCTTCAGCACATGATCACCTACATATGTGCCAGTAGCCATCCTTATCTGAAACAACTTTCTTGAGGCCTCGTAACGCAGGGCACGAGATTGCTCCCTATACATGTCCTTTGTATGGAGAAAGATAGATTGTACATCCATCTTCTCGTGTTGCTTCTGATGTTCGTTGTCCATCGAAGCAAGCGCGAGGCGTTTGGCTGTGGCAAAATCTATATCCTATGTTTTGCGGATTTCCTTATCCGCAATAGAGGAATTAAGGCCTGGGAGGGAAGGGGCTAGAGCAGTCAGGACGTATGCAACCTTGTCATAAGTAAGGGAAATATTTACGTTCCTCAGCCATTCTTTATAATTTGGTCATGTGAGTTTATTTTTGTCTAATAGAAGCTTAAGGCCTGACATTGGTATCTGCCATTAGGAGAGAGAAAAGAAAACACTCAGCGATTGCTCTTGCACGATTAGATTTGTTATTAATCTTATCTAATCGATGTCTCCCACTGCTTTTTATCAAATTTTCCTTCAAACCTTAAAAGGAAAATTAGCTAGGATTAATTACATTCAACAAGTTCGCTAACCGGCAGCCAGGCTAGTGTCGGTACTCCGAGGAAGGTTTACCGTACTTTCGCACGGACCTAATTAAAATAAACCTCGTTTCCCTAGAGGCATAACCCCGTTAACACTTTTCTAGACACCTACTGGATTAGCTAATTGTAAAGTGTAAAACTCTCCTCGGAGTAATGATCAGTCGAAAATATTGCATTCTTAACACATCAATTTCCCTACTCTTTCTAATCATCTAAAGGTGTTTGGTATAAATATAGCACATATTAGCAATTCGTCTGCAAAATATCAATTAACATGTGTTATACATTATAACTGGCATTATAAGGGAAATTGAGTGTTTATTACAACATGCATGATTTTGTATATCTCAACACTTTTCAGTAAGATTGTGTGCAGGAAATTCTTCAGGTAAAAGAACCGGAATCGCAAAAGTTCCGATAAAGTGCAGCAAGTCAAAGACTTGAAATATGGCAGCAACCAAGAAAGAATTATAAGATTCCAGACATCAAAAGAACACCCCAAAGTAAACATCAAACATCCCCAGAAAACTGACCGTGAGATCTCTTCAAATGGCCGTGGATTCGTGGCCGATCCAGGCCGATCCGCCGCGGTTCCGTGGCCGAGTTGACTCGTTGGCACTCGAGACTTCTCCAGAATCTTCCTTGTAATGGCCTAGCTTCCTCAAGACGCTCCAATTCCATGTGGCATCTTCTGGAAGGCTCTGCATAACAACCAAGCTTATAAGAGAAGATTAAATGAGTGGTTATAAAAAGGGATCTAGATCTAGAATTTGAGGGTTGTTAAGTTGTTCAATAGTTTGTTAATTAGTGGTGAATTAGTTAGATATTTGGAGCCAAAATTCAAATTCAAGTTGAGTGACATAACTTGATACCAAAACCCTAGCCCAAATCCATTTGAAAAGCAAAATCAAGATCATTTTAAGAAGCAAATCAAGCAAGCAACCATCGATCCTTTATCCGCGAAGCTAATCTTCATCAAGAGCGCGAGATCCACGACGATCCAAGTCTCACGGAGGTCGAGCGGAGCGAACTTCGACAGATCTAGTTACCTCTTCAAAAGGAGCGATCGAGAGCATCATCTTGTAACCTCGAATTGAGGGAATGTGTAATTAGTCATCGATTTAATAAAGGTGATAATTGTAATTCTTGTTTTCTTTACATTCTTGCGTTATGGAACTTCTTGATCTTTGATTCATTAATTTTCATGATGTGTGAGTGAAATCTCCGCTTGTGGAGGAATCGAGAGAATAGGTAGATCTAATGGTGATGAAATCCTTTTACTAAGTTTAAGTCTTATGAGAATTGTTAACTCTAGGAAAATGAATCATCGATGACCTAATTTGGAGAGAGATCACTTTCGTGATAACTTCGTTGCAAATTAGAGATGAACGATTGATGATTTTCTTTTCTAAAGGTTAGACTTGAATGATGATATATGAAAAGACAAGGGATAGAAGGAGAAACCCTAGTTTCTTCAATAGATCCCTAATCTTCATTCGTCATCATCTTTCTAGCTACAATTCCTCAATAGATAAAATTAGTTATAATTAGTATTCATCATAGCTACCAATTTGATCGATTCCTACAAGCTATTCTACAAATCTTGATAACTAAATTGATTGGGACATTTCTTGATTCTAGATCTATTTTCTTGATGTTTCTTAAAATCAAATCTTACAAATCTTGAATCAACTTTCTTGCATTTTCTTTTATATTTTCATTTCGACTCATCTAGAATAAGATCGATCAAAACACACATCTCAGTGGACGATCCGTATTCATTAACGCGCTACATCTGTAGGGTTCCTAGGCACACTCAAGTGGTTCCACAAGGCATCAACCATGCCAATACAAATTTTCCGGTGCCGAGAAACCCTAAACTAGATCGATTACTAGAGGATAGACGAAACAAGATGCAAGTAAACAACCTTATTGCCAAGTGAATGGAAATACAACCTTTGTAGATCCGGTCCACCACTTCTTTAGCTCCGAGATGACGTCCCTCCGCTGCGATCATCGGGATCCTGGACTCTAGCGTCGGTTTCATCGGCGAAATGGGCGGGCTAGGTCGTTGACTTCGATGCCGAAGACGATCTACGTCGAGTCGACTCAAACTCAAGCTCCACCTTCACTAGGTTATGAAACTTGTGAAGATAACACACTCTACTACATGGCAAGTGGTAGAGGATGAAGAAATAGGAAGTGGGTTCACATTGGATTTGGATTTCTCACTTGGAATCATCACTTGGAAATTTTCAAGCAAAGGTTTTCTTTCTTCATCAAGAAAAAGAAGAAGAAAGAAAAGAAAATCAATTTTTTCAAAAAGAAAATCCAAGTGATACTTATCATTTAGCAACCATGGGTGAGTTAACAAGTGTAGAGAATAAACTAGGGTTTAAGTAAATGGTTAGGGTTATGGAAAGAAACAAAATGGTCAAAGCTTTTCAAAGCTTCATGAAGCTTCAAGTAAAAACAAAAGAATCCACCATTTTATTTCTTGCCCAAAATAAATAAGTAAATAAATAAACAAGGTAATGGAAACCCTAACCATTAACTAAACATGACTTAAAGTAAACACACACCCAAGTTTGCAAGTATCATCAAACATGATACAAACTAGTGCACAAACATATATCATATATACAATGTGCACATCAAGTGTGAAAATCCATCTTAAGTGAACAAATACTAGTTAATGTAAAGTAATATATCAAATATATAATCATACATTAAATCATTAAATCAACACTTGATTTAACGATTCGGTCACATCGCATATGACCAACTAATATCCAATGTATCGACTTATCGAATCAATCCTCGATTCGATAACTAGGTTATATCGCATACAACCAATCGATACATTCATCGCGAGAATAGAATACGGTATCACATACACGCATTATTCTCGATCCCACACATATCTCATATGCGCTCCTATTTCGTTTCGCTTGAGCCAGGAAACCTCTGTGTAGGACTCTAAAGACTCGTCAATACGCCGGCAGCAGGTGATGATTATATCAAACACACACAAGCCGCAAGCGGTCTGCTAAACGTAACGGCCACCCGGGTATTGAGCGATCAGAAGATCAATGAGCAAGCCCGCTCACACTCCTGTGAATCCAACGAGTAACAGTTACCGTACAGTCCGGTCTCGTCGTCTGATATGTCGCATATCTCGCCTAGGGGTGGTAAACGTCAGACCCCAATAGCTCGATAAGTCGTGTCGATATAAGGTCTATAACTGTTCGAGAAACTACTGGTAACACTTACCAGTAAATCTCAGTAACCCTGGCCAGATATTTCCGATTATAGCCAATTGAACACAGCGCAACATCAACTCCCTATACCGGGAGAGACAAATCCCCTCCTATCGCTCATTGCTCCATGTGATTCGGGACTGTACCCAAAAACCACCGTTTTGCACGCCCTCTTGGACATGGTAAGGTGGAAATCAAAGCACAGTGGGAATCACATAAGACTCTATGACGATCTCGGGTCTACAGACTAACCTGTACCAGTGTCACCAGAGAACTGCCATCTGACGTAAGGTATAATACCATCTGGGAGTTCTCGGCGAGTCCGTCCAGTGTACCCAGTCTCCACTGAGCACCCGTATATCATCTCTGATGTCAAACACCAATGGATATGGGATCATCCATCGTCCATCTGTATGGGTTGAGAAGGTATACGCTAGTCTACTCTGGTATATCGATGCCCCGTCTCGATACACCCACGACTAGGGACCTTGAAGGATGTACTTATGGACTACCATGTCCCCACTAGTATGATCTGCATCATAGTCCAGGTAGTCAAGTAGACATCCTAAGGGCTTTACCAACATGTAACAGAGAGACAATCAGTGTACACGTTAAGGTAAAGAGCAACCAGATAGCAAACTATCATGTCGAGCAAGAAAGTCCTCCCTATATATGTCCAAGCAGCCACTACAATATACATCCTATGTATAGTAATGGCCTCTAGGGCATACATATAACTAACAACATCGACACCGCTAATTGATTGCGGTATAAATTTCTTTGGTTGTGAAACATTTTACTACACACAAAAGATGATCAATCAGATGGCGCCGTTGCCGGGGATGTGTGCTATTTTGTTCGTTTTTGTTATTTGAGTTGAAAATTTATTATTCCATCAGAATTTTTAGATCAAAATCGCATCAAGCGCTTAACGATTTGTTGTGAATTTTGCGAGGGAATCTAGAATCATTTTACTGAGGAAATCAAGATTCAGAGAAGATCTACAGAATCCAGAGAAGCACAGGAAGTTGCAGAAAAATTTCGAAACCTTAATTCCATCATCAAACCACGGATCCGCGGCGAATGGTGCGTTTTTGCGGCGGTTCCGCCGCCGTTTAGGCGTTTCAGAGATTCAAGTTTCTGTGGTATACTCTCTGTTCTTTCTTCTTCTCTCTGATCTTCTCCAATAACCATTTTCTGCAGGATTCTTTGCAAAATTCGTAGCGCCGCTAAAAGAAAATTTTTTTGCGTGTTTTGATCATTGGTTGTTTGCATATTTTAATACGGAAATTAAGGGGTAATTCAATGAATTCTCAGTGTGTAGGTTTAGAAAATGTATAGAAATCCCAACCAAAGAAATTTGTAAATCGCAATTAATAACGGTGTCGATTGTAGCGCGTTAGTGAATACGGATCGTCCTCAGGGAAAGTGTGATTCGATCGTAATTGAATTAGATGAATTGAAAATTAAAGAGAAATGAAAAGATAATTCAATTCAAGATTATAAAAGTGAATTTTAAGAATTATCTAGATCTAAATCTAATATCAAGAAAACTCAAAATCAAGAATCAAGAATTGATGATATCCAAATCGAATTAGTAATCAAGATTTGTAATGAGGCTCGTAGGAATCGATTGAATAGATAGAAGTGATGAAAACTTGTGATTATGTTTTCTTATCCATTAATGATTTGTTGCTAGATCGATGACTATCAACGAGGTTTAAGGATCTATTGACGGAACTAGGGGTTCTTCATCTCATCCTTTGTCCTTTCGTTGATTATCATTCACAAGCTAGCCTCTAGGAAATTCAATCACCGATCGTTGATCTCTAATTAAGAGCTAAAACATTCAATTAAGCATCTCGCTCGAAACTAGGTTGTCGATGATTCAATTTTCTAGGGTTTACAAAACTCATAGGAATTAAGAATCGTTTCAAGATTGTAATCATCATCTATCTATCTATTCTCTCGACTCCTCCATGAGCGGAGTTTTTATTCAAGCATCATATCAAAGAACACAATTAAGAATCGAGATCTAATCATAATGCTCAAATATAAAGATAAGCAAGATAAAGAAATTTCACCTTTTATAATCAACAATTTTGTTACAATTCTCTCAAGATCTACAAGATTCGAGGAAAGAACTCGATCGTCGAATTTGGCTTCGCAACATCTCCGTGAGTCGCGGATCGGCTTGGATCACTTGCTCGGTTGAAGATTGGCATCGCTTCTAAAAGGTTGAAGGTTTCTTGCTTGATTTGTACTCGGAGATCTTGAATTTGGCTTTGGTGATTGGATTGGTGTTTGGGTGCACAAGTTGTGTCACTCAACTTGTGGGGTGAATTGATGAACAACAAACAACGATGCTTGGGTCCCCTTTTATAGGATCACTTTCCTTTAGCTTCCCCTAGAAGTTTGATTAGGATTAGCTTCCTTTAGAAGCTAGGTTTAGTTTAGCTTCACTTGCAAACTTGGTAGTTGAGTAGAAGCTTCTAGGTTGAGTTAGTTATGTGGCTTGCTTGAGAAACTTGGAGGTGTTTAGCTTAGTCAAGAAGCTTGGCTATTAGGACTGAAGCTTCTGGTGTTTTTGGAGAACTAAGTGGCTTGAAGACATTTTGTAGCTGAGTAGAGATGCCTGGAGAAATGTTCTGTTGACGACTTGATCGCATGGCCGCGGATCCGCCGCATAAAAGGCCCTATGGCCGCGGATCCAAGGCCCTTTGGAGGCTTTAGTGCATGTAATTTTCTGTGCTGTAATGTTTTGGCCCAATGGTACTTTTATGATATATGGAATCTCATAAATCTTTCTTGTTCACTGCCAGATCACAAGTCTTGGACTTGGCGTATTTTTATCAGCACTTTTAACTGTTTCGGCACTTTTCCTGGAATTTCCTGCACAGATTCTCGAGACAAGTGTTGCGCTATACAAAGATTATGCGTGCAATGATAAACACTCAATTTCCCTCAAAAATGCCGGTTATAAAGTATAACACATGTTATTTGGTATTTTACAGACGTTTTGCTAATATGTGCTATATTCATTCAGAACACCTTTAGATGATTGCAAATAGTAGGGAAATCGATGCGTTAAAAATGCAATATTTTCGACTGATCAAATTCCCCCAAACTTATTTTTGGTCGTCTCGAGCAAACTTGTTTTATTAGAAAGAGAAGGAGAAAATAAAGAAAAAGAAAAACTAACTAGCACACTTTCATAGGCAACACGATTGCACTGAGCACATGAAATAAGCCTTTAAATTTCTAGGTGTCCCTAGTAGGAGGAGTGTTGTCTCCTGAGGGTTTTCAGCAGATTGCACCCACAAAATTCAATAATAAAAGGAAGACCGTGAAAGTTACATATAAAGATAAGAACTATAAAAGAAAGACTTTGAAAATTAGAGTTTCCAACTAATACTAGCTTTTCAGTTGTCATAAGCCCTATCTTAATAGTCATGAAAAGATATTAGAAATCACGTCATCTCTCAATAAAACATCGTCTTTATTCTTCATTCCTATCTTTCTTCCAAACATCGATCATATAACCCTACGTGTGTGTAATAGACATCCCTACACTCGGAGAATTCAATTCAAGCTATCATACTCTTGCCCATCCGCCTCAGTACTTTTTAATTAATATTTAGATGGAATTTGCTCACACACTTTTCATGCGACCGTTAATACTTCTTGAGGTACTAACCGACCGATTACTCATGTGCTTGCTTATTAGGTGTATTCAGTATTTTCTTCGTCTTGCACCACCTAAAGCTTAGCAGTGACTCCCAAACCAGTTGGTCTAAGGCACTAGGTGATGAAACACCCTCGCTATATTTTTTTTGTTGCTACCTTGGCGATAACAAAACCAGTGTTCATTTTTCTTTACCATATTTTTTTTATTCATTTTTTTTATTTCCTTCATACTTTGGCTTTTAGACAAGAGCATTTCAAGGTATCCTTTACTATCCCGAGTTTCAAGACGTGTGTAAGTGCGAATAGTAGGGTATCAACATTCAAATGTTTGGCTTCCAGAATAGGAACTATTTTTCAGACTTATTTTTATCCTCAGATTAGTGACTTCCTTCATCTTACTAACTCTTGGGACAACGGCTCATAACTACTTATTACTAGTTCGTTTAAGAAAACTTCTAATTTTCTTGGTTTTCTTAAATTTTTCTAATCTTTTGGATGTAATTTTTCACTATCTAATCTTTTATTATCTTATTTATGTACAATTTTTTTTATTATATATATATATATATATATTTTATATGTTTTGTGCTTATGCAAAGTATGATGCAAAGAATGCGCAAATAAGCACAACCCTCCCCCAAACTTATTTTCAACAGTGTCCTCACTGTTGCCTTCTGCTAAAGCTCAAGAAAAACCTGTAAGCTTGGGAGGAAATTTATTAACAGGGGCAAAAATATATGAAAGTGAAAATCCTCCCCTAAACTTATTCTTTTAGCTCACCATTTTGTGTGAAAATTTTCTTTTCAAGAGCCAGCTTATACCCCCCCAAAACTTGAGTTAAACAATGTTAATCTTTGAAAATCACAAGAGGGGGTCAAGATTACTGGTTGATGCCAAGCTTTGCAAAGATTGAAGGTCAACACCAACCATTCAAAGATTTTATTAATGTAGTGCACCGGTTGGTGGAAGAACAAGTTGAACAGAGCCAAGAAGAAGTGGGGAAAAGGTAAGTGGTGGAATAGAATGTGTTTGCGTCTCATTTTGGAGAGACGACACAATGATAGTGATGGATAACTCGCATTCTTATGAATGATATGAAGAAGGGGTGGAGGTTCAATTTCTTTATATTGAAGTGGATTCATCTCAACGCCCGTGTTTGCTAAAAATGCGAGTTCATCAGCGAAAATGTCCTCAAAGCTCTCATCAATACTCCGAAGAATAACGTCATCAAAAAGCGCGGGGTGATCTTCAGACTCCAAAAATAGTTCATAATCAGTGTTAGTTGTTGACCCGGACAACTCAGTGGAAGAGTCCGTATGTGTATGATACATAGTTGGGTCAAACAACAAATGAAAAGAGTCTAGATCAGTATCATGAGGATCGTCAAATTCACTGCTGTCGACATCCATTAATTCGACAGAACAGACCTGAGCAGTAGGTTCAGAGGGTACACTTCCCAACTTGTAAATGTTCATCTCAATTGACATCTTCCCGACGGATAGGGTCATAGAGCCATTACGACAGTTGATTATAGCATTGGAAGTGGCCAAAAAGGGGCGACCAAGAATCACCGGAATTTGATTCCGTGGGTTCGCTATAGGCTGTGTATCAAGTACAATAAAGTCCACAGGGAATACAAATTCCCCGATTTTTATCAACACATCCTCCAGTTCACCCCTAGGTTTGGTGATTGATCGGTCGGCCATCTGGAGAGTGCAGGGAGCTGGTTTCAACTCTCCGATCCCTAACTGCTCATAAACTGAGAAAGGAAGCAGGTTAACACTTGCACCAAGGTCAAGTAGAGCACAGTTAATGTGTTTATCCCCAATAGAAATAGAAATGGTAGGATAGCCAGGATCCTTACGTTTCCGAGATAATTGTTGGGGAAAAGCTGTGTCTACAGTCTTTGACATGAATACCTTCTTTGGCACTTGAGTCTTCCTCTTCCTAGTGCACAAGTCTTTGAGAATTTTCGCATAAGCGGGGACTTGTTGAATAGCGTCTAGAAGAGGGATGTTGATGTTAACCTTTTTAAAGATTTCTGTGATCTTCTCCATTTGCGGACTTGGTCTGTTTTCCCTTAACCGATTCGGATAAGGAGCTTGAGCAATAAGGTCGGGGTCCAACATTGGAGAAGATCGTGTGGGTAAGAACGATCTAAGAATAGGAGTGGGGATCGTCTTTGGTGGACTAGAAGATATATTCTGAGGTGTCGAGCCTTGGGGAAAACGGAGAATAGGCTCAGAAGAAAATGGTGGGGTAGACGAACTGGGGTCAGAAACAGAAGTAGAAGTGGAAGGAAAAGTCTCAGCCGGGGTATCATCGATTGATTCATCATTTTTATCAATCTCCTCACCAACATGATTGTCAAGCACTCTTCCAGATCTCAACGTGGTGATAGCGTTCACATGATGTGAATAGCCAGGATTGGGTAAAGGTTGAGCTGGAAGTTTCCCTTTCTCTCTAGCACTCAATTCGGCATTTATACAGGTAATTTGTGCTTCCATCGATTTAATACTCTCACTTTGAGAGTAGGAGTTTTTCTGGATTTTATCGACGGAAGACTTTATTTCAGCCGAAACTTGCATGAAATTTGTCAGAAGCAAATTCATGAGTGAAGAGGATTCATCAGTACCGGTCAACTGCAAAGGATTATTCGATGCAGGTGTGTTGACCGGATTTTGAAAGTTTTGTGATTGGAAGGGGTGCTGACTCAATTGAAGTGGTTGCTGTTGTGGTGGAGGAACCCTTTGGAAATTGTTTTGGGTTGGAACAGTGTTTTGATTTTCTGATTGGTTCCAAGCAAAGTTAGGGTGATTCCTCCAACCCTGATTATAAGTGGAAGAAAATGGATTATTTCTAGGTCTTTGTTGGAAAGCAGAATTGATATGCTCATGACCTTGAAATGGAGAATTCAATGGACATTCTTCCGTGAGATGTGATGGATCAGAACAGCATCCACATACAGTTTTGGGGAGTGACATTTGATTTAGGGCGGCGGCTAAAAATTTATTTTCCATAGTTTCGAGTTTCTTTTGCATTGCTGACATTTCAGCTCTAACTCCTATGGATACATCAATTTGGTGAATGCCAACCCTAGACGATGACCGGTTTACACTCTCCCACTGTAAAGATCTTTCAGCGAAATCTTCTAAAAATTTCCAGGCTTCACCATCATCTTTAGTCATGAAAGTGCCTTGACACATGGATTCAAGGGTCTATTTTGTGGTAGGATTAATGCCCTCATATATGATTCTGCACAGATCCCATCTAGGGATTCCGTGATGTGGACAACGAACTAACAGATCCTTGAAGCGTTCAAAACACTTCAAGAATGTTTCATTTGGAAGCTAGGTGAATTGATTTATTTCGCTACGGATTCGTGCTGTTTTATGATTGGGGTAGAATTTCTTTAGGAATGCTTTTACGAATTCTTCCCAGTTTGAAATAGAATGTGCGGTTGTGTTATAAAGCCACTTCTCGGCTATATCACACAAGGTAAATGGGAGAAGACGAAGACACATAGCATCCACAGAAAGCTGTGAAGTACCCATCATTGCGAATACATTTTCAAATTTGGTAATAAACATGTGTGCATCTTCAGACTCAAGACCGTGATATTTTGGTAGAAGATTGATGTATTGGGGTTTAATTTCAAAATTTTCCCCGTTGGCTGGTGGAATGGTGAGACAGGTCGAAAGAGGACCTCGCATAGGATAACATCTCTCTTGGAGAGAGATGCAGGGTGGATTCTGCGCACCTGCGGACGGCGGCACAGTAGTGGTAAAGAAGTTCGATGGAGAACCTTCATTGAAGTGGGTGTGGTGGTGGGTAAAGAAGAAGTAGATGTAGAATTACGACTTCGGAGTCGATCGGGGGAACACGGACAAGACGGGCACTAGAATCCCGTGTCCAGCCGAGCATGCACTAAAGGGTTTAGCACAAGTGGCAGCGTTGTGATAATTAAGGAATATGTGGATTGGTGTTTGTTTTGAAAAAGACACGAATTTTTGAAAAAAATGCAAATCACACAAAATGCACAAGCAACCCTAAGTCTAATGGTTACCTAGGTCAAGTCTCTAGACCTCTCCTAACTGCCAGAAGACAAGTCGCAAGATCAATCCTCTACTGCCTCTTTGTCCCTTCTGTGGCCAGGTAAGTGCCAGGTAAGTGGGAGGTTCTCCACTGCGTAAGTAGTGAGCCTAATTAAGTAACCACTTGCCTTAGACACACTTGCCTTAGACACCACAAAAGAAACGTGGATAAACAATAGATTACCCACGACCTCCTTCTGTCCTAAGTGAGCACGACGGTCCTTAGAGTCATGTCTAGATATTTTTTATTTAATGAGGGTAATGCGGATGCAGTTTTGTGATTTTTGGGGCCTAGGACGGGTAATGAACTCCCGACCTAATCTGAATTGGGTCTTCGCCCCTTAATTTCCGTATTAAAAATGCAAACAACCAAGATCAAACACGCACAATTTTGCTTTCTGCGGCGCTGCGAATTTTTGTAAAGAATCCTGCAGAAATTGGTTAATGGAGCAGATAGAGGAAGAGATAAGAAAGACAGAAGTTCACCTGAGAAGACTGAAGCACTGAAGCCCTAGGGAGGCCGCGGATCCGCCGCGATATGCTTGTATTGACCGCGGAAACGCGGTGCTGTAATGTGATTTCTCAACAAAAATTGCTGCAGATGCTTCTGTTCACTCAAGGAATTCTCTAGAATGTTCAGAAAATTTTTCCTCTTGCTCCACAGATTCCAGATTCCCTCGCAACAAATCACAACAAATCGTTTAGTGTTTGTGCGAATTTTGATCTAAAAATTCTGATGGATTAATAAATCTTTCAACTCAAATTTAGAAAACGAACAAATTAGCACACTATCCCCGGCAACGATGCCATTTGATTCAATTAATTCTCGGTGTGTAGGTTTAGAAAATGTATAGAAATCACAACCAAAGAAATTTGTAAACCGCAATCAATAACGGTGTCGATTGTAGCGCGTTTGTGAATACGGATCGTCCTCAGGGAAAGTGTGATTCGATCGTAATTGAATTAGATGAATTGAAAATTAAAGAGAAAAGAAAAGACAATTCAATTCAAGATTATAAAAGTGAATTTCAAGAATTATCTAGATCTAAATCTAATATCAAGAAAACTCAAAATCAAGAATCAAGAATTGATGATATCAAAATCAAATTAGTAATCAAGATTTGTAATGAGGCTCGTAGGAATTGATTGAATAGATAGAAGTGATGAAAACTTGTGATTACGTTTTCTTATCCATTAATGATTTGTTGCTAGATCGATGACTATCAACGAGGTTTAAGGATCTATTGACGGAACTAGGGTTTCTTCATCTCATCCTTTGTCCTTTCGTTGATTATCATTCACAAGCTAGCCTCTAGGAAATTCAATCACCAATCGTTGATCTCTAATTAAGAGCGAAAACATTCAATTAAGTATCTCGCTCAAAACTAGGTTGTCGATGATTCAATTTTCTAGAGTTTACAAAACTCATAGGAATTAAGAATAGTTTCAAGATTGTAATCATCATCTATCTATCTATTCTCTCGACTCCTCCATGAGCGGAGTTTTTATTCAAGCATCATATCAAAGTACACAATCAAGAATCGAGATCTAATCATAATGCTCAAATATAAAGATAAGCAAGATAAAGAAATTTCACCTTTTATTAATCAACAATTTTGTTACAATTCTCTCAAGATCTACAAGATTCGAGGAAAGAACTCGATCGTCGAATTTGGCTTCGCAACGTCTCCGTGAGCCGCGGATCGGCTTGGATCACTTGATCGGTTGAAGATCGGCGTCGCTTCTAAAAGGTTGAAGGCTTCTTTCTTGATTTGTACTCGGAGATTTTGAATTTGGCTTTGGTGATTGGATTAGGGTTTGGGTGCACAAGTTGTGTCACTCAACTTGTGGGGTGAATTGATGAACAACCAACAACGAGGCCCTTGGGTCCCCTTTTATAGGTTCTCTCTCCTTTAGCTTCCCCTAGAAGTTTGATTAAGATTAGCTTCCTTTAGAAGCTAGGTTTAGTTTAGCTTCACTTGCAAGCTCGGTAGTTGAGTAGAAGCTTTTAGGTTGAGTTAGTTATGTGGCTTGCTTGAGAAGCTTGGAGGTGTTTAGATTGTACAAGAAGCTTGGCTGTTGGGACTGAAGCTTCTGGAGATTTCTGGAGAACTAAGTGGCTTGAAGACATTTTGTAGCTGAGAAGAGAAGCCTGGAGAAATGTTCTGTTGACGACTTGATCGCATGGCCGCGGATCCGCCGCATAAAAGGCCCTATGGCCGCGGATCCGCGGCCCTTTGGAGGCTTTAGTGCATGTAATTTTCTGTGCTGCAATGTTTTGGCCCAATGGTACTTTTATGATATGTGGAATCTCATAAATCTTTCTTGTTCACTGCCAGATTATAAGTCTTGGACTTAGCGTATTTTTATCAGCACTTTTAACGGTTTCGGCAATTTTCCTGGATTTCATGCCCAGATTCTCGAGACAAGTGTTGCGCTATACAAAGATTATGCGTGCAATGATAAACACTCAATTTCCCTCAAAAATTCCGGTTATAAAGTATAACACATGTTATTTGGTATTTTACAGACGTTTTGCTAATATGTGCTATATTCATTCCGAACACCTTTAGATGATTTTAAATAGTAGGAAATTGATGCGTTGAAAATGCAATATTTTCGACTGATCAAGGGGCACGACCAAATTAAGATTAGGTGGGAGTTCACTACCCTTCCTAAGCCCCGGAAATCACAAAAACTTGCATTCGCATCACTCTCATTAATTAAAAAAAATATCCAGACAAGACTCTAAGGACCGTCGCGCTCAAATAGGACAGAAGGAGGTCGTGGGTAATCTACTATTTATCCACGTTTCTTTTGTGGTGTGTAAGGCAAGTGTGCCTATGGCAAGTGGTTACTTAATTAGGCCAGCTACTTACGTAGCGGAAAACCTCCCACTTACCTGGCACTTACCTGGCCACAGAAGGGATAAGGAGGCAGTAAAGGATCAATCTTGCGACTTGTCTTCTGGAAGTCTAGGAGAGGTCTAGAGACTTGACCTAGGTGACCATTAGATATAGGGTTGTGTGTGCATATTTGTGTGAATTTCATAAATCTGTCCTTTTTCAAAACAAACCAATTATTCTTCTTCCCTTTTTACCCTTTTCCCCCTCTTCTCTTCTTATAATGGGTGGCCCAAACAGACGAACTCTTGCCGAGCTTTGCTGTCTACAACCAGATATTTCTTGTTTTCGTAATCGCTTTGGTATACCGTCCGACTCTCCCATGTCCATAAGAGATCAGATAGAAAAGGCGTATAGAAACAGTTGGCCACCTCAGTCTAGGCCTTATCAACCGTATCCTAATTCTACATCCGTTTCAGTTGATACTCCGAGTGAGGATGCCCCTAGACGCATGTCCATTTCTGAGCATATAGCTAGGGCTAAAGGCCAAAGTTTCAATCTGGACCAATATCAACCATCACCTCCACTCTCTAAAGAAGAATTTCATAATCGGTTTGTGACATGTATGATGTCCAATAGCCAACCGACCAACCAATATCAATATTCTTCTTATCATAATGTTGATCCTACTCCTGCCCAGTTTTCGTAACCATTCAATTCCTATCAATCCAATCCGACTTTTCCACCTTCTTTAGACAGTCCTTCTAATCAGTCATTTAGGAGTTCTAATTGTCCACAAGAATTTCAATCTTATACTGAAACCCCTTATCGACCCAAGTCTAGTCTTGAGCAGACATTAGAAAAATATTTGGAAATGTCAAACCAAATTAGGAAGGAACTAACAGAATGGACGCAAGAAAAAAATGTCAAACCTGCCCAAAATTTTTCAGTGTATAATTCGGGTATAGGACAAAGTGAGAATTTGGATAGTGAGACAGAATTATACACCCTTCCTAATCAAACCTGCCCTTTACATGCTAAAATCCACAACTCCAGTTTCATAGATTCATCGAGTACACCAAATGATTCACCAATTGACGATAGAATGTATGAGAAGTTGTGTAATAATGCAGTGTTTGATTTACCCAATTGTGAAGGGTCCATTTCGAGTGAAACCATACCAAATCCTTGTGATCTTTACATCTCCATTCTTGAACCAAAATTGATTGAAGACCATAATTTGAATGAGGTGTTTGAGAATTTTAACTTTCACTGGAATGAGGAGATTGACATTGGGGATATATTGAATAATGTACCCGAAATTTTTGATGAGTTTGTCCCATCA
The DNA here is from genome assembly GCA_030015575.1 of Agapanthus africanus. Lineage (NCBI taxonomy): Eukaryota > Viridiplantae > Streptophyta > Magnoliopsida > Asparagales > Amaryllidaceae > Agapanthus > Agapanthus africanus. The sequence continues at coordinate 265,983,053 of CM057343.1, forward strand.
ATTCATCAGGTCCTTTCACTTCCTTGTGGTCATCATCTCGAGCCTTTGATAATTCTTCCCGAACCCTAAATGCTTCTCGAAGTTAATAATGGTATAACCGATCAGCAGACCGAAATTCAGCATATATCTTCCACATCTGGTTTAGCGATCCTCAACACATCAATTTGTTTACCCATTTCACCTTCTACTTTCTCCGGTTCTTCTTCTATTCTTCCTATAGTTTCTACGAGTTTTGATGAATCACAATCCGATAGTTCAAGTTCGACAATCCCAGAAAGCCAACTTGATTTGGATATTTTTGAAAATGAGGTAGATGAGTTTTTCGAGTCTTCTACCTCCATGAATTTTGACAAATCAAGTATGGTAAAATATGACACAAAATTTATTGACAGCAAAATGTTCAATCACACCATTGGTGAAAGTTTTGAAGAACTTTTTGCTGACGAACTTGCATTCCTAAACAACACGGATTTTGTGATTGATCATCCTCTACATATAGAAGTTGAACCGCCACTACTCCTTCTTCTTAATCATTCACATTCTCGCTGTCATTCATCCTCATTCTTCCATTTCTATAATTTAAGACTTAAACCCTTTCCAGACCACCACTTACCTCTTCCCCACTTCTTCCTAACTCTATACAACATGTTCTTCCACCGACCTATACGCTACACTGATAAAATCTTTGAATGGTTGGTATTAATTTTTGGTCTTTGTAAAGTCTTATTTTGACCAAATGACTCACCCCCTCTTAAAATGCTTAATATTGTCTAACTCATGTTTGAGGGGGGGTTATATTTTTGGCTCTTGAACATAACTTTTGTCCTCAAAATTATGAGCCAAAAATAAGTTTGGGGGGGATTTTCACTTTCACTTATTCTTACCCCCATTAATAATTTCCTCCCAAGCTTACAGGTTTTCTGAGATTTAACAGATGGCAACAGTGAGGACACTGTTGAAAACAAGTTTGGGGGAGGTTTGTGCTTATTTACGTATCACTTTGTATCATACTTTGCATAAACACAAAACATATAATAAAAAAAAATATTTTTGTACATAAATAAGATAATAAAAGATTAGATAGTGAAAAATTACATCCTAAAGATTAGAATAGTTTAAGAAAACCTAGAAAATTAGAAGTTTTCTTAAACAGAACTAGTAATAAGTAGTTATGAGCCGTTGTCCCAAGGGTTAATAAGATAAAAGAAGTCACTAATCTGAGGATAAAAATAAGTCTGAAAAATAGTTGCTATTCTGGAAGCCAAACATTTGAATGTTGATACCCTACTATATGCACTTACACACGTCTTGAAACTCGGGATAGTAGAGAATACCTTGAAATACTCTTGTCTAAAAGCCAAAGTATGAAGGGAATAATAAATGGAAAATAAAAAATAAAATGGTGGGAACAATGAACACTGGTTTGTTTATCACCAAGGCAGCAATAAAAAAAATATAGTAAGGGTGCTTCATCACCTAGTGCCTTAGACCAACTGGTTTGGGAGTCACTGCTAAGCCTTAGGTGTTGCAAGACGAGGAAAATATTAAATACACCTAATCTGCAAGCACATGGGTAATCGTTCGGTTAGTACCTCAAGAAGTATTAACGGTCGCATGAAAAATGTATGAGCAATTCCATCTAAATATTCATCGATTAAAAAGTACTGAAGCAGATGGACAAGAGTATGATAGCTAGAATTGAATTCTCCGAGTGTAGGGATGTTCTTTATACACACATAGGGGTATATGATCGGTGTTTGGAAGAAAGGTAGGAATGAAGAATAAAGATGATGTTTTATTGAGGGATGATATGATTTCTAACATTTTTTCATGACTATTAAGATAGGGCTCATGACAACTGAAAAGTTAGTATTAGTTGGAAACTCTAATTTTCAAAGTGTTTCTTTTATAGTTCTTATCTTTAAATGTAACTTTCACAGTCTTCCTTTTATTATAGGATTTTGTGGGTGCAATCCGCTGAAAACCCTCAAGAGACAACACTCCTCCTACTAGGGACACCTAGAGGTTTAAAGGCTTGTTACACATGCTCAGTGCAATCGTGTTGCCTACGAAAGTGTGCTAGTTAATTTTTCTTTTTCTTATATTTTCTCCTTCTCTTGAATAAAAGATGTTTGCTCGAGACGACCAAAATTAAGTTTGGGGGAATTTGATCAGTCGAAAATATTGCATTCTTAACACATCAATTTCCCTACCTTTTCTAATCATCTAAAGGTGTTTGGTATAAATATAGCACATATTAGCAATTCGTCTGCAAAATATCAATTAACATGTGTTATACATTATAACCGGTATTATGAGGGAAATTGAGTGTTTATTACTACACGCATGATTTTGTATATCTCAACACCTTTTAGCAAGATTGTGTGTAGGAAATTCTTCAGGTAAAAGAACCGGAATCGCAAAAGTGCCAATAAAGTGCAGCAAGTCAAAGACTTGAAATCTGGCAGCAACCAAGAAAGAATTATAAGATTCCAGACATCAAAAGAACACCCTAAAGACAACATCAAACATCCCCAGAAAACTGACCATGAGATCTCTTCAAATGGCCGTGGATCCGCGGCCGATCCAGGCCGATCCGCCGTGGTTCCGCGGCCGAGTTGACTCGTTGGCGCTCGAGACTTCTCCAGAATCTTTCTTGTAACGACCTAGCTTCCTCAAGACGCTCCAATTCCACGTGGCATCTTCTGGAAGGCTCTGTATAACAAACAAGCTTATGAGAGAAGATTAAATGAGTGGTTATAAAAAGGGATCTAGATTTAGAATTTGAGGGTTGTTAAGTTGTTCAATAGTTTGTTAATTAGTGATGAATTAGTTAGATATTTAGAGCCAAAATTCAAATTCAAGTTGAGTGACACAACTTGATACCAAAACTTTAGCCCAAATCCATTTGAAAAGCAAAATCAAGATCATTTTGAGAAGCAAATCAAGCAAGCAACCATCGATCCTTTATCCGCGAAGCCAATCTTTATCAAGAGCGCTAGATCCACGACAATCCAAGTCTCACGGAGATCGATCGGAGAGAACTTCGACGGATCTAGTTACCTCTTCAAAAGGAGCGATCGAGAGCATAATCTTGTAACCTCGAATTGAGGGAATGTGTAGTTAGTCGACGATTTAATAAAGGTGAAAATTGTAATTGTTGCTTTCTTTACATTCTTGCGTTATGAAACTTCTTGATCTTTGATTCATTAATTTTCATGATGTGTGAGTGAAATCTCCGCTTGTGGAGGAATCGAGAGAATAGGTAGATCTAACGGTGATGAAATCCTTTTACTAAGTTTAAGTCTTATGAGAATCGTTAAATCTTGGAAAATGAATCATCGATGACCTAATTTGGAGAGAGATCACTTTCGTGATAACTTCGTTGCAAATTAGAGATGAACGATTGATGATTTTCTTTTCTAGGGGTTAGACTTGAATGATAATCTATGAAAAGACAAGGGATAGAAGGAGAAACCCTAGTTTCTTCAATAAATCCATAATCTTCATCCATCATCATCTTTCTAGCTACAATCCTTCAATAGATAAAATTAGTTATAATTAGTATTCATCATAGCTACCAATTTGATCGATTCCTACAAGCTATTCTACAAATCTTGATAACTAAATTGATTGGGACATTTCTTGATTCTAGATCTATTTTCTTGATATTTATTAAAATTAAACCTTACAAATCTTGAATCAACTTTCTTGCATTTTCTTTTATATTTTCATTTCGACTCATCTAGAACAAGATCGATCAAAACACACATCTCAGTGGACGATCCATATTCATTAACGCGCTATATCGACACCGTTAATTTATTGCGGTATAAATTTCTTTGGTTGTGAAACATTTTACTACACACAAAAGATGATCAATCAAGTAACTTTTACTCACAGTGGGATCGGGATCCAACTATCAAATAGAAGGTATGCAATTTCATTGCAAATTCCAACACTTGAAATTCCCGATATGGTTTTTACCCCTAGTGTTTAATGACCTTAACTATGGTCAACAAATCATAAGCACTAGTCAAGTTCTACCCATCATTTCATGATCGATTTAGACCCACTCGTATGACCCTTAACTATGTTTAACAAAGGCATACGAATGTCCTAATCGATCGCATTATATGCTTTGTAGGAAAACATCACTTAGCTATAGTACACTACGCCTTAACTATAGTCAACAAACGTAGCACGAATACTAAGTACTTTACTTCCTAAAATGGCAGAGGGCTATGATTGATCATCTTCATGTGTATTTGGAAAAAGATTTAATCACAACCAAAGAAATTTATACCGCAATCAATAACGGTGTCTATTGTAGTTTCATTAGCGAGAGCGGATCGTCCACTGAGATTGTGTGAATTTATTTGAATTTTTTTTAGTTGAGTTGAAAAGAAAAGATAAAAGAAAATGATTCAAGATTTGTGAGGTTTAGTTTCAAGAAACATAAATAAATTAGATCTAAAATCAAGAATTAATAATGATCAAGAAAATGTCCAAACCAATTGAATTATCAAGATTTGTAAAGTAGCTTGTAGGAATCGATCAAATAAGTAGTGATCATGAAAACTAAAGATTACAAAATCTTATCTATTGAGGATTTGTTACTAGATCGATTACGATCAACGAAGATTAGAGATCTATTGAAGAAACTAGTGTTTCTCCTTCACCATCCCTTGTCTTTTCATTGATTATCATTCAAATTCTAGCCTCTAGTCAAGAAAATCACCGATCGTTTGATCTCTAATTTGGAGCGAAAACATTCAAGAAAGCGACCTCGCTCAAAATTAGGTCTTCGATGATTCAATTTCCTAGAGTTAACAAAACCTCATAAGACTTAAGAATCGTTCAAAAATTTCATCATCATCATCTACCTATTCTCTCGATTCCGCTACAAGCGGAGATTTCACTCACACATCATGAAAAATGAAAGAATCAAGAATCGATAAATTTTCATAATGCAAGAATGTAAAGAAAGAAAGATTTATAATTTTTCACCTTTATTAATCGACGATTAGGTACAATTCACTTAAAGGTTACAAGATTTGAGGAGGTAACTAGATCCGCCGAAATTAGCTTCGCATCGATCTTCTTGATTCGCGGATCTCTTGCTCGGATGATGATCGACGTTGCTTCAAAGGATCTTCATTTGCTTGCTTGATTCGCTTTTCGATGGATCTTGATTTGGCTTTGGAATTGGATTTGGGATAGGGTTTGATTACAAGTTGTGTCCTTCAACTTGTGTTTTGAATTATTGAACCACTCAATTCATGAACAACCTTTGTAATGAAGCCATAGGTCCCCTTTTATAGTTTTCCTTTATCTTCCCCTAGAAGCTAAGTTATTATGAAGCTTGTATAGGAAGCTAGGTTGTTGTAGGGAAGTTTCTAGATTAAGGTAGTTATCTAGCTTGCATGAGAAGCTTGGTGTTGGAGGGAAGCTTCTGGAGATTTCTAGGGACTTTGAAGCGTCTTGAAGAAGTTTGGCTGTTGAAGAGAAACCTCGGGAAAAGTTCCAACCGCCGACGAGTCCGATCGGCCACGGATCCGCGGCAGATCGGCCTGACTCGGCCGCGGATCCATGGCCTTTTGATGGAGTCAGTGCATGGAATCTTCAGGGTTGTTTCATGTTGGCTTTATGACATTTTTCTGATGTCTGGAATCCTATAGTTATTTCTTGTTTACTGCCAGATTTCATGTCTTTGACTTGCTGTATTTATCGGTGCTTTTAAGCAGTTCCAGTTCTTTGACCTGAAGAATTTCTGCACAAAATCTTGAGACAAGTGTTGAGATATACATAAATCTTGCGTGTAGTAATAAACACTCAATTTCCCTCTAGAATGTCGGTTTTAATGTATAACACATGTTATTTGATATTATGCAGACGAATTGCTAATATGTGCTATATTTATACCAAACACCTTTAGATGATTAGAAAATGTAGGGAAATTGATGTGTTAAGAATGCAATATTTTCGACTGATCAAATTCCCCCAAACTTAATTTTGGTCGTCTCGAGCAAACATCATTTATTTAAGAGAAGGAGAAAATATAAGAAAAAGAAGAACTAACTAGCACTCTTTCGTAGGCAACACGATTGCACTGAGCACGTGCAACAAGCCTTTAAACCTCTAGGTGTCCCTAGTAGGAGGAGTGTTGTCTCCTGAGGGTTTTCAGCGGATTGCACCCAATAAATCCAATAATAAAAGGAAGACTATGAAAGTTACATATAAAGATAAGAATTATAAAAGAAAGACTTTGAAAACCAGAGTTTCCAATTATACTAGCTTTTCAGTTGTCATGAGCCCTATCTTACTAGTCATGAAAAGATGTTAGAAATCACATCATCCCTCAATAAAACATCGCCTTTATTCTTCATTCCTATTTTTCTTCTAAACACCGATCATATACCCCTACGTGTGTGTAAAAGACATCCCTACACTCGGAGAATTCAATTCAAGCTATCATACTCTTGTCCATCTACCTCGGTACTTTTTAATCGGTGAATATTTAGATGGATTTGCTCATACTTTTTTCATGCGACCGTTAATACTTCTTAAGGTACTAACCGACCGATTACTCATGTGCTCGCTGATTAGGCGTAAGTAGCATTTTCCTCGTCTTGCAACACCTAAGGCTTAGCAGTGACTCCCAAACCAGTTGGTCTAAGGCACTAGGTGATGAAGCACCCTCGCTATATTTTTCTTATGCTGCCTGGTGATTACAAAACCAGTGTTCATTTTTCTTCACCATTTTATCTTTTATTTTCCATTCATACTTTGGCTTTTAGACAAGAGCATTTCAAGGTATCCTCTACTATCCCGAGTTTCAAGACGTGTGTAAGTGCGTATAGTAGGGTATCAACGTTCAAATGTTTGGCTTCCGGAATAGGAACTAATTTTCAGACTTATTTTTATCCGCAGATTAGTGACTTCTTTCATCTTACTAACCCTTGGGACAACGGCTCATAACTATTTATTACTAGCTCGATTAAGAAAACTTCTAACTTTCTAGGTTTTCTTAAAATTTTCTAATCTTTTAGATGTAATTTTTCACTATCTAATCTTTTATTATAAAATTAAATATTAAATATTTATATTTTTTTTCCATATGTTTTGTGCTTATGTAAAGTATGATGCAAAGTGATGTGCAAATAAGCGCAAACCTCCTCCAAACTTGTTTACAACAGTGTCCTCACTGTTGCCATCTGTTAAATCTCAGATACCTATAAGCTTGGGTAGAAAAATTTATTAGTGGGGACAATAATAAGTGAACATGAAAATCTCCCCCAACCTTATTCTTTTCACTCACCTCCATTCTAAAGATGATACAGTATGTTTTTAAGACATGGAGGTGAGACGGAGGAATTTTAGTCAAGATAAAGCGGCTCCTGTAAAAACAGGAGCTCCTCCGTGGGGTCAGTGGAAAAATACGGTTTTAATCTATGTCCATTTACTTTGAAAATTGTACCGTTTTCAACATTTTCAACCTCAACTGCCCCGTGCGGGTATACATACCGCACAACAAAAGGTCCTTTCCACCGAGATTTTAGCTTACCCGCATGAAGATGGAGACGTGAATCATAAAGAAGGACTTGTTTACCAGGTGTAAAAGTTTTTCTCAAAATATTTTTATCGTGATATACCTTAGTCCGGTTCTTTACAATTACAACATTATCATAAGCTTCATCGCGGAGTTCGCTTAGCTCGTTTAATTGCAGCTTCCGAAAGTTGCAGGCTTGATTTAAGTCAAAGTTAAGTTCTTTAATGGCCCACATTGCTTTGTGCTCAATCTCGACCGGAAGGTGACAAGCCTTTCCAAACACTAATCTGTAAGGAGACATACCTAGATCGGTTTTATATGCAGTATAGAATGCCCAAAGAACATCCGTCAATTTAGTCGACCAATCTTTTCAATTTTTAGAAACTGTTTTCTCCAAAATTTGTTTGATTTGTCTGTTTGAAACCTCACTTTGCCCGCTTGTTTGGGGATGATAGGGTGTGGAAAGTTTGTGGTTGATTGCATATTTCCGCATCAAGGTCTCGAAAGACCGATTGCAGAAATGCGTCCCGTTATCGCTAATAATAGCGTGTGGGTGTCCAAATCACGAAACGATATTTTCTTTTAAGAACTTAATGACAAACTTTTTGTCATTAGTGCGACAAGGAATAACTTCCACCCATTTCGAGATGTAATCAACCGCAAGCAATATGTACAGATTCCCAAAGGAGTTGGGAAAAGGACCCATAAAGTCAATACCCCAAACGTCAAAAATTTCAACCACTAAGATGGGTTGAAGTGGCATCTTATTTCTCCGGGAAATTCTACCCATGTGTTAACATTGTGTACAGGTTTTGCAATGATCAAATGCGTCTTTGAACAAAGTTGGCCAATAAAAACCGCATTGCAAATCCTTCTCCGCCGTCTTTCGAGGACCAAAGTGACCCCCACATGCCTGATCATGACAAAAAGATAGAACACTCTTGAATTCATCATTAGGGACACATCTGCGAAAGATCTGGTCAAGACAATATTTAAACAAATAGGGTTCATCCCAGTAAAAATGTTTTACTTGGGATAGAAATCGATGTTTGTCCTGTTTTGACCATTCGTGAGGAATAAGTCCCGTAGCAAGATAATTCACAATATCCCCAAACCAAGGTTCAGCGGATACTTTCAAGAGTTGTTCGTCTGGAAAAGAATCATTGATCAACAGGGTCACAGGTGAAGAAGAGATGCGCGAAAGATGGTCGGCTACCACGTTTTCACATCCTTTCTTATCTTTAATAACAAGATCAAATTCTTGTAATAGAAGGATCCAACGTATTAGCCTACCTTTAGCATCCTTCTTCGCCAAAAGATATTTCAAGGCGGAGTGGTCAGTGTACACAACAATTGGTGAGCCAATCAAGTAAGGCCTGAATTTTTCTAATGCAAATACAACCGCCAAAAGTTCTTTTTCGGTAATTGTATAGTTAATTTGAGCATCATTCAGTGTCTTACTTGCATAATAGATCACATGTGGCATCTTTTCAATGTGTTGTCCTAAGACTGCACCAACTGCAAAATCTGATGCATCACACATAAGCTCAAACAGGTGGTTCCAATCTGGAGATGATAGAACGGGGGCTGTAGTGAGAGAGTTTTTAAGTGAGTCAAATGCAGCCTCACAATCCGAGTCAAAGTGGAAGGTTGTGTCCTTGGCCAAGAGAAGAGTTAAGGGTCTAGCAATTTTGGTAAAATCCTTAATGAATCTCCGATAAAAGCCTGCATGGCCAAGAAATGATCGTATATTTTTGACACATTTGGGATGAGGAAGGTTATGAATGACATCTATTTTAGCTTTGTCAACCTCAATGCCTTTTCGTGAAATAACATGTCCAAGCACAATTCCCTCTTGAACCATGAAATGGCATTTTTCCCAATTCAAGGTTAAGTCCTTATCTTTACAACGAGTAAGAACCGCATCAAGATGAGATAGGCAGTCAGCAAAAGAATCTCCGAATATCGAGAAATCGTCCATGAAAATCTCCAGAAAATTCTCGACCATGTTCGAGAATATCCCCATCATACACCGCTGAAATGTAGCGAGAGCATTGCATAACCCAAAGGGCATGCGTTTATAAGCAAAAGTACCAAAAGAACAAGTAAATGTGGTTTTGTCTTGATCCTTTTTGGCAATAGGGACCTGTTTATAGCCAGAGTATCCGTCCATGAAGCAATAGTATTCACGTCCAGCTAAGCGTTCCAGCATCTGGTCAATAAAAGGTAGAGAAAAGTGGTCTTTCCTCGTTGCGGTATTGAGTTTTCTATAATCAATACATACACGCCACCCAGTTGGAGCGCGTGTCTGGATTAACTCATTAGCCTCATTTTTTATAACCGTGATGCCAGATTTCTTAGGGACTACATGAATTGGACCTACCCATTGGCTATCAGAGATTGGGTAAATGATACCACTGTCAAGGCATTTGACGATTTCTTTCTTTACCGCCTTCTTCATGATGGGGTTCAACCGTCTCTGTGGTTCTCGGGTTGGCTTGGCTTCATCCATCAGATGTATATGATGTTCAACAATCAAGAGACTAATTCTTTTGATGTCAGCCATAGTCCAACCAAACGCCTACCTATTAGATCTCAACACTGTCAAAAGAGCATTCTCTTGCTCTGTGGTTAGAGAAGCTGATATGATAACAGGTAAAGACTCATTCTCACCTAAATATGCATATTTAAGATAAGAAGGTAAAAGTTTGAGATCTAATGCTGGCGGAGAAAAAATAGAAGGCGGGGTAAAAGAATGACATTCAAATTCATGAAGAAGCTCGTAGCCTGCAAAGGATACAGATTCGGATAGTGATGAGTCAAGAGTGTCAGACTCAGGGGTGGGAAGAGTGGCATCACTAAGATGTGCAAGATCAAACATTGATGTGCTAGTGTCGTTGAGATTTTCAAAGCAATGTTCATCAACTTCGCAGCCTTCGGGAGCAATCTCCTGGACAGAACAGACATCAAGTATGTGAGCAGAGGGTTCAGACGGCTAACTTCCAATTTTATAGATGTTCAGTTCAATTGTCATTTTTCCGAAAGATAGGTTCATTGAACCGTTTCAACAATTAATGACAGCATTGGAAGTGGCAAGGAATGGTCGACCCAGAATCACCGGAAGGTTCGCTACAGGTTGTGTATCGAGAATAATAAAGTCCACAGGGAATATAAATTCCCTAAATTTTATCAACACATCCTCCAGTTCAGCCCTAGGTTTGGTGATTGATCGGTTTGCCATTTGGAGAGTGCAATGAGCTGGTTTCAACTTTCCAATCCCTAACTGTTCGTACACATAATATGGAAGCAGGTTAACACTTGCATCCAGATCAAGTAAAGCACGGTTAATGTTTTTACCCCCAATAGAAATCGATATCATAGGACATCCAGGGTCCTTACGTTTCTTTGGTAACTGTGGGGTAAAAACAGTGCTAACATTATTTGTCATGAAGACTTTTTTGGGCACTTGAGTCTTCCTCTTCCGAGTGCACAAGTCCTTAAGAATTTTCGCATACGACGGAACTTGTTGGATAGCATCTAGGAGAGGGATGTTGATGTTAAACTGTTTGAACATTTCCATAATCTTCTCCATATGTGGACTCGATCTGTTTCTCCTTAATCGATTCGGATAAGGAGCTTTAGCAATCATAGCTGGGTCCATAATTGGAGAAGGTGGTGTGTGTGGAAGTGATCCCAGAATAGGAGTGGGGATCGTTTTTGGTGGACTAGAAGAAATATGCTGAGGGTTTGAGCCTTGAGGAAAACGAAGAATAGGCTCGCAAGAAGGTGGTGGGGTAAACGAACAAGGATCAGAAGTAGAAGTAGATGTGGAAGTGGAAGGAAAAGTGGAAGTGGAAGCCGGGGTGTTATTGATTAATTCATCATGATTATCAATCTTTTTCCCGACTTGATTATTCAGCACTCTTCCAGATCTCAACGTTGTAATGACATTCACATTGTAGTGTTGTGAATGCCCAGGATTTGGTAGGGGTTGAGACGGAAGTTTCCCTTTCTCTCTAACACTCATCTTGGCATTTAATCGAGCAATTTGTGCTTCCATCGATTTAATACTCTTACTTTGGGAGTCAGAGTTTTTCTGGATCTTATCGAGGGAAGACTTAAATTCAACCGACATTTGAATGGGCTATTTCATAAACATTTCAAAAGTCCGTTCAAGTGAAGAGGAATTATCAGTACCGGTCAACTGCAAAGGATTATACGGTGCAGGTGTGTTGATCGGATTTTGAAAGTTTTGTGATTGATAGGGGTGCTGACTTATTTGAAGTGGTTGCTGTTGTGGTGGGGGACCCCTTTGAAAATTATTTTGGTTTGGAACCGTGTCTTGAGTTTGTGATTGGTTCCAAGCAAAATTAGGGTGATTCCTCCAACCCTGATTATAAGTGGAAGAATACAGATCGTTTCTAGGTTTTTGCTGGAAAGCAGCATTTGTATGCTCTTGACCTTGAAACGGAGAATTTAACGGACATTCTTCCGTCAAATGTGATTGATCAGAACAGCATCCACAGACAGTATTGGGGAGTGTCATCTGATTTAGGGAGGCTGATAAAAATTTGTGTTCCATAGCTTCGAGTTTCTTTTGCATTGCTGCCATTTCAGCTCTAACTCCTATGGAAACATCAAGTTGATGAATGCCACCCCTAGATGATGACTGGTTTACACTCTCCCACTGCAAAGTTCTTTCAGCGAAATCTTCTAAAAATCTCCAGGCTTCACCATCATCTTTATTCATGAAGGTTCTTTGACACATGGATTCAAGATTCTGTTTTGTTGTAGGATTACTGCCCTCATATATGATTCTGCACAGATCCCATCTAGGGATTCCGTGATGAGGACATTGAACTAACAGATCCTTGAAGCGTTCAAAACACTTCGAGAATGGTTCATTTGGAAGCTGGGTAAATTGATTTATTTCGCTACGGACTCGAGCTGTTTTATGATTAGGGTAGAATTTCTTTAGGAAAGCTATTACGAATTCTTCCCAGTTCGAAATAGAATGTGTGGCTGTGTTATAAAGCCACTTCTCGGCTATATCGCACAAGGTGAATGGGAGAAGACGTAATCTCATAGCATCCACAGAAAGCAGTGAAGTACCCATCATAGCGCATACATTTTCAAATTTGGTAATAAAGACGTATGCGTCTTCAGACTCGAGACCGTGAAATTTGGGTAAAAAATTGATGTATTGTGGTTTGATTTCAAAGTTGTCCCCATTGGCTGGTGGAATTGTGAGACAGGTAGAAAGAGGACCTCGCATAGGGTAACATCTCTCTTGGAGAGAGATGCGGGGCGAATTCTGCGCACCTGCGGACAGTGGCAGAGTAGTGTTAAAGAAGTTCGTTGGAGAACTGTCCATCGAAGTGGATGTGGTAGTGGGTGAAAAAAAAGTAGATGTAGAATTACCGACTTTGGAGTCGATAGGAGGAACGCGGACAAGACGGGCATTAGAATCCCATATCCAGCCGAGCATGGACTAAATGGTTTAGCACAAGTGGCAGTGTTGTGATAATTAAGGGAAAATTAGTTTGGTGTTTGTTTTGAAAAATACGGATTATTTTGAAAAATTCACACAAACAATGCCCAAGCAATCCTAAATCTAGTGGTCACCTAGGTCAAGGCTCTAGACTGCTCCTAAACTTCCAGAAGACAAGTCGTAAGATAGATCCTCTACTGCCTCTTTGTCCCTTCTGTGGCCAGGTAAGTGGGAGGTTCTCCGCTACGTAAGTAGCGGGCCTAATTAAGTAACAACTTGTCTTAGACACACTTGCCTAGACGCCACAAAAGAAACGCGGATAAGCAATAGATTACCCATGACCTTCGTCTGTCCTTAATTAGTGCGACGGTCTTTAAAGTCTTGTCTAGATCTTTTTTTAGTTAATGAGGGTGATGCGGATGCAAGTTTATGATTTTTGGGGCTTAGGAAGGGTAATGAAATCCCCACCTAATCTGAATTTGATCTTTGCCCCTTAATTCCCGTATTAAAAATGCAAACAACCAAGATCAAACACACAACAATTTCTTTTTGCGGCGCTGCGAATTTTTGCAAAGAAACCTGCAAAAATTGGTTAATGGAACAGAGCAGGGAGAAGATAAGAAAGTCAGAGATGGACATAAAAATTTTGAAGCACTGAAGCCTCTGAACAGCCGCAGGTCCGCCGCGATCTGCTTCCTATTGCCGCGGTTCCGCGGTCTGCTGATGAGATTCCTGCACAAAAATTTTCACAGAGACTCCTGTTGCCTCTATGAACTCTCTGTGATGCTCTGAAATTTTTTCCTCTTGCTCCAGAGATTCCAGATTCCCTTGCAGCAATTCACAACAAACTATTAAGCACTTGATGCGATTTTGATCTAAAAATTCTGATGTAATAATAAAAATTTTCAACTCAAATTGCAAAAACGAACAAATTAGTACATGATCCCCGGCAACGGCGCCATTTGATTGATCATCTTCGTGTGTATTTGGAAAAAGTTTTAATCACAACCGCAATCAATAACGGTGTCTATTATAGTTTCGTTAGCGAGAGCAGAACGTCCACTGAGATTGTGTGAATTTGTTTTAGTTGAGTTGAAAAGAAAAGATAAAAGAAAATGATTCAAGATTTGTGAGGTTTAGTTTCAAGAAACATAAAGAAATTAGATCTAGAATCAAGAATTAATAAAGATCAAGAAAATGTCCAAACCAATTGAATTATCAAGATTTGTAAAGTAGCTTGTAGGAATCGATCAAATAAGTAGTGATCATGAAAACTAAAGATTATGAAATCTTATCTATTGAGGATTTATTCCTAGATCGATGACGATCAACGATGATTAGGGATCTATTGAAGAAACTAGGGTTTCTCCTTCACCATCCTGTTAGGTCCACGTTACCTCTCCCGGTACTTTCGGGGTTGCGGAAACGGTAAATCAAAATTTTTCTAAACTTTGTAACATGGACCGTAAAAGCCGGATCTTTGCTAAACTAAACTAGCATACTTGCAAAGAAGAGTTAACTACTATGCAAAGTGGTTATACCTCAACTTGAACTCCTTCACTTCTAGTTGTTGTTCTTCTTTGATGTTCTTCTCTTCTTGTTGTTCTTCTCATTGCTTGCTCAATGGTTGATCCGGACTTCGGTCACCTCCGCGGCCTCCTTGAGTCGAAGACGATCCACCCGAGAGATGTACACCGAGCCCCACCTCAAGCCGAGGTAACTAGGGCAAGGAGATTGCTAATCTAGAAGCCCTAGGTTGTGTAGAGAGGATGTATGGATGTGTTTGTCAAGTAGAATCCTTTTTCTCTCAACACATGAGATCAAAGGAGAAATCAAGAGGAGGAAGAAGGAGGAGATTTTCTAGCAACCATGGAGCTTCTCATTTCAAGAGAGAGAATGAGAATGAGCAAATGAAAAGCTTAACCAAGAGAAAAGCTAACCATGGTTGCAATAATGCACAAAACATTATCATTACAAATCCAATCAAGATAAAGGTGATGGCTACAAATGACATGACCATTATCATAACTTAATAAAAAGAAAACCAAAGAATACTTTAGATCTTCTAAGAAGGTCCAAGTCAACTTTGGTCAAAAAGTCAACAAAGTCAAGATGGTCAAATGGTCAATGTAATTAGCCATAACAAAATTATCAATGAAAGGATTAGTAAATAATGTCCCCGGCTCATTTATGGTTTTGACCAAACGAACTGTCGAAACCCTAATGAGTCCGCCTCAAAATGGTTTTGACCGAATCAACTGTCAAAACCCTAATGAGCCTGCCACATAGTGGTTTTGGCCGAACCAACTGCCAAAACCCTAATGAGGCACCTCCTCCTTCATCGCTCCAGAAAACTGTGCATACACACCTGCATCCGTATTCCGTAGAATGCGGATGCGCAGAAGACAAAACAGATCCATCCGTGCAATACTAGGATCTGGCTTAAACCAAAGCCCACTAGTACTGCCTGCCCGAACATCATACGCACACAAGTGTACGTAAGTGATCGCAGCCCTGCCGTAAAACCATACGGCCTCTACACGTTTCGCTCAGTGCAGGGAAACTCTCTGTGTGGGACTCTAAAGACTCGACTCTACGCTGGCAGTGGGTTTAACCACAGACCTCAAGCGGCACTAGCTGTACGTAACGGTCCCCAGGTAGATGTCGATAAGAAGGCCGATGAGGTAAACCCATCCGAACTCCTACTGAGTCTGTATGTGACAATCTCCGTACAGTCCGGTCTGTTCGTCTGATACATCGCATGGCGGGCCTAGGGGGGCAGTAAACGTCAGTCCCCTAATAGCGGTACAAGTCGTGTCGGAGTGAAGCCCAATACACCCTGAGATAACACTGGAACCTACCAGTACATCTCGCTTGCCCTGGCCAGGGACTACTTGTGTAATGGCTCTCCTAGACACAGCGCGATGTCAACCCCCAATACCGGGAGAGACGAATCCTATCTAACCGTCACTGCCTCCAAGTGCTTCGGGACTGCTCCCAACTACTACCTGTTTGCACGACTCAGTAGAGCCGTGGTTGGGTAGTAATCAAAGAACAGTGGGAACACACTCGAGGCGAAGTGACAGTGTCAAGTCAGCGGACTAAGCTGTACTCATGTCACCTGGGAACTGATAACTGACGATAGGTATAATACCAACCATCAGTTCCCGACGAGTCCTGTCCAGTGTACTCGTAACCCAACGAGCACCCGCATACTATCTCAAGTACGACGTACTGACGGCTGTGGGACAGACCGTCTCCCGTGCTGGGATGAGAAGCGCATACGCTAGTCTACTCCGGAGCATCGATGCCCTATCTCGATACTCCCACGACCAGGGACGTGTATAAGGATGTGCTTGTAGATTACCCAGCCCCCACGAGTGTGATCGCCATCACAACGCCGGTAATCAAGCAAAGATCCTAAGGGCTCTACTAATGCGTATAGGTGATATAATAAATAAACACACATGTACACATTAAAGCAGAGGCAAACCAAGTAGCATACTACTATATTGAGCAAGATTGTCTGTACAACTGTGAATATCCCAAGCTTCCATCAAGTAATATACATACTAGTATGATACAGTAATGGCCTCTAGGGCATATACACTAACAATCTCCCACTTGCACTAAGGCCATGTACTGGCGTATCGAAGACCTATCATCTCGATCAGCCGCTCGAACTGAGTCTGGGGTAAAGCCTTTGTGAATGGGTCCGCAGTGTTGTCCTTTGTGTCCACTCTCCGCACCTCGATCTCCTGTCGATCAATGATCTCCCTGATCAGGTGATACCGCCTTAAGATGTGCCTGGATTTCTGATGGGACCTTGGTTCCTTCGCTAAAGCTATATCCCCATTGTTATCGCAATACAAAGGTATTGGGTCAACAATGGACGGAACCACCTGAAGTTCACTAATGAACTTCTTAATCCAGACCGCCTCTTTTGCGGCATCGCTTGCAGCAATGTATTCAGCCTCCATCGTCGAGTCTGCGACGGTATCCTGCTTGGAACTCCTCCAACATACCGCCCCTCCGTTGAGGGTAAACACAAAACCCGAGACAGACTTGCTGTCATCTTTGTCACTCTGGAAGCTTGAATCGGTAAAGGACTCGACCCTGAGGTCTCCATTACCGTAAACCAGGAACATCTCCTTAGTCCTCCTCAGGTACTTGAGAATGTTCTTCACTGCTATCCAGTGGTCCTCCCCTGGGTCTGACTGATACCGGCTTACCGTGCTCAACGCGTAAGCTACATCTGGTCTTGTACATAGCATCGCATACATTATAGATCCTACCGCCGAAGCGTAGGGTATAGTGCTCATGCGAACCCTCTCCTCGTCAGTCTTAGGAGACATCTTCTTGGAGAGAGTAATTCCGTGCAATGCGGGTATGTTACCGCGCTTGGAATCCTCCATACTAAATCTCTTTAGTACGGTCTCTATGTACCTGGACTGTGAAAGTCCCAATAGTCTCTTGGATCTATCTCTATAGATCTTGATCCCCAGAATGTACGAGGCATCACCCAGGTCCTTCATGGAGAACCTTTGTGACAAAAATAGCTTGACCGATTGTAGCATAGGAATATCATTTCCTATCAAAAGAATGTCGTCCACGTACAAGACTAGGAATACGACAGTTCGTCCTACAATCTTCTTATATACACAGGGTTCATCTTCGTTCTTGATGAAATCAAATTCCTTGATTGCCTCATCAAAACAGATGTTCCAGCTCCGCGATGCCTGCTTTAATCCATAAATGGATTTAAGCAACTTGCACACCTTTCCG
This sequence comes from Agapanthus africanus, assembly GCA_030015575.1. Classification (NCBI taxonomy): domain Eukaryota; kingdom Viridiplantae; phylum Streptophyta; class Magnoliopsida; order Asparagales; family Amaryllidaceae; genus Agapanthus; species Agapanthus africanus. The sequence goes on from CM057343.1 coordinate 266,000,881, forward strand.
CTGCTCCCACTGTCTACGAAACCTTCTGGTTGATCCATGTAAACGCACTCTTCCAAACAACCGTTTAGGAAAGCCGTCTTAACATCCATCTGCCAGATTTCATAGTCATGGAAGGCAGCAATGGCAAGTAAGATCCGAATGGATTTGAGCATAGCCACCGGAGAAAAAGTCTCATCATAGTCCAAACCAGGTCTTTGACGAAAACCTTTTGCAACGAGTCTAGCTTTATAGGTTTCCACCTGTCCATCTACACCAAGTTTCCTTTTGTAGATCCATTTGCATCCAACGGGTTTTACCCCAGGTGGAGCAATATCCATGGTCCACACTTTATTGGCGTACATGGACTCCATTTCAGATTGCATTGCTTCCTGCCACTTATCAGAGTCCCTACTGATAATGGCCTGCCTGAAACTGGTGGGGTCATCTTCTTCCAAGATGCAATCCTCTCTATCCCCGTCAATGAGAAAACCGTAGTATCTCTCGGGCGGATGAGAAATCCTACCAGATCTGCGGAGTGGCTGAGGTTCTTCTGGGGTTATTGAATTCTGAGGTTCTGTCAAATTTTCAGTTTCATTTTGTGGTCGCTGAATTTCTTCCAGTTCTACCGAACTCCCACTTGTTTCTTTTGCAAGAAATTGCCACTCTAAAAAGGTGGCGTGGCGAGATACAAACACCTTCTGTTCCTCGGTGTGGTAGAACAGATATCCTGCGGAGTTCTTAGGATATCCCACAAATTTACATAGAACTGAACGTGCCTTAAGTTTGTCCGGATTTTGTACTTTTACATAGGCCGGACAACCCCATATCTTAATGCCTTTAAGATACGGCTTCTTACCATTCCATATCTCGAACGGTGTCTCAGGCACAGATTTAGACGGAACATCGTTCAATAGGTACGCCGCTGTCTGAAGCGCATGTCCCCAAAATGAAAGAGGCAACTCAGCACTACTCATCATGGAGCGAACCATATCCAATAGGGTACGATTCCTCCGCTCCGAAACACCGTTGTGCTGTGGTGTATAAGGAGGAGTAAGCTGAGAGAGAATACCATTCTCTTTTAAGTAATCTAGGAATTCCGTGCTTAAGTACTCCCCTCCCCTGTCAGACCGGAGGATCTTGATACTTTTGCCAATCTGGTTCTCTACTTCCTTTCTGAATTCCTTGAATTTCTCAAAAGCTTCAGATTTGTGTTTCATCAGATACACATATCAGTGAATGTGATGAAGTACGAGAACCCACCCCTTGCATGTATAGACATCGGACCACACACATCACTGTGTATGAGTCCCAAGAGCTCTCTTGCTCTTTCTCCATGTCCGGTGAACGGAGATTTGGTCATCTTTCCTTTGAGACAAGACTGACAAGTTTCATAAGATGAAAACTCGAACGCATTCAAGAGTCCATCTCTATGCAACTTACTCAGTCTTTTCTCTCCGATATGACCGAGTCTACAATGCCACAAGTAGGATTCATTCGTATCTGAATTTTTCCTCTTGCGTGTGTTTTGTATATTGAGAACTGTATTCTGATTTAGAACGTAGATACCATTAAACAGTGTACCCTCTGCAACCATTACCTTATCAAGGTAAATGTTCATGATATTCTTTTCAAGAACAAACTTATATCTATCTTTATCGAGTAAAGAAACTGATATGATGTTGCAAACCATAGAGGGTACATAGTAACAATCGTTCAAAATCATAGTCTTGCCATTTGGCAATACTAGGTGATATTCACCGACGGCTGCCGCATAAACTTGTGCTCCGTTCGCTACTCTGAGCGACATATCACCTGGTGCAACTTTCCTACTTTTTCTCAGTCCTTGCAATAAATTACAAATATGAGATCCTGATCCGGTATCAAGTACCCAGGAGGTAGGGCTGACCGTAAAACAGTTCTCAATTACAAGAACACCTGAAGTAGATGCAAAACCATGCTTCTTCTTCAACTGGGTATCCTGGAAATCCATACTTTCCTCTTTCCCAATCTCATACTCATGACTGTTGTCACAAGTTAGAGCTGAACCAACTTTCCCCAGTCCCGAATAAGAATTCGGTTCGGTCAAGCGATACATTTTATTATCTTGATTAGGGCGTGAAAAGGTTGCTGCCTGGAGAGAGAGAAAAGAAACACTCAGCGTATGCTCGTGCAAGATTAGATTGGTTTATTAATTTATCTAACCAGGGTGTCTCCCACTGTTTCCTCAAATCCTTCTTAAAACCTTTTTAAAAGAAGAACTAGCCGGGTTTTAATTCACGTTACAATACTTGCTTAACCTTTCAGCCAGGCTAGTGTCGGTACTTCGAGGGAGGTTTTCCAACGCTTTCGTGAAGTTCCTTAATTAAAGAACCTCTTTTCCCTGTGGGCGTAACCCCGCTAACACCTTTCTAGACACCTACTAGGTTTATAGCATTGATCGTTAAGTGAAATAATCTCCCGAGAGTAAACCAACTCATCAGTAGGATCGGGATCCAACTGTCATTGTGTGATAACCTAGATGGAATCCACTCTAGTCACCACACTCCAGAAGGTATGCTAAACCTGCAAGTTTCAGTTCTTTTGAAACTCCCGATGTGGTTTTTGCCCCTAGGACCCAAGTGACCTTGACTGAGCCAAAATGTCAAAAGATCCTAGTCAAGTTCAACCCGTCATTATCTTGACTGCATTAGACCCACCCGTACGAGTCCTTGACTGAGCCAAAATGACCGCACGACTGTCCTAACCAATCACTTTGTATCCTACGGAAAAATATTACATAGCTACCGTTCACTACGCCTCGGCTGAGCACGAAATACGTAGCACGAATACTAAGCAATATTAATCCGAAACGACGGAGGGCTACGACTGGGTTTTTGGCGAAAAACCCGTTAACGTAATGAACTTGATTTCGTTGAAGGAACGTGATACACCCTTTTTGAAAATATAGTGGCGAAAAACTTTTTCTAAAGAGGTCACTCCCGGTGAAGGGATCTCGGCTCTTTCCTCGTCGAGTGAGGTGCTGGGCATTCGTAAGATGAATACCTCGATGCAAAGCAAGAATAATCGACTATAGTGAAGTTATTACCCTGACGCAAATTTTTGTCCAAGGGGTCACTCCCGGTGAAGGGATCTCGGCCCTTGCCTCGTCGACTGAGGTGCTGGGTATTCATAACCGAATACCGCGATGCAAAACAAAAATGAACGTCCTTGCAATAACAGCTTTTTGAAAAAATTTGTTCCAACAACGTCTTTTAGGTTTATTTTCTTGCATTAGTTCTTTTAATGCGTGATATTCTTGCATTAGTTCTTTTAATGCGTCCCATCATTTAATCCTACCATTGCAGAAAACAACCAAAATATGACGTACGCTTATGCCATTCGCATTCGCCACGGGGTCCCGTCATCACTCGTTAGGTTACTTAACTAACGACAGAGCGGGGGCTGGGCTAGCGCGGCTGTAAAACATAAGCAACGCCTAAATAGTAAAGCAATGATAGACATTACAGATCACAGATGAATACATTGGATATACTAGCAATCCGCAATCCTTACGAGCCTGCAACGAAAAGCGGATTACACGGTCGCGGTGAATAGCCAAATACCCCACCCAAGACCCCTACGGGTGCGGCAAACTACCCGCCAAGTACTCGGCAGTTTGTGCACCCTCTCCATGGGTCTATCCTAGGAGCAAAAACAGTAAAAAGAATTATACAATGACGGCTACAACCCCGACCCGGTTGTGCGGCCAAACAAATAATATTATTACATCAATTTACATTTACAATGAATGAAAGAAAAACAAAAGCTCATCTCACATCCACCCCGGCTATTCACCCGCGACAGTCCAACAGATTCATATACACAATCCAATACCAAACACAGATCATGTATAACCCCGACTAATCGACCTATAGCGATTAGCCGACGTTCAATACATGCAAGCAACACAGATATAACCATCATAGCCAAAGTGCAGTGAAGTTCGAAAAAAATACGGAATTATAGGACCCCAAAAGTGAATTTCAATTCTGGAAAATCTGGGTACATATAATATATTTTAAAAATCCCAAAACCAATACAGAAGAACACTGCACGAAAAACGATGCAAAGATGACACCAAACAGCGGCGGTTCCGCGGCCAGATGAATAGGTGAGGCCGCGGAAGGGCGGCGCTTTTGATGAATCATGCTATCGTTTTTCTTGGGTGTTCTTAGAAAACCCTGAGACGAATTTACAAGTATAAAGTTTTTCATTTTGAGCAGAAAAAATTTCAACAGAAACTTAGGGTTTTGGTTTTCCGGTTTTGTGATTTTTCGGTTCCGAACTTCGTTACACTTCACTACCAAGCTAGTTTAAGTTTAGTTAGGCTCTGATACCACTGTTAGGTCCACGTTACCTCTCCCGGTACTTTCGGGGTTGCGGAAACGGTAAATCAAAATTTTTCTAAACTTTGTAACATGGACCGTAAAAGCCGGATCTTTGCTAAACTAAACTAGCATACTTGCAAAGAAGAGTTAACTACTATGCAAAGTGGTTATACCTCAACTTGAACTCCTTCACTTCTAGTTGTTGTTCTTCTTTGATGTTCTTCTCTTCTTGTTGTTCTTCTCATTGCTTGCTCAATGGTTGATCCGGACTTCGGTCACCTCCGCGGCCTCCTTGAGTCGAAGACGATCCACCCGAGAGATGTACACCGAGCCCCACCTCAAGCCGAGGTAACTAGGGCAAGGAGATTGCTAATCTAGAAGCCCTAGGTTGTGTAGAGAGGATGTATGGATGTGTTTGTCAAGTAGAATCCTTTTTCTCTCAACACATGAGATCAAAGGAGAAATCAAGAGGAGGAAGAAGGAGGAGATTTTCTAGCAACCATGGAGCTTCTCATTTCAAGAGAGAGAATGAGAATGAGCAAATGAAAAGCTTAACCAAGAGAAAAGCTAACCATGGTTGCAATAATGCACAAAACATTATCATTACAAATCCAATCAAGATAAAGGTGATGGCTACAAATGACATGACCATTATCATAACTTAATAAAAAGAAAACCAAAGAATACTTTAGATCTTCTAAGAAGGTCCAAGTCAACTTTGGTCAAAAAGTCAACAAAGTCAAGATGGTCAAATGGTCAATGTAATTAGCCATAACAAAATTATCAATGAAAGGATTAGTAAATAATGTCCCCGGCTCATTTATGGTTTTGACCAAACGAACTGTCGAAACCCTAATGAGTCCGCCTCAAAATGGTTTTGACCGAATCAACTGTCAAAACCCTAATGAGCCTGCCACATAGTGGTTTTGGCCGAACCAACTGCCAAAACCCTAATGAGGCACCTCCTCCTTCATCGCTCCAGAAAACTGTGCATACACACCTGCATCCGTATTCCGTAGAATGCGGATGCGCAGAAGACAAAATAGATCCATCCGTGCAATACTAGGATCTGGCTTAAACCAAAGCCCACTAGTACTGCCTGCCCGAACATCATACGCACACAAGTGTACGTAAGTGATCGCAGCCCTGCCGTAAAACCATACGGCCTCTACACGTTTCGCTCAGTGCAGGGAAACTCTCTGTGTGGGACTCTAAAGACTCGACTCTACGCTGGCAGTGGGTTTAACCACAGACCTCAAGCGGCACTAGCTGTACGTAACGGTCCCCAGGTAGATGTCGATAAGAAGGCCGATGAGGTAAACCCATCCGAACTCCTACTGAGTCTGTATGTGACAATCTCCGTACAGTCCGGTCTGTTCGTCTGATACATCGCATGGCGGGCCTAGGGGGGCGGTAAACGTCAGTCCCCTAATAGCGGTACAAGTCGTGTCGGAGTGAAGCCCAATACACCCTGAGATAACACTGGAACCTACCAGTACATCTCGCTTGCCCTGGCCAGGGACTACTTGTGTAATGGCTCTCCTAGACACAGCGCGATGTCAACCCCCAATACCGGGAGAGACGAATCCTATCTAACCGTCACTGCCTCCAAGTGCTTCGGGACTGCTCCCAACTACTACCTGTTTGCACGACTCAGTAGAGCCGTGGTTGGGTAGTAATCAAAGAACAGTGGGAACACACTCGAGGCGAAGTGACAGTGTCAAGTCAGCGGACTAAGCTGTACTCATGTCACCTGGGAACTGATAACTGACGATAGGTATAATACCAACCATCAGTTCCCGACGAGTCCTGTCCAGTGTACTCGTAACCCAACGAGCACCCGCATACTATCTCAAGTACGACGTACTGACGGCTGTGGGACAGACCGTCTCCCGTGCTGGGATGAGAAGCGCATACGCTAGTCTACTCCGGAGCATCGATGCCCTATCTCGATACTCCCACGACCAGGGACGTGTATAAGGATGTGCTTGTAGATTACCCAGCCCCCACGAGTGTGATCGCCATCACAACGCCGGTAATCAAGCAAAGATCCTAAGGGCTCTACTAATGCGTATAGGTGATATAATAAATAAACACACATGTACACATTAAAGCAGAGGCAAACCAAGTAGCATACTACTATATTGAGCAAGATTGTCTGTACAACTGTGAATATCCCAAGCTTCCATCAAGTAATATACATACTAGTATGATACAGTAATGGCCTCTAGGGCATATACACTAACACATCCCTTGTCTTTTCATTGATTATCATTCAAATTCTAGCCTCTAGTCAAGAAAATCACCGATTGTTGATCTCTAATTTGGAGCGAAAACATTCAAGAAAGTGATCTCGCTCAAAATTAGGTCTTCGATGATTCAATTTCCTAGAGTTGACAAAACCTCATAAGACTTAAGAATCGTTCAAGAATTTCATCATCATCATCTACCTATTCTCTCGATTCCGCTACAAGCGGAGATTTCACTCACACATCATGAAAAATGAAAGAATCAAGAATCGATAAATTTTCATAATGCAAGAATGTAAAGAAAGCAAGATTTATAATTTTTCACCTTTATTAATCGACGATTAGGTACAAATCACTCAAAGGTTACAAGATTTGAGGAGGTAACTAGATCCGCCGAAATTAGCTTCGCATCGATCTTCTTGAGTCGCGGATCTTCGTGGATCTCTTGCTCGGATGATGATCAGCGTTGCTTCAAAGGATCTTCATTTTCTTGCTTGATTCGCTTCTCGATGGATCTTTATTTGGCTTTGGAATTGGATTTAGGCTAGGTTTTGATTACAAGTTGTGTCCCTCAACTTGTGTTTTGAATTATTGAACCACTCAATTCATGAACAACCTTTGTAATGAAGCCATAGGTCCCCTTTTATAGTTTTCCTTTATCTTCCCCTAAAAGCTAGGTTGTTATGAAGCTTGTATAGGAAGCTAGGTAGTTGTAGGGAAGTTTCTAGATTAAGGTAGTTATCTAGCTTGCATAAGAAGCTTGGCTGTTGGAGGGAGGCTTCTGGAGATTTCTAGGGACTTTGGAGTGTCTTGAAGAAGTTTGGCTGTTGAAGAGAAACCTTGGGAAAAGTTCCAACCGCCGACGAGTCATATCGGCCACGGATCCGCGGTGGATCGGCCTGACTCGGCCGCGGATCCACGGCCTTTTGATGGAGTCAGTGCATGGAATCTTCAGGGTTTTTTCATGTTGGCTTTATGGCACTTTTCTGATGTCTGGAATCCTATAGTTATTTCTTGTTTACTGCCAGATCTCAAGTCTTTGACTTGCTGTATTTATCGGTGCTTTTAAGCAGTTCCAGTTCTTTGACCTGAAGAATTTCTGCACAAAATCTTGAGACAAGTGTTGAGATATACAAAAATCATGCGTGTAGTAATAAACACTCAATTTCCTTCTAGAATGTCGGTTATAATGTATAACATATGTTATTTGATATTATGCAGACGAATTGCTAATATGTGCTATCTTTATACCAAACACTTTTAGATGATTAGAAAAAGTAGGGAAATTGATGTGTTAAGAATGCAATATTTTCGACTGATCAGGCTACGAATGGTTTTGATGAAAACTTTTAACGTAATGAGCTTGATATTGTTGGGTTACGGCAGCGCCCCGTCCGTCAATCCGAGGCCAAACGCAGAATAAAAACTTTTCCAACTTGGCGCTACCACAACCAATCACCCGGATCGAACCATTAACCGTTTGCTAGCAATCTATAAAGTGAGTTCAGAGATTATACCGATCGATCCGTGTCCTTCGGTCTTCAATCTCTTCCCAAGCTCCTCGCGGCTGCCCCCAAACAAGCTCGCTCTCTGGTCTCCCTCGTCGAAGACGATCCACCTTGAGGATTCCTAATACGGGCTCCCACTTCAAACCGAAGCAACTCGAACAACTAGTTTGCTAACCAAGGTGCTCAAGATGAAGTAGAGAGAGTGTGTGATCATTTTGTCTCAAGACATCCATGGATTCTCAACACATGAGAGGATATGGATGGAGGTGAAGAAGAAGCCATTGGTGGTGAAGAGTGTGAGCTCAAGACTTAGCCAGCAAAAGAAAAACAATGTGCAAGCAATAATAATGTTGTGGCAGCCCCATTATTGTGTTGTGATGATATATATGGTATTTTGTTGAAAAACCAAAGAAAAAATATCACAAAATATCTACCACAAAACCCTCATAAATATCTCACAAAACAATAAACAATAAAGCATGGTCCATGCTTCATTAAATGTCACAAGCCAAAAAAACTTAACCTCACACTTTATATATAATCAATATTAAACATTTATCAAAACCCTAAATGTTTAATACAATAAAAAGAAATGGCATCTCCAAAGTAATCTTGTAATGGATTACAAGAATACCCCTCAACTGTATATACATACCTGCATCCGTATTCCGACTGAATACGAATACAACGAGACGAAAATAATCCAACTATCTAATACTAGGATCCGGCTTAAACCAAAGCCCACTAGTATGATCCGTCCGATCATGATCCGTGCACGAGTGCACGTATATGATCGAACCCTGCCATAAAACCATACGGCCTCTACAACGTTTCGCCCGAACTAGGGAAACCCTTTGTGTGGGACTCTAAAGACTCGTCAATACGCTGGCAGTGGGTTTAACCACAAGCACGTCAGTGGCACTAGCTGTACGTAACGGCTACCCAGGTATTGAGCGAAAGGGAGGCTGATGAGCGAACTCATCCTGAAACCCTACCGAGCATATCTGTGACAATCTCCGTACAGTCCGGTCTGTTCGTCTATGAGTATCGCATATCGGGCCTAGGGGGATGGTAAACGTCAGACCCCCAATAGCGGTATAAGTCGTGTCGGATGTAGCCCAGAACACCTTGAGAAACTACTGGAATACCTACCAGTAAATCTCACTTGCCTTGGCCAAGGACTTTGTGTAATGGCTCTCCAGACACAGCGCGATGTCAACCCCCAATACCGGGAGAGACGAATCCTATCTAACCGCCACTGCCTCCAAGTGCTTCGGGACTCCACCCAACTACTACCTGTTTGCATGACTCCTTTCAGCCGTGGTAGGGTAGCAATCAAAGAACAGTGGGAACACACTTGAGGAAAAGTAGCAGTGTCAAGTCAACGGACTAAGCTGTAGTCATGTCACCTGGGAACTGCTACCTGACGATAGGTATAGTACCATCCAGCAGTACCCCTGCGAGTCCGTCCGGTGTACTCATAACCCAATGAGCACCTGTATACTATCTTAGGTGAACCAACTGACACCAATGGCTTGTGAGACCAGCCACCTCCCCTCGTCGGGGTCTCGATCCATATACACTAGTCTACTCATGGAGTATCGATGCCCAGTCTCGAAACTCCTACGACTAGGGACACTTTAAGGATGTGCTTATAGACTACCCAACTCTCACGTATATGATCGCCATCATACTGCTGGTAGTTAAGCAAGAATCCTATAGGCTCTATCAACTTGTAATAGTGATATGTAATTTCACCTGAAGCATGTACACGATGATAAAGACAAACCAGATAGCATACTATCATCTCGAGTAAGACTGTTCTACCGGTATAGGTCCTCCCTCAATCATTGCAATCACGTGCCTGTGATCCAATAATTGACTTGAGGGCACTATAGCCAACAATCTCCCACTTGCACTTAAAGCTAATTATTGTGATGTCGCATACTCACAGCCCGTGTGATACCGAACACCCAACTCCTCTACTAATCAGTTTCACAAAGCTCGTTTGTGAAACTATTGCGTTCGAGAAATAGCCTCAGTGAGTGGATCTACACTGATGTTTCTTTTTATGTCTCTCTTTATCTCAAGTTCGCGGAGAAAGCCATCTCCCGAAATGAGCAATACCTGTCTTAGAATATGTCTGGATATCTGATGTGACCTAGTTCATAAATGAACTCCAAATCCAGCAAACTTCTTAGACTGTATCGTCAACTGAATTTAATCAGTATCCCGCGCCATGCCTCCCTCAGTATCCGCTTGGATCATCTGTCCTAACTACTGCCCTAACAGTGGAAAGTCTATAACTCTGGCAGTCATCCTGTCAACCAGGTCACCTTAAAAGCCTGGAATGATAACCGTCTCCCGAAGAAGGCTGCCGTTACAATATCCCTAGAACATCCACTTATGCCCATAAACTGCTTCCGAATGTTTCTCCAGGATTGGATTAATATATATAAACTTATTGCATCTAGTGCAAAAACAACATTTTGTGTGGTACTTGACATCTCATGATTGACTCAATTGCCTAAGCAAGTGATATGTCAATCATGCATATTCCTCTCCCCTTTAGTCTGTAAGACACCTTCAGAGAGGGTGACTCCATCACCAGCAGGTACACTACCATGCCAGGAGTCAACTATTCTAAAACATCTTTAGAAAACTGTCTAAGTATCCAGATTGGGAAACTAGCTAAATCTAGATCTAAAACCATAGATCTACTAACCAGAATGCCAGATATAACATCCATATCCTATGTGGAGAAACCACTGTGTGACAACCACATTATAACCGATTGTAGTATAGGAATTTCGCTTCCTACAACATGCATGTCATCCAAATACCAGGACATCACACCCTACTACCTTCTTAACAGATCCATCTCCTATTCTGATGAAGTCAAAACCTATGACTGTCATATTAAAAATAGATGATCTATCTCCGCTATATCTGCTTCAGTCTATAAATAGACATAAGCTACTTGTCCACTATGCTTCCGGTGCTCCCACTGACTACAACAACCCTCTGGCAGAGTCATATAAACGTGCACTTCTAAAGCTAGTTTAGAACGACGCTATACTCATCCTCCTGGCGGGTCTCATAATCTAGAACAACAGTAGTGTCAAGTCTGGGTAAACAAGAACCTCCCTGTCACTGTCTTTGAGAATACCGAGTACCTCTCGGGTGCCTGAGGTTACCCACCATATCTACGAAGTGGCTAATGGAATGTCAAACCTGATTGAATCTTTAGGTTCTATTAAATTTTCAGTAATCGTCTGTGCTTCTGGAATCACTTCCAGTTCTACCATACTCCCACTACTGTTTTCTGAAAAAGTCCATTTTACTAAAACTGTGGCGAGTCAAGAACAATATCACTATTGATCTTCCAGATGGTAGAAAATTAACCCTCGTCATAGCCTGGGTTAACCCACAAACTGCCATTACAGAAACGTGCCTTGAGTTATCCAGAGTCTGGTTTTAAGCATAAGCCGGAACCGGACAACTCCATATACCTTAACATCGTTAAGATATGATCCATTCTATATACAATATAGAAACAGAGGCACTGATTTAATTGGAACCAGATTCAAATCATGAAGCTGTCTCCAGTTCATGTCGACGAAATGGAGAGAGGTCGATCAGCATTACTCAACTTAGGAGTGCATCCAGATATGAGTAACCTGAAAGAGAAACATGTTCTCAAAATCATTTTTATCGACTGAATACTAAACACAAGTATCTACATCTTCGATCACCTTGAAGAATCCTGATACTTGCATCACGTGGTTCTCTACTTTATTCTTGTACCTATAACTTCTCAAAACTTGGACCTTTTATTTCTACGAAACACTTGTCTAAAAACTAGAGAAGTCACACGTAAACAAAATATAGTACGAGGACCAACCCCTCTGTCCTAATGGCCATTGGACAATATACAATACCTTTTATAAGTCCCCAGAGTTGAATAACTCAAACCCTGTGCGTCGTAGGTTGAAAACTTGTGTGATTACCACTGTGCTTTGATTTCCACCATACCACGGTCAATAGATCATGCAAAAAGGTGGTTTTTGGGTACAGTCCCGAGTTACATGGAGGCAATAAGCGATAGGAGTGGTTTCGTCTCTCTCGGTATTGGGAGTTGATGTTGCGCTATGCTCGATTGGCCATAACAGGAAATCCCTGGCCAGGGTTGCTGAGATTTACTGGTAAGTGTTATCAGTAGTTTCTCGAACCGTTATGGACCTTGCATCGGCATGACTTATCAGGCTATTGGGGTCTGACGTTATACCACCCGCAGGCTGTGATATGCGACATATCAGACGAAGAGACCGAACCGTACGGTAGTGTTACTGATTGGATTCGCAGGAGTACGAGTATGCTTGCTTGTTGATCTTCTTATCGCTCAATACCCGGGTGGCCGTTACGTTTGGCAGACCGCTTGCAGATTGTAGGTGTTTGATATGATCATCACCTACTGCCGGCGTATTGATGAGTCTTTAGAGTCCTACACAGAGGTTTCCTGGTTCATGCGAAACGGAGTAGGAGCACATATGTGATATGTGCGGGACCGAGATTAATGCGCGTATGAGATACCGCATTCTATTCTCACGATATGTGATATTCGTCGGTTATATGTGATATAGCCAAGTTATCAGATCAAGTGTTGATTCGATAAGTTGTTACATTAGATATTAGTCGGTTATATGTAATATAGCCGGATTATTAAATCAAGTGTTGATTTAATAATTTAATGTATGATTATATATTTGATATATTACATTACATTAACTTATATTAGCTCACTTAAGTATTACTTTTTCTCACTTGATGATACATTAATATATATATATATATATATATATATATATGTGTGTGTGTGTGTGTGTGTGTGTGTGTGATATATGTTAATTGTATTATTTTCTTTTTGTATACAAAATATATATGTGTTATATATTGTTGTGTCATACTAGGTAACACTTGCAACATGTATGTATGAGACTCACACCATGTTAGGGTTTATCTTTGGGTTTTATTTATCTTTAAGTAATTCACAAAACATTTGGAATTAGTCATGGATAAGCTTGTGGAAGCTTATAGAACATTGACCAAGTCCACTCTTTTGTCATTACTTAAGATATTTGTTAACCCAACCCTTAACCTTAGACTATAGTTTATTCTCTACATGAGTTAGGCATGACACTAACTCACCATGGTTGCAATTCTAACCTCATTCTCTCATTCATTTTCTTCATCACTTCTTCTTCTTCCTCAAGAGAAAAAGCTTGCTAGTTTTTTCTAAGTGATGAAATCTTGTGAGAAAAAAAAACTAAAGTGCGTCCACTTCCTACTTTATCATCCTCTACTACTTGCCATTTAGTTTAGGGTGTTTGCTTCACTAATCTCACTATTACTGAAGAGATAGCATGAGCTAGTGTCTCCTTGACGTAGATTATCTTCGGCCTCGAAGACTTTGATGCAAGCTTGTTCCGTACATCTTGTGGAGCCTCTCTAAAGTCCAGGAGTTCATGATCGCAGCGAAGGGACTACTACACGGAGCTATTGAAGTGAAGGACCGGTCAACAAAGGTTGTATTCCTTCTTCCCTTTAGTTTGTAAAGAGTTTACAATCTAGAAAACCCTAAGTCTCTAGTTCGATCCTCGTTCGGGTTCTTTAGCTCTCTAGAAAATTTTGAAATGGCATGTTCGATGCCCTTATGAACACCGTGAGGGTGCTAAGGAACCCATCAGTGGTATCAGAGCCTAGCTAGAGCATTATGTAGGGTTCCTAGGCACGCTAATGAAGTCTCACAAGGCATCAACCATGCCAATTTCAAATTTTACGAGTGCCGAGAAACCCTAATACGGATCGTTAACTAGAATTTTAGACGAAACAATAAACTAGTTAACATCTTAACTAAAAGAAGAAAGCTACAACCTTTGTAGATCCGGTTATCCACTTCCTTAGCTCCATGTAGTCGTTCTCTCGCTGTCCATCTCGAATCCCGAACTCTCTCATCGGCTTCATCGGAGAAATGAGCGGACTAGTCGTCGGCTTCGATACCGAAGATGATCTACGTCGAGGCTACACTGGATCAAGCTCCGACTTCACCTAGTTGTGAAACTTGTGAAGAAAACACCCAAGACCACTTGGCAAGAGGTAGAGGATGAAGAAATAGGAGGTGGGTTCACTTTAGAATTGGATTTCTCACTTTAGAACTCAAGATGCCATTAATGGAGTCTAGTTTTCTTTCTTGAAGAAGAAGGAGAAGATGAATATAGAATATGATAAAAGTATTTCATAATAGAAAAGAAATCAATACTTATCATATCCTAACTAAGGTCAAGTGTAGAGAATAGACCATGGTAAGTGAGAATGGTTAGGGTTAAGCATGAAGACAAAATGGTCACTTGGTCAAAGCTTCATGAAGCTTCAACAAGCTTCATGATAAAAAGAAACCATTTTTTTTTCTTATATCTTTTTCTCAAAAAGGAAAAAATAAATAATTAAGTGAAAATAAGAAACCCTAACCATTCACTAAACATGGTTTAAGTCTTTACACAAATCCAAGTGAGAATGTATCATCAAACATGATACAATCAAGTGCACACAAAATATATCACATATACAATATGCTATACAAGTGAGAAAATCCCTTTAAAGTGAACCAATACTAGTTAATGCAAAGTAATATATCAAATATATAATTATACATTAAATCATTAAATTAACACTTGATTCAATGATCCGGTCATGTCGCACATAACCGACTAGTATACAATGTATCGATTTATCGAATCAATGATTCGATAACTAGGTTATCTCTCATACAACCAATCGAAACATTCATCGCGAGAATGGAATACGGTATCACATACACGCATTATTCTCGGTCCTGCACATATCTCATATGCGCTCCTATTTCGTTTCGCTTGAGCCAGGAAACCTCTGTGTAGGACTCTAAAGACTCGTCAATACACCGGCAGCAGATGATGATCATATCAAGCACCCACAAGCCGCAAGCGGTCTGCTAAACGTAACGGCCATCCGGGTATTGAGCGATCAGAAGATCGATGAGCTAGCCCGCTCACACTCCTGTGAATCCAACCAGTAACACTTACCGTACAGTCCGGTCTGTTCGTCTGATATGTCGCATATCAAGTCTAGGGGTGGTAAACGTCAGACCCTAATAACCGATAAGTCGTGCCGATGTGAGGCTCATAACGGGTCGAGAAACTACTGGTAACACTTACCGGCAAATCTCTGATCAGCCCTGGCCAGGGACTTCCCTGTTACGGCCAATCGAGCACAGCGCAACATCAACCCCCAATACCGGGAGAGACGAAACCCCTCCTATCGCTCATTGCCTCCATGTGACTTGGGACTGTACCCAAAGACCACCGTTTTGCACGCCCTCATGGACGTGGTAAGGTGGAGATCAAAGCACAGTGGGAATCACACAAGACTCTATGACGATCTCGGGTCTACAGACTAACCTGCACAAGTGTCACCTGAGAACTGCCATCTGACGTGAGGTATAATACCATCTGGGAGTTCTCGGCGAGTCCGTCCAGTGTACCCAGTCTCTACTGAGCACCCGTATACCATCTCTGATGTCAAACACCAATGGATATGGGATCATCCATCGCCCATCTCATGGGTCGAGAAACGTATACGCTAGTCTACACTGGTATATCGATGCTCCGTCTCGATACACCCACGACTAGGGACCTTGAAGGATGTACCTATGGACTACCATGTCCCCATTAGTATGATCTGCATCATAGTCCAGATAGTCAAGTACACATCCTAAGGGCTTTATCAACATGTAACTATAAGACAGTTTAAACAGACAAGTGTACATGTTAAGATAAAGAGCAACCAGATAGCATACTATCATATCGAGCAAGAAAGTCATCTCTATATATGTCCAAGCATCCAATATAATATACATCATCTTTACAATACTGGCCTCTAGGGCATACATAAAACTAACAATCTCCCACTTGCACTAGGGTCAGCTGCTGTAGTATCGCATACCGAGCATCCCGAAGAGTCTCTCAAACTGTATCTGGGGAATGGCCTTCGTGAGTGGATCCGCTGTGTTGTTCTTCGTGTCAACCCTCCTGACCTCGATCTCCCGGCGATCAACTATCTCCCGGATCAGGTGATACCGCCTCAGAATATGCCTGGATCGCTGATGGGACTTAGGTTCCTTGGCCAAAGCCACCGCTCCATTGTTATCGCAATACAAAGGTATTGGATGCTCAATGGATGGAACCACTCCAAGTTCAATAATGAACTCCTTGATCCAGACAGCCTCTTTCGCAGCATCGTTAGCAGCGATGTATTCAGCCTCCATCGTCGAGTCTGCCACGGTTTCCTGCTTGGAACTCTTCCAGCTAACCGCCCCTCCGTAAAGGGTAAAGACAAATCCCGACTGCGACTTAGAGTCGTCCTTATCACTCTGGAAGCTCGAATCGGTAAAGGACTCCACTTGGAGTTCTCCGTTACCATACACCAAGAGCATCTCTTTAGTCTTTCGTAAGTACTTGAGAATGCTCTTCACAGCTGTCCAGTGACTCTCTCCAGGATCAGCTTGATACCTGCTCACTACACTTAGTGAGTATGCAACATCGGGTCTGGTACATAGCATCGCGTACATGATAGAGCCTACTGCCGAAGCATAGGGTATCCCTTGCATGCGAGCTCTCTCCAAATCAGTCTTGGGAGACATCTCTTTAGAGAGAGTGACTCCAGAGATCGTGGGCAAGTTCCCACGCTTGGATTCTTCCATACTAAACCTCTTTAGTATGGTGTCAATGTATCTGGATTGGGACAATCCCAATATCCGTTTGGATCTATCTCTATAGATCCTTATTCCGAATATGTAGGAGGCATCACCAAGATCTTTCATTGAGAATCTTTGTGATAAGAAGAGCTTGACTGATTGCAGCATAGGAATATCATTTCCTATCAAGAGTATGTCGTCCACGTACAATACGAGGAAGACCACCTTACTCTCTGCTACCTTCTTGTAGATACAAGGTTCATCTGGGTTTTTGACGAAATCAAACTCTTTGATAACGACGTCAAAGCAGATGTTCCAACTCCGCGATGCTTGCTTTAATCCATAAATGGATTTAAGCAGCTTGCACACCTTCCCGCTGCTCCCACTGTCTACGAAGCCCTCTGGCTGAGTCATGTACACGCACTCTTCTAAATCACCATTTAGAAAGGCGGTCTTAACATCCATTTGCTAGATTTCGTAGTCATGATATGCAGCGATGGCAAGCATGATCCGGATGGATTTAAGCATAGCCACTGGAGAAAAGGTTTCGTCATAGTCCACACCTGGTCTTTGACGAAAACCCTTTGCTACAAGTCTAGCTTTGAAAGTCTCCACTTTCCCATCTACACCAAGTTTTTTCTTGAAGATCCACTTGCTCCCGATGGGTTTTACCCCTTCAGGAGCAACATCCAAAGTCCTTACTTTGTTGGTGTACATGGATTCCATCTCGGATCGCATAGCATCCAGCCATTTCACTGAGTCCCTACTCGTGATGGCCTGCTCGAAACTAGTTAGGTCATCATC
The DNA here is from genome assembly GCA_030015575.1 of Agapanthus africanus. Taxonomy (NCBI): domain Eukaryota; kingdom Viridiplantae; phylum Streptophyta; class Magnoliopsida; order Asparagales; family Amaryllidaceae; genus Agapanthus; species Agapanthus africanus. The sequence goes on from CM057343.1 coordinate 266,018,576, forward strand.
TTCCATGATGCAATCTTCCCTTCCACCGTCAATGAGAAAACCGTAGTATCTCTCAGGTGGACGAGAAACCCTGCTAGATCGGCGGAGAGGCTGGGGTTCGTCGGGTACTACTGAATCCTCTGGTTCTACTAAATCTTCAGTTATAGTTTGTGTTGCTGGAACCTCTTCCAGTTCTACCTCAATGCCACTAATCTGTTTCATTAGAAAACCTTTTTCTAAGAAAGTGGCATGTCGAGAAACAAACACCTTTTGTTCCTCGGGGTGGTAGAAGATATATCCTTGTGAATTTTTGGGATATCCTACAAACTTACATAAGACTGATCTTGCCTCGAGTTTGTCCGGATTTTGTCTTTTGACATAGGCTGGACAACCCCATATCTTAACATACTTAAGAGATGATCTCTTCCCTTTCCATATCTCATATGGAGTGGTAGGCACTGATTTGGTAGGAACCATATTCAATAGGTGTATGGCTGTCTCAAGCGCATACCCCCAGAAGGAAATAGGTAACTCAGCTGTACTCATCATTGAACGCACCATATCTAATAGGGTGCGATTCCTTCATTCCGATACACCGTTGTGTTGTGGTGTATAAGGTGGAGTAAGCTGAGAGAGAATCACATTCTCTTTTAGATAATCATGGAACTCATTGCTCAAGTATTCTCCTCCTCGATCAGATCGAAGGATCTTAATACTTTTGCCCGTTTGGTTCTCTACTTCTTGCTTATATTCTCTGAATTTCTCAAAAGTTTCAGACTTGTGTTTCAATAGGAACACATGCCCGTATCTAGAGAGATCGTCAGTGAATGTAATGAAGTAGGAAGAACCGTTCCTGGCATGGGTAGACATGGGACCGCATACATCACTATGTACCAGTCCTAAGAGTTCAGTAACTCTTTCTCCGTGTCCACTAAACGGAGCTTTGGTCATTTTTCCTTTGAAACATGAATGGCAAGTATCATAAGATGATAATTCGAACGGATTCAAATAACCATCCTTATGTAACTTAGCCAGTCGTGTCGTATTGATATGACCAAGTCTACAATGCCACAAGTAGGATTCGTTCATTTCTGAACTTTTCCTCTTGTGTGTGTTTTGTATATTGAGGACTGTATTTTGATTTAGAATGAATATGCCATTATGTAACGAGCCTGATGCAATCAACTTTTGATCTAGGAATATGTTCATAACATTATCCTGTACTACAAAATTATATCCTTCTTTACTCAATAAAGAAACTGATATAATGTTGCACATCATGTTCGGTATATAATAGCACTCATTCAGAATCATTGTATCACCACTTGGTAATACGAGGTGATATTCGCCAACTGCTTTGGCTGCAACATTTGCACCGTTCCCTACTTGAACGGAATGATCACCTTTACCCAGTTCTCTACCTTTCCATAGCCCATGTAACTGCTTACATATGTGGGATCCTGATCCGGTATCTAATACCCAGGACGTAGGGTGAACTGAAAAACAGTTCTCAATAACTAACACACCCGAAGAAGATGCATCAACATGCATGTTCTTTTGGGCGGCTTGAGAATCCAGATATTCTCCTATTTCCTGTTCATTCTTATAACACTTATAAGATAGAACGGGTTCAACGTTCCCCTGCACAGTATAACATGCGGGTTCGGTCAATACATCCATATTATTATCTTTATTAGGGCATGAAATGGTCGCTACCTGGAGAGAGAGAGAAGAAAACACTTTAGCGTATGCTCTTGCAAGATCAGATTGGTTATTATCTTATCTAATCAGGATGGCTCCCACTGGTTTTTATCAAATCTTCCTTCAAACCCTAAAAGGAAAGACTAGCCGGGATTAATTACACACTACAAGTTCGCCAATATTTCAGCCAGGCCAGTGTCGGTACTTTGAGGGAGGTCTCCCGTGCTTTCGTACGAACCTAATTAATGTAAACCTCATTTTCCCAGAGGCGTAACCCCGTTGACACCTTTCTAGACACCTACTTGATTAGCTAATTGCAATGTGTAAAACTTTCCCGGGAGTAACTCTTACTCGCAGTGGGTATCGGGATCCAACTATCTCATAGAAGGTATGCAATCTCATTGCAAATTTCAACACTTGAAATTCCCAATAATATTTTACCCCTAGTGTTCTATGACCTTGACGAATGCCAAACAACCCATAGTCCACTAGTCAAGTTCAACCCGTACATTTCTTGATTGAATTAAACCCACCCACACGACCCTTGACGAATGCCAAACAACACCGTACGAATACCCTAATCCAATCTGCATCATATGCATAAGCAGATAAATACTAGTTAGCTACCGTACACTACGCCTTGACGAATGCCAAACTACCGTAGCACGAATACTAAGTAGTACTTATCTGAAATGACGGAGGGCTACGCAGGTTTTCAGAAAACCATGAGCGTAATGAACTTGATATCGTTGTAGAATCAAATGAAGTTTGTGAAATGGAGCGATTTTGAGGCTTTTCTAGTTTTGCTAAAGGGGTCACTCCCGGTGAAGGGATCGTCGGCCCTTTCCTCGTCGAATGAGGTGCGGGATATATCATATATATCACTGTGCAAAGCAGAAACTATAGAAGCAATCAAAAGTCAAACCGAGTGTGTAGCATCTGCCAGTTATTGCTAAAGGAGTCACTCCCGGTGAAGGGATCTCGGTCCTTTCTTCATCGAATAAGGTGCAGGGTATATCATATATACCGCTATGCAAAGCAAGAACTGTAGCTACCTGTTTTGTTTAAAATTTGATTCTACAACATCTTAGGTTTCTTTTCTTTCATTAATCACATTAATGAAGTCCCATCATTTAAGTCACCTAAACATCACAGATAAATACGACGTACACTTATGCCATCCGCATTCGCCTGGATGTCCCCTCGTGCACCGTTAGGTTAGGTAACTAACGACAGAGCAGGGCAGGGCTGGTGCGGATGCAAAACATAAGTAACGTCTATATAATATATCATATATACTATATACTGTATCTATCACAGAACATCACATGATCACATCACAGATATCGCAGCAGAAGAAACATATGAAACATTGGATATACTAGGACGTCCGTGTTTTCAATACGAGCCAGTATAAAACACGGATTCCACGGTTGTGATGAATAGCCAATCCCACACTCCTAGACCCCTACGAGAGCGGCAAGCAACCCTACCAATTCTAGGGTTAGGAGACCCGAACTCGACTCCTCGAGAGGGTCTCCCACTGGACCCTAGAACCCGGTTACTTGTGCTCCCCTCCTTGGGTCTATCCTAATGCGGAAAAGTAAATAATATACAAAAGGTGACAACTTCCGCAACCTGGAAGTGCCCCAATAAAAGAATATTACATACAAGTTTTTACATGAATGAAAATGAAAAACACTCATCTCACATAAAACCCCCCGGCTATTCAAACACGATAATCCAATATAACATATCCATCAACACATAACATCACATGTCATCAACGTAAGTAAATATGCGCATCCCAATTGTCGTTGACATATAGCAATGAAACCGGCGATATCACATATTACACTTACGGTCACAGAAAAGAAAGTGTAAAACTACAACAGTTAGAATCCGCAACCTCTTTAGACATCGCATGCCTAACACTTATAAACCCCGCATTTTAGTCTCATTATCGAAAACTCTTTTCAATATGAAGTGAGACTAAACCGCTAGATTTATAATATTCATTCAGTTATCTCATAACTGTGTATGAATTCCAATTATTGTATCCCATTCCGGATAAATAGAAAATATTAAACTTTCCGATCGAACATTCGAACACCCAAGTTTTCCCGAAACCGTTCAACACATGAAATAAGTTCAAAGACATTCACTTCATGCCTCAGTACCAACGGTCCAGCCGTAGAAGGGTCAAGCCAACGCCTCACATGTGGCACGCCGTACTGCCCCAAACCTTAAGGTTCAAAGGGCAGTTCAAGACGGTCACATAATCGAGTTAAGGTTTGTTGTCTTCTAGAGGGACCATCGCGTTACTTGCACTACTCAGAACGTCCTTAAACCACAGAAAAATCCAACACTTGGATATTTTCCGGCAGGGGAAAGATTGGGTATTTACATCCGGTCGAACTTTTTAACATATTCCAAAATATCCGGAAAAACACATAGACAAACTTGATAATCCGATCGAATCATCGATTTCCAATGCAACCCCAAAACACTCAACTCTTGAGTCAATTTAAAAATTCCCAGAAAACTCAGCATAATAAAATAGGAATTACTGTGCAAATAGGGAAGGATGACGTCATGATCAGGCCACGGAACAGCGGCAGAAGCCAGGCTTCTGCCGCGGTTCCGCCGCACTTTGGACTCTTCATTTTGAAAATTTTGCACCGTAATTCTTATAATTCCCTGCTGAATTTTTTAAGCATTTTTAATCTGGAAAAAACCCAGTTTTTAGAAAAAGTCCAGAGAGCACTTAGGTTTTAAGGGTTTCGGTTCGATCGGGTTTCAAACGTCGTCTACACTTCGCCTAAGGCTCTAGCTAGGCTCTGATACCACTGTAGGGTTCCTAGGCATGCTAATGAAGTCTCACAAGGCATCAACCATGCCAATTTCAAATTTTACGAGTGCCGAGAAACCCTAATACGGATCGTTAACTAGAATTTTAGACGAAACAATAAACTAGTTAACATCTTAACTAAAAGAAGAAAGCTACAACCTTTGTAGATCCGGTTATCCACTTCCTTAGCTCCATGTAGTCGTTCCCTCGCTGTCCATCTCGAATCCCGAACTCTTTCATCGGCTTCATCGGAGAAATGAGCGGACTAGTCGTCGGCTTCGATGCCGAAGATGATCTACGTCGAGGCTACACTGGATCAAGCTCCGACTTCACCTAGTTGTGAAACTTGTGAAGAAAACACCCAAGACCACTTGGCAAGAGGTAGAGGATGAAAAAATAGGAGGTGGGTTCACTTTAGAATTGGATTTCTCACTTTAGAACTCAAGATGCCATTAATGGAGTCTAGTTTTCTTTCTTGAAGAAGAAGGAGAAGATGAATATAGAATATGATAAAAGTATTTCATAATAGAAAAGAAATCAATACTTATCATATCCTAACTAAGGTCAAGTGTAGAGAATAGACCATGGTAAGTGGGAATGGTTAGGGTTAAGCATGAAGACAAAATTGTCACTTGGTCAAAGCTTCATGAAGCTTCAACAAGCTTCATGATAAAAAGAAACCATTTTGTTTTCTTATATCTTTTTCTCAAAAAGGAAAAAATAAATAATTAAGTGAAAATAAGAAACCCTAACCATTCACTAAACATGGTTTAAGTCTTTACACAAATCCAAGTGAGAATGTATCATCAAACATGATACAATCAAGTGCACACAAAATATATCACATATACAATGTGCTATACAAGTGAGAAAATCCCTTTAAAGTGAACCAATACTAGTTAATGCAAAGTAATATATCAAATATATAATTATACATTAAATCATTAAATCAACACTTGATTCAATGATCCGGTCATGTCGCACATAACCGACTAGTATACAATGTATCGATTTATCGAATCAATGATTCGATAACTAGGTTATATCTCATACAACCAATCGAAACATTCATCGCGAGAATGGAATACGGTATCACATACACGCATTATTCTCGGTCCTGCACATATCTCATATGCGCTCCTATTTCGTTTCGCTTGAGCCAGGAAACCTCTGTGTAGGACTCTAAAGACTCGTCAATATGCCGGCAGCAGATGATGATCATATCAAGAACCCACAAGCCGCAAGCGGTCTGCTAAACGTAACGGCCATCCGGGTATTGAGCGATCAGAAGATCGATGAGCTAGCCCGCTCACACTCCTGTGAATCCAACCAGTAACACTTACCGTACAGTCCGGTCTGTTCGTCTGATATGTCGCATATCAAGTCTAGGGGTGGTAAACGTCAGACCCTAATAACCGATAAGTCGTGCCGATGTGAGGCTCATAACGGGTCGAGAAACTACTGGTAACACTTACCAGCAAATCTCTGATCAGCCCTGGCCAGGGACTTCCCTATTACGGCCAATCGAGCACAGCGCAACATCAACCCCCAATACCGGAAGACACGAAACCCCTCCTATCGCTCATTGCCTCCATGTGACTCGGGACTGTACCAAAAGACCACCGTTTTGCACGCCCTCATGGACGTGGTAAGGTGGAGATCAAAGTACAGTGGGAATCACACAAGACTCTATGACGATCTCGGGTCTACAGACTAACCTGCACAAGTGTCACCTGAGAACTGCCATCTGACGTGAGGTATAATACCATCTGGGAGTTCTCGGCGAGTCCGTCCAGTGTACCCAGTCTCTACTGAGCACCCGTATACCATCTCTGATGTCAAACACCAATGGATATGGGATCATCCATCGCCCATCTCATGGGTCGAGAAACGTATATGCTAGTCTACACTGGTATATCGATGCCCCGTCTCGATACACCCACGACTAGGGACCTTGAAGGATGTACCTATGGACTACCATGTCCCCATTAGTATGATCTGCATCATAGTCCAGGTAGTCAAGTACACATCCTAAGGGCTTTATCAACATGTAACTATAAGACAGTTTAAAGAGACAAGTGTACATGTTAAGATAAAGAGCAACCAGATAGCATACTATCATATCGAGCAAGAAAGTCATCTCTATATATGTCCAAGCATCCAATATAATATACATCATCTGTATAATACTGGCCTCTAGGGCATACATACAACTAACACATTAGGCGTTGCGTAGGCGAAATTAAAAGTCCGATCGAACTCCGAAAACCCTAATTTTCCCACTTTTTGGAAATTTTTCAAAAAGTTGAAATTTTTCATATTAAAAATATTCAGAAAATCATGCAGGTAATTCTATGGACACACCTGAAGAACGAAACCCTAACTCGTCTAACCGCGGATCCGCGGCTAAAACATGGTTTTGGCGGCGGATCCACGGCGCCACTTGAGAGGCTTGGGTCGGGCCCTTCAACTGTTGGTCCGTAGCTACTGGGGCATGCTTCTGGGCATTTTTAATTCTGCTTAAGTGTTGAGCTCTCTGGGAATTTTGGGAATTCGTTGATTCGATTGAAATATTTAACGTCGCCTAGCTTTCAGTGATTGTGATACAATATTTGGAATCCACTATAATTAGTTATATGATAACTAGTTTGAATTTTGTAAATCAATCGGTTTAGTCTTGATTGATCGGTTTCCACGGGATTTTGATATTGATTAAAAGTCCGTCGCAATTACGTAGTGTACGCGGATACTCGCCAGGTAACCTTACTAGAAAGCCAAGCCCCATAGCCCCGACCAAGTGACTGTAGGAGAACCCCGTCGCCAAAAAGCATCCGTTCGGGTGCTCGTGGCCGCGGTGTCCCGCCTTAGTGCACTTCGTCGACGGTATCGGGGGGTGCGGCTGTCAACTAATGTTTCCGACGCACATTCGATCATGTTGTAGGTAATCTTATTGAATTACCCGACTGATGATTGGAAAGTATTTTCAATATCGAGACTAAAATGCGGGGTTTATAATTGTTAGACATGCGATATCTAAGGAATTCATTTGTTAGGCATGAAATCCATAGTATGTGATGCATTGGGTTTATGATGTCTGAGGTGGTTGCGGATTCCAATTGTTGTAGTTTTTCACTTTCTTTTCTGCGACCGTAAGTGTAATAGTGGTGTATCGCCAGTTTCGGTGCTATATGTCAACGACAACTGGGATACACATATTTGCTTACGTTGATGACATGTGATGTTATGTGTTGCTGTGATATGTTATATTTGATCATCGTGTTTTGAATAGCCGTGGGTTTTATGTGAGATGAGGGTTTTTATTTTCATTCATGTAAAATTCATTACATGTAATATTCTTTTATTGGGGCACTTCCGGGTTGAGGATGATGTCACCATTGATGTATATTATTTACTTTTCCGCATTAGGATAGACCCAAGGCGGGGAGCACAAGTAACCGGGTTCTAGGGTCCAGTGGGAGACCATCTCGAAGAGTCGAGACCGGGTCTCCTAACTCTAGAATTGGTAGGGTTGCTTGCTGCTCTCGTAGGGGTGTAGGGATGTGGGTTTGGCTATCATCATGACCGTGGAATCCGTGTTTTTACTGGCTTAAATAAAACACGGAATTCCTAGTATATTCAATATTTCATATGTGATTCTTCTGCTGCTTATATTCTGTGATGTGATCACTTGATATGTTCTGAGACGAATGCCTATATTATATATATGAGATATAATAAATATTGCTGCTTTCATTTCTTATGTGATGCTTGGGAAGCATAAAATTGATGGGACTTCATTAATGAGATTAATAAAATAAAAGAAACCTAAAGATGTTGTAGAAACTGGTAGCTCTAGTTCTTGCTATGTATAGCGGTATTCCTTGTAGAATATCCAACACCTTATTCGATAAGGAAAGAGCCGAGATCCCTTCACCGGGAGTGACCTCTTTAGCGAAACTAGCAGATGCTACAACCTACTCGGTTTGTTTTTTGATTGCTTATATAGTTTTAGCTTTGCATGGCGGTATTTGTGAAATATCCTGCACCTTATTCGATAAGGAAAGAGCTGAGATCCCTTCACCGGGAGTGACCTCTTTAGCAAAACTACTAGAAGCCTAAAAAATACTCCTTTTAAAATTCACACGATTCTACAATGATATCAAGTTCATTATGCTCATGGTTTTCTTAAAAACCTGCGTAGCCCTCCGTCATTTCAGATAAGTACTACTTAGTATTCGTGCTACGTTTGTTGACCGTGTTAAGGCGTAGTGTGCGGTAGATGATTAGTGCTTATCTGCATAAGCATATGATGCGATTGGATTAGGGTAGTCGTATGACTTTGTTGGCCTCCGTCAAGAATCGTGTGGGTGGGTTTAATTCAATCATGAAATATACGGGTTGAACTTGACTAGCAGCCTATGCTTTGTTGGCCTCCGTCAAGGTCATAAGACGCTAGGGGTAAAAACTATTATCGGGAATTTCAAGTGTTGAAATTTGCAATGAGATTGCATACCTTCTATGAGATAGTTGGATCCCGATACCCACTGCGAGTAAGAGTTACTCCTGGGAGATTTTTACACATTACAATTAGCCGATCAAGTAGGTGTCTAGAATGGTGTTAACGGGGTTACGCCCCTGGGAAAGCGAGATTTATTTTAATTAGGTCCGTACGAAAGCACGGGGAATGTCACGACCCGAAATGGCACATGACCGGCACTTGAATCATATGAAGTCTATAGGACCCCATCTAATTCAAGTAAGCCAAGAAATCCTAGAAATCTAAACCATTTTAAATAAAAAGTGAAGAAAACATGTTTTAAAACAAGGGGTTTTTAAATAACATAAGCCGAATATGCATTTTAAAATCTCAAGTCTTTTCTGAAAATTTCGGCAGAGTTTCCTTTGTAAATTCTTGCCCCAAATGGGGTACGACATGAATAATATATACATAATGATAAAAGGCATCCCCAAGTGGGAGCTAGCTCTTCATCAATCGACGGTCACAACCACGCAAGCAATATAATATACAACGCCCAAGGGCGAGGATCAAAACTCAAAAGGAAACTCAAATCATCAAGAAAACCATAATACTACAACGCACGACTCTAAGGTCGAAAAAATAATACACTGGTTTTCTAAGTCTGAAACAATATACAAGTCTGGTTGATGGAGTTTCTAGGTACAACAATGAAAATAGTATATAAGAGTGGTCACGATGCGAGTGAACCCACATACCAAAGAAATCACCCAGAATGGAAGCAATGTGCCAGAAAGCCGCAATGAAACCTGTACTGCAAAACCTGCAAGAAACTATGGCACAACGGGGGTGAGTTGCCAACTCGTGAGTAGAAAACATCACAGAGAAGAAATCGTATATATGACTCAATTCTAGGTCAATACGATCAGTAATAATGTATATCCTCAATATGATAAAGTCTGAAGCATGAAAAGATGGCAAGGGTAAACATCGAAACATAAGTGTAGTACCAAGTGCTCGTGTCAGTGTCTCAGGTAACAACATATCATAAATATGAGGTATCAACAATGTGATCATCATGAAATCGGTATCGACTATATCATGAAGTCTATAAGTATGTGGATATCATCCAACTATGTAATCAATGTATATATGCATGTGGATCCCGTCCACGTGTCAACCAATGACATAACAACATTATGCATGTAAAAGTCATCAAAGCATATGCATGAAAATATGAGGATATAATTCAATGTGTGTCCCTCGCGACACATCAAAATCATGGAACCTGAGTATCCAGCATTGACACTCGAAAACATCATGAAACCTGTGCCCAGTATCGTCACGTAAATCCTCATATATCTCAGGCTCCGTATCATCTGCGGGATCGGCCCGTGGGCTCCGGCAATATGGATCGGCCTATATCCATCTCATGACTCCGGTCGGTATCCTCCGGATAACCGCCAGGACCAAATACTATCACCGGTAGGTAGTGGTCCCTCTGTTAGGCTCACCGTCTGCTGCACAGAAAATCCGTTCTCGCCCCGGGGTACCATACCGGGTCCACCATGAACCCGCAAACGGATCATCCGCCTCCTCGAATCGGGTTTCACATGTCACACGTCTCAGAACCGAGAAAACGCAAGGTGGACGCACTGAAATATCATATCAAGAGAAACCGGGTTTTTAAAACAGTACATGCTTTCTTTTGAAATAGCCACGGTTCTCAAATCCAGAAATATCATGAAATCAGCATATCTCAATGCGTATAATCATAAAACATGATGTATGCGACATATAAAAGAAATGTAAGTATATCAGTATATCATGCAACAAGGAATAGTAATATGCACATATCAAGGGAAAACCGCTCTTTCAAATGAATCCAGTTTTAAAATATATCTTGCGGTTCCCAAATCTTAAAAATCAAGCCAGAATCATCTATGTATGTGCAAATATGTATGTATGCATGTATGGGTGTACAATATATGTGTACGCAAGTATGAATGTACAATATGTATGTACGCTAATATGTCATACAAGGAGTCATATCCTGATGCAACAATCCTACTGTGTAGTGGCATGGCAATTATCGATGATGAAGTGTGTGGGCTGGCAAGCAGGTGTACGTGGAACATACACATCATCGATAATGGTGCTGGTGTCCTGACAGCATGGTTTTAATATAACAATAAACGCATTTAAACATGCTATGCGATGCGAATAGCAAGAATGTGCGGAAAATGAATAATAAACACAACAGTGAAGAATCTACATCAATATATATATATATATATATAATACAGTTTTGCCATTTGAAATAATACGAATCGTGGTGTTTAGAAAAATAAGGGCTACGGTGTTTTTAAGAAAAGACGCGTCTTTTGAAATATCCGTAGAATTCCTTAGCCTGTCTTTTAAAATACTCACGATTCGTTAGTTTTGAAATAGGTATGACTCGGGTCTAGTTTAACATTTACTAAGTACTACAGAACTAAACGAACAGTCTAATCGAAAAGGTAAGGAAAACCACCTAAATCTGAGTCGATATACATATAAATATAATAGTCGGTGATCCCGCCTCAATAGTATCACATACGATACAATATACAATATGATATCCTCGAGTCAAGAGTGCGGATCTATCATCAATATATAGCTCGTACGTAAATCCGTCGTACGGCATCCCAAATCTGGGTACGGGTCGAATCTCACATTTATCTCATCAATTATCTGGTATCCTTATCATCATATCTCATGAACTGGGGTACTGATCTAAGTCTAGTACAAGCTGATACCATCTATAAATATATGTGTGCATGTATGAAAACACACGCCTAAAGGCCCACTAAAATCTCATGTTGTATCTCTTAATACGAACCACATCATATCACCGATCTCGTGGCACCATGCCCAAACTCATCGACTCATCTCCAAATATCATCCACTATCCTCACCATCCAAGTGTAGGTATACGTGTATATATATACACAGTCCCATACCTATATGTGTGTGTATATATATCTATCCCCATATACGCACAAGTATAACAGTAAGCATGTGTGTGCGTGTGAGTGTAAACCTATTCTAGGGTTAGCGACTAAGAAGCTAACTAAGTTACTTCTAACTACTCTAAACTAAACCATGAATACAAATCATATCTTTATAATCATCTACGTAACATAAACACACATATATATATAACCATATATATATATATATATATATATATAAGCTATACTACGAACTGCGGGGGTGCTATACGCCATCCACCCGACTTTCCCCGTAGATATAATCTACTTACTTTGCTCCCGTATGCTGTTGCCGACATCGCCACACGCTTGCTTTTCATCTCGAAGTCCTCGTGGGGGTACCTACACATCATAACGTATCGCAATTGCGTATTAAAATCACATCGGAAAACCAAAACAACACGCTAAAGGCCTATAGGTTAGAATCTATGGACCACGCCTTCAAAACCACCAACAACCCTCGATATCGTCGTACAAACGTTGAATGATCGAGGTACAACACAGATACAAAAATCCAGAATGCAAAATACGCAAAACAAAACCCCGAATCAAAACATCAACTCTTGAAAATGGTCTCAGATTTTACCCTAGGTCAAATTAGCCAATTTTGCATATGCCAAGGGTCTAGTTTACAGGAGATAGAACTATAGACCAAACACGAACCACAAAGCTCCAGGTCTGGCCGCAAATTGCGGCCAGATGGAATAAATCTGCGGCCCTAAGGTGGAAGTGGGGTCTCGGGTCTTTAGGTTATGTTCTAAATCATCTGCACATCTCTCTGTATTTGCTAAATAATTTTCAGGTCACCCGGGTGTTAGCAGATTTCATTTTACACTCACAGAATCCACAATTTTCCGATATCGGGTTTTCTAAGTTCGTATTCCGGGGTTCTAGTCTCTGGTTTGGGTCTGAATTCTAGCACTAGGGGGTTTGTGTGGCCTCTTCTAAGCTCAATTACACATCACAACTCAAGAATTCCAAAACCCTAACTAGAAATTTCCAAATCTCACTAAACGACACCAAATCGGTTCTAAACAAACATGGATGTAAAAGCAATGGAAATACTAGGCTAATGGTTAAGAGAATACATCATTTGGCAACTCAAGAATTTTCTTGAGTTGCCCCAAGTGTCCAAAATGCAACCTTTCTTGGTCCAAGGTGTAGCTAGTGAGCTCATGCACATTTTTAATGAAGTGGGGATTGGGTTTTGATGAATTTTTCATAGAGTTGTGGGGGTTTTGAGATGGGGTGAGGAAGAGGGCAGCAGCCCAAGTGAGTGGAGAAGAGAGAATAATGAAGATGAGAAAGAAAACAAGGGTCTTGGTCAATGGGAGACCCCTCACCTCTCACTCTCTCACTACTACAAATAAGGGTTGTCCCTACGGATTTATCGGTAGGGGCAACCCACTGCCCCTACGGATATATACGTAGGGGCGAAAAAAGACCCCGTAGGTGCAAAGGCCGCAGGTGCAAGTTGAGTCCCTGAACTTGCCCCTACGGACAAATTTAAGCCCCTACGGATATAACAGTAGGTGTTATAGCCCCTACGGAGTACCCCGTAGGGGTAATAAAATCATATATGTAAATTTTTTTTTTGAATATATTGTATATACCTACGGATATACCCGTAGGTCCTGTTTAGACCCCTACGGATACATCCGTAGGGGATATAATGTAGCCCCTACGGAGACATCCGTAGGGGCTACTCCCAACACCCTGCACTGAGATCGGGGGGAAAATATCAGGAAACCTGATAATTTGCCCCTACGGATAAATTCGTAGGGGATAAACAGTTGCCCCTACGGACATATCCGTAGGGGCACTCCCAACACCCTGCACTGATATCAGGTGGGAAAATATCAGGTTTCCTGATAGTTTGCCCCTACGGATATGCCCGTAGGGGCAACATATATACCTACGGCTTAATCCGTAGGTACACATTGTCTGTATTTTTTTTTTAAAAATGGGCTGCTAGATTTTTTCCCGCCCTGTGCACAATACTATATACATCAATCAAATCATATATTGCAGTATTCATAATCACATCTCACGCATATATATAATATACAAAAGAAACCCAAAAACTGAATATGATATAAATACAAACCAATATCAATATCGTTTCAAAATGTAGTACAATGTGATATAAATACATGTTTCAAAAAATAAGAACCAAAAAGCTACCCTAGTTCGGTCCAGCTCCACCTCCGAATAACGTTAGAATAACGCGCGCCTGCTCATCGGTCAATACACTCTGCAATGCTGCATATAAGGGAGTCTGAGCGGCATGTGGAGCTGGCGATGTGGTCTGCGCGGCCGCCGTCGAGGTAGTCGCTTGCGGAGCCGCGGCTGCGGGAGTCTGAGTGGGCGGTGGAGCTACAGGAGCTGTCTGCGGAACCGCAGCCGATGTAGTGGCTTGCGGAGCCGCAGCCGAAGGAGATGCATGTGGAGGCTCGGCCGATCTACCCTGTCGCGTCTGGACATAACGTGTGTAAGAAGCGTGTAAGAACTGTGTATTATTCGAATTCGTTTCATTATTAAGTTATTTCGAAACCCTGTTTGGATATCTAGTTTGGAAAAGCGTTGTTTATTTTAATTACATATGTATGTATGATTAATCAGACTTAAGTCTAAAACCAAATAAGCTCAAGCTACGTACTAATTATGGATATGTTGATATGTATATAATATGAAATGATATTTTACTATAAAGTAGTATACATACCAGCATCTCCTTCAACTCCTGAACGGTGGCCCTCAAGCTATCCAGTTCCTGATGGACATGCCGGCCACTGGAGACGGAGGAAGTAACCACCGGGGTGGAGTCCAACCTCATATGGGCCCTGCTAGGGCCCAATCCCCGGCCTCTCTCCCAACCTCCGTGGTGCCCTCCGTGTGCGGCGTCCAGAACTGGGGTCAGCAGCCTCGGATCGTTCTGTCCGGTAAAATCGATCCCCGAGGCCTGAGCCTGCTCAACCACCCGCTCCTACACCCACATTAAGCAGTAAAGTATAAGTATAAAATTTAAACTTGAACCTTCCAAAACTAAAATTTCAAATTTGGGTAGAAAAAATATTAACACTTACGCAGTACTCCTGGGTAGCGACGTCGGGACATCGAAGCTCGCCCGTGGCGGGATCTGTCGAGGTGCCGTGGACGGCAAGATATGCGGACAGCACGCTCGGTGTACCACCTGACGCCACGGTCCGAGATGTCTGCAATATTAGAAAGTAACTCTTAATATTAGAAATATTAGAGAATAACTCTTAATATTGCAGAATATTAGAGAATAACTCTTAATTTACCGATAACTCCATGGCTCGAGTAATGTTCCTCGAGCCACCTGTGTAAGTGGGGCGACCCCTCTTCGCCGACTTCCTGTTCTCCGTATTCTGAGCGGCCTGTTTCTGCACAACGCATTAACATTTAGTTTTCTAATTAAGAAACACAAAGAAATAAATTATATCATAAATAATGAATTAAATTTAAAATACATACTTGTTTGCGTTCGGAGTCGAAATAAGCGCACAATAGAGGCCATGTCTCTACGTCGACTCTCGCAAACGCCGGAGTAGATAGGAGGGCCGCTCTCTCTGCCTCGGGGGTCGCTATCCACAGGGAGTAGAAGTCGGCCTTCAGCTCATTCCTGTTGTATCGGACCTTGGCCTGCATGTTCTTCATCAGGCCATTGTACAGAGCATGAAGGTCGAGCACCCTCCCCGAGTGATCAGGGTCGGCTACAGGCTGAAAATCGTAATCCAACTGAAAATACAAAAAAAACATTGTTATTAGATTGCAAGTGTTAATAATAAATATATTGGATAGATCAAATGAAAATATATATTAATACATACCCGAGCCTGTTCAAAGAAGAGGGCGAATGAGCGCTGGTGCTGCTCGCCCCACTCAACGTGAAGTGGATAGTTCTTCACGATCCGGTTCTCGTCCCCCAAATACCGGCCGAACCTCTCGGCATGAGGACCGGTATAGCGATAGTCAAGGGTAAAAAATAGGGGGAATGCTGCCTCCCCCCTAGCTCTATTAGGCCTCAGCCTATGGGACTGATTCGGGCCTCGAGTCCCCCTCTGGGGATGGAGAGGCCCTGCGTCTGCACGAAATATCAAGACAATCAATAATAAGACAAAGTTGTATTAAGAAATCAAGGTTAAACAAAAATTCAAGTGTGATATATACCTCCGGTGAATAACGCACGAGCCTGGGCCCGAACAGCAGCACGAGCGGGACGATAGTTCCTCCGGTGAGGAACAACCGGGGTCCCGGACCCGGACGCATCCCCTCCAACTATAAAATAAACATCGACGCTAAATCTCCATGAAGTTCATATTTATTCTATAGAGCATATGTAAAATAAATAAATATTTTAAATTTATTCATACTAACCTGCAGACGATGCGGAGGGTATGGAAGCGGCAGGAGTGGCCCCTGTGGAAGGTGTGGACGCACCACCTATAATTAGACAATTAAAAATAGATTTTATAAGTAATTGCAAAAAGAATGTGTAGATCAATAATATAACGTTCTAAATCAATATGCATGAACTATAGGACATATAAACATACCCGCAGGTGCGGTGGTGTCACCACCTACAGCTAGACAATAATAAAAATTGCTAAGTAAGAGCAAAAGGAATGTGTATATTTATGATATAGCATTCTAAATCAATATACATACACTATATGATATATAAACATACCTGGAGGAGCGGGGGTGGCCTCTGTCCCAGATGTGGACGCAGGACCAACAACTAGACAATTAAAAATAGATTTGATAAGTAATTGCAAAAAGAATGTGTAGATCAATAATATAACATTCTAAATCAATATGCATGCACTATAGGACATATAAACATACCCGCAGGTGCGGTGGTGTCACCACCTACAGCTAGACAATAATAAAAATTGCTAAGTAAGAGCAAAAGGAATGTGTATATTTATGATATAGCATTCTAAATCAATATACATACACTATATGATATATAAACATACCTGGAGGAGCGGGGGTGGCCTCTGTCCCAGATGTGGACGCATCACCAACAACTAGACAATCAAACATTGACAATATAAGTAATTTTGACATAAACAGGCATGAATATCTGTAATATTAAATTGAAAATGGATATGCGTGCAGTATACCTGGATGTGTGGCAAAATCCACACGGAAGGAGGCATCCGAAGGGGTCTCCGATCTGGGTGCAAGACCGGCCCTCTGAAGCTCCCTACGGAGCTCTCCGGGCGGCAGAACCGCTCTGCCTCTGCCTCTGCCTCTGCCGCGGCTGGAGCTCCTGCCGCCCCTCGCTGCTCCCGACATCGTCATCAAATCTAGATAAACGGTTCGTGGACGCATTAGACAATCATTAAAAGTATTGACTATATATGATCTAGAGCGTAAAATGTGAAGTAATAATATAACATTACTGATAACCTTTTTCGTTTCGTGGGCGCATCATACATATCTACTTGGATTTCATCGTCGATGTCATTTCTAACCTACGTAACTTCATGATCGGTCGAAGACAACCCGTCCTTCGAAACAGACAGTCGGAGCACTTTAAGCCTTCTCTCTTCTTCGTCCTCATCGCTGTCCTCGTATTCTGGGACATCGTAGACATCTCTAGGTTTCCATCGGCATACAACACTCCACCCCGGATGCTTCAAACACTGTGAGTAGTATACTTGGAACGCTTGGTTCGGAAAGATAAACGGATCGTCTTGACCGTAAAATCGAAGTGTGTTCACACTGGTCAATCCATATTCATCTTTCCAAGTCCCAAGACTGCTTCTCCACCTGTCTGTATCGGTTCGCGGATCGTACCAAGTACAGTGGAATATATAAAAGGGTTCTGATCGTCCGGGATAGTGGATGCCGAGTATACAATTTAAATACCCATAGTAAATCACACCGTCCGATCCTACCGTCGCAATACCACTATTCTGAGTGATTCTAGATGTTTCTATGTCCTTAACTTCGAATTTGTATCCAAGGACACCAAATCCTTTGTAATGTGCAACCTCCATACTAGGAAATTGAGCTAAACATCTTGAATCACTCTCAAATGATGCAGACAAGTTCGGATCGTGGATCTAACAAAACAAATTTTACGATAAATACATAACGATACAAGTTTAGATTAAAACTGATAGCAATAAAATGTAATTCGAATAACTTACATGCTCTGTGACCCAATCACAAAAATTATCCTGATGGTATTTTTCTAAACGCTCTTCGTTCCAATCAGGATGCCCCTCACGTACCTCGTTAAAATGAGTTCTGTTTTCGACAAATAATTGTGACATTAATATTATGTCATTTCATACACACACAAACACAGATATAACAATTAATCCAAAAGAACTTACTCTCTAATTTGTTCAAGACATACGCAATTAAGCAAGATAAACCGGTATATCTTGTTGATAAACATAGTGTCTACCCTCTTATACTCGGCTTTACCATATGGCCCGTCTTGAATTCTTCGTGGTCGGTTAAGCCTTGTCTCAATGTTCTCGTCCAGATAGCGGGAACAAAATGTGGTTGCTTCATCAAGAAGATAACCTTGCATGATAGAACCCTCTGGTCGATTTTTATTGCGTATATACTTCTTAAGAGTGTAAAGGTACCTAATGAGAATATATTGAATAAATAAACACGGGCATACATGACAAAAATAAATTTATAAATTGCGCGAAACGAAAAATTACACGTACCTCTCGACGGGATACATCCATCGATATTGTACCGGTCCGGCTAACTTCGCCTCAGTTGCAAGATGAACCGTCAAGTGTATTATGATATCGAAGAATGACGGTGGGAAAATACGCTCAAACTTGCAAAGTATCAACGCAATAGAATTTTCTAGTTTATCCAGCGTCGCAACCTCCAGCGTTTTAGCACACAACTCCCTGAAAAAACAACATAGGTCGTTGATTACTAGACTAACCGAGTCGGGGAGAGAAGTCCTGAGGGCTAATGGAAGAAGGTGCTCCACGATAACATGGTGGTCATGACTTTTCAGCCCATCGATCTTGCCCTTCACAATTTTTATTTTCTTGCTGAATGATCCTGAGAAACCTGTGGGGACTTTCAAATCATGCAACACCTGCAGGAATCTTTTCTTCTCCGGTTGTGACATATGATAAGCGGCATTGGGAAGTACAAACTTGCCCGGTTTACCCGCTACCGGTTTAGGGTGCAGTTCACTTCTTATTCCCCACTCTTGTAGATCCATCCGGGCATTCATGTTGTCTTTCGATTTCCCGTCTTTACACAGAAGCAAGTTAAGTATGTGCTCTGATACTCCCTTCTCTATATGCATGACGTCCAGACAATGACGCACTGAATTTGTAGACCAGTACGGAAGCTCGAAGAAAATGCTTAACTTGTTCTAATATTGTGGTTTGACCTGTCTCGTCGGATCCATCCTGAAGGTCACGTTATTGTAACCATCCCATTTAGCAGTCACGTCCTCTCCGGACAATGGGGATGGAGGCCCAAGAAGCTCCTGATGACCATCAAAGTGAACCGTGTCTAACCTGTAGGGGTGGTCTGGAGGCAGAAAACGTCGATGGCCGCAATAACAAACCTTCCTGCTAAAATTCAAAATTTTTGATGTTGTGTGTTCATGGCAATGAGGACATGCTTTGTGACCATGTACGGACCAACCTGAAAGCATTCCATATGCAGGAAAGTCATTAATTGTCCACATTAAAGCCGCACGCAGTATGAAGGTTGTATTTGTGTTTGAATCATATGTCTCTACACCATCAATAAACAAAGTTTTCAGCTCCTCAATCAGAGGTCGGAGATAGACATCGATATTGTTCCCCGGTGAGTTTGGTCCGTCGATAAGAAGAGGCATCATAAAGTATGATTGGTCCATAGCCAACCAAGGCGACAGATTATAAATTATCATTACAACGGGCCATGTACTGTGACTTCCAGCCATATAGTTGAATGGGCAGAAGCCATCGGCAGCCAGTCCGAGCCGGACATTGCGGGGATCGCTACTGAATATTGCGTGCCTCCTATCGAAATCCTTCCATGCCGGTGAATCTCTTGGATGGCTCATTTTTCCATTTTCGCTTGGAGGAGCACGATGATGCCAAATCATTGCCTCGGCTGTTTTCTTGCACCTGAATAGCCTTTGTAGCCTCTGTGTTATGGGAAAATATCGTGCTATCTTCACAGGTATATCAGGCTTCTTATCAGAATCTTTCGGCTTATACCTGGCCTCTCCGCATGTTGGACACTCTTTCAAATCTGAATTCTCTTTCCGGTACAACACGCAATTTTTAGGACATGCTTGAATCTTCTCGTACTTTAGACCCAAATCAGACATCATTTTCTGGGCTTCGTACCAGCTTTCGGGCACATTATTTCCCGGAGGCATAGAATCTTTCAAGAACGAAAGAAGCATTGTGAATGACTTGTTGCTCCATCCATTTAGACACTTAATTTGGAAAAGTTGGACGAACCATGAGAGGGTGGAATACTTCGCATTCTCATAAATTGGTTTCCTAGCATCATTCATGAAATTTTCATATTTATCCGCACGCGGTCCTTGACTGGAAGGAATGTCATCTTCGGTACGAATAGATTCACCTAGGGCAGCCTCTACCATATCCTCCATTTCTTCTGATGGAAATAAATTTCCGTATCCTGCCGTATTACCGAATTCTTCTTCTTCTCCTGCCGCATTATCGTGTTCTCCTTCTTCTACCGCAGTACTGCATTCTTCTCCTTCCCCGTGATATTTCCAAATTGAATAAAGTCTAGTAAACCCATGTTTTACAATATGAAGCTCTGCCAATTCTACCTTCTGCCAGTACTTATTGCCACATCTATCGTACGGACAGAGAATCTTCTCTATTATGATCTTATTATATGCTCGTGCAAATTCAAGGAAAGCAGCAACCCCTGCGACAAACTTAGGTTGCATACGTTGTTTCCAATCCACATACATCCAGTCCTTAACTCTGACGTACTCATGGGCCATGTTAGACTGAATAACATATAAATTGTAGGTTATGCTGACTATATTGAGAAATATAAGAACGAGATAGTTACTGACAAAGGAGAAAATCCATGTATATGCTTTGTGTGTGCGTTTGTCGTTGAAAAGAATAAATTATCGCACGTTATGTTGACCGATAGACGGGGACTAAGTGGCGCTTTTAATTAGTTTCATATATGGGTATCGATGGGAATATGAAGGTTTCATATTATCATATATTGGTTTTAACCCGAACATCTCGAATCGCTCTCTGATTATGCGTTTGTATGTATGTGTTCCGGCTGTCGGGGGTAGGCTTCTATCCCATTAAGAATGTATAGAGCGAACGCCCATCACTTGTGCTTTCAACCGTTTCGAGTAAATTTCGGCAGCACCTCCCCGCTGTTCTCCGAGTACACTGTAATAGAATAGATAATCATTTCAAAGCTGTGAAACAACGTTGAAATGAACATCTAATCTATCTTTGTACACGGAGAACCAGCGGAAAGGTACCGACGAAATATCTCGAAACGGATGAAAACACAAGGGAATGAAGGCGTTTGCTTTATACATTCTTAACTTGTCCACACGGGACAAATCTATGGGTTACCATACGATTGAATTTTCTCGTCGCGCAGACTATACGACGGTTGTTAGTATCGAGCTATACTGTCCGATATTTAACAACCTTCGTATAGTTCTAGGTCACGACGAGCATCGCACGTATGTTAACCGATAGACGGGGACTAAGTGGCGCTTTTAGTTTCATATACGGGTATCGATGGGAATATGAAGGTTTCATATCATCATCGAGTATCATATATTGGTTTTAACCCGAACATCTCGAGTCGCTCTCTGATTATGCGTTTGTATGTATGTGTTCCGGCTGTCGGGGGTAGGCTTCTATCCCATTAAGAATGTATAGAGCGAACGCCCATCACTTGTGCTTTCAACCGTTTCGAGTAAATTTCGGCAGCACCTCCCTGCTGTTCTCCGAGTACACTGTAATAGAATAGATAATCATTTCAAAGCTGTGAAACAACGTTGAAATGAACATCTAATCTATCTTTGTACACGGAGAACCAGCGGAAAGGTACCGACGAAATATCTCGAAACGGATGAAAACACAAGTGAATGAAGGCGTTTGCTTTATACATTCTTAACTTGTCCACACGGGACAAATCTATGGGTTACCATACGATTGAATTTTCTCGTCGCGCAGACTATACGACGGTTGTTAGTATCGAGCTATACTGTCCGATATTTAACAACCTTCGTATAGTTCTAGGTCACGACGAGCATCGCACGTATGTTAACCGATAGACGGGGACTAAGTGGCGCTTTAGTTTCATATACGGGTATCGATGGGAATATGAAGGTTTCATATCATCATCGAGTATCATATATTGGTTTTAACCCGAACATCTCGAGTCGCTCTCTAATTATGCGTTTGTATGTATGTGTTCCGGCTGTCGGGGGTAGGATTCTATCCCATTAAGAAAAAATGGAGTGTATTTCGCTGTGAGAGACTCTTCAAAGAAATGGAGGAAGAAGCACTAAAGAAAAAAGAGAGAAAAATAAGAATATAAAGTTGAAACTAAACTTGAGCTATCCACTGAAATCATAAAGCATAGGAAAGTTGATTGAGTCTTGATCTATTGCTCTTTCTTTGCATTATCTCGTATGTCCATTTATAGATTTTAATGCCACATGAGATGTAATCAGTCAGCTCCCTATGGTTGTATTAATGTCAGCTCTTACACAATATGGGTATCTGCCTTACCATTAAGACAACTATGGAATATGTTAATTTAAAATGTAAGGCTAGCTTTCTATGTATTCTGAGGGACTGCTTGCATAGAACTTAGCTTGATCCTCTCAATTATTACACATAAATATGCTGACATGCCTCTCATAACCCTAACCCCAGCCCCACAGTAACCCTAACCCTAGCCCCAACCCTAACCCCAGCCCACCCTAACCCTACCCCAGCCCCACAGTAACCCTAACCCCAGCCCCACCGTAACCCTAACCCCAGCCCCACCCCAGCAGCAGCCGAACCCCAACCCTAACCCTACCCCGACCCCGACCCCGACCCCGACCGCCACCGCGCCCCTGCCCAAACCCAACTCTCGCGGGCGCAACCCAGACCCAGCCATGAATAATCCAAAAATACTTTAATTTACCTCGAGATTTATACCTGAACGGGTGCGCTGGTGGGCTGGAGCGACGACGGTGGCGAATTGGCGAAGAAACCGGCGGTGGCGACGACGGTGGCGACGAAACCGGCGGTGGCGACGACGGTGGCGACGGAATCGGCGGTGGCGACGACGGTGGCGACTCTGCCCAACGACGGTGGCGACGCGACGGTGGCGATTTAGGGTTTTTCGCGCGCGTTTGAGGGAGAGAGAGAAAATGAGCGTAGGCTTTTCGATCTGGCTTTGTTTTAAAACGATATTTACTTGTCCCTACGGATATATCCGTAGGTCCTTTGTTTGCGCCACCGTAGGGGCAAACACCAAATTAAGAATTAATTTTTTTATTCTTGAACGTCAGTGCCCGTAAGGGCAACCCTTTAGCCCTACGGAGTAATCCGTAGGGCCAAGTAAAATCTGCCCCAACGGATAATTCCATCCGTAGGGGCAACCCCCTATTTTACTAGTGTCACTTTCCCATACCTTACTTCTTTATTCATATTCCTTTTCTTTTCTTTTCCTTTCCTTTCCTTCTCTTTAATTTATAACCATGAATCATAAAAAGAAGAAAGCATGAAAGAAAAATGTAACAAGTGCTAAAAAAAGTCATGTGCATGTTTTGCACAAAACAAGCTTAATGCGCGATTTGCGATATTTAATCGCGATTAGCACTAAATAGCGTATAATTAATCATAAAAACTTATAATTTACATAATTCACATAAAACACCCACTTTTTAGTAATTTCCATAATTTTCCAATTTTTTTTCCAATTTATCGGTATTTAATTATACCTCCTTATTAAAATATTCAATATAATATTATTTAATTATAAAAATTCCCAAAAATAATATTTTTTTTTTGAAATGTTATAATCTTCCCCCTTAAAGAAATTCGGTTCCCGAATTTAAATTTAAACCTCTCAAATACTAAAACATTTCGGTAAAAAGTCTAAGTCGTCGGGGTTCCGAAATCATCAATACATAAAACGCATCATAGCGCAATGCATGCGCATGAACAATGAGCAGATAACTTAAAATCAAAACTCCGTCAAGCATCTCGCAATCATCGGAGTCATGGTGAAGACACAAATGTCAAATCCAATACGAAAACCAATATGATATAAATCAGAACTATACATGTAAACATCAAATTTATACATGTAGATATCTGAAGGAAATGCATGCCAAACCTTTTTAAGTCGATGTGCGATGGGCATAACACTGCACAGTGGCGGACTTTTATTGTATGAAAATAACCATATATGTATATATCTTTTGTTTAATATGTACGTTCCGCCATTTTGAAAACAATTTAGAAGGGTTTCCTTGTTTTAAACGTTTCGTGTCATATAGACACGTAGGTAAATACTAAGACTATAGCTCCTTTTTTTGGAAATCCCTTCGATAACTATCAATGCATGCAAAATATATCCAGGTACTGTCCTTTGACTAGTCCTGCCCAGTACGTAAACAAATAGCAAATATCATAAAAACGTACTGCTCCATAAGAAATCAATCCTAAATTGTGCATATGAATGCTACGTGCGTCCGGTGCACACGGAAATCAAAATCCATATATGTGCCATACATGTGCACAGAAACAACATCTAAGTGCAACCGGTGTGCACGAAACACCTGTCAAAGACAACGTGTGTGCCTGACAGCAAAATCAGGTGCATCTGACATGCACGAAGAATCTCGATTTAGTGCATCTAGCGTGCACCCAAATCGTATCTCATAACATGCGCCCAACATGCGCGAAAATCCAAATCAGGTGCATCCATCATGCACGACTAAATCTAAATCATGTGCATCCAATATGCACGAAATCACGAAATCCAATATCAAGCGCCGAACATGCGCAAAATCCAATCTAATGCACAGAGTGCACGAAATCAACATCAATATCAGAATCGAAATCGACGGTATACAATAAAGCTCAATCCAAATCAGGTATACCGCGGTATATAATCTCACAACCATGTGCATCAGCATGCACAAATCAAATCAAAACACTAAAAGTGCATGAAAACTATGCTGAAAGAATAAGTCAAATCACATGCATAACATAGGCATGAAATCAAAATCAACATATCGAATGCCATTAAACCGAAGTCAGGTGCAACCGTGGTGCATAAAATACGTATCAATGCAATGCAAGCATATTTGAACTATACCGAGTGCAAAAACCAAATCGTATGCGTACCATATGTACAAAATCAACTCAACTGTATAAAGTCCATGAAGTCATAAACGTGTGCAGCCAAGGCATAAAATGATATCAAGTGCAATAACTATACACAAATCATAAATCAACACAACGGTGTATAAAGCATATCTCAAGGGTAATAACTATGCACAAAATATGAATACCCAGTAGGTGCAACCGTGGTGCACGAAAACAAATATCATGAAACTCAGTCATCAAGACTAAATCATGCGAATAGATCGCCCAAAATATCGAAATCCAAGGTGACGGATACGTGATAATCGAATCACCAAATCACAATTCATAAATACCGTCGTCGATATTTCCTCCATCAAAGTCGAGAAGGTGTCGGTGCATCCAATGAGGGCATAGCAAGATATCTACTTGCCTCCTGTTCATGGTGTCACGCCCCGCTTCCCAGTGTACGGCGAAGTGGACGCGACGAGGTCCGCTACGTATGTACTCAGAAGTACATACGCTTAGCGTAGCTAAGCAATATAAAATAATCACAAGAGACAAATGATATTGAAATAACAGCAACTTTTATTAATAACATTCTTTGTACAATGCATGAAATGAAAATACAACTGGAATGAAAAAGCAATGCCTAAACAGTGGCATAACAGAAATGAAAAATACTGGAAAGAACAAGGTACAATTATCTAGAGCTCTGGGTCTTCTTGGAACTGCTCCAAATCTTCACCGGTGGGCTCGATCTCAGCTTGGTCCAACACACCTGACGACATTCAAAGAAGAAAGAAATAGAATGTCGTCAGCGAACAGGCCGCTCGGTAAGTTCTAAAGAATAAGAAGAATGAGAATGACAGAGTAACAGTATTTTCTAAAGTATTATATTGTTGAATATTATGGAACATTGTGTAACGCTGTTGTTTGTAGCTTGGTACAGAAGGATGCCAGTGTATACGAGGGGGATCTCTATATGCTAGAGATCAGGGCAAAAGGAAAGTATAAGGAACCGTTATGCCACGGTACAACAGCAATAGGATTCAGGTTAGGTGTCTTAATCTGACCACCTCGTGCCACCTTTAACACCTTCCGTACCAATCTACCCCTTAAACCCCGTAGTGTTTTAACAGTATTGTAGTATTGGAATATGTAAATTGAGTGACTGACCAAAACCATGATATCAGTAAGCATTGTTGTAACTGTATAATCAGGTAAATGGAATATCAGGATAATGGATGAATATCCATGGTTTGATTCAGTCACAAGGAATATATTGTTAACTGGATTCAGGGTTTCATGTATTCAAATTGGGTTGGAGTATAAAAGAATATAGGTTGACTTGAATCATATTCGAGTCAGGAATAGTCAGACTCTAACCCGAGTCAGACTAAAAGAAAGATAATTTGAAGTCCAATATTAGTTAGGGGCCTTTTTATAATTTGTAAAACTTGAGAGTGTAAAAAGTACTTTTGTATATTTTTCAAAATACACCTCAAGTATTTAATAATCGTCTTTATTGTTATAATGAATGTGTATTTTATTTGTGTTAATCTAGTGAATATATCCTAATAAAAGTATTAATTGTTTATTTGAAATTCATGGTATTTTAACGTAACTTTTAATCTTTTAATTTTTAGGAAAAAGTGGAAACTTTAGATTATGATAAAATAGGTGTTTAAATGTTAATTATATATATATTAACACATGAATAATTTTATATAAATATTTTATTTAGAGAAAGTCTCATTTTCCTTAAATATCGTATTTTAAACCTTTCAAGACCGAATGCTCCTTGCGGAGGTCTGAATCTCGCACTACTAGCCTGCGGTTGCACGATGAACCGTACTATCCCTAACAGGTTCCCCAAAAGTGGGTTGTAGCGGCACTTTGCTTAGGTTTTATAAACACTTCTCATTTAGGAAAACAGTTTTATAAATATAAGGTATTTATTTGCAAAAGAGTTTAGTTTTCCGTATTTTAGTTGTTAGGGTTGCCTAAGCCAACTAGCCTACTTCTAAGGTCTAAACGATGAGTCATTAGAAGTCTCAAATCGCCTCTTCGCCGTCAATTGCGGCCAGGTAAGTGCCAGGTAAGTGGGAAGGAACCACAGTCGTGGGCCTAATTAAAAACCACTAGCCTTAGACACACTTGCCTAGGCACCACAAGACAGTTTAGATAAACGATCGATATCCATGACCAATCGTGCTTTCCTTTTGTTAAAAGATTTTATTTAGAAACGTTTACAACTTAAAGCTTTAAATAAAGATTATAAAGATTAGGGTATTTTAGTGAAAAGTCCTGTAATTTCGTATTCTGTGATTTGATATTTATCAATTAGGGTTATATTGAGTGTGTGTAGAGGTAGGTCATTACCTCATGATTTATTTTAGGTTTTGGTGAAGTTTAAAGGTAAAACATGCTATGTTAAACTTAAAGGTATTATAGCGCAAGAATACGGTATTCGAAAACGTTATCATTTTATGTGTGAAATTTCATTCAAATTGAGTTCTACAAGTTTTGTGATCAAGATAAACATATTTAGGAGTGAGGTAATTGATTAAACTAAGAAAAATGAACTTCATGGTATTTTTATGAAAAGAATACGGTTTTGCAAAGAAGCTATCATTTCATGTGAAAAAGTTTGATTAAATTGGTTTATGGGTGATTAATAGTCAACATGAATATGGGTAGATAATATGTATTAGGTGACAAGTGGAAATTTATAGAAAAACCGAATCGGAAATCGGTTTGTCCGATTTCCGTCGGGTTCCAAAAAGTCGTATTTTTACCTTAAAGAAAAGAGAGATAGAAGAAGGTGGGACTTACGGTTTGGACAAGCTAATGAAGCTAATGGATGTGATGGTTGCCGATTCGTCGAAAGCGTCGCGAAGGTTCTGATCCGGTCGCCGGAATCCGTCGTCGATTTCGGCAGCGCTTCGCTTCTTGCTCTTCGTACCGAGTTCTCGAGAATTTGAGAGAGTAGACTTAGAGTTGTGAGGGAAAAAGGTAGAGGATAGGGGTCTTTATATAGGGCTAGGCTAGGGTTAGGGTTTGGATTAAAAATATTAAAAGAAAATATAAAAAACATTAAAAATTCATTAAAATCATTAAACCTAGGAGTAAAAGGGATTTATTGGCCAAATCAAAACCGATCCAGGTATAATAAGTGTGAAAGAGGGTTGACCAAGTCAAGAGCCAACTTTTCTCAGTTGGTGACTCGGCCGTCCGGCCAAGTCCGGCCGGATCGGCCGGACCGAGTCGGCCGATTCGACGGCCGACGGCGCCGAGTCGGGCCGAGTCAAGAGTCCAATGGCCGGGGGTTTTCCTGAGGAACAACTTGGTATTTTTACTTTTTGTTGTCCAGTACATATTTTGGGAGTTATGGCCTTTTTACCGTTGACTTCCAAAAAAAATTAAACAAAATAAATACAAAAATAATGTGGGGCATGGGATTTGAACTTCGGTGGCTTGGTTCAGCAGTGCAAGGTATTACCAATGAGCTACAAGCTCCTTCTTGTAATTATTGTAAGGAATTAGATACTTAAAATGATATCTGCAGCATTAAATATCAAAGTACACTTTAAATTTTAAAACAATTTAATGTACACTAAAAATGAAATTATTTAAAAACAAAATAATTAATTATATATATCTTGTGCTCAGAGTAAAATACTCCTTTATGAATTTAAAAAAAATTTAAAAAATTTTGTACAGAAAAATGTATATGAAAATTAGGGTTGTTACATTCTACCCTCCTTATAAAAATTTCGTCCTCGAAATTTGTAAAAGAAAGGTGTAACAAATCCAAGAAAAGTTTGGTGCTAATGTACTGACAGGGTTTTAAAAATGTAAGGATTGTGTGAAGGAATGAAAGAGTGCGAAGGTTTTGGTAAAATTGTAAAAGAGGTGAGGGAATTTTGGGTTAACATAGATTCAAAGTATATGATTCACGGAATATGAAGGAAAGGATTCAAGGGACATGATTGTAAAGAATGTTTTAGTTGCTGGTTCTTGTGTTATATTGCTTAGGTTGTTCATACAGACCAGAACTGCATGATAGGGATTCATACAGCTCTGACCTGCATGGGCCACCAACAAAACCTGTCACGCCCCGCTTCCCTGTGTACGGCGAAGTGGACGCGACGAGGTCCGCTACGTATGTACTCAGAAGTACATACGCTTAGCGTAGCTAAGCAATATAAAATAATCACAAGAGACAAATGATATTGAAATAACATCAACTTTTATTAATAACATTCTTTGTACAATGCATGAAATGAAAATACAACTGGAATGAAAAAGCAATGCCTAAACAGTGGCATAACAGAAATGAAAAATACTGGAAAGAACAAGGTACAATTATCTAGAGCTCTGGGTCTTCTTGGAACTGCTCCAAATCTTCACCGATGGGCTCGATCTCAGCTTGGTCCAACGCACCTGACGACATTCAAAGAAGAAAGAAATAGAATGTCGTCAGCGAACAGGACGCTCGGTAAGTCCCAAAGAATAAGAAGAATGAGAATGACAGAGTAACAGTATTTTCTAAAGTATTATATTGTTGAATATTATGGAACATTGTGTAACGCTGTTGTTTATAGCTTGGTACAGAAGGATGCCAGTGTATACGAGGGGGATCTCTATATGCTAGAGATCAGGGCAAAAGGAAAGTACAAGGAACCGTTATGCCACAGTACAACAGCAATAGGATTCAGGTTAGGTGTCTTAATCTGACCACCTCGTGCCACCTTTAACACCTTCCGTACCAATCTACCCCTTAAACCCCGTAGTGTTTTAACAGTATTGTAGTATTGGAATATGTAAATTGAGTGACTGACCAAAACCATGATATCAGTAAGCATTGTTGTAACTGTATAATCAGGTAAATGGAATATCAGGATAATGGATGAATATCCATGGTTTGATTCAGTCACAAGGAATATATTGTTAACTGGATTCAGGGTTTCATGTATTCAAATTGGTTTGGAGTATAAAAGAATATAGGTTGACTTGAATCATATTCGAGTCAGGAATAGTCAGACTCTAACCCGAGTCAGACTAAAAGAAAGATAATTTGAAGTCCAATATTAGTTAGGGGCCTTTTTATAATTTGTAAAACTTGAGGGGGTTTTCTGTAAAAAGTACTTTTGTATAGTTTTCAAAATACACCTCAAGTATTTAATAATCGTCTTTATTGTTATAATGAATGTGTATTTTATTTGTGTTATTCTAGTGAATATATCCTAATAAAAGTATTAATTGTTTATTTGAAATTCATGGTATTTTAACGTAACTTTTAATCTTTTAATTTTTAGGAAAAATTGGAAACTTTAGATTATGA
This sequence comes from Agapanthus africanus, assembly GCA_030015575.1. Classification (NCBI taxonomy): domain Eukaryota; kingdom Viridiplantae; phylum Streptophyta; class Magnoliopsida; order Asparagales; family Amaryllidaceae; genus Agapanthus; species Agapanthus africanus. The sequence continues at coordinate 266,049,336 of CM057343.1, forward strand.
TAAAATAGGTGTTTAAATGTTAATTATATATATATTAACACATGAATAATTTTATATAAATATTTTATTTAGAGAAAGTCTCATTTTCCTTAAATATCGTATTTTAAACCTTTCGAGACCGAATGCTTCTTGCGGAGGTCTGAATCTCGCACTACTAGCCTGCGGGTGTACGATGAACCGTACTATCCCTAACAGGTTCCCCAAAAGTGTAGCGGCACTTTGCTTAGGTTTTATAAACACTTCTCATTTAGGAAAACAGTTTTATAAATATAAGGTATTTATTTACAAAAGAGTTTAGTTTTCCGTATTTTAGTTGTTAGGGTTGCCTAAGCCAACTAGCCTACTTCTAAGGTCTAAACGATGAGTCATTAGAAGCCTCAAATCGCCTCTTCGCCGTCAATTGCGGCCAGGTAAGTGCCAGGTAAGTGGGAAGGAACCACAGTCGTGGGCCTAATTAAAAACCACTAGCCTTAGACACACTTGCCTAGGCACCACAAGACAGTTTAGATAAACGATCGATATCCATGACCAATCGTGCTTTCCTTTTGTTAAAAGATTTTATTTAGAAACGTTTACAACTTAAAGCTTTAAATAAAGATTATAAAGATTAGGGTATTTTAGTGAAAAGTCCTGTAATTTCGTATTCTGTGATTTGATATTTATCAATTAAGGTAATATTGAGTGTGTGTAGAGATAGGTCATTACCTCGTGATTTATTTTAGGTTTTGGTGAAGTTTAAAGGTAAAACATGCTATGTTAAATTTAAAGGTATTATAGCGCAAGAATACGGTATTCGAAAACGTTATCATTTTATGTGTGAAATTTCATTCAAATTGAGTTCTACAAGTTTTGTGATCAAGATAAACATATTTAGGAGTGAGGTAATTGATAAAACTAAGAAAAATGAACTTCATGGTATTTTTTGAAAAGAATACGGTTTTGCAAAGAAGCTATCATTTCATGTGAAAAAGTTTGATTAAATTGGTTTATGGGTGATTAATAGTCAACATGAATATGGATAGATAATATGTATTAGGTGACAAGTGGAAATTTATAGAAAAACCGAATCGGAAATCGGTTTGTCCGATTTCCGTCGGGTTCCAAAAAGTCGTATTTTTACCTTAAAGAAAAGAGAGATAGAAGAAGGTGGGACTTACGGTTTGGACAAGCTAATGAAGCTAATGGATGTGGTGGTTGCCGATTAGTCGAAAGCGTCGCGAAGGTTCTGATCCGGTCGCCGGAATCCGTCGTCGATTTCGGCAGCGCTTCGCTTCTTGCTCTTCGTACCGAGTTCTCGAGAATTTGAGAGAGTAGACTTAGAGTTGTGAGGGGAAAAGGTAGAGGATAGGGGTCTTTATATAGAGCTAGGCTAAGGTTAGGGTTTGGATTAAAAATATTAAAAGAAAATATAAAAAAACATTAAAAATTCATTAAAATCATTAAACCTAGGAGTAAAAGGGATTTATTGGCCAAATCAAAACCGATCCAGGTATAATAAGTGTGCAAGAGGGTTGACCAAGTCAAGAGCCAACTTTTCTCAGTTGGTGACTCGGTCGTCCGGCCAAGTCCGGCCGGATCGGCCGGACCGAGTCTGCCGATTCGCCGGCCGGCGGCGCCGAGTCGGGCCGAGTCAAGAGTCCAATGGCCGGGGGTTTTCCTGAGGAACAAGTTGGTATTTTTACTTTTTGTTGTCTAGTACATATTTTGGGAGTTATGGCCTTTTTACCGTTGACTTCCAAAAAAAATAAAACAAAATAAATACAAAAATAATGTAGGGCATGGGATTTGAACTCCGGTAGTTTAGTTCAGCAGTGCAAGGTATTACCAATGAGCTACAAGCTCCTTCTTGTAATTATTGTAAGGAATTAGATACTTAAAATGATATCTGCAGCATTAAATATCAAAGTACACTTTAAATTTTAAAACAATTTAATGTACACTAAAAATGAAATTATTTAAAAACAAAATAATTAATTATATATATCTTGTGCTCAGAGTAAAATACTCCTTTATGAATTTAAAAAAAATTTAAAAAATTTTGTACAGAAAAATGTATATGAAAATTAGGGTTGTTACACATGGTCTGACGCCTGGTGATTTTAGGCTCTTGTCTCTCACTGTGCATTGCTAGATATATATCTCATCGGCTCAACGACCCAATATAGAATGACGACGGAAACAGTCCCGCTCTGGCACATCCTCTACAGATCTCTGGCCAACTATCTCGTCGACGGTGCCGAACTCTGGCCTGCTGGGTGTGCGCAATATGACTGCTCCTGGGTCCAAGACTTCTCGTATAGTATTCCAGAAAGGTCTTGTCGAGCTCTCTCCCAAATCTCGTTTCTGCCGAACTGCCTGGAAGTTACCACCTTACTAAATCAATTCCTTGTTCCGGAACGGTTGCATACTCATCGCGACTTCTTCTGGAAGATATATCCATATACAACGCCTCTGCATTCGTGTCACATCTTTGATGTCGGCGGAGTGGAACGTCATCTCATCAAGATCTCGTACGAACCTCTTACTCCACTTTTCTCTGCTGTCGACTGCTTCGGGCTCGTCTCATCGTGGCTGCATGGACTGTGCTCCAACGGCTATACTCGTATCTGGAGCCTCCCAAGCAATGCATCCTATTACATGATATCCAAAAGATGTCGAACCTTTCGATCGATTCGTCAAAACCTCATAATCCCTTAATAGATCAACATCTTAAGTACAGTTTAATAGTAATCCAGTATATGCCACAACACCTATGGACCAACTGTAGAAGGGCAAACCCAAGCCTCACTAATGGCACCGCTGAACTGCCACAAACCCTAAGGTTTCAAAGCGTTCTCATGATCATTATGTCGAGTTAGGGTTTCATTCATCTAGAGGGTCCATAGCATTACTTGCATTTGCCTCTGAATACTTTAAACTTGGAAAATGGGCTTCTGACATTCGATCGTCTTTATCGACTCCCAACGTACCTACGTGAAGTCGTCTCTAGCTGAAATCAATCAATCTGATGACCTCGCATCGGGGTAGGCAACATATCACATGTCTTAGTCCTTCCTTTATAGGTAACTAGCAATCTTCTATCAAATCTCTAAGTACAACTCGTGCGGCAATAGCTCCAAACATCTGGGGCGATATCTCGTCATTCGCAGCAGCAACTGGCTCAATTGTCCACACACTGAGTGGTGCCTCAATCATCAATTAATCGGTGCATCGACGGTCATCACATTCTTGCTGGCCTCTAGCAGTGACCCAATCCTCTGGTGCTGATCTGCACGTATGAGAAATCCCGTAAGAGCGATCCGTCCAAGGCTCATGGCGCGAAAACACAAAAAACGACGCCTCTATGCAATCGTATATCTCTGGAATCACATCCTGGTCAGTCCTTGTTCGTGACGAGCTCGTGCTGACCGCAACTCTAGCCGTAGCCCTCTCTGCCCGTGTAATCGTGGCAGCAAAATCATAACCAATATCGATGAGGATAGATCATAGGAATGATATAAAACTGTGCAAGGAAATGTACATCCTAAGGTTCCTTAAGCGGAGTGGCGTATCGTAAGTAGGCCGCGGAACATACACACGGTACGTCACTCTCCTTAAGTCACCTACTCCATCAACCAAGGTTAACCTATGCAACAAAAGTTCGGGTGTAATACCCCATCGACTAAGTCTAAGTTCCGTAAGGTCAAGCCTAAGTTCCGAATATATACAAACGCTCTAGGCTCCGTATAGTCAAACTTAGACTCAAACCAAGGTTAACCTAGCACTCTGATACCAACTTTGTCACGACCCGAAATGGCACGTGACTGGCACTTGAATCATATGAAGTCTATAGGACCCCATCTAATTCAAGTAAACCAAGAAATCCTAGAAATCTAAACCATTTTAAATAAGAAGTGAAGAAAACATGTTTTAAAACAAGGGGTTTTTAAATAACATAAGCCGAATATGCATTTTAAAATCTCAAGTCTTTTCTGAAAATTTCGGCAGAGTTTCCTTTGTAAATTCTGGCCCCAAACGGGGTACAACATGAATAATATATGCACAATGATAAAAGGCATCCCCAAGCGGGAGCTAGCTCTTCGTCAATCGACGGTCACAACCACGCAAGCAATATAATATACAACGCCCAAGGGCGAGGATCAAAACTTAAGGAAACTCAAATCATCAAGAAAACCATAATACTACAATGTGCGACTTTAAGGTCGAAAAAATAATATACTGGTTTTCTAAGTCTGAAACAATATACAAGTCTAGTTGATGGAGTTTCTAGATACAACAATGAAAATAGTATACAAGAGTGGTCACGATGCGAGTGAACCGACCTACCAAAGCAATCACCCAGAATGGAAGCAGTGTGCCAAAAAGCTGCAATGAAACCTGTACGGCAAAACCTGCAAGAAACTGTGGCACAACGGGGGTGGGTTGCCAACTAGTGAGTAGAAAACATCACAGAGCAGAAATCATATGTATGACTCAATCCCAGGTCAATACGATCAGTAATAATGTATATCCTCAATATGATAATGTCTGAAGCTTGAAAAGGTAGCAAGGGTAAACATCTAAACATAAGTGTAGTACAAGTGCTCGTGTCAGTGCCTCAGGTAGCAACATACCATAAATATGAGGTATCAACAATGTGATCATCATGAAATCGGTATCAACTATATCATGAAGTCTATAAGTATGTGGATATCATCCAACTATGTAATCAATGTATATATGCATGTGGATCCCGTCCACATGTCAACTAATGACATAACAACATCATGCATGTAAAAGTCATCAAAGCATATGCATGAAAGTATGAGAATATAATTCAACGTGTGTCCCTCGCGACACATCAAAATCATGGAACCTGAGTGTCCAGCATCGACACTCGAAAACATCATGAAACCTTTTCCCAGTATCGGCACGTAAATCCTTATATATCTCAGGCTCCGTATCATCTGCGGGATCGGCCCGCGGGCTCCTGTAGTACGGATCAGCCTATATCCATCTCAAGACTCTGGTCGGTATCCTCCGGATAACCTCCAGGTCCAAATACTATCACCGGTAGGTAGTGGTCCCTCTGCCAGGCTCACCGTCTACTGCACAGCAAATCTGTTCTCGCCCCGGGGTACCATACCGGGTCCATCATAAACCTGCAAACGGATCATCCACCTCCTCGAATTGGGTTTCACATGTCACACGTCTCAGAACCGAGAAAACGTATGGTGGACGCACTGAAATATCATATCAAGAGAAACCGGGTTTTTAAACAAGTACATACTTTCTTTTTAAATAGCCACGGTTCTCAAATCCAGAAATCTCATGAAATCAGCATATCTCAATGCGTATAATCATAAAACATGATGTATGCGACATATAAAAGAAATGTAAGGATATCAGTATATCATGCAACATGGAATAGTAATATGCACATATAAAGGGAAAACCGCTCTTTCAAATGAATCCAATTTTAAAATATATCTTGCGGTTCCCAAATCTTAAATCAAGCCAGAATCATCTATGTATGTGCAAATATGTATGTATGCAAGTATGGGTGTACAATATGTGTGTACGCAAGTATGAATGTACAATATGTATGTACGCCAATATGTCATACAAGGAGTCATATCCTGATGCAACAATCCTACTGTGTAGTGGCATGGCAATTATCGATGATTAAGTATCTAGGCCGGCAAGCAGGTGTACGTGGAATATACGCATCATCGATAATGGTGCTGGTGTCCTGACAGCATGGGTTTAATATAACAATAAACGCATTTAAACATGCTATGCGATGCGAATAGCAGGAATGTGCGGAAAATGAATAATAAACACAACAGTGAAGAATCTACTTCAATATATATATATATATATATATATATATATATATATCATACAGTTTTGCCATTTGAAATAACACGAATCGTGGTGTTTAGAAAAATAAGGGCTACGGTGTTTTAAGAAAAGATGCGTCTTTTGAAATATCCGTAGAATTCCTTAGCCTGTGTTTTAAAATACCAACGATTCGTTAGTTTTGAAATAGGTATGACTCGGGTCTAGTCTAACATCTACTAAGTACTACAGAACTAAACGAACAGTCTAACCGAAAAGGTAAGGGAAACCACGTAAATCTGAGTCAATATACATATAAATATAATAGTCGGTGATCCCGCCTCAATAGTATCACATACGATACAATATACAATATGACATCCTCGAGTCAAGAGTGTGGATCTATCATCAATATATAGCTCGTACGTAAATTCATCGTACGGCATTCTAAATCTGGGCACGGGTCGAATCTCACATTTATCTCATCAATTATCTGGTATCCTTATCATCATATCTCATGAACTGGGGTACTAATCTAATTCTACTACAAGCTGATACCATCTATAAATATATGTGTGCGTGTATGAAAACACACGCCTAAAGGCCCGCTAAAATCTCATGTCGTATCTTCTAATACGAACCACATCATATCACCGATCTCGTGGCACCATGCCCAAACTCATCGACTCATCTCCAAATATCATCCACTATCCTCACCATCCAAGTGTAGGTATACGTGTATATATATATACACAGTCCCATACCTATGTGTGTGTGTATATATATATCTATGCCCATATACGCACAAGTATAACAGTAAGCATGTGTGTGCGTGTGAGTGTAAACCTATTCTAGGGTTCGCGACTAAGAAGCTAAACTAAGTTACTTCTAATTACTCTAAACTAAACCATGAACACAAATCATATCTTGATAATCATCCACGTAACATAAACACACATATATATATAACAATATATATATATAAGCTATACTACGAACTGCGAGGGTGCTATACGCCATCTACCCGACTTCCCCCGTAGATATAATCTACTCACTTTGCTCCCATATGCCGTTGCCGACGTCGCCACGCGCTTTCTTGTCGTCTCGAAGTCCTCATGGGGGTACCTACACATCATAACGAATCGCAATTGCGTATTAAAATCACATCGGAAAACCAAAACAACACGCTAAAGGCCTATAGGTTAGAACCTATGGACCACGCCTTCAAAACCACCACAAACTCTCGATATCGTTGTACAAACGTCGAATAATTGAGGAAAACACAGATACAAAAATCCAGAATGCAAAATACACAAAACAAAACCCCGAATCAAAACAACAACTCTTGAAAATGGTCCCAGATTTTACCCTAGGTCAAATTAGCCAATTTTGCATATGCCAAGGGTCTAGTTTACAGGAGATGGAACTATAGACCAAACACGAACCACAAAGCTTCAGGTCTGGCCGCAAATTGCGGCCAGATGGAATAAATCTATGGCCCTAAGGTGGAAGTGGGGTCTCGGGTCTTTAAGGTATGTTCTAAATCACCCGCACATCTCTCTGTGTTTGCTAAATAATTTTCAGGTCACCCGGGTGTTAGCAGATTTCATTTTACACTCACAGAATCCACAATTTTCCGATATCGGGTTTTCTAAGTTCGTATTCCAGGGTTCTAGTCTCTGGTTCGGGTCTGAATTCTAGCACTAGGGGGTTTGTGTGGCCTCTTCTAAGCTCAATTACACATCACAACTCAAGAATTCCATAAACCCTAACTAGAAATTTCCAAATCTCACTAAACGACACCAAATCGGTTCTAAACAAACATAGATGTAAAAGCAATGGAAATACTAGGTTAATGGTTAATAGAATACCTCATTTGGCAACTCAAAAATTTTCTTGAGTTGCCCCAAGTGTCCAAAATGCAAGCTTTCTTGGTCTAAGGTGTAGCTAGTGAGCTCATGCACATTTTTAATGAAGTGGGGATTGGGTTTTGATGAATTTTTCATGGAGTTGTTGGGGTTTTGAGATGGGGGGAGGAAGAGGGAAGCATCCCAAGTGAGAGGAGAAGAGAGAATAATGAAGATGAGAAAGAAAACAAGGGTCTTGGTCAACGGGAGACCCCTCACCTCTCACTCTCTCACTTGCCCATACCTTACTTCTTTATTCATATTCCTTTTCTTTTCTTTTCCTTCTCTTTAATTTATAACCATGCATCATAAAAAGAAGAAAGCATGAAAGAAAAATGTAACAAGTGCCAAAAAAAGACATGTGCATGTTTTGCACAAAACAAGCTTAATGCGTGATTAGCGATATTTAATCGCGATTAGCACCAAATAGCGTATAATTAATCATAAAAACTTATAATTTGCATAATTCACATAAAACACCCACTTTTTAGTAATTTCCATAATTTTCCAAATTTTTTCCAATTTATCGGTATTTAATTATACCTCCTTATTAAAATATTCAATATAATTTTATTTAATTATAAAAATTCCAAAAATAATATTTTATTTTTTTGAAATGTTACAGAGAACCTCTCTCAAAGTACCAACCCAAACCTGGCCGAAAGATTGGCGAACTTGTAAAGTGTAATTAATCCCGGCTAGTCTTACCTTTTGGGGTTTGAAGGTCGATTTGACTAAAACAGTGGAAGCCATACCGATTAGATAAACTAATAACCAATCTAATCCTGCAAGAGTGCACACAGAGTGTTTTCTTCTGTCTCTCTCCTGGTAGCGACCATGTCACGCCTTAATCAAGATAATAAAATGGATGCATTGACCGAATTTGCTTATTATACTGAGCTAGGGAACGTTGGTTCCGTTCTATCTTATAATTGTTATAAGTCCGAGCAGGAAATAGGGGAATATCCGGATTCCAATGACACCCAATAGAGGAATGTGCATGTTGATGCATATTCTTCGGGTGTGTTCGTTACCGAGAACTGTTTCTCAATATCCTCTACATCCTAAGTATGAGATACCGGATAAGGATCCCGCATATGTAATATGTTACATTAGATACAGAAAGGTAGAGAACTGAGAATGGGTGATATGTCTCTAAGTGTTAGAGAATGGTGCAATTGTTGCAGCCAAGTCTGTTGGCAGATATCACCTTGTATTAATACATTGATTCTGAACAAATGTTATTACATACCGAACCTGATATACAACATTACATCATGTTCTTTACTGAGTTAAAGAAGGATATAATTATGTATTGAAGGATAATGTTGTGAATATTTTCCTTAATCAAGAGTTGATTGGATCAGGCACGTTATATAATAGAATATACGTTCTAAATCAAACCACAGTTCAAACTATATAGAACACACACAAGAGTAGTAGTTCAGAAATGAACGAATCCTTCTTGTGGCATTGTAGACTAGGTCATATCAATGTTCAGAAATGAACGGATCCTTCTTGTGGCATTGTAGACTAGGTCATATCAATGCGACACGAACAGCTAAGTTACATAAAAATGAATATGAGAATCTGTTCGAATTTTCATCTTATGATACTTGCCAGTCTTGTCTCAAAGATAAAATGACCAATACTCCGTTTACTGGAAACAGAGAAAGAGTTAATGAACTCTTTGGACGGATACATGATGATGTATGTGGTCCTATGTCTACAAATTCCAGGGTTGGTTCTGTTAGTGTATATGCTCTAGGGGCCATTATTGTATCATACTAGATTGTATATTACTTAATGGAAGCTTGAGATATTCACAGTTATATATACAGTCTTGCTAAAAATGGTAGTATGCTACTTGGTTTGTGTCTACTTTAATATGTGCATATGTTTCTTGTAACGTATCACTTATACATATTAGTAGAGCCCATAGAATCTTTGCTTGATTACCAGCGTCGTGATGGCAGTCACACTAGTGGGGGCTGGATAGTCTGTAAGCAACATCCTATACAGGTCACTGGTCATTGGATTATCGAGATAGGGCATCGATATTCCGGAGTAGACTAAGTGTGTACGCTTCTCATCCCAGTTGGGGAGATGGTCTGTCCCACAGCCATCAGTACGTCGTACTAGAGATAGTATACAGGTGCTCGTTAGGTTACGGGTACACCGGACAGGACTCGCAGGGGAACTGATTGGTTGGTATTATACCCATCGTCAGTTAACAGTTCCCAGATGATATGAGTACAGCATAGTCCGCAGACTTGACACTGCTACTTCGCCTCGAGTGTGTCCCACTGTTCTTAGATTGCTACCCTACCACGGCTCAAAGGAGTCGTGCAAACAGGTAGCAGCTGGGTGCAGTCCCGAGCACTTGGAGGCAGTAGTGGTTAGATAGGATTCGTCTCTCCCGGTATAGGGAGATGATATCGCACTGTGTCAGAGAGCCATTACGCAAAGTCCCTGGCCAGGGCAAGCGAGATATACTGGTAGGTTCCAGTAGCTTCTCAGGGTGTAATGGGCTTCGCTCCGACACGACTTATACAGCTATTAGGGGACTGACGCTTGCCGCCCCCTAGGCTTGATATGCGGTAGTATTAGACGAACAGACCGGACTGTATGGAGATTGTCACATCAGGCTCAGTGGGAGTTCGGATGATTTTCCTCATCGGCCTTCTTATCGACATCTACCTGGGGACCGTTACGTACAGCTAGTGCCGCTTGTGGTCTGTGGTTAAACCCACTGCCAGCGTAGTGTCGAGTCTTTAGAGTCCCACACAGAGAGTTTCCCTGCTCCAGGCGAAACGATATAGAGGTCGTATGGTTTTACGACAAGGGTTCGGACGCGTATGCGTGTTTACGCACATACGACTTTTCGGACAGTTTTTACTAGCCGGCTTTGGTTTAAGCCAGATTCTAGTATCAGGTTATTGGATTTATACAGTCTAAAGTTTTTCCGTGTTTTCACGGATTGGAGGGGCATTCTCGTAATTTGTCGGGAAGCTTCTAGAAGAGTGGTGACTAAGGGGTTAAGGTGGCATTGCATTAAATGAGATTAGTGACTCATTTATGTGATTCATCCATGTCATTAATGCATCATAAATGCTTAATGACTCATGGTGATGAATCACTCATAGATATTTATGAAGCATGGTTGTTAATTCAATTATTTCATTTTTGGATAAATAATAATGCTTCATATATATTATGATAACATCATTATCTCATTTTCATTCTCATCTTCACCTTCTCTCTCCTCAAGCTCACTCTCTCTTCAAACCCTAACCCTAACCTCTCATGTGTTGAGATCAAGGGTTAGCTAGACTAATACTTCCATAATCTCACTCTATATCCCCTAGGTAGCTTAGATTAGCACTTTAAGCAACCTAGTTATCTCAAGTTTGAGATTAAGCTTGGCGTAGGAACTTTCGGGTGGATCGTCTTTGATTCGAGGAGGCCGTTGAGGTGCCGATGTTCCAAGGAGCCTACGAGGAGTGGAGGACCGCGATGAAGACCCGAAGGACTAGTATCATGAGGTATAACTTCGTATCCGAGTAGTTAAACCTCTAGTTGGTAGTTAGCAATGGTTTAGAAACGATTCATGCGCTCAAGTCCGTGTTACGAAGCTTTGATAATCATTTTTCATATATTCCGTCTCCCCGCAAGTTCGTGGGGTGCGTGACATGGACTTAAAGTGGTATCAGAGCCAACTAAACCATTACTAGCTTGTTAGCAAATGATTAGAAGTTCGATCGACAGATAAACACAAAAACAGAATTTCGAAACCTTAAGTTTCTGTTAATTTTAAAAGTGTCTGAAAAATTATTTGACATGCTTTAAAATTCACAGCAGGGTATTTTAAGAATACTGGGAAAAAAAAGAGTCACTGAATCGGCAAAACGGCCGCGGATCTGCGGCAATAGAGAGCTTGTGCCGCGTATCCGCCGCCGAGTCAACGCCGAGTTGACTCGGATTTGCTCAGTAATTCCTATTTTGTTGTTTTCTGTTTCCTTGTATGTTCTTTTTCTGCCCAGGTTGCCTCTGTACTGACTAGCTTTTAGGGTAGACACGGATAAAGGTGATCGTTCGATGTTCTAAGTTAATTGCTAATCGGGTTATTATCTGTAATTTTTTATGTGTTCGTAAACCTCCCCTAACTGCTAGTATGTCGGTTGGCAGGGGGTTGCACATATCTGTGATGTTTTTTAACTGTTTGTGTATATGAACTGAATTGGACTGTTGTGATGATTAGCCGGGGTTTGAGATATGTTTTATATTCATTCATTCAATGTAAATGTAATTTGATGTAATATTCTTTTGCGGGGCACATCCAGGTTGCGGTTGTACCCACCGTTGTATTATTTCTTTTTACTGTTTTTCCTCCTAGGATAGACCCAAGGTGGGGTGCACAAACTACCGGGTATTTTGAAGTGTTGAGGGAGACCGCTTCACTTCTGGTACTTGGCGGGTAGTTTGCCGTACCCGTAGGGGTCTAGGGTGGGGTAATGGCTATTCATCACAACTGTGTAATCCGTATTTCCTTGCAGGCTCAAAAGAAACGCGGATTGCTTGCATATCCAATAAAGTTTATCTGTGATCTGGAATGCATATTATTGCGTCTGATGAATGTACAATATCTATATATGATAGCTATTAGACGCCAGTTATGTTTTACACCCGCGCTAGCCCAGCCCCCGCTCTGTCGTTAGTTAAGTAACCTAACGGGTGATGACGGGACCCAGTGGCGAATGCGGATGGCATAAGAGGACGTAGTATTTTTGTTGTTTTCTGCAATGATAGGATAAATGATGGGACGCATTATTATAATGCAAAGAAAATAAACCAAAGTTTAAATCATTGGAACAAAATTAAAAGAAACCACTCGGTTATTTTAAAAGAGCAGAATTTTTAATTGCGAAGCTTTAGCCACTCCTTTTAAAAAGTATCAGGTTCCTTCGATTATATCAAGTTCACTACGTTCACGGTTTTGCCAAAACCATTCGTAGCTCTCCGTCATTTCATTTGGGTATTCAATAGTATTCAAGCTGTGTTTGTTGGCCAAAGTCAAGGCACAGTGTTTGGTAGCTATTGAATATTCATATGCAGCATAGATAGATGCGTTGGTTTGGGACAGTCGTACTGCTTTGTTGGCCAAAGTCAAGGGTATGTACGGATGGGTTCAAATTAATCTGGACAATGACGGGTAGAACTTGACATGTGACTTATGATTTGTTGGCCAAAGTCAAGGTCATAAGAGAATGGGGCAAAAATCCATATCGGGAGTTTCAAAAGAAACTGAAATTTGCAGAGAGATGCATACCATTTTTGAGTTTGATGAATATTGGTAGGATTCCTTCAACATTATCATACGATGATATTTTGGATCCCGATCCTACTGTGAGTACATGCAACTTATCAGGAGATTCATCACTTAACGATCAATGCTATAAATCAAGTAGGTGCCTAGAAAGGTGTCAGCGGGGCTACGCCCCCAGAGAAAAGAGGTTATTTAATTAAGGAACTTCGCGAAAGCGTTGGAAAACCTCCCTCGAAGTATCGGCACTGGCCTGGCTGAACGGTTAAGCAAGTATTGTACGGTGAAAATAGTCCTGGCTAATTCTTCTTTTATGGTTAGAGGAAGGATTCGAGAAACAGTGGGAGCCATCCTGTTTAGATAAATTAAAACCAATCTAAGCTTGTAACAGCATCATGCTAAAATAGTTTTCTTCTCTCTCTCTCTTAATTGCAGCGACCTTGTGACCACACATAGGTTACATCTAGATAATAAATTGACTGAATTTATTTGAATGGAAAAAGTCTGTCCAGATGTCCATTGCCTATGACAAGCTGGACCACCCTATTAAGGGACATTCCTATTGTTGTTGGATTGGGCATTGGCAGAATGATTGCAGGGCTTTAGAAGCCAGTAGCCAGGATACGAAGCATGTTGTGGCTTCGACTTCGGATGTGTTTATGATAGAGAACTGTATGTCAGTTAACCCTACTTCCTGGGTATTGGATACCGGATCAGGAACTCACATCTGTAATTCATTACAGGCTCTAAGAAATCGTAGGGTTATCGGGATAGGTGATATGACCCTCACAGTTGCTAACGGAATGAGCATGGACGCTGAATCCGTAGGGGAATATCATCTTGGAATGACAACTGGACATATATTGATTCTGCGTAACTGTTTTTATGTACCAGGTATGACTTGTAATATCATATCTGTACCCTTACTTTCTAAGGAAGGATATGATTTTGCTTTTACAAGAGATGTGGTTCACATCCACCTAAATCAAGATTTGATTGGGTCAGGTACATTAGAAAACGGAATATACGTATTAAATCAAGCTCAGATTTTCAGTGTCCAGAACACACTTAAAAGAAAGTCTCCGGAATTAAATCAGGCTTTCTTATGGCATTGTAGACTAGGTCACATCAATGAGAGAAGGTTGGCTAAGTTACATAGAGAAGGATATTTGAATCCGTTCGAATATCAATCTTATGCTACTTGTGAATCTTGTCTCATAGGAAAGATGACAAAGACTCCGTTTACTGGACACGGAGTAAGAGGGAGCGAGCTTTTGGGACTCGTACACAGTGACGTGTGCGGTCCAATGTCTACACATGCGCGAGGTGGTTATTCCTACTTCATTACTTTTACGGATGATTTCTCTAGGTATGGATAAATCTTCTTAATGAAACATAAATCCGAGGCCTTCGAGAAATTCCAAGAATACAAGAATGAAGTAGAAAAATAGACCGGCAAAAGTATCAAGACACTGAGATCTGATCGAGGTGGTGAATACTTAAGTGCCGAATTCCTAGGTTACTTAAAAGAGAATGGAATTCTCTCTCAGCTTACTCCTCCATACACACCACAACATAACGGTGTATCAGAAAGGAGGAATCGAACCCTATTGGATATGGTTCGTTCCATGATGAGTAATGCTGAGTTACCGCGATCATTTTGGGGATATGCACTAGAATCAGCTGCATATCTTTTGAACCGAGTTCCAACCAAGACTATGCCTACCACACCATATCAGATGTGGAGTGGGAAGAAACCCAGTCTTAAGTATCTTAAGACATGGGAATGTCCAGCTTTTGTAAAGAAGCAGCATGCGGACAAGCTCGAAGCACGCTCAGTAAAATGCAAATTTGTGGGATATCCAAAGAACTCCAAGGGATATTATTTCTATTACGCAGAGGAACAAAAGGTCTTTGTTTCTCTTCATGCCTGCTTCTTGGAAACTGAATTTTTGGAAAATTAGAAGAGTGGGAGCGCAATAGAACTGGAAGAAATTCCAGAACCACAAACTGTTACTAAAAGTATGGTAGAACTAGAGGTTTCAGAAGAAAGGGACATCCCGACGCCACTCCGCAGGAGTAGTAGGCAGTCTCATCCGCCCGAGAGATACTACGGTTTTCTCATAGACGGGGATAGAGAGGATTGAACTATTGATTATGATGAGCCTACTAGCTTCCAGCAAGCCATTCAGAGCGGTGACTCAGTAAAATGGCTAGATGCAATGCGGACCGAAATGGAGTCCATGTACACTAACAAAGTATGGACTTTGGACATTGCTCCAGATGGGGTAAAACCCGTAGGATGCAAATAGATCTTCAAAAAGAAGATTGGTGTAGATAGACAGGTTGAAACCTATAAGGCTAGACTTGTTGCAAAGGGTTTCCGTCAAAGACCTCGCTTGGACTATGACGAAACCTTTTCTCCAGTGGCTATGTTGAAATCCATTCGGGTCCTTCTTGCTATTGCTGCCTTCCACGATTATGAGATCTGGCAGATGGACGTAAAGACGGCTTTTCTAAATGGAAATTTGGAAGAAAGCGTCTATATGGATCAGCCAGAAGGATTCATTCAGAGTGGGAGCAGCAACAAAGTATGCAAGCCGCTTAAGTCCATTTATGGACTAAAGCAGGCATCGCGGAGTTGGAACATCTGTTTTGATGATGCTGTCAAAGAATTTGACTTTATAAAAAATCCAGATGAACCATGCATATACAGTAAGATTGTAGGGAGAGTTGTAGTATTCCTCGTCTTGTACGTGGATGACATTCTCCTAATAGGAAATGATATTCCTATGTTACAGTCAGTTAAAAGATTCTTGTCACATAAATTCTCCATGAAAGACCTGGGTGATGCCACCTACATTCTGGTGATCCGGATCTATCGTGATAGATCAAAGAGGATGTTGGGACTTTCACAGTCCAGATACATAGACACCATAGTGAAGAGATTCAGTATGGATGATTCTAAGCGCGGTAACCTACCGGCTTGTCACGGAATCACCCTCTCCAAAGAGATGTGTCCCAAGACTGATTTGGAAAGGGATCGCATGTCGATTATACCCTACGCTTCTGCGGTAGGCTCTATAATGTATGCGATGTTATGTACCAGACCAGATGTAGCATACACATTGAGCGTAGTAAGCCGGTATCAAGCAAACCCAGGGGAGAAGCACTGGATAGCCGAGAAGAACATTCTCAAGTACCTGAGAAGGACTAAGGAGATGTTCTTGGTATATGGCGGAAAAGACCTCCAGATGGAGGCCTTTGCCGACTCCGGCTTCCAGAGTGACAAAGATGACTCCAAATCTATGTCGGGTTATGTCTTTACCCTCAATGGAGGGGCGGTATGTTGGAAGAGTTCCAAACAGGAGACCGTTGCTGACTCAACGATGGAAGCGGAGTACATAGCTGCTTGCGATGCCGCAAAAGAAGCTGTCTGGATGAAGAAGTTCCTCACAGAACTTCAGGTGGTTCCTTCCAGTGTTGGTCCAATACCTCTGTATTGTGACAACAACGGTGCTATAGCTTTAGCGAAGGAACCCAGGTCCCATCAGAAATCCAGACATATCTTAAGGCGGTATCACCTGATCAGGGAGATCGTAGATCGCCGGGAGATCGAGGTGAAGAGAGTAGAGACGGAGAATAACATTGCTGATCCATTCACAAAGGCCCTTCCTCAGACGTAGTTCGAAAGGCTATTCGAGATGATAGGTCTACGATATGCCAGCTCATAGCCCTAGGGCAAGTAGGAGATTGTTAGTGTATATGCCCTAGGGGCCATTATTGTATCATACTAGATTGTATATTACTTAATGGAAGCTTGGGATATTCACAGTTATATATACAGTCTTGCTAAAAATGGTGTAAGTCCACGTTGCGACCCCCGGTTCTTACGGGGAGGCGGAAACGGTATAAAAATCAAATTTTTAGCGCATGGGGCAACATGGACTAACAAAGTCGGGATCTTTTCTAAACTAAACTAGCAAACATGCAAAGGAGAGTTAACTACTCGGCAAAGTGGTTATACCTAACTTGAACTCCTTCTTCTTGAAACCTAATAGAGGTTGATGGTTCTCTCCTCGTCGCCTTCTTCCGTCAAAGATAGATCCACCTGAGGGTTCGACCTTCGGGCTCTTTCTCGAACTTAGAGTGAACTAGGATCTCCGGCTTGCTAAACCTTGAACCCTAGAGAGAGTAGAGAGTATCTATGGGGTGTTTTCTTTTCAAGGAGAGGGATTCTCAACACATGAGAAGGATTCTCCTTGAGCTTGAGGAAGAAGAAGATGAAGTGAGGAGAGAGAATGAATATGATAGAATGAGCTCATTTTTCTCTTGCAACCATAACAAAAGGAAAAAGAATTATCTAATTAATAATAATAATTCAAAATGAAATAGTTGATGGTTGTATTTGGAATGACCATTATCATCACTTCATTAAATGAATGTAAGCTAGAATCAAGGAGTATCCTTGCAAAGCAATGATGATGGTCAAACATTCAACCATGGTCAACAAGTCAACCATGGTCAACAAGTCAACAAAATCAACCATGACACAATTTCATTTAATTACTATTATTAATTGATATTTCATAAATCCATTAGGGTTTGGAAAAAGACGACTGTCAACTGTGCATACGCACCCGTTCCGAAACCCTAATGAAAGTTCTCTTCCTCCGCCTCAAACAACTGTGCATACACACCTGCATTCTCGTTCCGAGGAACATGAATACTGAGAGATAAAAGCAACCCCAAAACATATACCAGTATCTGGCTCAAACCAGAGCCAGCCAGTAATATCCGTCCGGACTCCAAACGTGCACAAGTGCGCGGATGAGAACGAACCCTGTCGCAAAACCATGCGACCTCTACTCTGTTTTGCCCAGAGGCGAATACCCTCTGTGTGGGACTCTAAAGACTCGACACTACGCTGGCAGTGGGTTTAACCACAGACCGCAAGCGGCACCAGCTGTGCGTAACGGTCCCCAGGTAGATGCCGACAAGAAGGCTGACGAGGTGAACCCCATCTGAACTCCTACTGAGTCTGAATGTGACATTCTCCGTACAGTCCGGTCTGTTCGTCTGATACATCGCATGTCGGGCCTAGGGGGCGGTAAACGTCAGTCCCCCAGTAGCGGTACAAGTCGTGTGGGAGTGAAGCCCAAAACACCCTGAGATAACACTGGAAGCCTACCAGTATATCTCGCTTACCCTGGCCAGGGACTACTCGTGTAATGGCTCTCCTAGACACAGCGCGATGTCAACCCCCAATACCGGGAGAGACGAATCCTGTCTAACCGGCACTGCCTCCAAGTGCTTCGGGACTGCACCCAACTACCACCTGTTTGCACGACTCCTTTGAGCCGTGGTAGGGTAGTAGTCAAAGTACAGTGGGAACACACTCGAGGCGAAGTGCCAGTGTCAAGTCAGCGGACTAAGCTGTACTCATGTCACCTGGGAACTGATAACTGACGATAGGTATAATACCAACCTGTCAGTTCCCGAGGAGTCCTGTCCAGTGGACTCGTAACCCAACGAGCACCCGTATACTATCTCCAGTACGACGTACTGATGGCTGTGGGACAGACCATCTCCCACACTGGGATGAGAAGCGCATACGCTAGTCTACTCCGGAGTATCGATGCCCTGTCTCGATAGTCCTGCGACTAGGGACCTGTATAAGGATGTGCTTACAGATTACCCAGCCCCCACTAGTGTGATTGCCATCACAACACTGGTAATCAAGCAAAGATCCTAAGGGCTCCACTAATGCGTATAGGTGATATACTAAAATAAACACATGTACACATTGAAGTAGAAACAAACCAAGTAGCATACTACTATATTGAGCAAGATTGTTTATACAAGGTAAATATCCCAAGCTTCCATTAAGTAATATACAAACTAGTATGATACAGTAATGGCCTCTAGGGCATATACACTAACAATCTCCCACTTGCACTAAGGCCATGTACTGGCGTATCGAAGACCTATCATCTCGATCAGTCGCTCGAACTGAGTCTGGGGTAAGGCCTTGGTGAATGGATCTGCCGTGTTATCTTCTGAAGCGACTCTCCGAACCTCGATCTCCTGGCGATCCACGATCTCCCTGATCAGGTGATACCGCCTCAAGATGTGCCTGGATCTCTGATGGGACCTGGGTTCCTTCGCTAAAGCTATAGCCCCGTTGTTGTCGCAATACAGAGGTATTGGGTCAACAATGGACGGAACCACCTGAAGTTCTTTCAAGAACTTCCTCATCCAGACAGCTTCTTTTGCGGCATCAGATGCAGCGATGTATTCCGCTTCCATTGTCGAGTCTGCAACGGTTTCCTGTTTGGAACTCTTCCAACACACCGCCCCTCCATTGAGGGTAAAGACAAAACCCGACATGGACTTAGAATCATCCTTGTCACTCTGGAAGCTGGAGTCAGCAAAGGCCTCGATCTGGAGGTCTTTTCCGCCATACACCAAGAACATCTCCTTAGTCCTTCTCAGGTATTTGAGAATGTTCTTTACTGCTATCCAGTGTTTCCCCCCAGGGTTTGACTGATACCGGCTTACTACACTCAGTGCATAAGCTACATCCGGTCTGGTACACAACATCGCATACATTATAGAGCATACCGCAGAAGCGTAGGGTATAATAGACATGCGATCCCTCTCCAAATCAGTCTTGGGAGACATCTCTTTAGAGAGGGTGATCCCGTGACAAGCCGGTAGGTTACCGAGCTTGGAATCTTCCATACTGAATCTCTTCAGTATAGTGTCGATGTACCTGGACTGTGAAAGTCCTAATATCCTCTTGGATCTATCATGATGGATCCGGATCCCCAGGATGTAGGAGGCATCACCCAGGTCTTTCATGGAGAACCTGTGTGACAAGAATCCCTTGACAGATTGTAGCATAGGAATGTCATTTTCTATTAAGAGAATGTCATTCACGTATAAAACGAGGAATACTACAGTTCTCGCTACAAATCTACTATAGATGCAAAGTTCATCTGGATTTTTGATAAAGCCAAATTCCTTGACCGTCTCATCAAAACAGATGTTCCAACTCCGCGATGCCTGCTTTAGTCCATAGATGGACTTAAGCAACTTGCACACCTTTCCGCTGCTCCCACTCTGAATGAAACCCTCTGGCTGATCCATATAGACACACTCCTCTAAATTTCCATTTAGAAAAGCAGTTTTTACGTCCATCTGCCAAATCTCATAATCGTGGAAGGCAGCAATGGCAAGAAGGATCCGAATGGATTTCAGCATAGCCACTGGAGAAAAGGTTTCGTCATAGTCCAAGCCAGGTCTTTGACGGAAACCTTTTACTACAAGTCTAGCTTTATAGGTCTCAACCTGTCCATCTACACCAATCTTCCTTTTGAAGATCCACTTGCATCCTACGGGTTTTACCCCGTCTGGAGCAATGTCCAACGTCCATACTTTGTTGGTGTACATGGACTCCATTTCGGTCCGCATTGCATCCAGCCATTTTACCGAGTCAACGCTCTGAACGGCCTGTTGGAAGCTAGTAGGCTCATCATAATCTATGATGCAATCCTCTCTATCCCCGTCTATGAGAAAACCGTTGTATCTCTCGGGCGGATGAGACTGCCTACTACTCCTGCGGAGCGGCGTAGGAATGTCCTGTTCATTTGAACCCTCTGGTTCCACCAAACTTTCAGTAATAGCTTGTGGTTCTGGAATTTCTTCCAGTTCTACCGTGCTCCCACTTATCTGGTTTTCCAAAAACTCAGTTTCCAAGAAGTAGGCATGACGAGAAACAAGAACTTTTTGTTCCTCTTCACAGTAGAAGAAATATCCCTTGGAGTTCTTTGGATATCCCACAAACTTGCACTGTACTGAGCGTGCCTCGAGCTTGTCCGCATGCTGCTTCTTGACAAAAGCTGGACATCCCCATGTCTTAATGTGATTAAGATGGGGCCTCTTTCCACACCACATCTCATATGGTGTGGTGGGCACAGTTTTAGTAGGAACTCGGTTCAAAAGGTATGCAGCTGATTCTAGCGCATACCCCCAGAAAGATCGCGGTAACTCAGCATTACTCATCATGGACCGTACCATATCCAATAGGGTCCGGTTCCGTCTCTCCGATACACCGTTGTGTTGCGGAGTGTATGGAGGAGTAAGTTGAGAGAGAATTCCATTCTCTTTTAAGTAATTCAGGAACTCGGCACTTAAGTATTCTCCACCTCGATCCGATCTTAGAATCTTGATACTTTTGCCGGTTTGTTTTTCTACTTCATTCTTATATTCCTGGAATTTTTCAAAGGCTTCGGACTTATGTTTCATTAAGAAGCCATAACCGTACCTTGAAAAATCATCCGAAAAAGTAATGAAGTAAGAATAACCGCTTCGCGCATGTGTAGACATTGGACCGCACACGTCGCTGTGTACGAGTCCCAAGAGCTCGCTCGCTCTTACTCCGTGTCCAGTGAATGGAGTCTTTGTCATCTTTCCTTTGAGACAGGATTGACAAGTGGCATATGATTGATATTCGAACGGATCCAAATATCCTTCTGTATGTAACTTAGTCAACCTTCTCTCATTGATGTGACCCAGTCTACAATGCCATAAGAAAGTCTGATTGATATCTGGAGACTTTCTTTTATGTGTATTCTGGACATTGAAAATATGTGGTTGGTTTAATACGTATATACCATTGCTCAGTGTACCTGACCCAATCAGAACTTGATTAAGGTGAATGTTTACAACATTACTTACAAACGCAAATTCATAATCTTCTTTAGAAACCAAAGATACAGAAATGATATTACAAGTTGCGTTGGGTACAAAAAAGCAATTACGCAAAACCAAAACATGTCCATCTGACATTCCCAGGTGATAGTCCCCCACGGCTTTAGCATCCATGCTAGCTCCGTTCGCAACTCTGAGGGTCATGTCACCTGC
The DNA here is from genome assembly GCA_030015575.1 of Agapanthus africanus. NCBI lineage: Eukaryota > Viridiplantae > Streptophyta > Magnoliopsida > Asparagales > Amaryllidaceae > Agapanthus > Agapanthus africanus. The sequence continues at coordinate 266,071,314 of CM057343.1, forward strand.
CTTCAAAACCCTACGGTTTCTCAACGCCTGCAAAGAATTACAGATATGAGATCCTGATCCGGTATCCAATACCCAGGAAGTAGAGTTTATCGAAAGACAGTTTTCAATAACATACACACCTGAAGCTGAAGCCGTAACCTGCTTCAGTTCCTGTGTCCTGGCTTTCCAAGCCCTGCAATCCTTCTTCCAGTGTCCACTCTTATGACAATAGAAGCATTCTTCTTTTCCCACAAGCTTCCCCGCTATCTTTGTTGCCTTTTCCTTTCCCTTCGTACCCACTTTACTAACACCGCCCCTTGGTTTGGCGGGGGCTTTCTTCCTCTTTCCCTTGGCTTTCGCCTTGGACCTAGAAGAAGAAGATCCTCCTACAAACAAAGCGGGTGTTTCCCTATCTTTCTGTAGGGTGCCCTCTGCGCTCCTCAGCATGTTGAGGAGTTCTGAAAGTTCAACTTCCTTTTCTTGCAAGTTGAAATTCAGTATGAACTGGGCGTAAGTGGAAGGAAGGGACTGGAGAACTAAATCCGTATAGAGTTCGCTTTCCAACGTGGTCCCAAGTTCCGCGAGCTCCTCAATGTAGCCAATCATCTTAAGCACGTGGTCCGCTACCGATGATCCGACGGCCAACTTTGCCGAAAATAACTTCTTCGACACTTCGTATCTTGCGATACGAGACTGCTCTCCATACAGTTCTTTTGTATGAAGAAATATGGATTCCAAGTCCATATTCTCGTGCCTCCTCTGATGTTCGTTGTCCATAGAGGCAAGCACGAGGCACCTGGCCTTCGCGCAATCAATCTCCCAAGTCTTACGGATTTCCTTATCCGCGACGCTGGAGGTGGGACCTGGGACGGGGGGAGCTTTGGTGGTAAGAAGATACCCCAGCTTGTCGTAAGTGATTGCCATTTTGACATTCCTGAGCCAATCTTTGTAGTTTGGCCCTGTCAGTATGTTTTTATCTAAGAGTAACTTAAGTCCAGTCATGTTGAATGGTCGCTGCAATTAGGAGAGAGAGAAGGAACACTCAGCACGATGCTCTTGCAAGTTTAGAATGGTTTTTAATTTGTCTAAACAGGATGGCTCCCACTGTCTCTCGAATCCCTCCTCAAACCACAAAGGAAGAATTAGCCGGGATCAATCCCACCGCACAATACTTGCTTAACCGTTCAGCCAGGCCAGTGTCGGTACTTCGAGGGAGGTTTTCCAACGCTTTCGCGAAGTTCCTTAATTTAAGAACCTCTTTTCCCTGGGGGCGTAGCCCCGCTAACACCTTTCTAGGCACCTACTAGGTTTATAGCATTGATCGTTTAGTGAGAAATTTCCCGAGGAGTAGCATATACTCACAGTAGGATCGGGATCCAAATATCATCGCGTGACGAAAATGAAGGAATCCTACCATAATCATCACACTCCAAATGGTATGCAAATCTAGCAAGTTTCAGTACTTATGAAACTCCCGATGTGGATTTTTGCCCCATGCTCTTATGACCTTGACTTTGGCCAACAAATCATAAGTCACATGTCAAGTTCTGCCCGTCGTTCTCTAGGTTAATTTGAATCCATTCGTACCTACCTTTGACTTTGGCCAACAAGGTAGTACGACTGTTCCAAATCAACGCATCTATCTATGCTGCACATGAATACCCAATAGCTACCAATCACTATGCCTTGACTTTGGCCAACAAACATAGCTTGAATACTATTGCCTATTCATGCGAAACGACGGAGGGCTACGAATGGTTTTGGTAAAACCGTGAACGTAGTGAACTTGATATAATCGATGGAACGAGATAGCTTTTAGAAGGAGTGGCTCAAGCTCCGCTTTTAAAAGTTAGTTTTGAAAAGAACCGAGTGGTTTTTCGAAAGTGTTCCAACGACTTTAACTTGGTTTATTATCTTGCATTAGTTCTTTTAATGCGTGATATTCTTGCATTAGTTCTTTTAATGCGTCCCATCATTTAATCCTACCATTGCAGAAAACAACCAAAATATGACGTACGCTTATGCCATTCGCATTCGCCACGGGGTCCCGTCATCACCCGTTAGGTTACTTAACTAACGACAGAGCGGGGGCTGGGCTAGCGCGGCTGTAAAACATAAGCAACGCCTAAATATAAAGCAATGATAGACATTATAGATCACAGATGAATACATTGGATATACTAGGAATCCGCAATCCGTTCGAGCCTGCAACGAAAAGCGGATTACACGGTCGCGGTGAATAGCAAATACCCCACCCAAGACCCCTACGGGTGCGGCAAACTACCCGCCAAGTACCCGGTAGTTTGTGCACCCCTCCATGGGTCTATCCTAGGAGCAAAAATAGTAAAAAGAATTATACAATGACGGCTACAACCCCGACCCGGTTGTGCGGCCATACAAATAATATTATTACATCAATTTACATATTACAAATGAATGAAAGAAAAACAAAAGCTCATCTCACATCCACCCCGGCTATTCACCCGCGACAGTCCAACACATTCATATACACATTCCAATATCAAACTCAGATCACAGATATGTACAACCCCGACTGATCGACATATAGCGATTAGCCGACATTCAATACATTCAAACATCACAGATATAACCAATATAGCCAAAGTGTAGCGAAGTTCGAAAAAAATACGGATTTATAGGACCCCAAAAGTAAATTTCTTTTCTGGAAAATCTGGGCACAAATAACATATTTGAAAAATCCCAAAACCCTACCAGAAGAACACTGCACAAAACACGATCACATGAAGAGCCCAAACGGCGGTGGATCCGCGGCAACATGAATAGCAATGGCCGCGGATCCGCGGCGGTTTGAAGGATTCATGGGATCGTTTTTGGTGGGTGTTCTCACAAAACCCTGAGCCGATTTTAGGAGTAAAACTTTTTACTTTTAGAGCACAAAAAAATTCAACAGAAACTTAGGGTTTTTGATTTTCCGGTTTTGCGATTTTTCCGTTTCGAACTTCCATACACTTCGCTACCAAGCTAGTTTAAGTTTAGTTAGGCTCTGATACCACTGTAAGTCCACGTTGCGACCCCCGGTTCTTACGGGGAGGCGGAAACGGTATAAAAATCAAATTTTTAGCGCATGGAGCAACATGGACTAACAAAGTCGGGATCTTTTCTAAACTAAACTAGCAAACATGCAAAGGAGAGTTAACTACTCGGCAAAGTGGTTATACCTAACTTGAACTCCTTCTTCTTGAAACCTAGTAGAGGTTGATGGTTCTCTCCTCGTCACCTTCTTCCGTCAAAGATGGATCCACCTGAGGGTTCGACCTTCGGGCTCTTTCTCGAACTTAGAGTGAACTAGGATCTCCGGCTTGCTAAACCTTGAACCCTAGAGAGAGTAGAGAGTATCTATGGGGTGTTTTCTTTTCAAGGAGAGGGATTCTCAACACATGAGAAGGATTCTCCTTGAGCTTGAGGAAGAAGAAGATGAAGTGAGGAGAGAGAATGAATATGATATAATGAGCTCATTTTCCTCTTGCAACCATAACAAAAGGAAAAAGAATTATCTAATTAATAATAATAATTCAAAATGAAATAGTTGATGGTTGTATTTGGAATGACCATTATCATCACTTCATTAAATGAATGTAAGCTAGAATCAAGGAGTATCCTTGCAAAGCAATGATGATGGTCAAACATTCAACCATGGTCAAACATTCAACCATGGTCAACAAGTCAACAAAATCAACCATGACACAATTTCATTTAATTACTATTATTAATTGATATTTCATAAATCCATTAGGGTTTGGAAAAAGACGACTGTCAACTGTGCATACGCACCCGTTCCGAAACCCTAATGAAAGTCCTCTTCCTCCGCCTCAAACAACTGTGCATACACACCTGCATTCTCGTTCCGAGGAACATGAATACTGAGAGATAAAAGCAACCCCAAAACATATACCAGTATCTGGCTCAAACCAGAGCCAGCCAGTAATATCCGTCCGGACTCCAAACGTGCACAAGTGCGCGGATGAGAACGAACCCTGTCGCAAAACCATGCGACCTCTACTCTGTTTTGCCCAGAGGCGAATACCCTCTGTGTAGGACTCTAAAGACTCGACACTACGCTGGCAGTAGGTTTAACCACAGACCGCAAGCGGCACCAGCTGTGCGTAACGGTCCCCAGGTAGATGCCGACAAGAAGGCTGACGAGGTGAACCCCATCTGAACTCCTACTGAGTCTGAATGTGACATTCTCCGTACAGTCCGGTCTGTTTGTCTGATACATCGCATGTCGGGCCTAGGGGGTGGTAAACGTCAGTCCCCCAATAGCGGTACAAGTCGTGTCGGAGTGAAGCCCAAAACACCCTGAGATAACACTGGAAGCCTACCAGTATATCTCGCTTGCCCTGGCCAGGGACTACTCGTGTAATGGCTCTCCTAGACACAGCGCGATGTCAACCCCCAATACCGGGAGAGACGAATCCTGTCTAACCGGCACTGCCTCCAAGTGCTTCGGGACTGCACCCAACTACCACCTGTTTGCACGACTCCTTTGAGCCGTGGTAGGGTAGTAGTCAAAGTACAGTGGGAACACACTCGAGGCGAAGTGCCAGTGTCAAGTCAGCGGACTAAGCTGTACTCATGTCACCTGGGAACTGATAACTGGCGATAGGTATAATACCAACCTGTCAGTTCCCGACGAGTCCTGTCCAGTGTACTCGTAACCCAACGAGCACCCGTATACTATCTCCAGTACGACGTACTGATGGCTGTGGGACAGACCATCTCCCACACTGGGATGAGAAGCGCATACGCTAGTCTACTCCGGAGTATCGATGCCCTGTCTCGATAGTCCTGCGACTAGGGACCTGTATAAGGATGTGCTTACAGATTACCCAGCCCCCACTAGTGTGATTGCCATCACAACGCTGGTAATCAAGCAAAGATCCTAAGTGCTCCACTAATGCGTATAGGTGATATACTAAAATAAACACATGTACACATTGAAGTAGAAACAAACCAAGTAGCATACTACTATATTGAGCAAGATTGTTTATACAAGGTGAATATCCCAAGCTTCCATTAAGTAATATACAAACTAGTATGATACAGTAATGGCCTCTAGGGCATATACACTAACAAATGGTAGTATGCTACTTGGTTTCTTTCTACTTTAATATATGCATATGTTTCTTGTAACGTATCACTTATACATATTAGTAGAGCCCATAGGATCTTTGCTTGATTACCAGCGTCGTGATGACAGTCACACTAGTGGGGGTTGGGTAGTCTGTAAGCAACATCCTATACAGGTCCCTGGTCATTGGATTATCGAGATAGGGCATCGATATTCCGGAGTAGACTAAGTGTGTACGCTTCTCATCCCAGTTAGGGAGATGGTCTGTCCTACAGCCATCTGTACGTCGTACTAGAGATAGTATACAGGTGCTCGTTAGGTTACGGGTACACCGGACAGGACTCGCAGTGGAACTGATTGGTTGGTATTATACCCATCGTCAGTTAACAGTTCCCAGATGACATGAGTATAGCATAGTCCGCAGACTTGACACTGCTACTTCGCCTCGAGTGTGTCCCACTGTTCTTAGATTGCTACCCTACCACGGCTCAAAGGAGTCGTGCAAACAGATAGCAGTTGGGTACAGTCCCGAGCACTTGGAGGCAGTAGTGGTTAGATAGGATTCGTCTCTCCAGGTATTGGGAGATGATATCGCACTGTGTCAGAGAGCCATTACGCAAAGTCCCTGGCCAGGGCAAGCGAGATATACTGGTAGGTTCCAGTAGCTTCTCAGGGTGTAATGGGCTTCGCTCCGACACGACTTATACAGCTATTAGGGGACTGACGCTTGCCGTCCCCTAGGCTTGATATGCGATAGTCTTAGACGAACAGACCGGACTGTACGGAGATTGTCACATCAGGCTCAGTGGGAGTTCGGATGATTTTCCTCATCGGCCTTCTTATCAACATCTACCTCGGGACCGTTAGGTACATCTAGTGCCGCTTGCGGTCTGTGGTTAAACCCACTGCCAGCGTAGTGTCGAGTCTTTAGAGTCCCACACAGAGAGTTTCCCTGCTCCAGGTGAAACGATATAGAGGTCGTATGGTTTTACGACAAGGGTTCGGACGCGTACGTGTGTTTACGCACGTACGACTTTTCGGCTAGCCGGCTTTGGTTTAAGCCAGATTCTAGCATCGGGTTATTAGATTTATACAGTCTAAAGTTTTTCCGTGTTTTCACGGATTGGAGGAGCATTCTCGTAATTTGTCGGGAAGCTTCTAGAAGAGTGGTGACTAAGGGGTTAAGGTGGCATTGCATTAAATGAGATTAGTGACTCATTTGTGTGATTCATCCATGTCATTAATGCATCATAAATGCTTAATGACTCATGGTGATGAATCACTCATAGATATTTATGAAGCATGGTTGTTAATTCAATTATTTCATTTTTGGATAAATAATAATGCTTCATATATATTATGATAACATCATTATCTCATTTTCATTCTCATCTTCACCTTCTCTCTCCTCAAGCTCACTCTCTCTTCAAACCCTAACTCTAACCTCTCATGTGTTGAGATCAAGGGTTAGCTAGACTAATACTTCCATAACCTCACTCTATATCCCCTAGGTAGCATAGATTAGCACTTTAAGCAACCTAGTTATCTCAAGTTTGAGATTAAGCTTGGCGTAGGAGCTTTCGGGTGGATCGTCTTTGATTCGAGGAGGCCGTTGAGGTGCCGATGTTCCAAGGAGCCTACGAGGAATGGAGGACCGCAATGAAGACCCGAAGGACTAGTATCGTGAGGTATAACTTCGTATCCGAGTAGTTAAACCTCTAGTTGGTAGTTAGCAATGGTTTAGAAACGATTCATGCGCTCAAGTCCGTGTTACGAAACTTTGATAATCATTTTTCATATATTCCGCCTCCCCGCAAGTTCGTGGGGTGTGTGACATGGACTTACAGGTTCTTGGTATTTCATTACATTCATCGATGTCACGACCCGAAAGTACGGAACGTGACTGGCACTTAGATTATGAGACGTCTAAAGGCGTAACGTAACCTAAGTCAGCCAAAGCCCAGAAAATCTAAACCAAAATCACAAGAGTGGAGGAAACCTTTCATGAAAATGATTTTGAAATCATTTAAGTTGCATTGAACCCCCTTTTAAAAACATCAAAAATTTCCGAAAATTTCGGCAGAGTCTCCTTTGTAAATTCTATCCCCCAAAATGGGTATAACAAGATATATAACCTGTAATCACAAAATGGCATCCCCAAGCGGGAGCTAGCTCTTCGCCCAAGGCGGATCACAACCACACGCAATATATATATGTAATATCAAGAAAAGAGCATAATGAAATGCAAAATATAAAAAAACACAACGTCGGCTCAAGTGAGCTCGACCAAAAGAAACCACATATACACAAATCTCTCGGTCTCATCACTAGGTCGAATATACAAATAAGAAGTGGTAGATGGAGAATACTAGATACAAAAATAGTACAAAAAAAGATAAAAGTGCTCTCGCAACCTACCTACGAGCAATGCCGTGAGTCTGAGCAAAAGAAGTCACTAATAAGATAAGCCGCCGCTACTAAGCTGATGAGTCCGACCTGCAAGACACTGTGGCACAACGGGGGTGAGTTGCCAGCTCGTGAGTAGAATATAATATCTAGTAAGGCTATCGTAAGAATGCACGCAAATGCGTCACAGGATGTATGTCCAGATGTGATGTAATACCTCTAGTATGCATGCACATGTATGCAATATCAATACTAAATCATTAAGTGTTTTAAATGCTATGAGATCTGCATTCTTAACTTTAGAAAAAGAATATCTGTATAATAGCTGAATACCATCAAGAAATCATCTGAAACCCGTGTCAAGCATTGACACCAAATATGAAAACACATCTGTCTCAATGTCTCACTGTATCAATATCTCAATACATCGGGCTCCGTCAGTCCGGATCGGCCCATATCATCAAATCTCACGACAATGGTCGGTATCTTCCGGATATCCGCCGCGCCAGACATCACCGGTAGGTAGTCTTCCCCTATCAGGCTCATCGTCTACAACTCGATCTTCTTGCCCCGGGGTACTATACCGGGCCCACCATGTACCAGAGACGGTTCATCCACTCCTCGAATCGGGTCTCGAAATCCAACAGAAAACATGAAAACTCATGGTGGATGACACATACATAACGAGAAAACTGCAACGTTGTTTTTAAAAAAATGATAAATATAAGCTTTTATTAAATTCTTGCGGTTTTCCCCAAAATCCAGAAATCACAGCAATACTGAAATTCTCAAGAAAATCATAATACCCAACCTGTTGTATATGATAAATGTCTATGACATCAAGGTATGCGATGTGATTTATGGCTAGAAATCTATGTATGTATAATGATGATGCGAGGTATATACATGCTTTGCGATTTCATGTATCATGTATGATGCAAGTGGTGATACTAAGCTAAACAGGTTCTATGGTGCTCGTGGCATGGCAATTACCAAAGGCGTGTGTGTCACATGAATAGTGCATATGCAACAGGAGCCAATGGTAATGGTGTACGTGTCCTACGAAGTGATATCGCACATGTGTATATGGATATAATATGCAAATCTGGAAGACGAATAGCTATAAATGTATGAAATGTGAATGAGGGGGGTTAGCTAACTAACAATGCATATGTTGCAAGAAATAAAGTAATCCTAACTAGGGGACGCCTCACGCTATCCAGACGATTCCCCCATAGATGAATACATCTACTCACCTGAAAGCCTCGCTAATCCGATCCGACCACCGCCTTGCCTTTGCGCGCCGCCTCCGAAGTTTCCGCGACCGATCCTAGAATTGCATAACACACAATATAAGATTACAGATTCCTGAAATGATGTAACTCACAATATGAAAAGATCGGCGCTCTCGAATTAATCACAACGTGCACTCGGTACGCGGAAAACACACGAAAATCGCTAAAACCATAACTAAAATCGCCGTTTCGGGGTAACCGTCAAAACTAAAACCCGACTAAATCAAAATCCGCATTCGCACACCCTAAAAGTCGTATGAGATGCTATAAATATAGTCCATATATCGTAATTATATCACCTCCTAATATTCATCAAAATCTAGTAAGCATTAGCATAGAAATATCGATGCAATTATCGCGATTTAACGGTGTAGCGATCGCTACATCGCACAAACAACCATTCTAACCAACTAGATAGCCAAAACCCTAACTTAAACCCATCAACCATGCTACAAACCCTAATTATAATACCAAACCTTTACTAGAATTTCCTGAACAAGAATTCATAACCAAATTATACACTAAAACTACTAAATCTAGCAGATTTAAACCACAATTTGAACATTAGATAAGAATTATACCTTACAAGTTGAACCCTAACTTGCACTTGACCTTGAAAGATGCCTCCTTTCGCCTTGTTTTAAAGTAAATTAGGGTTGGAAAGAGGTGGAATAGGATTGTGGTTTGAATTTGTGAAGAAATGTGTTGATTTCGGTGGATTTTGTGCAATTTTTCATGAATTTTTGAAGAAAGAAAATGGGGGGAAAAATGGGGGATGTCGGAGGGTGGCTCGGCCTGAGGAATGAGAGGGGAGTTATGAGTGAATTGTGTAGAAAATTCTACATATAAAGCATCCTTTAAGGTCATTTAATGCACAAAATATCAATTCTTTACAAAAAAACCCTTTTCATTCATTTTTTTTGCCATGAAACAACAAATCTTGGAAAGTTTTGGAAATTTTTTTGTTAATACTAAATTTTAGTTTATTATGGTTCCTAATTATGTAATTTACCCAAATAAATTTATATTTATCACTAATTAAATGTATTCTTAAAAGCTTAAAATAATATAAAAAATAATTAATTAAGGATTTTTTTTAATTAACTAGAAAATTTTAAGGGACATTTTAGTGACCAATTTATAGTAATATATTATCTAAATTTTGTATAATTAGGTCTATAATGAAAAATACCTATTTTGACTTTTTACGGAAAAGACTGCTAATTTAGCCGATTACCGAAAAACTGCCTAAACGATTTTCGAAGCGTTACAATCGACTATCTCTCAAGATTCGGACATGTGTTCCTGTTGAAACACAAGTCTAAAACTTTTGAGAAATTCAAGAAATATAAGCTTGATGTTAAGAACCAGACGGGTAGAAGTATTGAAGTCCTTCGATGTGATCGAGGAGGAGAATACTTGGGCATGGAATTCCTGGATTATTTAAAGCAGAATGCGATTCTCTTTCAGCTTACTCCTTCGAGTACACCATAGCACAACGGTGTATCGGGATGGAGGTATCGCACCCTATGAGATATGGCGCGCTCTATGATGAGTACTGCTGAGTTACATGTTTCCTTTTGGTGTTATGCACTTGAGAAGCTGCATACCTATTGAATGGGGTTCCATCCAAATCAGGTCCTACCACTACATATGAGATATGGAATGGGAAGAGACCATGTCTTAAATGAGTTAAGATATGGGGTTATCCGGCCTATGTTGAAAGGCAGAATCCGGACAAGCTCGAGGCAAGGTCAGTTCTGTGTAAGTTTGTTAGGATATCCCGAACATTCGTAAGGGAATATCTTCTATCCACATGAGGAGCAAAAGGTGTTTTGTTTCTCAGCATGCCACTTTTTTAGAAAAGGAATTTCTTGTGAAGAAATTTGTGGACATGAGGTAGAACTGGAAAGAGTTCCAGTTAGACAAACTAACAACTGATGATTTGGCGAAACCAAAGGATTCAATAGTCTCCGACGAACCTCAGCCTCTCCGCGAATCTGGTAGGATTCCTCATCCACTTAAGAGATACTACGGTCTTCTCGGTGACAGTGGGAGCGAGGATTGCATCATGAAATGATGGCCCAACCAGGTTCAGGCAGGTCATCACGAGTAGGGACTCTGTGAAAAAGTTGGATGCTATGCGATCAAAGATGGAATCCATGTACACCAACAAAGTATGACTTTGATTATTGCACCTGAAGGGGTAAAACCCATTGGGAGAAAATGGATCTTGAAAAAGATTCTTGGTATAGATGGAAAAGTTGAGACTTTCAAAGCTATGCTTAAGTCCATCAGGATCAATGCAAGCATCGCGAAGTTGGAACATCTGTTTTGATATGACAGTCAAAAAGTATGACTTCATCAAAAAAGTAGATGAACCTTGTATATACAAGAAGGTAGTAGAGAGTAAGGTTGTCTTCCACGTATTGTACGTAGATGACATACTCTTGATAGGAAATGGTTTTCTATACTATACTCGGTCAAGCTCCTCTTATCACATAGATTCTCAATAGAAGATTTGGATGATACCCACTACATCTTGTGGATTATGATCTATGGTGATAGATCTAAGTGGATGTTGGGAGTGTCCCAGATCTAAGTGGATCCAGGTACATTAACATCATACTAAAGAGGTTTAGTATAGATGATTCTAAGCGTGGTGGTTCGCCCACTTACTCATGGATCACTCTCTCCAAAAAGAAATCACCCAAGACTGATTTGGAGAGAGCTCGCGTGCAAGGAATACCCTATGCTTCGGCAGTAGGCTCTATGAGAGTATGCGATGTTATGTACCAGACCAGATGTAGATGATTCACTAGGTGTAGTGATCAGGAATCAATCGGATCTAGGCAGAATCACTGGAAAGCTGTGGAGGACATTCTTAAGTACTTGAGAAGCACTAAAAGAAAGTTCTTGGTTCGAGCTTTCAGAGTGATAAGGTCGACTGAGAGTCAGTCACAGGCATTGTCTTTACCTTCAGTGCATGGACGGTATGTTGGAAGAGTTCCAAGCTAGATACCGAGACATACTAGACGATAAAGGCTGAATACATTGCTACCATTGATACTGCCAAAGTGGCTTTCTGGGCATTTCTTGTTCATGAGATGAACAAGGTTCCTACCATTGAGCGTCCAATAACTGTTATTGTGACAATAATGGAGTTGTAGTTTTGGCCTAGGAACGAAGGTCCCATTAGCGTTCTAGACATATTCTGAGGCAAGTATTACCTGATCGGGGAGATGGATGATCTCCAAGGGATCGAGGATATGAGAGTAGACACGAAGGATAACACAGCGGATCCACTCACAAAGGCCTTACCCCTAGAGACACTTCTATGGGATGGTTGAGTATGTGATACTACAACCACTGCTATATTGTTGGGTATTGGATACTACAATAGATGGCCTTAGTGAAAGTGGGAGATTGTTAGTTATATGTATGCCCTAGAGGCCATTACTGTACATGTGATGTATATTGTAGTGGATGCTTGGACATATATAGGGAGGACTTTCTTGCTCGACATGATAGTATGCTATCTGGTTGCACTATATCTTAACATGTACACTTATTGTCTCTCTATTACATGTTGATAAAGCCCTTAGGATGAGTACTTGACTACCAGGATTATGATGTAGATCATACTAGTGGGGACAGGGTAGTCGATAAGTACATCCTTCAAATGTTCCTAGTCGTGGGAGTATCGAGACGGTGCATCGATACTCCAGAGTAGACTAGCGTATGCGCTTCTCGACCCATATGATGGGCGATTGATGATCCCATATCCATTGGTGTTTGACATCAGAGAAGGTATATGGGTGCTCAGTGGAGACTGCGTACACTGGACGGACTCGCCGAGAAATCCTAGATGGTATTATACCTATCGTCGGATAGCGGTTCTCTGGTGACACTGGTACAGGTTAGTCTGTAGACCCGAGATTGTCATAGAGTCTTGTGTGATTCCCACTGTGCTTTGATTTCCACCATACCACGGTCAAGAGATCGTGAAAAAAGGTGGTTTTTAGGTACAGTCCCGAGTCACATGGAGGCAATGAGCGATATGAGGGGTTTCGTCTCTCCCGGTATTGGGAGTTGATGTTGCGCTATGCTTGATTGGCCATAACAGGAAATCCCTGGCCAGGGTTGCTGAGATTTACTGGTAAGTGTTATTAGTAGTTTCTCAAACTGTTATAGACCTTGTATCAGAATGACTTATCAGGCTATTGGGGTCTGACGTTATACCACCCCTAGGCTGTGATATGCGACATATCAGACGAAGAGACCGGGCTGTACGGTAGTGTTACTGATTGAATTCGCAGGAGTACGAGCGGGCTTGCTTGTTGATTTTCTGATCGCTCAATACCCGGGTGGCCATTACGTTTGGCAGACCGCTTGCAGCTTGTGGGTGTTTGATATGATCATCACCTACTGTCGGCGTATTGACGAGTCTTTAGAGTCCTACACAAAGGTTTCCTGGTTCATGCGAAACGGAGTAGGAGCAAATATGTGATATGTGCGGGACTGAGATTAATGCGCGTATGAGATACCGCATTGTATTTTCGCGATATGTGACATTCGTCGGTTATATGTGATATAGCCAAGTTATCGGATCATGTGTTGATTCGATAAGTTGTTACATTAGATATTAGTCGGTTATATGTAATATAGCCGGATTATTAAATCAAGTGTTGATTTAATAATTTAATGTATGATTATATATTTGATATATTACATTACATTAACTAATATTAGCTCACTTAAGTATTACTTTTTCTCACTTGATGATACATTAATATATATATGTGATATATGTTAATTTTATTATTTTCTTTTTGTACACAAAATATATATGTGATATATATTGTTGTGTCATGCTAGGTTACACTTACAACATGTATGTATGAGACTCACACCATGCTAGGGTTTATGTTTGGGTTTTATTTATCATTAAGTAATCCACAAAACATTTGGAATTAGTCATGGATAAGCTTGTAGAAGCTTATAGAATATTGACCAAGTCCACTCTTTTGTCATTGCTTAAGATATTTGTTAACCCAACCCTTAACCTTAGACTATGGTTTATTCTCTACAAGAGTTAGGAATGACACTAACTCACCATGGTTGCAATTCTAACCTCATTCTCTCATTCATTTTATTCATCACTTCTTTTTCTTCCTCAAGAGAAATAGCTTGCTAGTTTTTTCTAAGTGATAAAATCTTGTGAGAAAAATAAAACTAATGTGAGCCCACTTCCTACTTCATTATCCTCTACTACTTTCCATTTAGTTTAGGGTGTTTGCTTCAGTAATCTCACCATTAGTGAAGAGATAGCATGAGCTAGTGTCTCCTCGACGTAGATCATCTTCGGCCTCGAAGACTTCGATGCAAGCTTGTTCCGTATGTGGAGCATCTCTAGAGTCCGCGTGTTCGTGATCGCAGCGAAGGGACTACTACAAGGAGCTATTCAAGTGAAGGACCGGTCTACAAAGGTTGTATTCCTTCTTCCCTTTAGTTTGTAAAGAGTTTACAATCTAGAAAACCCTAAGTCTCTAGTTTGATCCTCGTTCGGGTTCTTTAGCTCTCTAGAAAATTTCGAAATGGCATGTTCGATGCCCTTGTAAACACCATAAGGGTGCTAAGGAACCCATCAGGAATCATACAAGACTCTATGATGATCTCGGGTCTACAGACTAACCTGTACCAGTGTCACCAAAGAACTGCTATCTAACGTTAGGTATAATAGCAGCTAGGAGTTCTCGGCGATTCCGTTCAGTATACCCAGTCTCTACTGAGCACCTGTTTACCATCTTTGATGTCAAACACCAATGGATGTGGGATCATCCATCATCCATTATATGGGTCAAGATGCGTATACGCTAGTCTACTCCGGAATATCGATGCCCCGTCTCGATACACCCTCGACTAGGAACAATTTTAGGGTGTACTTGTGGACTACCCATGGCCCCACTAGTATGATCTCCATCATAGTCCTGGTAGTCAAGTACACATCCTAAGGGCTTTATCAACATGTGAGAGCAGGACAGTATCACATATATAAGTCAACATGTTGAGATAAAGAGCAACCAGATAGCATACTATCATGTCGAGCAAGAAAGTCCTCTCTATATATATCCAAGCATCTACTATAATATACATCACATGTACAATAATGGCCTCTAGGGCATACATATTACTAACAATCTCCCACTTGCACTAAGGCCAGTTGTTGTAGTATCACATACCCAACATCCCGAAGAGTCTCTCAAATTGTATCTGGGGAATGGCCTTTGTGAGTGGATCCACCATGTTGAACTTCGTGTCAACACTTCTGACCTCGATCTCCCGGCGATCAACTATCTCCCGGATTAGGTGATACCGCCTCAGAATATGCCTGGATTGCTGATGGGGCCTGGGTTCCTTGGCCAAGGCCACTGCTCCATTGTTATCGCAATACAAAGGTATTGGATGCTCAATGGATGGAACCACACCAAGTTCAGTTATGAACTTCTTCATCCAGACAGCCTCTTTGGAAGCATCATTGGCAGCGATGTATTCAGCCTCCATCGTCGAGTCTGCCACGGTTTCCTATTTGGAACTCTTCCAACAAACCGCCCCTCTATTAAGGGTAAAGAGAAAACCCGAGACCGACTTAGAGTCTTCCTTATCACTCTGGAAGCTCGAATCAGTAAAGGCTCCACTTGGAGTTCTCCGTTACCGTACACTAAGAACATCTCTTTAGTCCTTCTCAAGTACTTGAGAATGTTCTTCACAGCTGTCCAGTGACTCTCTCCTGGATCTGCTTGATACCTACTCTCTACACTTAGTGAGTATGCTACATCGGGTCTGGTACACAACATCGCATACATGATAGAGCCTACTGCCGAAGCATAGGGTATCCCTTGCATGTGATCTCTCTCTAAATCAGTCTTGGGAGACATCTCTTTGGAGAGAGTGAGTCCAGAGATCGTGGGTAAATTCCCACGTTTGGATTCTTCCATACTAAACCTTTTTAGTATGGTGTCAATGTACCTGAATTGGGACAATCCCAGTATCCGTTTAGATCTATCTCTATAGATCTTAATCCCCAAGATGTAAGAGGCATCACCTAGATCTTTCATTGAGAATCTTTGTGATAAGAAGAGCATGACCGATTGCAGCATAAGAACATCATTTCCTATCAAGAGTATGTCATCCACGTATAATACGAGGAAGACAACCTTACTCTCTGCCACCTTCTTGTATATACAAGGTTCATCTACATTTTTGATGAAGTCAAACTCTTTGACTACCACATCAAAACAGATGTTCCAACTCCGCGATGCCTGCTTTAACCCGTAGATGGATTTAAGCAGCTTGCACACCTTACCAGCTGCCCCCACTGTCCATGAAGCCCTCTGGCTGAGTCATGTACACGCACTCTTCTAAATCACCATTTAGAAAGGCGGTCTTAACATCCATTTGCCAGATTTCGTAGTCATGGTATGCAGCGATAGCAATCAGGATCCGTATGGATTAAAGCATAGCCACTGGAGAAAAGGTTTCATCATAGTCCATACCTGGTCGTTGACGAAAACCTTTTGCAACAAGTCTAGCTTTGAAAGTATCAACTTTTCCATCTACACCAAGTTTCTTCTTAAAGATCCATTTTCTCCCGATGGGTTTTACCCCTTCAGGAGAAACTTCCAAAGTCCACACTTTGTTGGTGTACATGGATTCCATCTCAGATCACATTGCATCCAGCCATTTCATAGAGTCCCCACTCGTGATGGCCTGCTCGAAACTAGTTGGGTCATCATCTACCATGATGCAATCCTCGTTCCCATCGTCAATGAGAAAAACGTAGTATCTCTCTAGTGGATGAGGAACCCTACTAGATCGGTGGAGAGGCTGGGGTTTGTTGGGAACTACTGAATCCTCTGGTTCTACCAAATCTTCTGTTGTAGTTTGTGCTGCTGGAACCTCTTCCAGTTCTATATCACGACCACTAATTTCTTTTGCAAGAAATTCCTTTTCTAAAAAGGTGGCATGTTGAGCAACAAACAACTTTTGTTCCTCAGAGTGGTAGAAGATATGCCCCCGCGAATTCTTAGGATATCCTACAAACTTGCACAGAATAGACCTTGCCTCGAGTTTGTCCGGATTGTGCCTTTTGACATAGGCCGGACAACCCCATATCATAACATAATTAAGATATGGTCTCTTCCCCTTCCATATCTAATATGGAGTGGTAGGCACTGATTTGGTAGGAACCATATTCAATAGGTCCGCAGCTGTTTCCAGTGCATGTCCCCAAAAGGAAATAGGCAACACAGCAATGCTCATCATAGAGCGCACCATATCCAATAGGGTGCGATTCCTTCGCTCCGATACACCGTTGTGATGTGGTGTATATGGAGGAGTAAGCTGAGAAAGAATCCCATTCTCTTTTAGATAGTCACGGAATTCCATGCTCAAGTATTCTCTTCCCCGATCGGATCGTAGGATTTTAATACTTTTACCTGTTTGGTTCTCGACTTCGGATTTATATTCCTTGAATTACTCAAAAGCTTCGGACTTGTGTTTATCAGGAACACATGTCAGTATCTTGAGAGATCGTCAGTGAATGTAATGAAGTAGGAAGAACGATTCCTGGAATGTGTAGACATAGGACCACATACATCACTATGTATCAGTCCCAAGAGCTCACTAGCTCTTTCTCCGTTTCCTGTAAACGGAGTTTTGGTCATTTTGCCTTTGAGAGGTGACAAACAAGTTTCATAAGATGATAATTCGAATGGATTCAAATATCCATCCTTATGTAACTTAGCTAGTCGTGTCGCATTGATATGACCTAGTCTACAATGCCACAAGAAGGATTCGTTCATTTCTAAACTCTTCCTCTTGTGTGTGTTTTGTACGCTAAGAATTGTGGTTTGATTTAGAACGTATATGCCATTATTTAACGAGCCTGATCCAATCAACTTTTGATCCAAGAAGATGTTCATAACATTATCATGTACTACAAAATTATATCCTTATTTACTTAATAAAGAAACTGATATAGGATTGCATATCATGGTCGGTATGTAATAGCATTCGTTCAGAATCAATGTATTACCATTTGGTAATACAAGGTGATATTTGTCAACTGCTTTGGCTGCAACATTTGCACCATTCCCTACTCTTACGGAATGATCACCCTCTCCCAGTTCTCTACCTTTTCTTAGCCCATGGAACATATTATATATGTGGGATCCTGATCCGGTATCTAATACCCAGGACGTAGAGTGTACTGAGAAACAGTTCTCGGTAACTAACACACCCGAAGAAGATGCATCAACATGCTTATTCTTCGTATGAGCGGCGTGGAAATTCGGATGTTTTCCTATCTTCTGCTTGGACTTATAACAATTATAAGTTGGAGCGGAACCAACGTTCCCCTGCTCAGCATAACAAGCGGGTTCGGTCAATACATCCATATTATTTTCTTGATTCAGTCCTGACATAGTCGCTACCTGGAGAGAGAGAGAAGAATACACTTAGCATATGCTCTTGCAAAGATCAGATTGGTTATTTATCTTATCTAATTGATGTCTCCCACTGCTATTCTCAAACTTTCCTTCAAACCTTAAAAAGAAAATTCAGCCAGGATTAATTGCATTCTACAACTTCGTTAACCGTTCAGTCAGGCCAGTGCCGGTACTTCTGAGGGAGGTTCCCCGTGCTTTCGCACGGACTTAATTAAAATAAACCTCATTTTCCCAGAGGCGTAGCTCCATTGACACCTTTCTAGACACCAAATGAGTTAGCTAATTGTAAAGTGCAAAACTCTCCCAGGAGCAACTTTTGCTCACAGTTGGATCAGGATCCTACTATCACATAAAAGATATGCAATCTCATTGCAAATTTCAACACTTGAAATTCCCGATAATATTTTGCCCCTAGCGTCCTATGACCTTGACGCGGGTCAACAAACCATAGTCCGCTAGTCAAGTTCAACCCGTACATTTCATGATTGAATTAAACCCACCCATACGACCCTTGACGCAGGTCAACAAAGTCGCACGACTACCCTAATCCAATCGCATCATATGCTTTTGCAGATAAGCACTAAATAGCTACCGCACACTACGCCTTGACGCAGGACAATAAATATAGCACGAATACTAAGTGGTACTTATCTGAAATGACGGAGGGATACGACAGGTTTTTAAGAAAACCTTTTGCGTAATGAACTTGATGTAGTTGTAGAAACAAGTGATTTTTGAAAAGGAGTGTTTTTAGGCTTTTTACTAGTCTTGCTATAGAGGTCACTCCCGGTGAAGGGATCTCTGCTCTTTCCTTATCGAATAAGGTGCAGGATATTTCATAAATACCGCTATGCAAAGCAAGAACTAAAAGAAGTAGTCAAAAGACAAAACCGAGTGGGTTGTAGCATCTGCTAGTTTCACTAAAGAGGTCACTCCCGGTGAAGGGATCTTGGCACTTTCCTTATCGAATAATGTGCTGGATATTCTATAAGGAATACCGCTATGCAAAGCAAAAACTAGAGCTACCCTTTTTGAAAATATGATTCTACAAAATCTTTTAGGTTTCTTTTCTTTTCATTAATCTCATTAATGAATTCCCATCATTTATGCTTCCTAAGCATCACAGAAGAAATGAAAATACAACGTACGCTTATGCCATCTGCATTCGCCACAGTGTCCCGTTATGCACCGTTAGGTTACTTAACTAACGGTATAACGGGGTGGGACTAGCGCGGGTGTAAAACATAAGCAACGTTTATTATATATCACATATACAATAATAAAGCATTCGTTTCGTGCATATAAAGTGATCACATCATAGAATATCAGCAGCAGAAGATAACATATGAAATATTGGATATACTAGGAATTCCATGTTTTAAATTAAGCCAGTATAAAACACGGATTCCACGGTCGCGATGAATAGACAAACCCACATCCCTAGACCCCTACAAGAGCGGCAACCAACCCTTCTAGAGTTAGGAGATCCGGACTCGACTCCTCGAGATGGTCTCCCACTGGACTCTAGAACCCGGTTACTTGTGCTCCCTTCCTTGGGTCTATCCTAATGAGGAAAAGTAAATAATATACAACAATGGTGACATCATCCTCAACTCGGAAGTGCCCCAATAAAAGAATATTACATACAATGAATTTTACATGAATGAAAATAAACTCTCATCTCACATAAAACCTCCGGTTATTCAAAAGACGACGATCCAATATAACATATCCCAGCAACACATAACATCACATGTCATCAATGTAAGTAAATATGCGTATCACAATTGTCGTTGACTTATAGCAACGAAAACGGTGATACACTACATATTACACTTACGGTCGCAGAAAAGAAAATGTCAAACTACAACATTTGGAATTCACAATCACCTTAGACATCATAAATCCAAAATATCACATACTTTGGATTTCATGCCTAACTATATGAATTTCATATATTGTATCACATTCCAGATAAAGCTAGATGATGCTAAACATTCCGATCGAATCAATAAACACCCAAAATTTCCCAAAAAGCTCAACACTTGAGTACAGTTTAAAAATACTCATCACATGCTACAGTACCAATAGACCAAACATAGAAGGGTCAACCCTTGCCTCACCTTTGGCGCCGCGGAACTACCGCAAATCCTAGGGTTTGGCGGCGGTTCTTACGGTCATAGAATCGGGTTAGGCTTTTGTTCTTCTAGAGGGTCCACCGCATTACTTGCACGATATTTGAATGTTCTTTAACTCGGAAAAAATCGAACTCTTGGAAAATTTTCTGGCAAGGGTTAAAGTGGGTATTTGATATCCGTTCAAACTTTTTAACACCGTCTAAACAACCCGAAAAACTGCTAGAATTACGATTACGAAACACTCCGAGTTGCCTTTGCAGAAAGTTAACATCACATGCAAATTTAGCAAAAACAAACAACACCTGAAACACCAATACCCTGAGTTTGGAACACAGTACAAATTTCAACCCTGGATACCACCAAAAATCTGATCAGGCCGGTTTTCTAAGCTCTGTGGCCGGCCAAAATCCGAGGTCTGGGGTTAAATTTTGTACTGTGTTTATGTTACATCTCATACAACATTCTGCAGTTGTTTAAAAAAAATTTTGACGACTTTAAAAATTCGACAGAAACTAGATTTGTGTATCGGGTGTTTCGGAGTTGTTTCGGTTTCGTAATTCTACATACATCGTGTAAATCTCTAGCTTGGCTCTGATACCACTGTAGGATTGCTTGGCACGACAGCAAGGTTTCGGGAGGTATCGTCCATGCCATTTTCAAAAATTTGCCATACAAAACAATCCTAACCCTAGAATCTTAACTAAAGTTTAGACAATACAATGTGTAAACCACTTTACATCTAAGTGAGTAGGGATTACAACCTTTGTAGTCCGGTCCTTCACTTCTTTATCTCCTTGTAGCTACCCTTCGCTCCAAGTAGTGATCTTGCGGACTCTTGAACGGCTCCACAAGAAGAAAGCAACGAGCTTGTACGAAGTCTTCAAGGCCGAAGATGATCTACATCGAGGAGTCACTAACCCAAGCTATCTCTTCACTAAAGTGGGATTAGTGAAGCTAACACCCTATACTAAAGTGTTAATCTAGTAGAGGATGATGAAGTAGGATTTTTGCTCACTTTAGGATTAATTTTCTCACTAATTTTAAGCTCTTCTCAAAAACCTAGAGAGCACTCTCTTGAGCTTAAGGAAGAAGAAGCAAATAATGGATGAGAGAGTGAATGGCAACCATGGGTGAGAAAATATCTTATATATCTTATGTAGAGACTTAACCATGAGTTTAGATAATGGTTGGGTTAACAAATATCTAGTATAAGACAAAACTAGTGGACTAGTCAATGGATCTCCAAGCTTCTCAAAGCTTCATGCCATGTGACCATTATCCAACTAATAATTGATTTACACTAAATAAATAAACCCTTCATTATCATTAGTATGGTGTAAGTCTCATACACCCATGTTGCATGTATCATCAACCATGACACATAAAGAAAACATAATTAATATATATTACATATATATTAAGTGTGCACATGTGCGAAAAAGAAATGCTTAATTGAGCTAATATTAGTTAATGTAAATTAATATATCAAATATATAATTATGCATTAAATCATTAAATCTGTAAGTCTACGGTAGCGCCCCAGCCGTCATTCTGACACCTAACGCGGAACAAAAACTTTTATAACTGGCGCTATCGCATACTATAACCCGGATCTTGCCATTAATGCTAAACTAACAAACTGAAAAGAGGTAGAAAGGCTATACCGATCGATCCGAGTCCTTCGGTCTTTAGCCATCATCCCACGCTCCTCGCGGCAACTCCGATCTCTTGTCTCCTCATCGAGGTGGCACCACGTCAATGGATCTTTAAACGGGCTCCCGCCTCTATACCGAGGCAACTCGGACATCAAGTCTGCTAAAAGAGATGTCCAAGATAAAATAGAAAATGAGTAGAATACTTTGTCTCAGACACCCTAGGGTTCTCATCACATGAGAGGGTTAGGGTGGAGGTTGAAGAAGATGCAAAGAGATGGAAATTGTGAGCTCAAGAAAACTAGTGAGCCAAAAGAAAACTAGTGGTATTCTTCTTCTCTTGTGAATAGATATATGAGGTTATATATTTAAAACCAAAAGAAAAAATCTTATGAAAATATCTCCTCAAATATCCAAACCCAAAACAAAACTCATTAATTCTTTAATGACTCACTAGATGACTTATTACATGAGTCATTAGTGAACATTCTAGAATTAATGAGTCACAACCATGAGTCACAATTTCCAAAATCAATAATCATTTAAACCAAAATGATTAACCCAAAAAGAAATGCATCTTCTAAAATATTCTCGTAACGGATTACGAGAATATCCCTCACCTGTATATACATACCTGTATCCGTATTCCGACCGAATACGAATACGAGAGACTAAAATATTCCGACTCAATATAATACTTGGATCCGGCTTAAACCAAAGCCCACCAGTATTTTCTGTCTGAAATATGATACGTGCACAAGTGCACGTGCATTTTCGAACCCTGCCATAAAACCATACGGCCTCTACAACGTTTCGCCCGAACTTGGGAAACTATCTGTGGGGGACTCTAAAGACTCTTCAGTACCCTGGCAGTGGGTTTAACCACAAGCACGTCAGCGGCACTAGCTGTGCATAACGGCTGCCCATGTACTGACCGAAAGGGAAGCTAATGGCGAACTCATCCTGAAACCCTACTGAGCTTATCAGTGACAATATACATATAGTCCGGTCCGTTCGTCTATGAGCATCGCATATCAGGCCTAGAGGGCTGGTAACGTCAGACCCCCAATAGCGGTATAAGTCGTGTCGGGGAGTAGCCCTGAACTCCCTGAGAAACTACTGGAATACTTACCAGTAATTCTCACCTGCCTTGGCCATGGACTTGGTGTAATGGCTCTCCTACACACAGCACGATCTCACCCCCAATACCGGGAGAGACGAATCCCCTGCCGATCCGCTCACTTGCCTCCATGTGACTCGGGACTGTACCCAACTAAAACATGTTTGCACGACTCCTTTGAGCCGTGGTAGGGTAGTAATCTAAGCATAGTGGGAACTCACACGAGACAAATGACGACCTCAGGTCGATGAACTAACCTGTACACATGTCACCAGGGAACTGCTATTTGACGCTAGGTATAATACCAACTAGCAGGTTCCCGGCGAGTCCTGTCTGATGTACTCATAACCCAATGAGCACCTGTATACATCTTAGGTGATCCAACTAACACTAATGGCTTGTGAGACCGGCCACCGCCCCTCGTCGAGGTCTCGACTGTATACACTAGTCTACTCTGGAGTATCGATGCCCTGTCTCGAAACTCCCACGACTAGGGACCACTTTTAAGGATGTGCTTATAGACTACCCAACTCTCACATATATGTTCGCCATCATACGGTTGGTAGTCAAGTAGGATCCTAAGGTCTCTATCAACGTGTAATAGTAATCATGTCACCTAAAGCTGTACACGACTGATAAAGGCAAACCAGATAGCATACTATCATCTCGAGTAAGACTGTCCTACCGGTATAGGTCCTCCCTCAATCATTGCAATCATATACCTGCGATCCAATAATTGACTTTGAGGGCACTACATCCAACAATCTTTCACTTGCACTTAAGGCTAATTATTGCGATGTTACATACTCACAGCCCGTGTGATACCGAACACCCAACTCCTCTACTAACTAGTTTCACAAAGCTCGTTTGTAAAACCCTTATGTTCGAGAAATAGCCTCAATGAGCGGATCCCTGATGTTTCTTTCTATGTCTCTCTTAATCTCAAGTTCGCGAAGAAAGCCATCTCCCGAATTGAGTAATACCTGTCTTAGAATATGTCTGGATATCTGATGGGACCTAGTTCATAAATGAACTCCAAATCCAAACTTCTTAGACTGTATCGACAACTGAAACTAATCAGTATCCAGTACCATGCCTCCCACAGTATCCTCTTGGACCACCTGTCCATAATACCCCCCCTTCATCAGAGGGAAAACAATAACTCTGACAATCACTCTGTCATCCATGTCACCTTTGGAAGCCTGGAATGATAACCGTCTCTCGAAGGAGGCTGCCGTCATCAAATCCCTAGAACATCCACTTATGTTCTAAAACTGCTTTCGTATGTTTCTCCAGGATTGGATTAATATAAACTTATTGCATCTAGTGCAAAAACAACATTTGGTGTGGTACTTGACATCTGATGATCAACTCAATTGCCTAAGCAAGTGATATGTTAATCATGCACATCCCTCTCCCCTTTAGTCTGTAAGACACTTTTAGAGAGGGTGACTCCATCACCTGCAGGTACACCACCATGCCAGGAGTCATCTATTCCAAAAACTTTTAGAATACTGTCTAAGTACCCAGATTGGGAAACTACCGAAATCTAGATCTAAAAACATAGATCTAGTAACCAGAATGTCAGATATTATATCCATATCCTTTGTGGAGAAACAACTGTGTGACAACCATAGTATAACCGATCGTAGTATAGGAATTTTACTCCCTACTCTGTGTATGTCATCCAAATACTAGGACATCACACCCTACTACCATCTTAATAGATCCATCCCCTATTCTGATGAAGTCAAACCCATGACCGTCACATCAAAATTAGATGATCTATCTCCGCTATATCTGCTCAAGTCTATAAATAGACATATGCTACTTGCCCATTATGCTTCCGCTGCTCCCACTGACCACAACAACCCTCTAGCAGAATAATATATACGTGCACTTCTAAAACTAGTTTAGAACGACGCTATACTTAACCTCCTGCCGGGTCTCATAGCCTGGAACAACAGTAGTTTCAAGTCTGGGTAAACAAGAACCTCCATGTCACCGTCCTTGAGGCTACCGGAGTACCTCTGGGTGCCTGAGGTTACCCACCTTATCTACGGAGTGGCTAATGGAATGTCAAACCTGATTGAATCTTTTAGGTTCTATTAAATTTTCCGTAATCGTTTGCAGTTCTGGAATTACTTCCAGTTCTACCATACTCCCACTACTGTTTTCTGAAAAAAATCCATTTTACTAAAACTGTGGCGAGTCAAGAACAATATCACCATTGATCTTCCAGATGGTAGAATGTCAACCCTCTGCATAGCCTGGGCCAACCCACAAACTTCCATTACAGAAACGCGCCTTGAGTTATCCAGAGTCTCGTTTTAAGCATAAGCCGGACAACTCCCCATACCTTAACATCGTTAAGATATGAACCATTCTATATCTAATATAGAAACTTTGGCACTTATTTAATTGGAACCAGATTCAAATCATGCAGCTGTCTCCAGTGCAAATCAACTTAATGGAAAAAGGTCAATCAGCATTACTCAACTTAGGAATACATCTAATTATGAGTAACCTGAAAGAGAAACAAGTTTCTCAAAAGCATTACTATCAACTGAATACTAATCACAAGTATCTACATCTTCGATCTCTTTGAAGAATCCCGATACTTGCGACATCTGGTTCTCTACTTTATTCATATACCCACAACTTCTCAAAACTTAGACCTTGTATTTCTATGAAACACTTGTCTAAAAACTAGAGAAGTCACAAGTAAACAGAACATAGTACGAAGACCAACCCCTTTGTCCTGATGGACACTGGACAACACACAATACTCTGTATAAGTCCGCTAAGTTGAATAACTCAAAACCTGTGCATCGTAGGTTAAAAACTGTACTTATGGTTAAGAACTATTCCGCTGTTCAATGCTCCTTACCCAATCGTCAACTGATATAGGTAAATGTCACGGACATAATTTCAAAAAGTTATATCTCACTTTATAAAAATAAACGTACAGATATATCAGTTTGAAATTGGTGCACAACAATGGATACTCAAAACCAAATACTTGCCGTCCGGCATAAACCCAGACGACTTCCTCAAATATCACCAATTACAACGAATTCCGATATAATGAAGATAATCACCTTATTCCCAATAACTTACTCCCTCTCATCATCTGTAAAACCATACAGATGTGAGAAGCATACCTGGTAAATACATACCCTGGAGTAAGTATCTAATCGGGAAATCAGTTTTCCTTTAACAATGCACAGTGAAACTGAAACATGAAAATGTTTCGTATGGGTATCCGGGTATTCCTAGTAATGCCTCTTCCATAATTCAATTCATGAATGTAACCGTATATTTCTTTGCCATCTCTCCAAATCCCTTTATTTGTCTTTATTCATTACCTTCTGTACACCCTTTTAGGCTAAGTGGTTTTCTTCCTTCCCTACTGTTCGGCACCAGCCTATGGTTCGGAAGAAGACTATCCAGTAAGCATAATAGGTGTATTCTCCTAATCCTAGGAGTACTCGCAATCTGAGAGAAGGTGATGATAGAAGACAACTGAATAATACCTTATTCTATTTCTCCCGAACTGGGGAAAAAAACAAAGGTGAAATAGGAGTGGCGATGAACTATACGGTTTCGTCGTGAATGATAGCAGTCGCAATTTACTTTACCCTCTTTCTAATCCCTTTATTTTGTCTTTACTTATTACCTTCTGTACACCCTACTTCGGCTAATTGGTTTTCTTCATTCTCTACCTTTCGGCACCTGCCTATGGTTTGGAAGAAGACTATCCAATAAACGTAATAGGTGTACTCTCCTAAACTAAGAAGCCCTCGCAACCTGAGAGAAGGTGATAATAAAAGACAACTGAATAAACCAATTCAATTTCTCCTGAACCTAGATCCATCCTCGAAGAAGTCCCTTTGAGTTCGTATATAACCATACGATGGATTTATCCAATAGAAGTGGATGTTCGTAGTAATACGAGGTGTTCTGGAGAAATGCAAAGGGTAAAAGAAGGAGCGGCAATGACTTATGCAACTCAGACAATCCAAAAGCCAGTATTTTAAGAAGGTTCGGTCAACTTGGTCACTGAGTCATAGTCTAGGGTCGATCAAAGGTCGCTGCCAAAGAGAGAGAGAAAAGAAACACTCTGTGTGCACTCTAACCTAGATCAGAATGGTTATCACTTTATCTAATCAGGAAACCTCCCACAGTACTGTCAAATTCTCCTCCAAACCTGAAAGAAGAATCAATCGAGATCACCCGAAGAGTAAACCAACTCATCAGTGGGAATCAGGATCCAATTCTCATCGAATGATAACGTGAAGGAATCCACTCACGTTATCACACTCCAGAAGGTATGCGCATGCCTGGCAAGTTTCAGTTTCTTTAGAAACTCTCGATGTGATTTTTACCCCATGCTCTTATGACCTTGACGAAGGCCAACAAATCATAAGTCACATGTCAAGTTCTACCCGTCATTATCTTGTCAATTTGAACCCACCCGTACATGCCCCTGACGTTGGCCAAATGGCAGAACGACTGTCCCAAACCAACTCATCTATCTATGCAACAGAAAGGTAACAAGCAGCTACCATCCACTATGCCTTGACAAAGGCCAACAAACATAGCATGAATACTACGTGCTACCCGTCTGAAACGACGGGGGGCTACGGCTGGTTTTTGGCGAAAAACCTTTAACTTAACGAACTTGATATCGCTGAAGGAACCTGATAGCTTTTTATAAAAATATAGTGGCGAAAACCTTTACTAAAGAGGTCACTCCCGGTGAAGGGATCTCGGCTCTTTCCCCGTAGAATGAGGTGCAGGATATTCCAACTGAATACCGCGATGCAAAGCAACATGTAATCGACTATAGTGAAGTTATTACCCTAATGCAAACTTCTGCCCAAGGGGTCACTCCCGGTGAAGGGATCTCGGCCCTTGCCTCGTCGAATGAGATGCAGGATATTCCAACTGAATACCACTGTGCAAAACAAAAGAAAACGTCCTTGTAATAACACTTTTTAAAACTTTTCCAACAACGTCCAAACAGGTTTGTTTTCCTTTGCATTGATCAGAATCAACGCAATCCTATCAATTAATCACACCAGAAAAGAACGAAAATAAAATGTACGTATATGCCATACGCATTCGTTACTGGGTCCCATCTGTTAGTTATATGTATGCCCTAGAGGCCATTACTGTACATATGATGTATATTGTAGTGGATGCTTGGACATATATAGGGAGGAATTTCTTGCTTGACATGATAGTACGCTATCTGGTTGCTCTTTATCTTAACATGTACTCTGATTGTCTCTATGTTACATGTTGATAAAGCCCTTAGGATGAGTACTTGACTACCAGGACTATGATGCAGATCATACAAGTGGGGACGGTGTAGTCGCCAAGTACATCCTTCAAATGTTCCTAGTCGTGGGAGTACCGAGACAGGGCATCGATACTCCAGAGTAGACTAGCGTATGTGCTTCTTGACCCATATGATGGGCGATGGATGATCCCATATCCATTGGTGTTTGACATCAAAGAAGGTATACGGGTGCTCAGTGGAGACTGGGTACACTGGACGGACTCGACGAGAACTTCCAGATGGTATTATACCTCACGTCAGATGTCAGTTCTTTGGTGACACTGGTACAGGTTAATCTGTAGACCCGAGATCGTCATCGAGTCTTGTGTTATTCCCACTGTGCTTTGATTTCCATCATACCACGTCCAAGAGGGCGTGCAAAAAGGTGGTTTTTGGGTACAGATCCGAATCACATGGAGGCAATGAGCGATGGAGGGGTTTCGTCTCTCCCGGTATAGGGAGTTGATGTTGTGCTGTGTTCGATTGGCTATAACAGGAAATCCCTGGCCAGGGTTGCTGAGATTTACTGGTAAGTGTTATCAGTAGTTTCTCGAACTGTTATAGACCTCATATCGACACGACTTATCAAGCTACTGGGGTCTGACGTTTACCACCCCTAGGCGAGATATGCGACATATCAGACGAAGAGACCGGACTGTACGGGAGTGTTACTGATTGGACTCGCGGGAGAAAGTACAGGCTTGCTTGTTGATCTTCTGATCGCTCAATACCTGGGTGGCTATTACGTTTAGCTGACCACTTGCAGCTTATGCGTGTTTGATATGATCATCACCTACTGCCGGCGTATTGACGATTCTTTAGAGTCCTACACAGAGGTTTCCTGGCTGAGGCAAAACGGAGTAGGAGCACATATATGATATGTGCGGGACCGAGAACAATACGTGTATGTGATACCGTATTAGATTCTCGCAATATGTGATATCGGCCGGGTATATGTGATATAGCCGGGTCATCGGATCAAGTGTTGATTCGATGAACTGATACAGATTATATTAGTCGGTTATTTGTGAAATAGCCGGATTATCGGATCAAGTGTTGATTCGATAATTTAATGTATAATTATATATTTGATATATTAAATTACATTAATTAATATAAGCTCACTAAAAGATTCTTTTTCTCACTCGGGTAATACATTGATATATATGCGATATATGTTAATTGTATTATTGTATTTTGCTACAATAAATATTGTATATGTGATATATAATATTGTAACATGTTATGGTTATAAATGCAACATGATTAGTGGAGATTAAATATGGTCAGGGTTTGATTTGGGTTAAACTTTCTAGTAGCTTCTAGAAGCTTTGCTTTTGTTTTAAGCAAAGATATTTGTTATGATATTTTGTGAGATATTTGTTTAACCCAACCCAACCCTTTAACCCTAGTTAACTCTCTACAATGGTTAGATTTTCTTTTAACAACCATGGTTGCATTTCTAATCTCACTATGGATTCATTATTCATCACAAAAGGTTTTGGATATTCTTCTTCTTCTTCCTTGGTGAAAAGCTCTCTAGCTTTTTTCTTTGTGATGAAAATGAGTGAGATTAAGAAAACAAATGAGAGCTAAATTCCTACTTCATCATCCTAATCTATTCTTGCCAATTAGATTAGGGTGTTCACTTCATTTAGTGAGTGAGAGCTTGTGTTAAAGAAACTTCAAGGTAGATCATCTTAGTTATCGAAGATCGGAGCAAGCTTGCATCTTTCTCTTCGTGGAGCCTCTCTAGAGTCCAGTTACTCGATAATCGCAGTGAAGGGACCTCAACACGGAGCTTTAGAAGTGAAGGAACGGACTACAAATGTTCTAATCCCAAACTCTTAGAAGTAAAGTTGTTTACATGCTTTGTTTCGCTTAATCTCTAGTTTAAGATCTTGGTTAGGGTTGTTCGGCACGTCTAAATTTTAAATCGGGCATGGTTAATGCCTTATAAACCCTTGTGAGAGTGCCTAGTAACCCTACAGTAGTATCAGAGCCAAGCTAGAGCTTTAGGCGAAGTCTAGGCGAAGTTTAAAGTCCGATCGAACTCCGAATACCCGTAAAACCCTAGTTTCTGGAAAAAATTTCAAATGTTGATTTTTTCTGTATTAAAAATACTCAGAAAATTAAGCAGGGTAATTTAGGAATTACTGTGTAAAACGAGACACTAATCCCACTAAAGCGCCGCGGAACCACGGCAATACCATGCTTTGCACGGCAGTTCCGCGGCCGTATAAGAGAATTAGGGTTTACTGTTTGCACAGTAACATCCGTAGGCACTTCCTGATGCTTCTGGGAATTTTTAATTATACTCAAATGTTGAGTTTTCTGGGTTGTATTGGGAACTCGTTGATTCGATCGGAAAGTTTAACTTCGTTTAATTTTTCCGGGTAATTTAGAAACGTGTTAAAGAGTTCGAACGGATATCAATAACTCACTTTTTCCCCTGCCGGAAAATTTCCAAGTGTTGGATTTTTCCGTAGTTTAAGAACGTTCTTAGTCATGCAAGTAACGCGGCGGACCCTCTAGAAGAACAAAAATCTTAACTCGATTATGTGACCATCTGAACCGCCTCTAAACCTTAGGGGTTTGGGCAGTACGGCGTTGCCACATGTGAGGCGTTGGTTTGACCCTTCTACGGCTGGACCATTGGTACTGTGGCATATAATGGATATTTTTTGAACTCCGCTCAAGTGTTGAGCTATTTGGGAAATCTTGGGTGTTTGTTTATTCGATCGGAAAGTTTAACATTGTCTATTTATCTGGAATGTGATACAATATTTGGAATCCACATGTAGTTATGAGATAACTAATTTGAATTTTATAAACCTAGCAGTTTAGTCTCAGTTGATCGGTTGCCACGAGATTTTGATGTGATCAAAAGTCCGTCGCAATCACGTAGCGTACGCGGATACTCGCCGGGTAAACTTAATAGACAGCCACGCCCCATAGCCACGACCAAGTGACTGTAGGAGAACCCCGTCGCTAAAAGCATCCGTTCGGGTGCTCGCGGCAGCGGTGTTCCGCCTTAGTGCACTTCGTCGACGGCATCCGGGGGTGCGGCCGTCTACTAAAATTTGCGACGAGCATTCAATCAGAATGTCGGGAATCTTGTTGAATTGCCCGACTAGATATTGAAAAGTGTTTTCGAGATCGAGACTAAATGCGGGGTTTATAATTGTTAGACATGGGATGTCTAAGGAATTCATTTGGTTAGGCATGCGATGTCTAAGGAGGTTGCGGATTCCAACTGTTGTAGTTTTACACTTTCTTTTCTGCGACCGTAAGCGTAGTATGTGGTGTATCGCCGGCTTCGTTGCTATACATCAACGATAATCGGGATACGCATACTTGCTTACGTTGATGATATGAGATATTATGTGTTGCTGTGATATGTTATATTGGATCGTCGTGTTCTGAATAGACGGGGTTTTTATGTGAGATGAGAGTTTTTCTTTTTCATTCATGTAAAATTCATTTGTATGTAATATTCTTTTATTGGGGCACTTCCGGGCTGAGGATGATGTCACCATTGTATATTATTTACTTTTCCGCATTAGGTAGACCCAAGGCGGAGAGCACGAGTAACCAGGTTCTAGGGTCCAGTGGGAGACCATCTCGAGGAGTCGAGACCGGGTCTCCTAACTCTAGAACTGGCAGGGTTACTTGTCGCTCTCGTAGGGGTCTTGGGATGTGGGTTTGGCTATTCATCACGACCGTGGAATCCGTGTTTTATACAGGCTCGTATTAAAACATGGACGTCCTAATATATCCAATATTTCATATGTGTTCTTCTGCTGCAATGTTCTGTGATGAGATCATATTACTGCCTAAGACGAATGTTTATATTATATATATGAGATATATGTTATATTGCAGATTTCGTTTCAAATGTGATGCTTGTGAAGCATAATAAAATGGGACTTCATTAATGCGATTAATGAAACTAAAAGAAACCTAAAGATGTTGTAGAAACTTGTCTCAAAAACTGGTAGCTCTAGTTCTTGCTTTGCATAGCGGTGTTCCTTGTAGAACATCCAGCACCTTATTCGATAAGGAAAGAGCCGAGATCCCTTCACCGGGAGTGACCTCTTTATTGAAACTAGCAGATGCTATAAACACGGTTTTTCTTTTGATTGCTTATATAGTTTTTACTTTGCATAGTGATATTTGTGAAATATCCTGCACCTTATTCGATGAGGAAAGAGCCGACGATCTCTTCACCGGGAGTGACCTCTTTAGCAAAACTAGAAAAGGCCTAAAAAACATTCCTTTTAAAAATCACTCGTTCTACAACGATATCAAGTTCATTACGCAAAAGGTTTTCTTAAAAACCTGTCGTAACCCTCCGTCATTTTAGGAT